>JAWWNJ010000002.1:1430320-2145480 GCA_037176885.1 Favolaschia claudopus
TCAAGGCTGTCTCCACTTATATTTCGGGCAGCTATGAGGAACCCGAAGCTTTCCAAGTACTCAATTCCCATCTCGAGGAGATCGAGGCCGGCTACGCTTCCAAAGAGGCCAACCGCGTCTTCTACTTCGCCCTTCCTCCCAGCGTCTTCGTCCCCGTTGCCAAAAATC
Source organism: Favolaschia claudopus (assembly GCA_037176885.1). Classification (NCBI taxonomy): domain Eukaryota; kingdom Fungi; phylum Basidiomycota; class Agaricomycetes; order Agaricales; family Mycenaceae; genus Favolaschia; species Favolaschia claudopus. The sequence continues at coordinate 1,430,489 of JAWWNJ010000002.1, forward strand.
TGAAAGAGCAGTGCTATGTTGCTAATGGCGTCAACCGTGTCATCGTCGAGAAACCCTTCGGCAAGGATCTTGATTCGGCTCGGGAGTTGCTCAGCTCTCTCAAGGAGTACTGGACTGAGGACGAGACGTTCCGTATCGATCATTACTTGGGCAAGGAAATGGTCAAGAATCTTCTCGTTCTGCGTTTTGCCAACATCGCGTTGGGCGCTGCCTGGGATAAGAACTTCATCTCCAACGTTCAGATCACATTCAAGGAGCCATTTGGGACCGAGGGTCGTGGCGGTTACTTTGATGAATTTGGCATGATTCGTGATGTCCTGCAGAATCGTAAGCAGTTCTTTAAATTCCTAGTGACGCTATCACTAATTATATTATGCAGATCTGTTGCAAGTTCTCAGCATTCTAACTATGGAGCGACCTGTATCGTTTTCTGCTGAAGATATTCGCGACGAGAAGGTATTTATTTTCCTTTTCGGTAACGCGTCGGTTCCGACACCATAGCACCCAGGTCAAAGTACTCCGGTCCATTCCGCCAATTGCCAAGGAAGACACCCTGCTCGGACAATACGTGGCGGCCAATGGGAAACCCGGTTATCTCGATGATGATACCGTGCCGCCGAACTCGATATGCCCCACGTTTGCTGCCACGACTCTCTGGATTCACAACCCCCGCTGGGAAGGGGTACCGTTTATTCTCAAAGCCGGAAAGGGTGAGGTCTCATGCCGCACAGTGCCTGCCTCTTATCTGATCTCGTCGTCCAGCTCTGAACGAAGCCAAGGTGGAGGTCCGGATACAGTTCAAGGATGTTACCCAAGGCATTTTCAAAGACATTGCCCGGAATGAGCTCGTTATTCGCATTCAACCTTCGGAGGCCGTTTACCTGAAAATGAACGCCAAAACGCCCGGTCTGTACACGCGGGCCATGCCCACGGAAATGGATCTTACTTACAAACGGCGATTCGCGGAGGCGAAGATCCCCGAAGCGTACGAGGCATTGATACTGGATGCTCTCAAGGGGGACCACTCGAATTTTGTCCGTCACGATGAGCTCGATGTTGCATGGAAGGTTTGTGTTCGGGTGCAGAGATACAGCTCACTGCGCTGATGGACGCGGGTTAGATCTTCACCCCAATTCTTCACTGGATCGATGGCAAGAACGGCGCTCGGCCACGTCCCGCCCCATATCCCTACGGCTCACGGGGACCTAAAGAACTCGAAGGCTTTATTAACAAGTATGGATTCAAGCGGGCCAGCGACAGCTAGTACGTTCCACGTTTTTTCCCTTTCTTCTAAATTCTGACCATTGAATAGTGTGTGGCCTGTGACCAACCTGGCGTCTCTGTAATCAATGTAAATATGCTCATAGACTCTCAATGGTGAAAAGAAGGAAAACATACGCGCTCTGTGTTTCAAATACCAAGTGTACAATGTAAAAACAAAGGCATCCTTGGATTTGTTTCGATGTATACGTATATAGCGCATTGACGGTACGCAATTACAATCAGTTTACACCTTTCCGCGTCGTGGAAATATCGTCGATGGATGCTTCCGAGTTTTCCTCGCAAGCCGAACGGGACCGAGGGTCCTGGTCTGTCCCGATTCTTGTCAGCTCAGGGCTAGCCGGTGTTGACACCTTCCTAAAGAGCAACGAAGGATGAGTGGTCCCAAAAAAGGATATCTCACGTAATTCACCTCGCCAAACCACGTTCAGTGATGCCTGGGACATCGCAAGCGAATCGGCCTTCGCGGCATCAAGCTTTCTAAGCTTCTTGTTGTTCCTTGGACACTACCACTTCCTCTAGTTCTCTGTGTCTTGCAATGGGCTGGTACAAGGTTGTGAAGGAAAAGTTTGTCAAGCCGCGCAGCGGTGGTGCTAAATCTCAGCCATCTGGCACCGGTAAACAACTACCAGTCACCCCGATCAGTCCAAATGCTCCAGCACCTTTCACCGCGAGTCCCGGTACAGGGCTGGTGGTTTCCTCCACCGATGCGGCTCACTACGAAATGAAAGATAACACACTCATCGTTGGTCTGTGTTCGCACCCGCTGGCGAGGCGAGACGTATACTGAGATACAACAGTTTTCGGTGCATCGGGGGATCTAGCCAAGAAGAAGGTACGGTCTGCACATCGTATGCGTTTGCTCGTAAGGATATCAATACTTACCAAACCAAGACGTTCCCGGCCTTGTTTGCTTTGTTCAGGCAGGGTTTTCTGCCAACGGACGCGAAAATTGTAGGATACGCACGCACAAAGATGGAAACAGCCGACTTCCACTCCCGGGCCGTTTCTTATATCCAGAACCCCGACAATGACGAAGCTATTACCGCGTCAATCCAGCAGTTCAAAGATCTCTTGACCTATGTGGCTGGCAGCTACGACGACGGGGCTGCATATGACGTACTGAACGAACATCTGGAAGGGATCGAAGCCAAATATTCTATGAAGGAACGGAACCGCTTGTTTTACTTTGCTCTGCCGCCAGACGTATTTGTCCCTGTCGCCAAGAATCTGAAAGAGCACTGCTATGCAGAAAACGGCGTAAATCGAATAATTGTGGAGAAGCCTTTTGGGAAGGACCTTGACTCGGCTCGTGAGCTGTTGCGCTCGCTCAAGCAATACTGGTCGGAGGAAGAAACGTATCGGATTGACCACTATCTCGGCAAGGAGATGGTTAAAAATCTCCTCGTCTTGCGGTTTGCCAATACCGCTTTGGCTGCTGGTTGGGATAAAAATTCCATTTCGAATGTCCAGATCACATTCAAGGAGCCTTTCGGGACAGAGGGCCGTGGGGGTTATTTTGATTCGTCTGGAATTATCCGCGATATTTTGCAGAATCGTGAATGACGTCTGTTGCGGCGCATTGGACATCTACTAACAGGATCTTGTCTTGTAGATTTACTCCAAGTGCTGAGTATCTTGGCCATGGAACGACCCGTATCGTTTTCAGCGGAGGACATCCGAGACGAAAAGGTCAGTGGTGACATATCCTAGGTTTGGCTGATCATTTAGACCAATGTCATAGGTCAAAGTTCTGCGCAGTATTCCCCCCATCACCCAGGAGGATACACTTTTAGGACAGTATGTAGCCGCCAATGGCAAGCCTGGTTACCTCGATGACGATACTGTGCCACGCGGGTCAGTCTGCCCCACATTTGCAGCCACAACGCTGTGGATCCATAATCCGCGATGGGAGGGGGTACCATTTATCCTGAAAGCGGGCAAAGGTGGTGATGCTACGACTAGCCTGTCTATCGGAAGCTGACGCGTGATCATGGCCAGCGCTGAATGAAGCCAAAGTAGAGGTTCGCGTCCAATTCAAGGATATCACACAGGGGATTTTCAAAGATATCACGCGTAACGAGTTGGTTTTCCGCATCCAACCCTCCGAAGCTGTATATCTGAAAATCGTCGCCAAATCCCCGGGTTTACAAACACAAGCGATAGCCACAGAAATGGACCTCACATATAATCGGCGGTTCGCCGACGCGAAAATTCCCGAAGCGTATGAGGCACTCATTCTCGATGTGCTGCAGGGGGATCATTCAAACTTCGTACGGCACGATGAGCTTGATGTCGCCTGGAAGGTCTGTTTTTTTTTTTTTGGTCTCGAGGTGAGCTGCGTATCCTGACCGCATATCTATAGATTTTCACGCCAATTTTGCACTGGATCGACGGCAAGAGTGGCGAACGCCCTAAACCGATATCCTATCCGTACGGCTCCCGGGGCCCGGCTGAACTGAACACGTTCGTAGAGCGGTATGGATACCACCGTAGCCCATCACGGTAGTACGTTGTCTTTTTGTTTTTGCCCCTTGAAGGTAACCTCACGGTCGTGCATAGTGAATGGCCAGTGACGAACCTCGGTGCACAGTAAACTTGTGATCTACTTCCTATGATGGGCCTGCCTGTCGAGCGGCGCGCAAGCCCAGTGCGCTGATCATCGACGCCATATTCTCGGGCGATCGTTGCCCTCGGGTTGGGATCGAACTAACGATGTAATGGTGCTCAATATCTAATCAGATTCATACGCTTGTTTGACGTGGTCGTTCAAGAATCTTGCGTCTGGGATGGTCTAGGACTACGTGCTGGGTCTCATTTGCTGCATACATATCCCGTATTTGCCTCCTTGCGCGGAAGTAAATTTCAAGCGATCTAGCCGAGTCCCCTGGTTCTGAAAGTCGGGGGCCCATCGCGCTGCTACGCACTCGATTTAGGTTTCATACTTGGCCCGAAAGCATGGATGAATTTTCTGGACAAGATTATGACACCGACCAGCTTCTCGCCCCACAGCTTTGCTGCCAGAAACGGGGTACGATCCGCGCCCGCCTCCGAAAAGGGTTTATTATTACCTACTTCTTTGAATGTTCGGGAGCATTTTATTTTCGCAGGCGAAGTCAAAATTACTGTGTGACGTGGCGCATCGGAATGGCGTCACCGCCGCCACCGCTAAACAGTGGAGACATTCTTTCATGTTTTGCAGGCGGAATTGGGCGGAAGGTAAGCCATCTCATGTCTTTTCACGTTCGCGGGTGTCGCGACTGCTACCGGAAAAAATGGTAGCCCTTGAAACGATTGTTGACCGGCGGCCGAGCGATTAAGATGCACTGCGAGGTCGGAGAATCGCAAGCCGGAACTAGGATTTACGGCGGCTGCGATGAATATGCAGTTTTGAGGCAGAAAAAATGGATACCGCAGGAAGGAAGTGAGCACTGAAAATTACTGACGGCCAGGTCGTTGCAAGGTACGCAGACTGCCTGGCAGACCCCGCTACATTGGCAAGCATGCGTGCGCACCACAATTCGTTTTGATCGGCGAATTCATCTTGTACTCGAAACCAATGAAATGCACCGTTCGTCTCTATTCCCCGAATGAAAATGCCATTGTTGATGTGCCTTGCCAATTGGAATATCCAAAGTGTCGGAATCAGGTCCGATGCAGTCTAAAATAAGTAGGTAGATGGGGAGTAAGTAGCATTGCAGTATGTACTGTAGTGAGTTGATAGGGTGGGTACATACAACACGAATGGGAATAAATAATTGATTGTGAAGAGACGCGGAGACGCGGATACAATGCAGTTGCGGGACTAGTGGCGATGATGGTGAATGAATGAATGATGAGGATGATGATGAGAATGTCGAGAAAAATGGAGATGTGTAGGTAGTCGAACATGCAAGGAGACCAAAAAAAATCGGAAATCAAAAAACAACACACCCGCTAGTAAACCACCAGTTGTTGTTGAGTTGTTCAATCCAATGTACAACGAGTCTAAGCCGGAGCCTGGCGCTGCGTATAGGCAAAAGTTTTGCCTTTTCAAATTCGTCGATAGGAAGAATGAGGGCCACCCAATAAGCAAATTGGGCGGGATCAGAAGGGGGTGCACCGTAGACGTTATTCAAACGCTGAACGACCCATGGAGCGGTGCCGCGTCTAAGTTGCTGCAGAAATTGCGTGCAAATATCCATGAGCTGCTCATTGGACGGCCCGTCGAGCGTAGGGGACGACGAGGGTGAGTCGGGGATGTCAAAAATGGGCTCTATGCGAGCGACGGTGTAACCATCGAGGGTGCCACGCTCGAGAATGCGGAAGCGGAAGGTAGACCAGGTCTCGACCATGCTCCTACCGTCCGGGAGCATTTGGACGGAGCGAACCTCGACCATGGTGCCGTAGTCAATCTGATTCTGGGATTGGGCGAGGGCAGGGCCGCCTGAGTGACGTGGAGGCATGATCATGCCAAAGGAAGGAACCTCCTGTTCGAGGCATCGACGGAGCATGAGACGGTAGCGAGGCTCGAAGAAGTGGAGGGCGGTGGGGTTGTTGGGGAAGATGAGCATGCAGACGAAAATGGGGGTGTCGAGGCGCGCGTCACGCTCCTCTGCAGCAAGGGATTCGGCGCGAAGGGTTGATTCTGCGGGGAAGACAGTGAGAAGAAGGGTGTTGAGAGTAAGGTTGGAGGGATGGTCCTCGAAAAAAGAAAAACCGGGAAGGGTGTCGCGGCAGAGCGGACATAAGTTACTATGGTCTAGGGCGCGATGTAGACATTTTGAGCAGAATGTCTGGCTATCGAATCAGTATAATTCTGAGATATGAGAGCAGCACCGACATGTTGACACGGAGTAGTCACCGGGTTGTGAAGCAGCATGAAACAGATTTCGCAAGACAATTCCGTTAACAAAGCCTTCTCAAGGTCCAACGGTGGGTCAATAGGACGGGAGACGGAACGCAGGTGGCTCAGCAGATCGCCTCCGTCTTCATCGTCGTCACCGGTGTCGAGATTATGAAGGCGCGGGCGTTTACGAGGTCTGTCGGAGATGCGAACTAGGGGCTCGTCGTCGTCGTAGTCGTCATCACTATCGTTGTCTGCGAGAACCCGATCAAGCAAGGCGATGACTTTATTGAGAGTAACATCCTGCCGGGGCGTGTGCAATGTCTGAGGGTGCGGTGGGGCAGGGGGCGGAGGAAGATAGTGTACGCGAGAAGTTGGAGGGATACGAGGCCGAGAGGGGCCGGCGACGGGGGCGCACTGAGGCCATGGACATCGGGAGAGCGGGAAGTGGTCGGCGCAGACGGCATGGCCGCACGGCAGCGTCGTCGGCTCAGACAGCGTCGGACACAGCGGACAGTGAAGAGAATTGCGGAGTTGGCGGGGGTGCATTGGTGGGGAGGATGGTCGTCGGGATGAGGATTAACTTAAGACTATTTCTATGTCGCGTTCAGATTTGATCCCATTTCGGCCCGATACCCTTCATCTCCATTAGCATTCCTGTCAAAAGAAATCGAGCCAGAAAATCAGACCAGTCCAAATGCCTGGTCAGAACAATCACCCGTGTATAACAAAAGAACACCCGTCCACGCTCGAAACAACTGTCCAAAAATTCATCCGCCGCTTAAACCTAAAATCACTGTCAACCTCCCCGACGGTCGGGGATGAAATCGGGGTCGAAAAATTCACCAAGGCGAAATAGCTATCGCCCGCGGAAAAAGGCATGGGATACGCCATCCCTAACAGTGGACCGGGGTGCTCAATTTAACTTGTGGCTTTCTATGCGTGGACCGCGCTTTGCGGCAGGAAATGTGTTGTATACGCCATGTTCTGGGTTGACGAACAGAACCTAGGCGCTCCGCTCGATGTGATGCCCGTTGCTCAGTGTGCAGCCAGCCTTCGAGAAGAAACCATCGCTTTTCGGTAGCGATTTTTTCTCTGTGTCGAGCTTCTCGGCCACCTCGGCTAACCTTTTTGAGTGTCCTGTTCACCTCGACAGGTATGACCGCACCGCGACGCTCGAAGTCGCAGTAGTTATGTTGTCTGGAAGCTATCACCTCGCCCATGTATTTATCTCACTGCGGGACACTCTGGAAGTAACATTTTCCCGCATTTCCGTGTTCCGAATTGATTTGGTGATGTATATGACAAATGTTACGCATGACGTTATACTGATGGGAACACTCGCTTTGACCGCACGAAAACAGCAGGTATGTGCCTGCTGTATGTGCGGGCTGGTACAGTATTAGCTGATACGCCCCAGACTTGTGAGCAATGCTTGTTGTTTTTCCTTCTTTTTTTGTTTCTGTCGCGTTTTATGTCTGGCCGAGACTCCTGTGCAATACTGTATCCCGATCGAACGAAGGTAGTTAAGGCTCAAAGGTGTACCCGCGATGGATCCATACGCATACGTAATTCAACTGGAACTACATCGCGTGTCGCGGCGTAGGATTGTGTGTCGATGAACAGAAAGACCGTCAAAGGATCGCGAAGGATGGATGCAATTTAAGCTAATTTAAGTATATTGGCAAACATCTGCGACGATTCTGGGCCTTTCTGGGCGCAAATCGTGGTCTCAATCTGGCGTCATTCCAAGCTGGCTGCTTCTTTGGATCTTCACATTCTAGGCACTAGCCTGCACTAGCATTGCTTGGTATTGCATATGCCGAAATTTCTCGGGGCCGGTGAGTTTAGGCTGTTGCGCTAGTCACGGTCGCGTGACAGTGTGACTGATGTGAACGAACGCTTTGACCATGCGTCAAACGCTGTTGCTGGCCACTGTCCGCCAGCCGGTTTCGCGGCCACCTGCGCCGCCCACCCACCATGCCCGCACAAAGTCAAAGCTAGTCCGAAGCAATACCCCGTCCCTCGACATCACGGCGCCTCTTCCTCGTCTATGGACTCCCACTGACGTTGCCAACGACTGGATTGGTCTCCCTCTGCACTTTGAGATCGAAACCGACCGTCTCGAGCTTCAAGGCTATCAGATATACGCCGTCGAGAAGTGGTGCGTGCGTGCTGGTTTGACGCGTAAATCCCACCCTTATGCCTTCAGGATTGTCGAACGCGACCGTCCCGTTACAGTGCTCACCGTGTACACTGGCGACCCCGCGCATAAGGTGTGCGTCATGCAGTGCTAGAGGGACTTGCGCTGACTGCAATAGATCACGGTAACCGCCCTACGCCCCGCCGCGAGCCTCAGTCCTGCCGAAGCTACCGCTGAATGGGAAAAGGCTATCGTCCACCTCCGTCGCGATGCACGCCCTCGGGAGGTGATTTGTCCTCGAGCTCACTCTCTGGATGTCGGCTGAAACCTCCGCAGACGCCCCATGGTATCGTCTTCGCCACGTCGCTCGCGCACTTTCGCTCCGATTACACCATCGTCAACATCCCCACAGGAGACTTCTTGCAAGCTCGCGACCAGCTCTACACGAATATAAACCTTCTACGTATGGGATGCAGTGGACGGAGTGCCCTCACACTCGAAGAGCCCAGGTGTGTCGTACTACGATTTCATCTTTGACCTTGTAATGACTTGAATTATCTAGCGAAACTACGAAAGACCGCTTTATCGCAACATACCATCTTCCGGACACCATTGTGTCTGGCACAGGATCTATCCCTATTCCCAGTTCTACACCAGCGAGCCCAATGCCTAGCCCCCGTCCATCTCCCTCGAAACACCGAGCACGTCTCTCCACATCCCCTCCAAACCCCCACGGCTCCGACAGCGTCAAGGTGCCTTCCTCCCCCACATCTTCTCGCAGAAATCATGCCAGCCTGGAAATCACACTCCCGCCGACTCTCGCCGTCCCGTACACCCCATTCTCACCCACAATCGCCACCACTCCCGGAGGCCGCTACGCTCCCAAGGGCAAGTCCCGCGCCGACCGCGCAACGTTCAGTGCCAGCGTTCTTGAGCTTGTGCGCCTCATCCAAGCGGGTCTCGCTATCTTTGGCCTCTTCCCCGCCGATCCACGCGCTCTCGATGGTCTACTATGCGACAAGACTGTAGAGGGCCTTGGCACATGGGTTACCGATGTCGGTGAGCAGTGCGTCGCCAATCTTGAAGCAAGTGAGCGCATCGCGGATCCTGCCGTTGTATGTGCGTTGATCAGCTTGGTCCTCGCGACGCGCAATAAACTTGCCGTGACGGGAATTGCGCATCTCACGCCGAAGGACCCGTTTCTTCGCCCACACTCATTTCTGGTGGCGCTTGGAGCATATGCGAACGCTGTTGCGGAGCAGACGGCTCAGAAGGCGGCGGCATCAACCCCTGCGACCCCAAGTTTTTCGTTTCATTTGCACGCACAATCGCTTCCTCCGACACCCGGCGCGTCAAGTCTCGGGTTCTTTGCCGGGACGGCAGTACCAAAACCGACACTGCCAACACCAAATCCAATTGCTAATAACGGAGGCGCGAGTAACAACGTAGTGCTCACGCGCGCATGGGTGGACACTATTAGCACGACGTATTCAGAAAAGGCGCGCGCGGGCGAGCGTCGGAAGAGTCGCAGTGCGCGCGCGTTTCTTGGGCTCGATGGCGAGCTGAGTGATGGGAGCGACAAGGAGGGAGGAGATGCACATGGGGCGCCTGATGGGCAGCAGATCCTCACGGGCATTGGAAATTTGGTCAGGCTGAATGTCGGCGGGAGTGGTAGTGCTGGTGGTGCTGCGGGGGTCCTTGAGGCGAGTGTGGATTTGGCGGCCTTCGTCAAGGTTGTGGTGGGGCGAGGAAAGGATAAGGGCAAACCCCGTTTGAAGGGGAAAGCTGAAGGGCGGCCTGGTGAAGGTGAAGGTGGTGGAGATAATCTGAAGGAAAGAGAAAAGGATGCGGCGGTTGTGAGTGGGGTGGCGGGGTGTGTTCGTGGACTATGGAGTGGGCTTGTATGGCGTCTCGTGGCTTTGCGAGAGAGGGAGATTGACGGTCCGGCGTTTGGCAATGGCAAGCGAGATACATCGATGCTTGGTGCTGATCGAGCTGGGAAGGATCGCGGGGGTACAGTTGTGAGTGATGGTGACACGGAGGAGAATGAACTACGGGGACAGGTGAAGAGCGATCGGGACGGTGGCCGCTCGACGGAGGAGGAGAGTGGTGGGCCAGATAAGTGGGGAGGCAGAGTACAGAAGAAGTTAGAGTCTTGGACGAGGTTGAGCCGAAAGAAAGGTCCCCATGCTAGTGTGGACTTTTCGTCTGGGCGGGACTCTCTTGATGACTCTACTCCTACGTTGTTGAAGAAGCGTCCCGCACTACCGCTACATGATTTGGGGATGGCTCCCATGACATTTTCCCGGAGGTATGTCTGCTGCTTGCCACTTGTTGTCCCCTCCTTTCAATATTTCAGCAGTGTTGGTCATGGTGATGATGAGCTGAGTAGTGGCCAAGTTTCTCCCAGTATGATATTATCTAGCCGAAAGTTCAATTTAAAGCTGACTATCGACAACAGTTGACGATCCTCGCACACCGAGGCAGTTCCAAGCATCGACAGCAAGCTCGGCCGCCAATGACTTGAACTCGGAAGAGTATGACCGCAAACTTAGTGCGTTCAATCACAAACGACCATGGGGAACGAGGTTGAACCAGAATCGTATTTCGAGTTGGTCGGACCCAGTAAGTGCACGAGAGATGGTCGACGATGAAGATGAAAGTGATGAGAGCGCGGAAGGCGAGGAGGGCAGCAGTAGCATGGCGAGTAGTGTCCCTCGGCCTCATCGAAAGCGTGCGACGGTGGGCAGTAGCAAACTGGCACATGTCAGCATTCTCGACGAGGAGGAAGAAGTGTCGGTGTTCTATGACGAGCCCTTAGAGGCTCTTGGCTATCTCAGCGATGCAGCGCAGATGCCATCCCCTAGACGGCGCACAGTTGCTCTCGGACCGCGACGGTAATGACGTCTGCCTGTTGCTACGAATCAATTGCTCATCATCTTTTCTCAGAAGACGAAGTTGGCATTGCACAGACCCCAGGTCGTTCAAGGACTTGAAGATCTTGACCCCGGAGCGTATGCGAATTGATGTTGCCCTTTGTGGGCAAGTTCTTGTACTGACAAGACGAGAAGAGCACCTCCGAAATGTTCTGGGTTGTGTTCAGGTTGGTTTTCAGTTCCCATTTATACCCCTTCTTCTCATCCTTTTTTTCCCATCGTAGGTTTTGACCGCATCTCTCTCGCAGATTAACGCCCAACTACGGGAGGACTATCAGAAACACGCTCGCGCGCTTCTGGAAGTAGAACAAGATACTAAAACAGTAGCGGATATCGACCTCGAGGCCTCTAAAGCATACAAAATCACGCAAGCACAGAATACTATCTCGTACGAGTCGAAACAACTTCAGATACCAGAGCTCTGGCGTATTGCCAGCCCTCCACGGCGGACGACGTTTATGCTACGGGATAAAGTGTTTGGTATGGGTGGTCGACGACTTCCGCCAGGCAAGCATGGTGCACATGGTCGTTTCAATCGCTTGCAGTGGACGCTGGATGGCCAGGAACGTCTGGTCGACCATCTCGGCCGCACGGAAAGCGAGGCTGAGGAAGAGAGCCGACTGGAGCGCATGGAGAATTTACGTCCGCCGCCTCCAGAAGATGAAGAGGTGGTTAAACACACTTCAATACGCCCGATGTGGCTGTTGCGTTTCTTCACGAGTTGGGGGGCAAGGTGGGGCGCGGCACCCGAGGCCACCCCAGCTCCAGTCAAGGTCATTGGCGATGAAGGCACTCCAGTTGATTGCAACGTGCCAACCGAAGAGCCTCAAGAGTCGAAACCAGGAGCAGCCACATCCCCTTCAATATATTAGACGGAATAAATATAATGTGTAGATTATTATTTCGCGACTTTCATCTGCGATTTTCGGATGGAACGTTTGCGCTCGCGCTCGAGAATCTACAGTTCGTACCAAGTAAGATACATTCCTTGCGAAAGTAATGGTAGGCCTACCTTCTTCTGGTCCGCTGCGCTGAGTTTCGAGATACGGTCTTCTTCCGCTCGACGCTTGGCTGCCTTTTTGGCTTCCAACGCTTCCGCCTCCTACTCCCGCCTATGTGAACAAGGTGAAGATGGTTTCGTGATCAAGCACGCACCTCTTCCTTCTTGTCCTTCTCAGACTCTTTCTTGATCTCTTTGTCGTTTTCCTCTCTGACCTTCTTGAGCTTGGTTTTCGTCTCGGGGCGAAGAGCAACCCGGGACAAGGAGTCGATGAAAGGAAAAATTAGGGCGACGAAATCGACTGTGGCATCGACCTGGGAGGCGGGTGGCGCGCGTAGGGTGAGGATGACGTGCTTTTCACGGTCGTCGGCAGTGAGTGGCTTGAGAGGCCGTTCACGAGGTTGGTCAGTGATCTGCAGCATTATGGTGAGTGAGACGGTGAGGTAACCGATTGCGACGCACGGAGAGGGAGCGGAAGTAAGGTGCAATTTTGGGATCTTCCAACAGCTTTGCGAGAGGGAATGCCTTGAGGACGCCATCCGTTACGTCGGCAAATTCTTTTGAGTTAGTCGGAAAGGGCTGCGAGAGGAAGGGAAAATGAGTACTGACCAGACATCACAGAGAATTTCGAAGAAACACCGGGGTTCTCTGATGTTTTGGTCCATGTCTGCAAAAGCATTGAAAGCGCGTACTGGAGGGAAAAAAGGTTCCACTTACCAGGTCCCAACGCTCATTTTTCACGGTCGGCAGTTCGTCTTTGGAAACAACTGCCCAAACAAAGTCGTGGGCCATGGCATCAGGGAAAAGTTTGAAGTCGAGCTGGAGATCGTCCGTCGGCCGGTATTGTAAGTCGATAAATGTTCTTGCTTCCTGGAAGGCAAATTGCAAGAAGTCGTGGCGGGGCCGGAGGGTGAAGATGGAGTGTAGAGAGGCGATGTTCCGCCTGCCTGTTGAGAAATTGAAGAAGTCTGAATATCCATCTTGGGTCCAGCGCTTGGGCTTTGAGAACTGTTGCTGTAGAACCGGGAGATGCGCGTTTAACCTGGACAACGTCAGAGTTGTGCCTACTATGAGACATGTAACGCAATACCACCGGTTTGCCTTGCCCATGTTGGTGGAACGGCCCCAGAAAAAGAAGAGACCATAGGCAAAGAGAGCAAGGAAGAGATATGCCTCCTTCTGGAATACTGAATGGGTCCCGTTACCGCTGCACACTACGACGCGGTTGGTGACTTACGTGCTGGCCGGAAAACGAACCATTTCCAGCGAAACTGGGGGGTCAATGAGTAGGTTGAACAACGGATAAGAAAGAAATAAGTATACCTCCAGGCCGTCGTAGTGTTCAGGGTTGATAAATGGCGGAGGGGTGAGCGCTGCAACGACCTTTGTGAGAGCAGTCATTTCAGGGTCAGCGTTCAAGTTGACGGTTGACGGCTGCTATCGGACTCTGGTCCGAGACGCCCAAAATAAAAATCTGTCAAAAGTTGCCATTTACTTCCGAATTAACACACACTTATATTGGCGCGCCGTCAATGAAGCTATTCTTCCCCTTCTCTTCACCGTATGGACGTTGACATTCCAGTATGCCATCCCCACCGTCCTCGTCGACCCTCAAAATCCTCATGTTTTCGTCCAGGCAACTGACTTTTCTCGTTTTGTGATTGACGCCATAAAGTCCAGTAATAATACCCAAGAGGAGCGTGCAACTTTCGACCAGTCTGTCCTTCGTACGGCTCTATCATTGGCCTCCTCCTTCCTAGTCACCGACACATGTACCAACTCGGATCCTCGACTTGGTGCCGATACTTGGTTTGTGGGTCTGAACCAGCTTGTTGATGTCCTGGTCGCACTACACGCAAGAGAAGAGCTGGAAATTGAAACTATAAATGAGGCGTCGAAAGTGGGTTGCCCTATCTGAGGTCTTTCGAATTCGTGACCAATTCCGAATTATAGGCTTGTTCAGGTGAGCAAAAACAATTCTGTGTGCTAATGTATATCTGAACGACTCCGACAGAAAGCTGGATGGTAGCGGGTACCTGGCGAGGGCTTGATGAATGCAGAGAAGGGGTCAGGAAAGTTGGAGCCAAGTTGAGGAAATTACTTGACGAGAACGGTTTGACTTATCGAGGCCAGAATGGTCGGTCTTGCTTCTGTTCTTCGACGCTCTTCTGAGATGTCTCTGCAGTTTACTCGCCGTTGGCTCCAGCTCGCCCTCCGCCTCGTCTGCCTCCCGCGATTCCCACCGGAACCACGCTGGGAGCAACATAGCCATCATCGCGCACTGAATTCTATTGTATTACCATCCAATGAAACGGTTTTCGGAAATTTCGACCCACAGACACACTCGGTCCCCGCTTTCAGTGACGTCCTCGAGCTCTGATTAGGATCCGAAGCAATAATAGCCGATTGAACGCAACGTGGACGGGACATGGGGAAGACCTCAGAAGCAACTGCTATCTATCGTATCTTGGCGGCAAATCCTCAATAAAACTCGAGCATCTGTGCTGAAACATCTTGCCCCCCTCTCTTCCAAGCATGGGTTACAATAATCTGGTCGACGAGAAGACAAGCTTGGAAAATAAATCAACGGTCGTTTCGATCCCTACCTCTCCGTCGGATGACGACAAACTCCTACGCCGAATTGACATGTTTCTCATGCCCCTTCTCTGTGTCACTTACGGCCTGCAAGTAGGGTCCACGACTTTCGTTGCCTTCCTCAAATACCGACCGTCATTAGTATAGCGATAAGACGTCTTTATCGTCTGGGGTCGTTTTCGGTTTGCGGACGGATACTCATCTCATAGGTCAGCAATATGCTTGGCTTTCGACCCTATTCTATCTAGGGTATATGTTGGCCGAAGTAAGACTTCAATCTGCCTTCCCATCTCAGGACTGTCAGCCATGTCTGATTCAAGGAAACCAGTTTCCGATGTCAACTGCCCTACAAATATTTCCTCTCGGGAAATTTCTCGCGATCACCGCCATCGTCTGGGGCGGGCTAGTAATGTGTCTCAGCGCCTGCCAAAATTTTACGCAACTTGCCGTGATTCGGTGAGCTTCAGACCGACTGCACCTTATTTAAGCTTCCTGAAACTCGGTTAAAGCTTCTTGCTAGGTGTTTCTGAGTCGGCAATAACCCCCGGCTTCCTCATGGTCGTCGCCAGTTGGTACAAACGCTCCGAAATGACTTCACGTTCCCTATGGTGGCTCTCCATGAACACGGTTTTCTCTTCTTTTTTTGGTCTAGTCATTTATTTTCTGGCCAAACATGCCCAAGACTCCGGTGGATTAGCTGCTTGGCGCGTTATCAATTTGTAAGATTTTGTTCACGCGCGCTGAACAAAAGTGAACATTGTCACCATCAAAGGTTTCTGGGAGCGTGCACTGTCTTGTCAGGACATCTTGATATGTTAGCCTTTTTGTCTCTGACATTGCCCTCCTTCATAGTCATGGCTGCATCCTCTTTCTCCTCCTAGGCACACCGGATGAGGTTCGATGGTTGACAGCAGCACAGAAGGAGGCTGCTAAAGCTCGAATTACATCCAATGGTACTGGCGACGGAGGTCGGAGAGAGTGGAACTGGAAACAAGTCAGAGAGTGTTTTCGCGATCCACAAATTTGGCTTTTCTTTTCCTTCAATGTGAGTACCACCTACCATCTAAAATAGTCAAGGATCTAATTGGGAACAAAGATCATAGCGACGATTCCCAGCGGTTCTCTGGCTACTTTTGGCCCCTTGGTGTGCGTTTCGCCCGTAAGTTCATTGATGTGTTTCCCTGAAATTTACGACAGTTATGTTTCGTTCGGATTCACGAATCTGGAGACGATCATATATGCGTTGCCGAATTCCGCTATGGCTTTGGGATGGTTTCTTTTCGTGGCGTTGACCATACAAAAGTTTCCCTCCATGCGGTTTCCCCTTATGACGTTCAGCGTGCTGCCACCTTTCATTGGCTTGCTTAGCATTGGCCTGCTTCCTGATTCGACAGAGAAGTGGGTGAAATGGGGATTGTACAATATGACTTCCACTTTCACTGTCCCAACATTGCTGGGTGCGTCTCTTTTGCCTCATATATTCTTTTGCCTCATATATGAGCTGCAAACTTATGTACGACGGAAAGCTTGGACATTAATACCTTTAAACGTCGCTGGTAGAACCAAAAAGACGGTCATCAGCGGCTCTACATTCATCTCGTACTCTGTGGGCCAATTGATTGGCACTCAGGTATGAGCTTGGACGTTTGTACGTTGTCGCGTCTGACTCTGTTGAGCATCAGGTATTTCGTGCGTCTGACGCTCCGCGTTACATCAAGGCCCTAACGGCCATTTCAATCGTCTTCGGCGTCGTATGTTGCCTGTTGAATGGAATACAATGCTTGTCTGATCGCAGTATAGCAAATACTTGTGACAGTGGCTTGGAAAGTTTACTATAGCCACGA
Organism: Favolaschia claudopus; assembly: GCA_037176885.1. Lineage (NCBI taxonomy): Eukaryota > Fungi > Basidiomycota > Agaricomycetes > Agaricales > Mycenaceae > Favolaschia > Favolaschia claudopus. The sequence continues at coordinate 1,447,113 of JAWWNJ010000002.1, forward strand.
AAACACTCGCCGTAATCGAGAGCAAGCAGCAGCAGGTGCGGATCTGGAAATAAAGTCATGCTTGAATGAAAACTCACGTACTTTAGGCATTTCCACGGAGGAAAACGACCTGGTCAATGAACACGCTGCGCGTGAGGACAAAACAGATCTCGGTATGGCTTGGACGTAAACATTAGTATTCAACTGCTAAGACTATCTGCAGAAAACCGCAGCTTCCGGTATGTTTGCTGAGCTGGGAGGCTGCAAGAGAAATGTAATAATGCATCGTATGCATGTACTCGATACTAGATAGAAATAACTTAACTTACAAGGTTGAGTCGGCGAAGCGGATCAAAGGCGGATCAGCACGCTCGGGAAGATCACGGATTGAAGTATTACGTCATGCGATGCGATGCGACGCCGAGATGACCAGAGTTACGTGAAAGGCGCATCTCATGGACGCCCACCACGATGATCCACCTCAGCCATCGACGCCCACATCATATGCGACATACCGACCCAGACGACCAACAAGGACTGTACCTCCTGCTCCCAACCCTCCCCCGAAAGACCCTCCTTCATCGGAGATGGAAGAAGACTCGCAACCTCTTGTATCTTCTCCAGTAGCGGAGCAGCCTCCGACTTCCATAGACCTCAGGATTGTATCTCCTGCGCCCGACCCTCCTGCGAAAGACGCACCTCCATCGGAGGAAAACTCGCAACCTCTCGTATCTTCTCCATTAGCGGAGCAGCCTCCGACCTCCATAGACCTCACCCCGCTGCGCGCGCATTATCTCAAGAAATCCTTAATCCAGCTACAGTTCAACCATGAGCTCGACGCGATCACAAATCCAGTTCCCGCCAATGTATCGCCTCTGTCCTATCTAGGGCCACCTTTTTCTCCGCCTCCGAAGGGTGCACCTCTAATGGATCTCCCGTTCCTGCGATATATGTTTCGTCAATTCGTCTTGACGTTTCCATTCATGGCCGCAGCACCCAAGGATTTCTATTCCGACAAGTTGCAGCCTTTTATGGCTTCTGTACTCGCCCGCAATATTTCACCCACCTCTGTCTTCGATGATGGCTCAGAAGGTTCAGAGCAGGCTCTGCGTCTCAAGCTACTTGGAAAGGCTGAGAGAAATCTTTCGTTATTTGTTGGAGCTGCGACGAAGCTGGCCGAGCAGGAAGAAGTGGTCCGCCTGACCCAGGTCGATCTCGATCGGCTTGAATCTGCTGCACGCAAACGACTGGCAAAGAACCTCGAGGCTGTGAAGGACATTTTCGAAGTCAACATTGTCAGTGTTCGCACTGTAGTGGATAAGGGCCGTGTCAGGAGCAGAGTTCACGAGGTTAGATGTCCATCCAATGCTTCATATCCTGTAACCAATCACGAACCAATAGGAATTCATCATTCGGACTCGCCGTTCGAACTTTCCCGACCTATTTGTGTCTCGGAGATATGGGGATTTCAGAGCTTTAGCACTTGAAGTTCGTTCCGACTCGTCTATCTTTTGGACGTGGCTGATGAGCACAACATAGCTTCGCAAAGCCCACCCTAGTGAAGAAGTCAAATCGCCACCGGTGAAAGATCGAACCACGGTCACTGCACCTCCAACTTCGTCCCCACTCAGTCCTGCCCCGACTTTTGCATCGCATCAACAGGCGATGTGGGATGACCCGGATCAAGCTGCTCCAATACAACAAATATCCAGGCTCGCGAGAGAGAAGAACCGATTGACACTTCGAGCATATCTCCATGGTCTTTTAGCTTCCCCCGGCATTGCTTCATCCCCGGTTCTAAGACACTTTCTACTCTCGAACCCCACAACGCTCAGTCGCGACGAGATTGATGATGCGCTGAGACGAGAAGAAGCCGATCAGGTTCGCGACGATGGCAGAAAACATTTTGCGAAGGAGATTGCGAATCGTGTCGATGGTCTCCGGGATGCAGTGAAAAGTGTCAAGGGTGATATAATGGGCAAAGGTACCTGCACCGCGAAAATAATCTGTTTAATTGTGACAATCTCTGAACCAAATCTACAGATGGCTTGACCCAAATTTTCGCAACCGTCAAAGTAACGCCGAATGTACGAGACCTACCTCAGAATTATAAAGCTGTTTTGGAATGGGCACGTATGTCGTGAGTTTTGCCCTTGTTCTCATAACCTTGCGGTGCGATAAAAACATAGACTGGCTTCGACGGTCTTTCAACAGTTCGTGGCCTCGGACAATGCATCTGAAACCTTCGCAAGCCTGAAGAGAATTCATGGTCTGATGCCGTACTTTATGCTCAAGGCTGCATTACGGATAAGTAATCCAATCGCCATGATCAGGAGTGCGTCGATATTTGTACTGATCATCTGTTCTGCTGTTGATGCAAGTTCAAAGGTGTACTTGATCTCTTTCTTGTTCAACCATTCGGCGGACGGAGTTTGCTCCAACGGTACATTTCAGTCTATACACGTAGATCTCAGCTCATGCCTTGTGGTTAGCATGTTCACAGGGTCCCTTACGGAGGAAGTCAGAGCGCTCGAGGAGGAGATCGAAGCTGTCAAAGAAAAGGTCGATGATCCTATGATTTCTGAAAAGATTCGGCAGTTCGTTTACGCTCCGCGCGAAATCCAAGACATGTTGAAAGCGGATGCGGGTAAGCTAATGCTTTGATTGCTCTGGATTGCTCCATAACTTGAACATTCAGCCGCGGAACGTATGAACCTCATTTCTGTCGTTCTCAGAGCGGCCGACGAGCCTTTCTTGTCGCGCGCCCAGATGCACCGGGTAGCCAAGGCTCACCGAGCTCATGCCTTGTACATGAAACATCGGGAATCGCTAGCTGATTCGGACGACGATGACGGACCACAAGATGACGATGCTTGGCTCTACGAAGATCTGAAGGTTTTAGCCAATCTGTATTCACGGTTGCGAGATCGAGAACAATTGATTGGTCTAATATTCGAGGCAAGTTGATTTAAATGCATATTTTTGCCTTCTTTTCTGACTGCCTTTCCAGGGTTCAACATCGGAGCTGCTCAAGGACATGATCACAATCTTCTACAGTCCCTTGGCTCAGGTGTATCGAGCCGCCAGCATCGGAGACTCTATAAGCGATCTCCAAAGCTTCATCAACGATTTGATAAAGACAGTTGAGCAGGCAGAGGATCGTGAGTTTGTTTGATTTGTTACCGTTCATGAGCTCAACAATATATGAAACATCGAAGTGGACGATCCGACACGGACTGTTGGCGCTTTCATCAGCCTCATCGAACGTCACGAGCAGTCGTTCTACAACTTTGTACACAAAGTCCATTCCCGAGGCGAAGGCTTGTTCGACAGTCTCATGCGTTGGATCGAGCTGTTTTTGACTGTCGTACGAGAGGGACTGGGTGAGCCAATCAGCCTCGAGTTCCTCCTGCCACATACAGGTCAAGAACGGCAAGACATCCTTGCGGAGGTCGACAAGGTTGCATTATATCACTATAAACTCAAGGTTGCCTACGAAGACAAACTGCGTCGACGTTTTGGGAGGGTGCAAGCAACAGCTTTCCAGAATGCTGCGGATGCGGAGGACGAAGCGACGAAGGCGCTCGTTGATGGTGTCGCAGAGGAGATCAACTTCGGTGACCTCATCTCTGGGGACGCGGTAGACCTCGCTGCTCAGGACACAGACGAGGATAGTGATGAGTATTCGAGCGATATGGATTCCTCTGGTTCAGAGAGCAGTGGAAGCGAAGAAGATAGCACTGAAGAGAGCAGCGATGAGAGTGAAGATAAGAAAACAACCCCGAAGCAGACTCCGAAACCCCCGCCACCTTCTATTCAACCCCAACCTTCTCCTGTCCCGCAGCGTCACACCGCTCATCGTCACCACCATCACCACCCACGTCCACAAGCGGATGGTGCTGTGACTCCAACACAATCCCGCCAGCGTTCGACGTCTTTGAAGTCATCGCGGTCCATGACATTTCTCAGGGAGCAATTCAGCCAGATGTCAACTGGTCGACGTAGTCAAGACTCTCCTCCGGTGCCCCCACTTCCCAAGTCGCTTATTGCCGCGATGTCGAAGCCTTTGCCGCCGAGTCCGTCACCCATGTCTTCGACCGAGCAATTCGCTCCTGTCCCGCCCAGACCACCTCCTCCCAAAGCCAAGCCGAGGAAGAAACGAGCGCAGGCGGTCAAGCCACCAGAACTCCAGCATATACCACGACTTCTTCCCATATTCACTGAGATGGTAATTCTCATTCTCCTCTTATCACAATTCATCGCTCATAGACTGCAGATGCGAAACCATCTGCTACCGAGACAACGAACAAACTAATCATCAACTAATTCATGTACGCTACACTCATCTAGGGACGAATGTACTATAAGAGACACTTGTAAGGTTCTGACGCTGTGATGTATTGTATTCTTTATTGCGATAGGGTACAACAGGAGCTGTAAAATATATAGAAAACCAAGAGATCTAGAATGCATGGGACGATATTGAGAAGCGTTTGAAAGTATACCTGTGTGGATGGTCGTCAATCTCAGTACAAGACGCTGTAAATTTGAACACAAACCCAAGGAAAGCGAGATCTTTGGCCGCGTCTCCTGCCACTGCTGGGACTTCCTCTGGCACTTGTTCCAGCTCATTAACAGGGAAGTATGAAGTATCGGTTAGCGATCTCAAGTGAGGAACAAATGGTGCATCGATGCTGCGTAAGGTGGCCCAATCAACACCTGAAAGGCAGACATGATGAGGATCAAAAATAAAGATAAAGGCTAACAAACCATAGAAGAAGGGATGTTTCTTGATTTCTGGCACGTTCATTCTCCGATCCGCTGAGGTGATCAAGCTGGCACAAAACAAGGGGTGAGGGAGGGTCGGGAGAAAAGAGAGAAACACTCTGTACCGGCGGACGAGATCCTCGGCTTGTCTACTCAGATGTACGTCGTCCGGGAACGCAAGGTGATATTGCCATTGCATAATTTTCTGATACGTGTCGTGCGTAGATTCGGAGCAGAATGGCGGGTAGCCAACCAAACACTCGAACGCGATGGCACCCAATGACCACCAATCGCATTCTTTGCCGTATCCTTTCTGCTGAAAGATTTCTGGAGCGATATAATCCGGTGTCCCAACAGTGGAATAGGCAAGCTTGCGCCGGTTGGCTTTCCAGGTTTGGATTTGCTCGTTGGTCATTGTGAGATTTATGGGATTGACCATGACGCTGTTTCGCGACGCTTGGGCGGCGTTTGCGGGGGATTGACCGGTGGCGGATTCAAAAAGTCGTTGGTAGTAGTTCGAGTCGTGTTGCTTGTGAAACCCGGTGGAGAGCCCAAAATCGCTCAACTTGACATGGCCATCCTTGTCACTACGTGTTGTCAGCATCATGATGTAGCATTCCTAGCGAAGTTTGGGCTCACATGAGAATATTGTCAGGTTTGATGTCGCTACAGGAACGCGTCAGACAAGACTGAGAGCGAATTTAAGGAAACAAACCGATGGATGAAACCAAGCTGATGCACTGCATCGATGGCAAGAACGCATTCTGCCATGTAGAACCGGGTAACATCCTCGGAGAAAGTATCGTATTTGATTAACATAGTCATCAGGTCGCCGCCAGGGAGGAATTCCATGACTAGGTAGAGGTAGACTGGATCCTGGAAACTGTAGTACAGCTGCACAATCCCTATGCGAGAGTTGAGCAAGGGTATGGTATTCTGAGAAACAACGAACAATCTGAAACGGATTCGGCCAGCACGTCACGTTCTGCGCGAACATGAGCAAGCTTCGAGTGTTTCAATGTGAATCGCTGATTGAACCAAATAGAGCAAGCGTACCTGATCTTTTTGCAACATGGCTTCTTTATTGAGAAGTTTCATTGCATACACCTTGCCGTTATCGGTCTTCTGGACGAGTCGTACCTGTAGAGAGATAGAGTAGAAAAGTTAGATAGAAATTGGATGGAACCGAGGTAGACGCACCTCGCCAAACGCCCCCTTACCGATCACCTTAACTGTTCTGAAATCACTCAACCCGAGTCTCGTACGACGCAGACGAAGGAACGTCTTAAACAAGAATGAGAGAGAGTGGGACGCGTCCTTGAGTTACAAACCGATTCTTTCTTTCCCAATTGCTGCAACTGACGCTGTTTCCGGTCGTCCGACATTGTTTGATCGACCTGGAGACGACGCTCGAGTTCGACGCGTCTAATTCTCGAGTTCAACGGATTGCACTTCAACCACGCATTTAAGCGAACCTTGTGTTCCTCTCAATAGCAGCATCGACTGCAACCTTGCAATGATAGGGTCAGGCTGTTAAGCACTGACCAAAATTCTATCAGGCACGCGTACCTTATAATAATGCTCTAGTTTCATCTGCGCTGCTTTTGCTCGGGGGAGAACCTCATCAGAGAACCCGGCCTTCGTCGCTCAATTCAGACGTGCCAGAAAGTAACGCAAACACGAGGAGTACCGTAGAGCGGTCAAAGTATATGTAATCATTGGGCTTTGAACCCCCGGGAGTTCTGGGTACGTGTGGATTTCAGCCTTGAACAGAACAATGGGCGGAGGGCGCGACTGACCCTGCGGGGGATGCAGGAGGAGGCATGCTGTTCTGTCGCGAGGGAGGAAAGGTTGGCGTTGAGGGGCTGCGAACTGAGGCGCCATTTCTTGTCGTGGCCATATCGGAAAAATAAATTGGAACCAGCCAAAATTGAGCCGATTGAAATGTACACAACAGAGAGAAAGAAGAGAGCTGGAAAGCAGTTGAAGCAAACAGGCAGGGCTGCAGGAAACTGCCGTGACCAATGTCCAAATCGGTGATTGGCGTTCAGTCAGGCTGATGGGACGATGAGCAGGCTTGCGATGAATTATATCGACCTATGGTCGCTATACAAGTATACGTAGAGAATACAAAGGCTACAAGTGGGAAACGTTCAATACAACACCTCGGCCCTTCCTTGAAATCGTACACGCGCTCGTAAATTAAAATCATTCAAGCCCACCGAACATGTCCTCTTTGCGGAGGATTGCTCGAGGCTTGATTCGGGCGTGCGTCCATTCTACAATATTGTTCAGTTTAGTTGGCGCGAGCTAATAGAATGACAAACCGTGGAGGCCTCGATTGAGGGAGAGGTATGGGAACTCGAGATAAATGGCCAGAAACAGCAGGACTGGTGAGAGATTCAGAAGATAAGAGGATAAAAACTACTGGCTCGAGCTCTTACTTGTAAAATGCATTTGGGTCGACTATTGGCGCCGCAGACATCTGGTTTGTACGGTTCGGCGTTGGGAAGTTAGGCACACTTCTGCCATACTCTGGAGGAGCCAACATAGGCGGAGGGCTTCTCATATGGTGTGGTGATTGGAAGTGTTCCGCTTCACGATTAAGGAACTGTGGTGGGTTGGGGGCACCCCAGGTGCTCCCGTCAGCGGGGGTAGGTCGCCATGATCTTTCAGTCGATGGAATCGCGGTTGATTGAGATTTTTTGTGTAGTCGTAAAGGCGATACGGGAGCAGCAATTAAATTTGCTACATCTCGTTGTGGTGGACGGGGTAGTGGTCGTTTCGTCAATGCGTCCCTTCCTTCGGCCCTTTTGGAACTATGATTCGGCGCCGATCCTTTGACACTCTGCGATGCAACAGCGGGATCGATGACTGGTCCACGATACTCCTGGCTATACGCTGGTGGAGGAGAGTCGTCCATGGGCGCGTATTCGCCCTTAAGGCGGACAACGCCTGAAGAACTCTGTGAGGGCGGGAAGCAAGGTGTAAACACCGGGTTGGCCGAAGCACAGTCCAGTCCGTTTTGGCGCCCGCCTTCCGTGCCTGTGCAAGTCACTGCCAATTATACCCCTTCCATATGTTTTGCGATTCAACGTGTAGATAGCCATCGCAAAGGCAGTCTGGTCAGAGAGGGGTTCAGATTCAACCTACCTGACCTCATACATCACCAGCTTAAATATTTTGTAAAGCGGAACGTTGGCGTCATAAGAAGCGGGGCGACCGCTTTACCCACGCAGGAACTTGGTCCGTGCGACAGCGATAGATAGCAGCAACATATTGATACATTTACAAACTGTCCTCTCAAATCTCATACCTCAATTCCTTCTAAATTGGTGCCCTGAAAGGATGAAACTATCAGCATCATTTGTGAAGCACAAACGTGTAGACAAGCTTACAAGCTTCGGGACTCTTAAGTATGCATCCGTACCTGTGAAGAATGAGAGGGAGCCAGATGAAGCCCAGGAAACAACGGACCCCATCCATTCATCGATACCATTTCTAGAGAACCACCAAAATACTTGGCGAAGATGCTGCTCATCGGGAGCCCAATCCCAATTCCTGCGTGAGGACCAACTCCAGCCTCCATTTCCGGATTCGAGGCATCGTCATCCGAGTCGCTTTCGCTGTCCGAATTTTGCTGCCATCGGTCCACCTGTTCGCCCACTGTGGCCCGCAGGCCGGAGGGACTTGAGCTAAGAGTTCTCAGAGTGTCTAGTCGGGAGTCCTGTAAACGCGCAGCATTGCGATTGTGGGAGAAGGAAAATAGGTCGGACGGCGTCTTGACTTTGGTGTCAAACAGACCACCGCCTTGATGTTTTGTAAGTTGCGATACATGACCATAAAACGCGGAAAATTACCTTGGTCCGAAATGCGGACACCAATGTCATTGGTGCCGGCGAAAATTGTGACTCGTACTGGAGCAGGACTCGAAGCGCTTCGATTATACGACGATGTAGCCCGCATGGCCTAGCAAATTCGTCAACTCATTGTAGACGGGAAGAATAGGCATACATTTTTCAGAAGCTCGAACAGTATATATTCAAGGTGTTCCTTGATATAGGCAAAGGTTGTGTCTAAGTGCCCGTCAATCTGAACTTCAGGCCAATAGGGTTTCCGTTGTCGCAGAAGATTGGCGCATTTTTCAATGCTTCGTCTGACATTGAGGCCTGTGAATATAATACCCACATGGGGTTCTCCTTGGGTTGAGGAGCTTTGTCTTCCCGAATGTATTTTTTCGGAAAGAGCAATATGGTGTTCCGCTAATACACGGCGGGAAATGCGCGAGACAAGCATTCTACGCATAAATGAATCTAGCTCATCCGGAGAAAGATGTGGACTAGAGAGAGAAAGACCGAGAGCGAGTGTCGGTATTACTGTCGAGCTAGAGATCGTTTAGTCGCACAAATACCGTGCGGCAACAAGGAAAAACCTACTGTTCGCGTAAAATGTTGGCAAGAAAACGGCAAAAAGCGGCATTATCTTCTAGAGAGTTGATAGGTGGATATCGTCTGAACCTGTGGTCAAATTAGATGCTGAACCGATGTTTTGACAAGGGATTGGGCTTGCTTTTCAAACGCAGTCCAGTAAAGCTATATAACTGTTACAGCGGACTTAATTGGACAAGCCAAAAACACGAACATCGTAAACCTTTGCAACTCCCTCCTGAGTCACGACCTGGGACACCTGAGTCGGGAATGGCACGAGACGAGATTATTTGCGTACGATGAAGGGCAATTTCTGCATGTCGCGTAGTCGGTGTGAGATGCTGAACGTTGTCTCCAATGAACAAGACATTTGCAGGAAGAGTCGCCAATTACCGGACAGGCAGCTCAGTTCTAACATAGTTGGCACTCTGACCGAGGATTCAACGAGAAATCCTGTCCGCAAGACAAGGCATCCCACCTTGATCAGACGGTCCTCGTCCATAGACCGCCCAAAAAACACCTGTAGCAAGATCCAGTACAGTATCTTGCGTCGCCCGATCTGCTCACAAGTTGCCGCAGGGTCAGACGATTGGCCTCCTTGGCGGCGTAAAGTTCAAGTTGCTTGTTCTGATAGAACAGCCTGTGTGTTGGGCTGGGAGTCGTAGATTCGCCTCTGCATAGGTGTGGACAGTGGGGCAACCGTTTGGCTGCGCTGAACATGCTGGAAGGAGAGAAAGACCCGAAAGACCATGCCTTAAGCGATGGTAAGGACCTCGAAGCTGAGGTGATGGCATGAGTCGGTTTGCATTTCGGCATTTCTCCGAAATCGCATGTGAATTCGGTCATATTCGGCTTTACGCCACCCGGGCCGAACTTTCCGCCTGCTCACTGAAAAAGTTGAAAGTTTCAAAGTATTCCCTCTGACCGCAAACCACCAATAATCAAGTACGCCGATCTACGATCTCTATTGACCCCCAACCAGTCCTTCCTCCTTATAACCGCCCCATCGTCGCCCGAGGCGTAAATATCATCAACTTCCATCTGTTTCTCGTTGATCTCTCTCTCCTTCTGTTCCTCCTCTTCCTCCTCGCGGTCCCACAGAACATCCTCCCATTGAGAGTCACTGATTGTGACAGCTACTGTCTTTGCATCGCTGATGTTCGGCAGGACGGACGTAAGTAGATTTGAGAGGAGCTCAGAAGTTCCATCGGCGATCGGAGAGTGAAGAACGGGGAGAGGGAGGTACTCAGCCTGGTCCGAAATGAGTTCATTAAATGGAATGGGAGGAGTAAGGCCTAAGCTTTTCACCTCAAGAAGCATACCTTTGACCGCACCGCCGGCCAAAATGACATTACCGACCCGTACCAGCCAGTCAGTTCCGATGGCAAAGATGTGACCTAAGTTGGATCAACGTCGAAGGACGTGCTAGCCATGCGGAAACGTCTTACCTTCGATGGTAAGTTGTGAGCCAGACTGGCCTCGTTGTGGCGCGCCCGCAACCGGAGGTCGGACAGACACCCATCGGGCTTTAAGTTGGGTTAGAAGTTGTTCAAGGGCTCCGGGTGGACGCAAGGTGAGAAAGGTGGTTCGGTAGTGAGTAGGTCGTTGAAGATATGCTGCAGCTTCGCCTGGAGGGGCGGCTGCCAGAACGTCTGCGCGACTGGGGGCAAGGGGATCTTGTCCAATTGTTAAAGCAGCCGTAGAGTAGGGGAAAACTCGCTCCCTCACCTTCGACCAAAACAAACACGTTTTGATCCATGGTCAGCGCACACATAGTTCTCTCCGTAGGTAGCTGAAAGCCAGGGGTTTGTCCGAGAGTAGAGCGATACGAACGAACAGAAAGATTCCAAGGTCCCTTGTATTGCCCATTGTGGTTAGACAATATATTCTCTTGTACCAATTTCAAGCCTTCTGCGGGTGCATTCACCCATCGAGCGAGGCTGCAAGAAATCAGCGACTAGCGAGAGACCAAGAGCGAGGCGCAGGGAGTCACCCGGTAAAACCCATGTTGAGGTGACAGATGTCACGCTTGTGACTCGACGCGTCTTGTTCTTGTCTCTGCCCACCACACCGCCAATTCGTTCTATGGCTATCAAACGCAAGGCCAGCAATGCCGCGCTGGAACAGTCACTGACAAAGCGCGTAACGAGGTCTACAGCATCTCAGAACACCGACCCTGTCGCTGGAGCTAAGATAGTCGTTCCACGGCAGCGAGAGACGCACCCCGTCACCCCGCGTAAGGCTACCCCGCGCAAAACCTACGCGAACAAGCAGCGCTCTCTTGCTGCAGAGAAATCAACCCGCAAATCCCCGCGTTTCAATGAAGATGAGTCGAGCGGGGACGATGAACTCCTCATGCCTCCCTGCACTCCCAAATCCCCCCCTCCTGCTCCCGCCACCCCGAGCAGGACACGTTCCGGTAAAACCAGAGCTGTTCGTATATTTGACACGAAACTGGCACCCTCCAGCAGCGTTGAGCACAGCGACTCAGAGGATGACACGGCGGACATGCTTCCCATCCCTTTCCCGCCCACGCGGTCGAGGTCTACCAGATCGTCCCCCGTCAAGCCCTCTCCCATAAAACCAATTCTGCGCAAGACGTCCTCACCCGCGAAGAAGCGTGTTACGAAGGCAAGGACTCCGACGCCCGTTAGCGACTCGGAGGATGAAGTACCAGAGACTTCCCCCATTCCCTCCTCCAGCCGCCAAGCTTCGCTTTCCCCCGAATTGCCGGACACGACGGAGGAGTCCAACTCTATCCCATCACCTGCTCTTGAACCACCAAATCACCACTCGTCGCCCGTTCGCCAGCCAGCAGCATTTTCGCAGCAGTGCTTAAATGCGCAGAAACGCGAGATCCTCCGCGCTATTCAAAATCCGCCGAATCTCAGCTGTGATGAAGATGAAGAGACTACCAATAGCATTGCGCTGAGCCAGCTGGGTGATTTGCTTCGCGGAACCGTGGCTAGAGGAGAAGGCAACAGCTGTATCTTACTGGGTCCCCGCGGCAGTGGCAAAACTAGGGTGAGTAAACCTCTGTTCGTATCATGCCTTTTCTTTGCTGATTTTTCGAACAGATTCTAAACCAATGCTTGGCGGAGCTCGAGGAACAACCCATTGTTCTTCGGCTTTGCGGTTGGTCTCAGCAGACCGACCGACTCGCGATGCGCGAAATCGCGTACCAGCTAAGTCAACAGACAGGAAAGTCATTCCTCAGCGCGACGGATAGTGATGAACCGACGGGAATGGAGGAGACGGACGAAGAAGCGAACCCATTCCTTGAAACGCCCAATCCAGTTACAATGTCACTTCCTCCTTCTACCCATCTCCCGGCTCTCATTTCCCTACTTCCTACCCTCTCTCGCCCTACCATCATCATTCTTGATGCGTTCGATTTATTCGCGCAACACTCTCGACAATCTTTGCTTTACTGTCTGCTTGACACAGCCCAGAGTTGTAGAGCTGGTGCGGGCAGTAAAGGCATAGCTGTGATTGGGATGACCACGCGTGTTGATACCGTGACTCTTCTTGAGAAAAGAGTCAAAAGTCGATTTTCGGGAAGGACGTTCAGGACTGCACCACCTTCACAGTCGCAGGACTGGGTGAAACTCACCCGATCAATCTTGTCTTGCAAAATCCCTGATCAGAGCGACTTGGAGGAAACTAAAGCATGGCATCAGCAATGGAATACTGGCGTGCAATCATTTGTGCAGGATGAAGCCACGCTCGTCATCCTGAAAGAGACTTTCAGCATCACGAAGGATGTGAGGGTTCTCGCGCGATTGCTCGTAGGTGTTGGTTGTCGATGTCTTGCCGCTGACTAAATTTGCCACTAGACTTCGGTGTTGGTACAATTGACACCGTCGTCGCCGTACCCAACCTCTAGTCAGCTTATTTCCGCTGCAACACTTCAGCGTTCGCGGCCCCAATTCTCTACGCTTCATGGTGAGTCCCTGTTGTCTCTCGCAATATGGAGCTCATTCGGCTTGGCAGCTCTTCCTTACCCTGCACTCTGCCTGCTGATTGCATGTGTTCACACAGAGACGGCTGGGCATTCCACCTTTACCTTCGAAATGTTGTACGAGAGGGTTCGGGACCAAATTCGATTCTCAGCCTCTGCTCCCGTTCAAATCAATGGGATCAGTATAGGCATGCCACAGTGCCCGCGTTCGGTGCTGATGAGTGTTGGTCCCTCCACACTGGCCGGTGGCGTAAGCTGACTCTTTTCACAGGCATTTGAGAGTCTGGTGTCCGCTAATTTGGTGGCACCCAGCGTTGCTCATTCGGTTGGTGTCAATAAAGAATTCGTCAAATATCGGGCTGTTGTAGGCCGAGAGGACGTCAAGAAGGCAATTCAGACGAGGAACGACATCAACCTGACGAAATGGCTCACGAAGTCGAAAGCTTCATGATCATAAAGAAGATATAGATTGTACTACTAGCTGGAGAACGACATTCTCTTTCGCATCTCATTTTCTGACTGTGGCTATGTATACCCTCCATCAATCTTTTTTTCTGCCGCGATGACCTTAATTTTTTTTTTGGTTCGTCTCCCGTTGATTTGCAGTCTGAAGTTCATCAGTTCAGTCCGAACCCCTAGATTTTTCTCATATATCTACGCTGCAGAGGAACGTTACTCGCGAGAACCTCTGAACTTGCTTTGAACTCTGCGAACCTTCAAAGCTTCATGCACGTTCAACTCGAATCTTTTTCAACGACAACGCAGCTGCTCACATTCACTTGTCCATTGTTTGCCCATCTGATGACTTCTATCTATAGCTTCACCATCTCTTCGTGAAAGCTTGATCATCAGGCGCGATTTTGCAAGTTCTCTGACGATGTCTCATCTGGCAGATTCTTTTGAGCTAGATACCTGACCGAGTTCTCCTTCCTAATCGACTCCAACTGCTGGCAAACAGTTCCGCTCTCTGTTCTCGGGTTCTTCCCGCCTCGCCCTCTTCCCATCCTCGTCTTGCAAAGGTTGTCCTGTCTGATTGTCCATCACTATGGATACCCTCGCTCAAATTTTGAGTCAAATCCGAGGTTTTAACATGTCGGAGTTTATGTAAGTCTCTGAGAAACTCGGAACTATCCACGTTTGCTTTCCAAACCGCTCGGTCTCGGTCTCTGCGAAATTCCCAGGGCTCTGGGTGCACGCTTCCACGAATCTTGGTATGTCCCGCTCAGCTGATGACCTCCAATTGGACCTCGCCACTCTTATTCTCACACCAGGCTCGCGTTTTTGGCTTCAGAAGCAGCCAGTCGATCTGAGAACCCATGTTTTTTCTAGAACCCGGGTCTGGTTTGAGAACCTTAGACGCCGAAGGTGTGAGATTATTCCGTGTTCTGTGCAAAGTTGACGGAGGGAAGTGGAGCAACACGCAAAAGCAGTAAATGCGACCGATCAACTCCCATCTTTTGATAATTGAGCGGTTACGACTTGACCTCACGAATCGGAGGTGCGAGTTCGGTCATAAAATACTGTACCGGGTTCTCTTTCGTCCTCCCACTCTACTGGAGTCAGTCCAAGATGGTGGCCGCTCTGCCAGTCACCTCCGTACTGGCGATGCGGTATATGTCCGGTTTGTTGTCTCTCAGTTCCAGTATGTATACTGAGCACTAAATTCGGCTTCTTATCTTAGCCGTTGCTGTGGCCCTGATCCTCTACGACCATTGCCTGACCTGGGTGGATGAGGTTCGCTACATTTGGTTCAACCCTCAGGCAGGCTTCGGAGGTCGACTCAGTTTCCTAGTGAACCGGTATGCGACGGAAGGCAAGATTTCTATGTCGTTGTAAAATGATCATTTCCTCATTTGCGGCTCGCGCCAACACACAGGCATGATCATTTTTGTTGCCTACAGTTTCGTGAAAATATTATCTGTCTCCTCATTTATGGTTCGCTGAACAAAGCTAACTCTTAGTGCTTGGGGGAAGTAGTCGCGGTCTCGACAACCAGGTGTGTTGCACTATACTTGTCTATAGCCCTCCTCATTCACATATATCTTAGGAGTATGCTTTTTTCTTCTAGCTTTTCGTCCACTTTTCACGAAAATAACAGCTGTCGGAATTTTATATGGGTCTTCGCCGTTATCGGAAGTGTCTCCATAGCTCTACAGCAGTGTGAGTACAATTGTCCACCTTAAGATGCCTGAATCTCACCTGTTGCTGTGAAGTTTCGATGGTGGTACGGGTGTATACTTTGTGGGATCGACGGCCCAAAATCAAATGGATTGTCATCATTGCTTTCGCAATCCAAACAGCAATCACCACTGTCTTTTCTATTCTCGCCGCTGTACAAATGCAACGTAAATTCAATCCCATTTTCGTATATTTTTTTCCTTGCTCAATTACAATTTGCGTCACACAGCACACGTTGCATACTCGCCTGTTCTACATATGTGTACAATATCAGAGAAACCCTGGGCACTGCCTGTCATGACCGGGACGCTGGTGAGTCTCTTTCCTGGCCTAGCTATTCTTGTTGTTGGCTAACTCTTCCCGTGATCGTGCAGGCTGCCTTCGGACTGTTCATCATCCTGATGACTGTGGTGAATGCTCTCGATAGACCATATCAGAGACAGGCCGACGTTGTGAATGCTCTATTACGAGACGGGGCGTTCATGTTCGGTTTCATTTTCTGCAAGTGTCAGACATCTTGCATGTTATTTCACGACTGATCTTTTTTAGTGCTCACTGTCGCCAACTTCCTGATGTCATTACTGGGCAGTCGTGAGTCTTGCGACGTTGCGATTGCGTACATATGCCAACTCACATGTCTTTTCTTAGCTTCGGATTGCCTCGTTACTCTAGTGTGAGTGGATCAGCAATCCCTTCGTTCCCGTAGCTCAAGTCAACAAGGGTTGTATGGTCGATGTACCGCCTCGTTGCCTCAAGAATGGAGTTGCGGGTTGAAGCGATAAGGCTGATCCGCTTCTCTTTTCCTGCAAACGGAACGTTTGAAGTCGACGATGAGTTAGAGTCTGTTTGGAAGTAAAGGCCCGGCTGCGTTGTCACCCAAACTTAGCCTATCGTCTTTGCAGGCATGAGACGTGTATAACACGCTAATTTTCGGGCACTCCTTTGTTGTACAATACAAACCGTGAATATTGTTACAAGTCACTGTTACAATTTGCCGAGACCGTGGTAGGCTACAGACGTGTTGAGGTGGGTATAGACTGTTTTCGAGGTATACTGATCAAAGGAATTACACGAATACAACATTGCGATTTGGGGCCGAGAGCGAATCTATCTGTGTGCAACACTAGCGCATTAGACGTGCACATTGTGGCAGCTTCAGCACGTACGGGAGTCTGCGATGAAGGGGCCAAGTTCATTGTATCACCACGCCGTTCCGACACCTTCGTTGCTGACGCATATTCGTTAACATCATACAAGGAAAAGATTGGTGAAGCAGCGTACCGTTGACCTTGTTTGCCGACGTTGGTTGTATTGTTGGCATCGGAAGTCAGAAAACTGTAAGGTGATCCGCGTTTGAAAATGTCGAGGTTGAGCAGTTCCAGGTCGAAGTCTGGAGAGCGCGAGTGATGGTCCCCTGCACGTTCCTTCCTCATCTCGTCCTCTAAATCCATGAAGCCTCCAGTGGCGCTATTTGCCGGCGTGATGCCAGATTCCTGCAGTAGATCTTTGAAGCTCTGGTTCATAAAGACTGTGCCTTGGTCCCAGTCATTCGTCTCTTCCACCAGCTCTCGGATGATTTCAAGCAACTCGTCTGCGTCGTCGTCATCGACGGGGTTTCGAGGGGAAACACCCTTCCGTGTGATCGAATGGCTGTTCGACGCGCTTTTGGTAAAGCCAAGGCCTCCAGTTTGTGCGTAGGAAGACAACTCGCTGTCCTGTGATTCGGGAAGGATCATAGAGCGAAGAGGAGAAGGTCCAGGGGCGCCTATCGATGGACTGCGCCGGGAACGAATTTTGAACTTCGGTTTCAGGATGCTGTGAAGGGGTGGCGGGACTGGAAAGGAAGCCAAGGTAGGGGACAGTTTTTGGGGAGGCGGATGTTCTGATGAGATGTGCTCAATGTTTGGTCCAGGGATTGAAACGGAAACTGCAACTGGTCGGTGGGCTTGTTCGCAGATCTTGGGGTCTGTTTGGGAGGGAGAAGGCAAGCTGTTCTGTTTGGAGCGCGGGGCAAGTGCATATGGGTGAGATATTTCGATAGGACCGGCGCGTAGGGTCGGACTGGGAGGCGAGGTTATGAAAGGCAAAGGAGGCAAGGGTGGAATGAAGGAGCGACTATGCCGGGAATCAGGCTTTGGGCTGCATGGGTTGAAGGTAGAGGTGAACGAAGGCGTGGGAGAAGTCGAACATTCGGAGAAGCGAGGAGACGAAGAGAGGGACGGATGACGCCTGCGGGTCGAGCCTACAGACTTGGGCGAAGGGCCGCCCGGAGAAAAGCTGACTGAGCGTCGACTGCGAGCGCTCTTGAGGCTAGAGTGTCTTCGATGACTAGCATCTTGAGGCATACTGCGGTTCATCTCTGGAAGCGAAAATCGACGGGAATGTGGTGGCATCGGGGGCTTGACGTGAGCTCTGGCAGGCAACGATGGCATTTCGAAGGAATGTGGGGCACGTAGTAGGACAGGCTTCGTATCGGAGACGCGACGGGAAGAGCTAGAGGTCGAGCGTTGCCGAAGACGGCTGCTGATATCGAGGACAGAGGGATATTCCATCTTTTTGCGCCGGGAATCTGTGTGAAGGTGATATGTGAAGGACGATTGCTTATTTTCTTTCCATTCTGAATTCTCCAATGCACATTGGACTTCGACGGAGGGGGAACCCAATAAACCGACGAAAAAACCTGGTTTTTCCTTGTGGCTCGGCACGCTTTCCAACGAGGCTGTTGGAAATGACACAACTGAATGATTCTGCCTAGCCTGATACGACTTTCGGGCGTAGACGCGTTTCACGAAGAGAAGGAGCAAAACGGTGGAAAGAAGGATGGCCAATACAACAAACGGAACTATCAAGGAAGGCGCTGAGTGGGATTCGGGAGGGATTGGGAGGGCGTTGCAAGTAGTACAGCAAAGGAATGTCAAAGTCAATAAGAGGAGGTGGTGGGCGGCCATGGTGGTGGTTGAGGTGAGAGTTGATCGGAACATTCCGAGGTATGCCGCATGGCCGAATTACTTTGTTTACGACGTCATCGCCACCACTTTTGTTCCAGCTTTCTGTACTTTTCTCTTCAACTCTTTCTCCCATGTCCTCTGAGGCTTTGCTCTCCGCCGACTACGTTAATCAAGCGTGATTACACGCATCTCTCCCAGCAATTCTCCGGTCAACTGACTTACCTCGCCACTGCAGCCACATTCTTGCATTTGCCGAAGCTCTCAAACTCGTCGACCATGACTCCCCACACGACCGCACTCAACCCGATCCATCATCTCCAACCTCGCCAGTTGTTCCGGCGACGCCAGGTCTGGCACGGAAAGCATCGAAACCAAGCATCCAGAAGGTCAGCGCGTTGAGCGACTTTGCGCCAATAAATCTTCGCGTCAAGAAGTATGCATATGTGCTGAACTCTGTTTGACACATCTGAGTTGTGTTTCGGTCGTAGGCGAAAACGCAAAGAGAAGACATACAGAAGTCATGGAAAGACTCCTAGACACGACTGGTCATTTGTGCTCTTCCGGTGGCCCTTATTGGTAGGACCAGCAATCCAACGCGAACGTAGATTAACAAAAAAAAATAGGGTTTCATTTTCCTGATCATCGCCGTACAATTTGGTTTCTACGTCTTTCTAAGACAATTAGTCAATGTTAAAGAGTGGATCTCTGCCTGTACGTTCGTATTGCTCCAATTTTTTGCATCTTACGCGTCGCATGTAGGGAGAGGCCAGAAAGGGCGTCTCAGGAAAAAGCTTCGAGCATCGCGAACTTATGGGGTAGGCAGTCATTGCAAAAGGTAAACAATACTCATCACCTTTGAACAGGAATGGAAAACAACGGCTGTAGGGGATTTTTGGCCACTCACATGTGCGTCCGTTGACATTCTCGCAGCTGGCTTTGGACGAATATTTGCACTTTGTTGGTCTTTCGTCGTGTTCCTCGTTTTTTGTTCAACTCGTTTATGTAGGATGAGTGGAAAAAAGAGGACGAAGACCCTTTTTACGATTGGAAGCTGGTGCGGAAGGTGCACCGCTCTCTCAAGACTTTGCGAGAAGTGAGCTTTCGCCCCTGAGGTAAACAAATGGTGCAGCTGTTGAATTTCCTTCAGGCGAACGATGTTAGAGGCTGTCTAGGCGTCTTAGAGACCTGTATTCGTTCCAATTTTGCTGCTGTCGAGTCTCCCAGGTAATTCAACTGTTTGGTGCGGGAGAACATACAATAATGAACTCCCAACTTCAGGTTATATAGCGAAGTAACATCATTCGCATCTACATGATGTGGCCCTTCTGAATTTCTCTCAGACATTTCTGGGCACTAAAGACCTCATCGAGAGTAAGGCTTCTATCTAGCTTCCAATCCGGCTCTCACCATTTCTTTCAGCTTATTTTGAAGAGCAGGAGAAAGCCCTTGAGTTTATCCGAGATTCTCCCGACCTGAAAATAGATGAAAAGAAACGGTTTTTCAAAGCGGCCAACACCAACCTCGGTATGCAGCCTGCTCTAAAGCTGCTATATATTGATGGTTTGATCCAGGAATCTCTGCTCTATGTTTGTCTGGAGGTGCCTCTTTTGGATATTGTACGTTCATGGTCGACGTCTTTGTTTCCAGTTAACCACGTTCGTAGATCATTTTGGAGTTGTAAAAGCACTTCTCGATGAAGGGCTCCTACCGAGAGTCATAACGGGTACAAGTGCCGGAGGATTGATCGCGGCTCTGTGTTGCACCCGGAAAGGTAGGCCTTGGTTTCAACAAAATACAAGAATGTTGTAAATCCGTTGTAGATTCGGAACTGAAGCAATTACTGGTGCCTGAACTGGCCAACCGAATCACCGCGTGCGAGGATTCTTTCGGTGTTTGGAGTAAACGGGTGTGGAGGACAGGCGCGCGGTTCGATCCTATCACGTATATCTCTGAGTGTCGGAAGCATTTCTCTTCAGCTGATCGCTTTCCAGGTGGGCGAGGAAGGTCGGCCTGCATTGCATTTATCTTTACTCGTACTTGGTTCCGAAGCAAACCTTCAGTGCACTTTTTTCACCCGAGGTTCCATGACTTTCAAGGAAGCTTACTTGAGAACAGGTCCTAATAATTAGGGATATAAAATGCGATACTGACTTAGATCCAGGACGGATACTCAACATCAGTGTCATTCCTGTGGACCGCCACTCGTGAATCAATTAACACTTCGATACTTCATTGGGAACTAATGCAATGTTAGGCCGACGAGGCTGCTCAATTATCTCACCGCGCCGAACGTAGTGATCTGGAGTT
Source organism: Favolaschia claudopus (assembly GCA_037176885.1). Lineage (NCBI taxonomy): Eukaryota > Fungi > Basidiomycota > Agaricomycetes > Agaricales > Mycenaceae > Favolaschia > Favolaschia claudopus. The sequence goes on from JAWWNJ010000002.1 coordinate 1,467,680, forward strand.
GTTTGCTTGCTTCAGCCGCTGTTCCTGGTATTCTGCCTCCCGTCGTATTGATGCAGAAGCTTCGTGATGGTAGCGTGGTGCCATGGAACTGGGGAAGCCGGTTCAAGGATGGGTCCCTCAGGTGCATTCTTTCCTCGGTATTTCTCCGCAACGCTTAGCTGAAATACCTCAACTCAGAGTCGACGTTCCCATTCAAGCTCTGCATACATATTTCAATGTAACAGCTCCAGTCGTGTCACAAGTCAATCCGCACGTACATCTGTTCTTCTTTGCTCCGAGGTAGGTTGGGATAGCTTTCCTCCTCGTTCGCTAACCGGGCTTGAAGAGGATCCGCTGGAAAACCTGTTGCCCATCGTAAAGGGAAAGGTCGGTGGCCCAGTCTTACATGTCGTATTTCTTACTCATGTGGTCCAGGTTGGCGAGGCAACTTCATACTATCGGTATGCGAAAAATTGAGCCCGCGATCTCAATGCTGCAAACCCTCTGACTGTGAATGATAGGCCGCCGAACAATGGTTGAAACATGAACTGACCAAGGTGTGTAACATGTGGCAGTAAAGTTTGCTCGGAATCTCCGATTCTGTGCGGACTCCCATCCCACCACCGCTGCACCGAACTCCCTTGGCTGATTTCTTTCTTCAGAACTTCAAACTCATTCGAGACCTCGAGTTCGTTATCACGATACCGTTCTGCTTCTTTCTCACAGTTTGGCCATAGACTCTTACCTCAACTGCTTGGACAAGGTTTGATAATTCTGTTCCTAGTCAAGCGGATTGGCTTGAACACATATTTAGACTGGAGCTCCGTCTTCTTACAGCGCTTCGACGCGAATGTTACGTGAGCATTCATGTGGCGTTTCTTGCACGACGCTAACGCGCTTCAAGCATCTGGCCAAGAACAAGGTTCTGGGACTGGATTCGAATTCTTAGCGACCCAGACCCGCAGGAATTAGAACGGTTCGTATTGCGAGCAGATCCGGAACAGGTGGCTTATATTCCTCAGGATGATGCGAGTAGGGCAGTTGGTGACATGGCCCAAGGTCTTTCTTCTCATTCAGAGGTCTTCATATTTACTGACCACTGGCGGCACCAGCTACGAATCATAGCCAACCGAGCCAGAATCGAAAAACAGATCTACCTGGGACGCCAATCGATTCGAAAATCCCTGAACTCGAAGCCTGCAACAGACACTGCGCATCAGCGCAATGGCAATGCACAGCGGCTCGCTCCTTCTCCGCAGCCTAGCGGTTCTGATCGTCCCCTCTCAGTTGATACCGACGCCGAGCAAGCCTTTTCTCATAATTCCCGTCCATTCTTTCGAAACAAACGCATTCGAATCTCACCTTCAAATTCCGGGGTCTCGACACCTAAAGAGCATCACCATAATCGTCATGCAGATCCCCTTCGTTCGCCTGCCTCTCGGCGTAAATGGGCGTCTAGTCTCTTGAGTACTGATGACGGTGTTTCTCTGCATTCTGAACTTGCGCCGCCATCGACTCCTGGAAATGAAGGCTTCCTCACGAGATTACGCACGAAATCTCTCTCAACATTGCCTTCCGGAACAACAGTGCAGGAGATCCCACTTTTAGACCCAGCAGATGATGATGCCTGGAGCAGTGATTCTTCGTCTGACGATGATCTGGTGGAGGTATTAGATGAAGAGTCGAGACACCCTGCGCTGCGCTTTGAAGCAGATACATGACCCACTCGCTATTACTGTAGATACTGTACTTTTCTTGGGAGTAGACAATAATGCTGACGTAATGACCCCCTAACTTTGCACGTGTTAGCTCACACACAGCTTGCCTTTCACCACAATGTCCTCTGCACCTTCATCTTCCAACATTGCTGCTGCCGATCTCGCAGCGGCAGCTGAAAGACGGCTTCAGCAACGCCAAGCGGCCTCGCCCTCGGAACTGCAATTCAGCGGGGCCGAGCACGATCTTCGTCAGAAGTTTAGGCGTCTAATCCAGCCTGGGATCCTGGGCCGCAATGCGGATGCTCAGGCATTAGCATCTCTGAAGGTCGCAGCGTTCGATATCATATCGTTGAATCGCATGTTTATATCCATTTGAATACAGACCTTGTTAACAATAGCTGAGAATCTCTTGAATGATTTTGACAACGAGAAATTCCGTCAATTCAAGCCCACCAATCCCCTCATCAAGCGCAATATCATAGATCCAAAGTACGGTGATCCGACATTCCGTTGAGAGACCATCCTCACTGTCTAGGTCGCAGAGGGACCGTCGAATATGCACGAGAAGTAAGCGCCTTCCCTGATTAATGAGTATCTTCGACCTAACTCAGATCCTCAGCTCGGCTTCAACCCTGAAGTTCATTCTATTGTCTTGGGATGTGGTCATAATTCATAATGCATACACAGGTCAGGGACTATCAGCCGTACTACACATTCAATCCTCGGAAGAAGGACCATCTTCGTATCGGCGCAGAGATCTTGAGAGCACAATTCGAACTGTTGGAGCAGAAGGAGGCTCGTGCATCTCAAGCGAAAAAGGAGGAGAAGGCCGTTGCTGCTGCAGCTGCAGAAAAGGTAAGCACATGCCGTCCCTTGACTCAGTCACTTCAATAAAGTGGTGTCTCAAGGTACGGCTGGCGTATGAAGACGACCGCAAGAAGAAAATGCTATTCGATGAGTTAGAGAAGGAGAGACGCCAGGCCCGAATAGCAGCAGCGGCTGCTAGAGAAGCAGCCACTCGGGAAGCCGCTCCTCCAGACGAGGAAGATGCCGATGGAGATGAGGATGATGAGGACTTCATGCCCGGCTCGGGAAATGTTTTGGGTCACACATCTAACCCCAGCAATTCCGTCTCATCCAACAAGAAAACAGATTGATTCAACATTAGGTGCGAAAGCTATTGCAAATATCCCATAATGACAGACAGTATGTAGGCATAAATATCGTTTTGTGGAAGATCCAGATCTACCTTGTGTCAGGAATAAATACATTAAGATACAACTTTCCTCGGTGGGTGGACAGTTCCCCTGGGCGGTAATGGGAAGTTGGCAAGGGGGTCATCCTCTTTGATCGATGGTTCTAGACAACTTCATGAGCTGCTGGTGACTTGAGAGTTGCTGAAACCTACCAGATGACATTTGCAAAGCCCTGACTCGCTGCAACACCAGACTATCTCTCTTTCGTGGACCGCCAACGGAAGCTGTGCGTTCGAGCTTTGGTGAATCCGATGGTGAAGTCGCAGGCCGCGATGCCATAGAGACAGATCTTGTTAACGAAGCAGTCTTCGTTGCAATATGGGTAGTGGAAGACCTTGACACTGTCGAGAGGGCTCGTCGTGGAGGATCAACCGACACCGTAGGGATGGAGATTGTAGGTTCTGCTGGCGGCGTTCGAGGGAGTGGGGAGCGCGCGCCGACTGGTCTTGGAGAGGGTGGCAAACTCTGTCGTAAGACGGAACCTGACCTGCGACGAGCGGCTACTGTTGTGGGAGGCGTGGATGGCGGTGCTTCCGTCGTTGATGTAGCCTTCAATGTCGGCGTACCACTGGGAGTGGAGGTTTCAAACCCTCTGGAGAATACTTCAAGATGGAGATCATGGTGCGTCTTCCGCGGAGGGCTACCGCTGGGAGTCACGACGGCGACACCTCGAGGGAATAGAGCCAGGTGGAGGTCTCGATGAGTTCGGCTGGGTTTGCGAACTTTGCTTTGGGGGCTCATTCCAGCCTTTGCGACCAAAGCATGGAGGTCGGAACGGGTAAATCTACTGATTTTCCGATTGCGGGACTCCTGCATCGACAGGAGAGCCGGGAAAAGGTCGAAGTGAGGGTAGACGGCGGGATCTGTTGATACAAAGCATTGAATGAGAGTACGAGGACAACAAATTTCGACACCTACAAAGGTTGAAGTACGGGTACCTAGACACTGCACCGATGTGCAGACCGCGAACCTCTATCCGTTTGACCGCTTCAGGATAAAGGTCAAAGTAGGGGTACACCGCAGGATCTGAGAACATATTAGCACAATTGGGGTTAGGCAACTGCGAGCACCTACACAGGTTGAAGTACGGATACCTAGCCACCGCACCGACGTGCAGACCGCCAAGCTCTACCCGTTTGACCACTTCAGGGTAGAGGTCAAAGTAAGGGTACACCGCAGGATCTGTGAACATGTTAGCACAATTGATGTCAGGCCACCACATTGACATACAAAGATTGAAGTTCGGGTAGTTGACCGCAGGGGTCGATTGCATACTACGGCGTACGTTGGCATTTCGACGAGCTGCGGGATACAGGTTGAAGTGAGGATAACCCGACGTCTCCGCCACACAATCTTCCGGCAACGATGGCCCGTATTGCCCCGGATCTAATCAATAGTGAGAAGTTGGAAAGAAAGATAATCGATTTAAAACTTACACAAGTCGAAGACGGGATACAATGCCATCCGAATAGATATGCCCTGAGCCACCTGGCGTTGAGCTGGACGAAGCTCAGGCAGCGCAGGATATATCTCCAGAGCAGGATACACAGCAGGATCTTCAACAATCGTCAACCCAAGAAACGAGAGACTGATCAAAACTTACACAAATCGAAAATCGGGTACACTGGAGTCACTCGAACTGAAATCTCTGACCGTTGACGCGAAGCACGAGCGATAACATCATCCGGAAGGGCAGGATAGTAGATCTCGAAAACAGGGTACACAGCTGGAATCACCGAAGGATCTGTCAATGAAAAGGTAAGATACAACGGAGATCGGAGCTACTTTAAAATTAATACATACACAGAACGAAGGTTGGGTAGCAAACAAACGACCGAACGACAGCGGGGCCATACCGGGCAGGAGGACAATCATCGGGTCTGTGAGGGTAGATTTCGAGCACCGGATATACAGGGGGGTCTATGAATGCAAATGTTAGCTGCGCTAGATGTGACAACTGAGAGCACATACAGATGTTGAATATGGGATATGCTACAGGAACCCGAACAGAAATTGGCCCTGAGGGTATCGGGGATGACTTCGCTCTTACGGTTTGACGGCTCGAGGAGACGGGCGGGTAGATGTTGAAGTCGGGATATCCAATAGACAATACCACCTTTTCAAGGGCTACAGCCGCCGCCGCAACTCTAATTTTTGGCGTTCGCGGTGCTTGCGAAACAGCGGGGTAGATGTTGAAGTCGGGATAGCCTGCAGACAGCTGATGACCTGACACATGGACTTTGACTTTGCGGGTATCCTCAGGCAATGCGGGGTACAGATCAAAGGCGGGATAGACAGCAGGATCTGCCAAATATTACAACAAGGGTCAAGCAGTCAAGAATCGAGAACATACATAAGTCAAAGATCGGATAAGCAGTAGCCAGCCGGATGGTCACAGAGCGATCCATGGCTATGAGAAGTCAGTCGTATACAAGCGAAGAGGTAGAGCGTGCGTACAATCAGCCTGCATTCCGGGGTAGATGTCGAATACTGGATAAACAGGAGGATCTACAGAGAATGAAGATGGGAACGATGGAATCGCAGTGAGGAACGTACAGAGATTGAACACCGGATACGCCGTTCGCAGAACAACCGAGATGGGCTGACGCTCACTCACTGAAATTCTCGCAGGCGTCTTCGATGAGGTTGCCACGGGAGGATCTGTCAAGACGATTTAAGACTTAAGAGAGGGTCTATAGCAACGACACACAAGGCTTACAGAGGTTGAAGTGAGGATAGCAGACCGACGATGATACCTGGGAAGACGCCTCCATCTCACCCTGGAATGGCGGATACGGCACGACATGCGGATAGACAGCGGAATCTGGGATGGAGGTCAAAACAGAGATACAGAAAATATGCGACACGCACAAAGATCGAAGTGTCCATAGCTAGGAGCCAGACGAGTCGAGATTCCAAACGAAGCACGTTCACGGACGACTGTGGGAGGATATAAATCAAGCAAGTTCGCAGGATATACGGGATCTGTGCAATAGTCAGCATTCACCGCGCCAGAGAAAATTATGCAGTACACAGGTGGAAGTGCGGGTATCCTGATGGAATGATGGTAATTGGCCCTCTTTCAGTCTTGGGAGTAACGTCAGTGAAAGCACCGGAAGCTGCAGGGTATAGGTCAAAATGAGGGTAGACTGCAGGATCTGATGGCAATGATTTGTGAGCATAGAATCAGCAGGTTTCATTGTACGCACAGATATTGAGGCAAGGGTAAACAGTCGGAAGTCTGACAGACACTTGACCTGCAGCAGCTTCCTGATACGGCCAAATCATGTTCCAAGGTTCAGCTCGATCTTGACGCTCAATCGTCGGGGTTGTTGCCGCTAAGGTTATGGTGATGCCAGCTGCAGCGGCAACTCCAGCAGCCAAGACGACCTCGGCAGCACGGACGCGTGGTGCCGGCGCACTGTGATTCTGGTGGGGAGCAGGCGCCGACTCCTGAGGAGCGGCGTCAGTCGCAGCGTGATACGGCCAGACCATGTTCCAAGGACCATCTGCTTCCTCTTCGAATACGTCGTCATATACAGGGTTGGAAGCTTCGGACTCAATTTCGGCAACCCGCCGATCCGCATTATACGGCCAAACCTGATTCCATGGCCGGGGTGTGGGGTCAGACAAATCAAACGAGCGCTGGCCGGCGTCGGGAGTCTGCACGTAAAACGGTGTGGTGGGACTCGGCGGGAACGACTCTGGTGCACCCCAAGACGTAGCGGTCATGGGAGTAACTGGCCGGCTGAATTCTTGTCTGTCACCGAGATGAACGGAAGGAGCGTGGTACTCGCTCGTTGGCGATGGCGGGAATGATTCCGGTGCACCCCAGCTGGTAGCTACGGAGGGAGAAGGAGGGGCATCTTCGAACATCCTCCGTGCGATGTCCGGGGTACGGATGTAATCGGAATCTTCGCCAGGCATCAAGAGTTCCTCGGGAAGCGTATAGTCGGATGGACCAAACGATGTGCAAGTGGTGGGGGTTAGGCACACTGATCCCTGAGCACGATGGGCGAGGTGAACCGAGGGGTCGTAGTACCAAGTCAACGGCGAATATGGATCATAGTCCGTGTTGGGACCGACTGAAGAAATGGAGAACGCATAATCTTCTATTCTATACTCGTCATCGGGCTGTTCATCTTCCTGTGTGAGCATGGCGGGGCTCTCGTCCAGTGGTGGGCTATCCATGTTAACTTCCGCAAGGACTATTTGAGCAGCTTCTGCAACGAGTGTTCCCGGCGCAATGGAAGCACTGGCTCTCCAGGTATTGACCCGATGCTCGAGGTCAAGTTTGGCCGTCTTTGGCTCATCTTCCTGGAAAATGGGAGGGAGATTGTGCCCCGGGTGAATGTCGGGCGGAGACGGGCGGGACGGACGAGCAACGATGGAACGTGGGACAGAGCGAGCAGACATAGTATCAAAGCGGTCGATGAGAGACAGCTTCCGTGGGACATGTCGTGGGGCCGGTCGAGCGACAGAGTGGTTGTCCTGATCATCGCCATCCGCAAAGGTTGATCTGCTGTCTTCGCGGTAGTGTATGACCGACGGGGCTGCCGAGGGCGTAACTGACATCGGAACGTCGACATGCTCTCTGTGAGAGGACGCCATCCATGCTCCATACCACCTTGCTAACCTCATATCAATGTCGAACTCAATCTTTCCGCTGATTGGAAGCCCGGTATGCGCAGTGCCTGGATGAGCGTCGAGAACATGGCTCCATATCATCTGCCAAGAGTCATCCGAAATTCGAGGTGTCACTGTGATGCCCTGGTCGGTGTAGTGGAGGTAAAGGCAAAGACCCGTAGTGCTGGGGAAATTGTATTCACGAGCAATCGCCGTTAGTTGACCGTACATCTAAGATGGTGTCAGAAAGATTCATAAGGAAGAATACAGATTGCGTACAGTCGGGAAGAGCGGCATTAACAATCCTTGCGCGAGACGGTTACGCGGTCCGGACGACAAGGTATGACCAAGATGACCATGGTCCTGGGGGAGGGATGTAGGCGGTAAAACCACGACGAACGAGCGGGAATTCCTTTGCACTGTCCGTTCCCGGGACTCGCGGAGACCACTGTGGTGGTAGACAATCGAGGAGGCAGCTTTGCGGAAACGGGAGCCAGGGGCCTCTGCTGCGCTAATGGACGCCGTAGGAGTGTCAAAGTACTCTGTTGCGTGGGGATCGTGGGCCCCGACGATGCTGGTTGGAGCGGGAGTCGGAAGCTGGGCGTGACCATGGTGATTGGGAATGGTTTCGCTGCTAACTGTGCGCTGAGGGAACTCGAAAGGCGAAGGCTTGTGGAATGGTGACGCTGTTAGATGGGACATGGGGAGCACTGAAGAAAACGACGGGGTAAAAAGGGCAAGGCTGGGTAAAAGTCGACTGAATTAGAATACGGATATATGAAAGTGATAACCGTTTCAGCGACCGACTTTTAAGTTCGAAAAGAATAGTCCTATAGACAGAGGCCGGCTCTCCGTCACTGCGCTTGAGAAGATTTTAGGGCGGAACGAACGAAGGCGGACGCAGAGGACGAGACGACGATGACCGTTGAAGCCAAGGAAGGTGGAGATACTCTACCACAGATCACCCGATCATGGATCCCAACAATTTCACGCCGGTCCGGCGGTCTCGGCTCACCCACCTCTTTATGGACAAACTACAGCAGCTCAGCGCGCTCCCTCAGAAGGACAAGGGTGCTGCCTTTATCGCGTTCATCCACGATATTCTGGCCCGTACAGACCAATCCGCCGTCGACGCCGATCTACACGCAGTAGTAGACACCGTCGTAAACCAAGAGAGTGTCGGTCTGGTGGTCGGAAGACAGGTCCTCTCAGAACTCGTCAAGAATCTCGGCGAGGGTGTGGTAAAGAATCCCGAGCTACGCAAGACTCTTGTAGAAAGCACACTTGCTACTATCCAGCCACGTATCGTCAGTTATGAAGAACAGGTGTGTGTGGCGATCGCATTCCTTTAACAATCCAATAATATTTTACTTCGCCAGGTGAATACCCTGCGCTTCCAACTCGCAGACATCCTCGAGGAGGAAGAGGAATGGAGCGAAGCTGCCCGCGTTCTCATGGGCACATCGCTTGACTCTGGGCAGCGGTATGCAAACCTGTTCAGACAATCGACGCGTCGATATTGACTCGATTCCAGTGCGATGGCTGACGGCGATAAATTGCGCGTATACGTTCGTATAGTGCGTCTATTACTGGAAGATGAAGATTCCGTCCAGGCCGAAACATACTATAACCGCGCGGCGCTCCTCGTGCACTCGACAAGCGACAAAGAAACCCTCCTCCAATTCAAACTATGTCAAGCACGTATCAGCGATTACGGACGCAAATTCCTTGAGGCTGCCAGCCGTTATCACGAGTTGAGCTACGTTGGAGACATCGACGAGGAGGAACGACGGCATATGTTGTGAGTACATCTTTCGTTACCTCTACATATCTTGATGTACCTTTCCACCAGAACGGCTGCCGTTACTTGTGCTGTCCTCGCCCCTGCTGGCCCCAATCGATCGCGTATACTAGCATCCCTATATCGCGACGAGCGAACCCTTGAACTTCCCACATACAACATCCTCTCCAAAATGTTCCTCGACCACATCCTCCGCTCCGCCGAAATCAAATCCTTCGAAGCAACACTCAAACCACACCAGCTCGCAAAAATCGCCATCTCCTCAAACGATCGGCTCGCATCGGCTGGCCAAGACGATGACCCTGCAGCCGCCAATGAGCCCGCCGCCAGTACCCGCACAGGTCCGTCAACTGTTCTCGACCGCGCCGTGATGGAGCACAATCTCCTCGCGAGCTCAAAGATATACAATAACATCACGTTCCGTGGGCTCGGCGCACTGCTAGACTTGACTCCAGGTGCTGCAGAGACGATGGCACGAAAAATGATCGAGCAAGGGCGTCTACGCGGCTCCATCGACCAAGTCGATAAACTCATTTGGTTCGAGGGCAACCGCGAAGAGGATGACGCACAGGGAAAGGCAGGCGGCCTGGGTGATGTTGAAGAAGCTGAAGATACTGGTGCTCCATTTACAAAACGTTGGGACAACCAGATACGACTTACTGCTGCTAATGTATGTTCTTTTTGCCCTGCATATGATCCCTCTGCTCACTCGCCTCAGGTGGAATCCATTGTTCACCATCTGACAGAGAGAGGCTTAGTCAAACTCTCGGCGGCCGCTTAGAATTCCTCCTCTGCTATATCGTCGTTCTGGGCACCTCCCAATGCTGTTCCCAATTAGTGTGCTGCTGTGCGAAAGCGTAATATACAATTGAATCACTGTATTGCAATATCATTCTTTTTTTCGCTTTTTGGCCCGCTCTCGTTTTGATTCTAATTCGTGCCACTCGCCATGTAATTTTGCCAAGCTGGGAGGAACGTTAGCTCGCAGGTTCAGTGTGTAGAAACAAGACGCACCCCGTCGGTGCCATCGCACGAGGTTCTTCTTGATTGAAGTAAGGTGCTTCCATGGCTTGAGCAGCAGTTGCGCGCTCTGCTGGATCATAGCATAGAAGCCGCTCTGCGAGGTCCAATGCAGCTTGAGACATCCACCTAACAATGACGTTTGGCATCAATGTGTACGATGAGGTGCGCTGAACGCACTTTCGAAACATCTCCCGGAAGTGGTTCGCAACCTGGTCTCGTGGCTTGACGAGCTCATACCAGGGTAAACTGACAACGTCGGGCCATCGTTCTGGCGTTGGAGTGCCAATGACCTTGTAGATTGTGTCCAGTTGATGTATCTCGTCGTTACCCTGGAATACCGGTTTCTTGGTGAAAAGCTCAAGCATGATGCACCTGATCCACCGTCAGTCAATGCACAACACGACAAATTGCAACTCCTACCCAGCACTCCACATGTCCACTTCAGCACCATAAACTGTCGCACCAAATAACAACTCTGGCGGACGGTACCAGAGTGTGATCACCCTATTAGTATAATCTGTCCGTCGCCGCTTCTGGTAGAAGCGCGCCAGTCCAAAATCTGCTAGCTTCAGTTCGCCACGATTATTGATTAATATATTAGAACCCTTGATGTCGCGGTGAATGACGCCCTTGTGGTGGAGGTAGGCCAACCCGGCCAGCATTTGGTGAGAAAGAGACTTTAGATGCGCATCGGTGAAGTTGAACTGCGTTTGCGAAAGAATGCCGGTCAAATCGTGCTCAAGATACTCGAAGACCATATACACTGAACCTAACCTGCGGTCAGCTACGCAGGAAGCAGGTTAATACAGAGACGCACCATTCGAAACCATCATCTCGTATAGCCGTACAACGTTTTCATGACGAAGAGACTGCAAGAGTTTGATTTCTCGCATCGCAGTAACGGGAAACCCTTCTTTCTCCGACTCCATCCGTATCCGCTTCAACGCAACGTGCCGCTTTGTCACTGTGTTTTGTGCTTTATACACCTTCCCAAACGTCCCCTCGCCGACTTGGCTGACGATAGCATACAACTCGCTACGACTGTGGACAGGAGTCGGAGCTTCTGACTGATCACGTCGTTTGGACGTCTGAATCGGAGCGGGCGGCGGTGGCTCAACGAACGACTCTGACGGTTCCTCTTCCATCACAACAGAAGAGCTTCGTGACGCAGCAAGAGGGGAAGATGGGAGGCGAGGCAGTGGTAAATCATCAGCGGGCGCTTCTGGAGGAATGACCTTCTCGGGTTCGGCGTGGACAACCGAATGGTTGTTGAGCGGCTTGGCAGAGTGCTCTGGTTCAGCATCGGCAATAACGGACATATCCGACGATATATCCATGTCCTCTTCATCACCAGGAAAAAACTTTTTGACAGACGAGCTGCTCTGCCCGATTGGTTTGAAACCAGCGTTTTTGATAATCCGGGTGGCAGTCATCGGTTTGGCCAGTGTGGGGCGAGGTAGTTCAGGAGGGGGACGAGAAGCAGGGACTACAGGGATGATTGTCGGAGGGGGCATGCTGACCACGCTAGAGTGTTGCTCCAAAGGCGGTCTCCGGACATCGCGCTGGAAAACAGCTGGAGGGGTAGAAGACACTGGAGGCACTGTTCCATTCACTGAGTTGACCCCATTCCGCCATGTGCTGTATTCGTGATGCATGGTGTCGAGATTGACTTGTGGCGAAATGGCGGCAGGGGCGCTGACTGAGGTGGGGAGTCGATTGTAGGAATGCTGATCGGCGTTGGGTGTGTGTGCAGGATGTGGACTTTTGCCAGCGCTGACGCTAGATTCCCGCGAAAACTCTCTTGCATAGACAGATGCATTATTTCGGTGTTGAGGAATCTCCGCTGACTGGACTGGGGCTGGACTTTGACGGGGCATCCATGGCTCATGAGCTCCGTCAAACGTGTTCCGGCTCTTCGATGGAGAGCTAGAGTTGCGACGCCTCCGTTTCGATGCGGGGGAAGGGGATGGGGTTTTCGTGCGACCGCGAGAGGAACGGCGGGAATAATGGGATTCGGCAGGAGAGCGCGATCGGGAACGGCTGTGAGAGCGGTGGTGCTTACGCGAGGATGGCGAAGGCAATGGAGCTCTTTCTGAGTCACGTCTAGACCAGCTAGAAGAAGTATTTGGATGCAGCGAAACTGGAGAATGAGAGATTGCACACTTGTTAAGATTGCCATCATCGTTCCGCCAATCTCGCTGAGAGTTGTGGGTGTTATGTGTGCTATGGGTGTGATTGTCGTAGTTTCGATGCGATGCGTTATGGTTGCCGTTGGAAGCGCGAGGTTCCACCTCTGTACCGTATCTGTCTTGGTCCTTCCACTCTCTACGCACCGACGCAGAGGGTTGCCAGTTTGGTGCGGGTTCCCATGAGCGATTGTCGACGACTGGGCGGTCGCTCCACGGATCTACGTGTACTTCAGGCTCTTCTGGATTAATCCAGTCTCGCCGTTGCGGGGCAGATTGCGTGCGTTCAGGCGGCCGCCGTTCTTTGAACCCGTACCCACGAGATTCTTGAGAATGCCACCGTTCTTGGTGCCCGTTCCGATGGTCACGGTGAGTATTCGAGGTTGCGGTCCAGGACGCCGAAGACGACGAGGCCTGTTCAGGATAAGTAGTTGTAGGGTATCCCGCATCGTACCGCTGAGACTGGGTCCATTCCCGTTCTGAAAAACGCGGCTCAGGAACGGTGCGAGCGGGCCACGACTCTGACGGGCGAGTATTGGCTACTTCGTACTCCTCCCTCCGTTCTCGGTAGTAATCATGACCATACGACCTCTCAGCGTCTTTAGAATGCCAATTGGATTCATGATGACTTCGAGAAGACGACCCCCTGCTCATTTCGTATGAGCCGCGGCCGGTATGCGACGACGTGGAGTCGTTTCGTCGATAGTTGTTCGTTTGACGATAGTCATTGGACGAACGCGAATACGATTCACTGTGTGACTCGTCGATTAGTGCTCGGGGAGGAATTCGGTCTGCGCCTGGGATGATCCGCTCAGAGGCTGGATCTCTGCGACGGCGAGGTTGGGACGGCATGGGAACTGCACGTCTTTTGAGGGTCAGCAGCGATGGGTGTAGGACGAAAGAGCAGTGTTACGGCTCCTCACAAAGTTGCACGCTGTTCCAATCAACGGCAAGCTAACTCTCTGCAAAACGAAGGGGGCGTATTCACAGAAACGACTGGGAGGTCACTTGAACTTGTAGACGGACGTAGAGTGAGCAGAAATTCCAGACTCAGAATTCTAAAAACTTACATAACAGCTGGCAGGAAAATGGCATGCAATCCGTGCTGTAGTCGGGTCAGAGAGGTGAGGTATATGAACAGTGGAACTAGGAACCTTTCCAGAGTGGCCGCGCGCGTTTCCGGGGTGTGCGGTGGTGTCTTCGCAGGAGAGCTTGGTCGAAGTCGTGTGAAACCGAGTTTGCGCCCAAAACAATGTATTTCAGCTCTCAAACCGCATCCATCCCCAGCCTGAGGCACAAACGAGATACTAATCGATATGAACGATGCGACGAAGTGAAGTTGTGGTGAAAAGCAACGTACATAACACAAGTTGTGGTATAACATGGAAAATCAAAAGCCGCAAAACCGTTTCGGTGACTGCACTCATTACGCCTGCACCGATGAATGCTTTCCGGCTGCTCAAACTCAAAATTCATATCTTTGGCAACGTACAACAGCTGTCTACTATATATACAACAGAAGGAACAGGTATCCTACTGGTTATTGCATTCATTCGGGTCGTCACTATTGGAAACTGCAGCCAAAAGGGAGGCAATATCTTGCCGCCGCAGCTATGATATGGAGTATGCCACAAAGATTTGAGTGGACACAAGCAAGCTGGCAAGGAGGATTTCGCACCTTGATGAAGCTTCGCTGCCTGGTACCATTCGCCGCAATTATGCGCTCTGCATCGTGCATTCGGGAAAACTCGCTCGTTCCTGTAACAGGAGCGAAAAGCTATGATGCATCAGCTGAAGGAAGACACTTTCGCCAGTCAAACCAATTACTTTGACAGTAGTGTCGATCCCGCTTGCTGCAAAGAGGGGTAGGTGAGGGTGGCCTTCAATCACGTTGACAATGGAACTATCGCCTTCGAGGATGGAATGCAAAGTTCCGTCCTTTTTCCAGATGAATACATTCCCGCAATCCGAGCCGGAAGTAACAAACTCATCCTCTGGACCAAGAAAGTTGGCTGGATGCGAATTGTTATAGGACGAAGCACAGTAAACGAACGAGAGCACTTGCCGTCCTTTATAGTGCTTACGTTGCGAGCCCCAGAGTAGCGTTGGCGAGGAAGAATAAGCGGAACATTTGAGTATTCGTCTCCTCCGAGTCGAGAGATATATTCATCCAGTCCATTGAACAAGTCGAGTCCTGGGTCGTCATAAGAAGCGTTGTCGTCAATGTCCCGGTCCATATCATCAAATTCCATTTCATCGGTGCCAGAATCTCGTCGCAATCGTTTCGCAGGAGGAGGCTCGGTAGATGAATTGGTGGAGGAAGTAGCCTGCGTTTCTTCCTCCGGATCGTCACGAGTATTGTACAGATAGACGCCGTCTGCATGATACGCTGAAAGAGATTTGAGATTATAGACATGCATGCGAGTCATAACGACATACACAATAGTATCTGAGAATAAAATCAAGTCAACGAATTGCAAACACGAGAGACTGAGAAATACCTCATAGCCGTTGTGAGAAACACGAGCTCCAGTAATATGCTCGCGAATGCCGTCTGATGTGGTTGTCCCTGGTGGTCGTCCTAAACGACGCGTGCAGTAGGTCAACCCATTCTCCACCATGCCTCTCTCTTCCAAAAGAAAGCGGCCCACTTGCCTACGATCAAAAAGATAACCCTGCTGGGACTGAGAACAAACTCGGATCGTGCACAGAACTCCGAGCTCACATACGGCGACTCCCCAGCAACGACAAATTGAAAGGGGGTCAAAGGCGAAAGAGAAAGCGCAGAAAGCTCGAAGTCAAGTTTAATCAAGGGAGTCGGACAGGGGTCATCGTCGCATTGGTGGTTAATCCTCAAGTCATGCTGGCGGACGGTACCGTCCTTCAATTACATTGAGATTTCAATCCGTCCCCAGCATGCAGTCAGACAAACCTCTGCGACCGTGAGGAACTGATAAGGACTGTCTTCTGTCGCAATTCTCTTGACGCGATTCTCATGACACTGCAACCTATGGCTGCATGAGTATCGAAAGCTGGATGGGGTCGACGGTGGTCCTGAGTGGCCAATTTCTCCCATCTCGTGAACCCGAACCTGGCCGTCACCTGCAACAGTTGCTCTGTGTCCAAAAGAACAGTTATGGTTGAATTTAGAAACAGTGTGTTCATCATCCGCACATATTGGATGAATATGGGAGCACTTCGACGTTGAAGATGTTTGCCAGATGGCCCGTTTGAATGACTGCTCGGCAGACGAACGGAAAGTCTTGTTCAACGGTGGTGTCCATCCTCCAGATTTGCACACTGAACAGGCATTGAATGAGTTGGTTCGCCTAGAAGCAAGAAGGCAATTCAACGTTCTATCATCCCCGCCGCTCAGCAGAAGTTCGCCATCCCTAGCCCAGCTAAGAGCGTTTACGCATCCTGAGTGTCCATACGAAGCATCATCACCAAGTACATTGACGCGGTCCCAATTTGAGGCCCATCTGTGAGACAACAGTCGCCGATGTGCGCGAGCATTTTGCGTGGCCGTGATAAAAGCCGTCATCTAGGCATTTGAAAGGCGAGAGCAGAGGTAAACCTAGGTAAACTTGTTGGAGAGGTTGTAGGTGCAGTCAGAGCTCAACTTGGGTTAGGGTCAGGACGAGATCAGCAGCACTCTTTTTTTTTTTTAGGAGCGTTTGAATAATACACCTAAGTCTGCAAAGCATTCTCGGTGCATCCGCAAGAAAACTGGGTGATTCCAGTAAAGCCGGGAAATAGTCCTGGAGGAAATGCCGTTATGCACTGGTAACAAACCTTTGTGTGGGACTCTGGCCTCTAAATTTAACCTACTCCACTTCTTCGAGTGGTGGGCCATATACCCACTAAAACCCCCTTGCTTTGCGTCCAATCGTCCGGCAACGCGTCTTCATTTTGGAGCACGCCGCTCCAAGTCTCAAGCACAATTTGCTTGGTTTTGCCAAGCGAACCAAATCTAGCTTTGTTCGTGAGTGTTTGGTCGCGTTTCAAGGCCGAGTTAATCGTCGAGATCCAGCGGTTCTCAATTTCGGTATCGGTGATATTTTTTCCTTCCAAAACTCTCTCATTTCTCAACTTCCAGATTAAATGGACGGATGCTGACAGTAGGATGGTGAAAAATCTTTCTTTCCCTCGGAGCCGGTGTCCTTTGTTGGATCGGAATCGTGGAAGCCCGCAGCCAAGGACTAGCCCCCAATGTAATTTCGGCCACAATGGATAGCGGAGATTCCATATCTTCTCACACGAGTTCCAGATAATTCTTTGACCCGGCGCACTGCATTCCAAAGCAATATGTTCCATGGTATCGGGAACGGTGCAGGTGGGGCAATTTCCCAGATGTTCGAGATGAGGTACCTTATCCCAGAAAGTGCCGACGTGGAAGGTTTCATGCATGCATTTCCACAAGAAGTTGCGCGTAAGGCGGTTAATGTCGGTGGATCGGAGTGACTTCCAGATTGTGCCGTCATTCGGGTAGAAGTCGAACTCGTCGTTAACACAACAGCGGGCACGATCTAAATTTGAGTTTGTTGATTTGCGTGAAGAGTGTCTCTTCAGCTTCACAATTATTTTGGTGAACAGTCGTTGAGAACCCCTGTTTAATAGTATACCAGGAGAACAAAACATCAAGTCGGGTTGGATGTCGAGGGATACCGGTGTGCAGTTAGCTGTGTGAGTATTTTGCAGGGATTTGGATTTATCGACTTTGAAAGAAGTCCTCCCCGATCGCTCCTGTAACTGAGCAATAATACTCTTGATGAGGCGAAAGTTTGGATCAAGCGGATTGTTTTCGTGGTCGGTACGGTTGGTTACGAAAACAGAGCGAGGGAATGTAGAAGGGCATAGAATTGTGACCGGTACACAATTTGGCACATTGCGGAGAGAGTACAGAAGGCCCCCTAGCAAAGCTGTATGGAAGGAGGGCTGCATGACAATATCTACGAACGACAAGTGTAGGCACTCGTTGAAAAGAATCGTCGATGATAGATCTGTTTTAGCGGATACCAGCGTGATCATTTGTGCATTTGTACGACCGTTATTCTGAACTTTTGCATCGATTCGCATGGTGACTGCTTCGTCAGTTGGGTTCCGGTTGTTGTACCGTCTGGCTGGCAGTTGGGTGAGATGGTCTTCGGTGGCGAAGATTCGGAATCCGTGGGAGATATCTGTCAAACAGAAATGCGGATCAAAGGTAACTGCCTCTTCGTCTTCGCACTCGTCTTCAGCTTCAGCTGGCATGTGGTTTTCTGGGACTGGTGCCAGCGGATTCCATTTGGCCGGGATACAGCCCAGTAGCATCTTTGCAGTCTCGATGCATTCGCCCGGATTCAGACAGCCAAATTCATTTCGGTCTCGTTGGCAACACGGGCATCCACAGTTTTTACGGCCGATTCCAGATGGGTTCAAGGTGTGTGGTCTTCTCTGCACGGTCGATTTTCGTTGGGCAATTAGAAGAATGTCGAGAACACTCTTAGTTTTGTGTCTCTGCCTTAAACACTGAACTGATTTTTTCCTCTGTATAGTTGCAAATTTCGATTCATTCAGCTGTATGTGATTCCATATCGGCATGGTTAATTGGATATCTCGAGAGATGGACAGGGCAGTGAACTCCAAGCTATAATTCCTTGCAGCGCGGATCATACGCCTGATATCGTGAGGGAGCGGGTTTATCCTCCATTCCGGCACTCGGATCTTCTGCAGGAAGAGGCTATACAGCATTCCTTGGTTATGCGCGGTTTGGTCGAGATTCCAGCGATAGTAGATGGTATGTTCAGCAAAAAATGCCCAATTAGAGCGGTCACGTCGTTGTAATAAAAATTGTTTCAGGTTCCAAAGATCAATCGCCTCGTTTCTCGATTCAATATCAAGAATTTGTTTCCCGCCCTCCTGAATGGGCAAAGCCATAGTTTGGTGCGCAATTCGAGCCTTCTTTCCTTCCCAGAGGAAGCAATCTCTCATTTTGGTTAAGGTTTTCTCGACATCAGCGGGCATACCTTGGACCCGGGTAAGATACTGTGTTCTTCCACCTATAATCATGTTAATGATGTGACGACGTCCCTCGATGGAAGGTTTGGTTGCATCCCACCGATCAAGGTCTCTGGCGATCTTCTCGATTGTTTCTGGCCATGGGGTGAGGTAAGGTACGTTGTTTCCGACCCACGCGCCAAGGAATCGGCAGGTATCGGTGTCGGCCGTAATCTTCAAGTGGGGCGGAATCGGACGAGGAGTGCCATTTAATTTACGTGTGGCTATAAATTTGTCTCTGTAAGCAGCAGAACCGAAGGGGAGTAAAACCGTTTTAGCCTGGTTATATTTCGAAGTTGACGCAGCGCACCATAGGTCAAGGATATTCCACAGCTGCGTCCAGTCATCAGCGTCGGACAGAAAGATCGTTGTGTCATCGGCAAAAAGCGACACAAGAAGCCTGCGATCAGTGCCAGGAACATTGATACCGTGTAAGTCGGATTTCCGTATCAGACAGGCCAGAGGCTCAATGGCCAAATTGAACAGGAGGCACGAAATAGGGTCGCCCTGGCGGACTCCGCGTATCACAGTGAAGGGTTTGCTTAGTTCCCCATTTATCATAACTCTCGTTTCGGCGTTTGTGTACAGATTCTGAATCAGACGGCAAAATTTATCAGGGAAGCGCATGTGTCGAAGTGTTGATAGAAGATATGAGTGATCTATCCTATCGTAAGCTTTTTCCTGGTCTAGTGCGACAATGACCCCATTTTCCTCAACAGCGTCGGCATAGTTTAGTAAGTATTTAACCTGCTTTACTTGATCCTCAATCTTACGTCCTTTCATGAACCCAGCTTGATCGAAGTGTATAAGATCGGGGGCGATATCGGTCAGTCTCAGTGAGTGCGCTTTGGTTAGCAGTTTGTAATCTGTGTTCAACAGGGTTACAGGTCGATAATTTGCAATATCCGCGCGATCTCCCTTTTTATATATCGGGCACATCCACCCTGTGTTGAAGTCGGTTCCCGGCGCAATCCCGTAGTTTTCAATGTCATTGAAAAGGCTCTCCAGTATTTCCATCACATTCCAAGAGTCTTCGCCGTTCGCGATCCTTTGTTTGTGTTGAATGTCTAGCCACTTGTAGAACTCATAGGGAATGCCGTCAATTCCCGGTGCGGAACCCGACTTTGAGATCGTCAAGGCGGCTCTAATTTCACGTGTGCGTAAACTTGTATCCATTGAATCATATTGATCGCTGCGAAGGTGTACATTACATTGCTCGAGAACCATCGAGGTTGCTAGCATCTTGGCATATGGATCCGGCAAGTCTTTGGTTTGAATTCTGTTGTGGTATTCGCCTGCAATTTCCGCCATTGCCTTCGGTCGAGTTTCGTATCGGGCAGAAGATGTTTGATCCGGTTTAATGAATTCGTGAATGGTTTCTTTCAAGTTGTAACCAGAGGCTGATTTCGTCCAGAACGAGCTGTGAAGGGTCTCTCCTTCGACATCGTATCTTGCGTGGGAGATGTCTTTTTTACGTTGAGCTCTTTCGGTAAGACAATCATTTATTTTCTTTTCAAGCAAGTACGCCGCTACATTCCGATCCTGTACAGGAATCTCCGTGTCGTGAATCATCAAATGGAGTCGGGCCCTCCAGGTTCGCAGGTCTTTGAGCTCAGCATCATCAATCGATGAGCAGTTCTTTCCATGCGTCAGTACGTCTCGTTTAAATTTTGCCCATAGTGTTTGAATATTCTTATCGGGGTTTCGCGGTTCACTCTTCAAGGAGTTCAATTCGATTCTTAAAGCAAATCCCAATCGCTCAACCTCAGTAGTAAAGGTTCGTGTTTTCATGAGGTACAGCGGAAGGCTAAACCGGCCTTTCCCAGGTTTCTCGGCGGCTCGACACACGACCTGGACTGTCACAATTGAGTGGTCTGATTTAATAGCGGTTTTTTCGATGTTCCATTGACGACAAGAGTCAAAGATTGAGTGTTGTACGTATATTCGGTCCAATCTTGATCTCGAGTAGTGAATCAAGCCGTTTGTAGGGTCTGATCTGCATTGGACACAGGTATATTCTCTGCTGTCTGGAAATGTGTTCCTCCAGCCGTCTTCCATTTGTAGGAGAGATTTCAGCCGGTGGAAGCTCGGTGGTACGGGCAATAGTGAGCCCGATAATCTGTCTCTTCCATCTTCCACAAAATTCCAATCTCCCAAAGTGAGATTTGGCAAAGGGAGTCGTCTGTCGTCATGCCATTTTGACCACAGATCTTTCCAGAGTTTATCGCGCTCTTGCGGCGCATTCGGTGCGTATATGTTTAAGACGGTGAGTGTTTTCCCTTTGTGCCAGGGAATGGTGATCATTAACGCGCGACCAGGCACTAGCGCGTATGCTCGTGTATTCTCGAAGTCGACAAATTTTTTATTCAGTAGTATTGCAACACCCGCAGTTGAAGTGGGATTGGTCGGATGAGCTGAATGAATCAGTCTGAACCAGCGATGATATATCTGGTTGAATTGCGCAGAGCCGGCATCATCGAGGTGGGTTTCTTGCATGGCTAGTACCCCGAGCTTCTGCTCATCCATCATTTGCTTTAGATATTGAAATTTATGGTGTGCGCTGTGCATCGAGGCGGAGGTTTCTCTTCCCGCAATGTTAAGGGACCCGACCACTAAACTGGAACGTACGGATTTTGTTGTTGTGTGTAAGTCAACTATCTCGTTCCTTCTCCTGATCTCAGTGTTAATGTGATCCCAGTCGTCTGAGAGATCCTCGTTTGTGGTTGGGTGTAGCTCGGTGTTGGTTGTCGTGGAGGGCTCAGATGGTAGCTGGGATGTACCTAATCTGTCGGCGTAACGAAGCGTCGAAAATGACGAGTCAGTTCCAATGCCGTCGTTATCGTCGGCAAATGAAGTAAATTTTCGTTTCGTGCCATTTACAATAGCACTTGAGGTAGATTCTTCCGATTGTTCAACCTCCATAGTCGCCTCGACTGATGTAGGCGAACATTCGGAGGATTCAGTATTATTGGAAACAGCACAGTTTTGCTGCTTTTCGCATGACACCGCAGCGGCCAAAGCAGCGGAGTCGCTGCGGGAAGGGCCGCGTATCTGGTAGTCGGGGCTAGGCCCCCATTGACCCCAACTTCTGCTGGTTTCACCATGTGAGCTCGCCGCCGGCAGACACGAGCGAGAGGGATGCACCGTCTCCCCGGAACCCTCCCGTGAGCCAGGAGGGTCTTTGGTGCAGGACAAGTGATTGTTTGAGTTCATTTTCATGTAGGTAAGAGCGCGTTTCAAGACCGCCGTCTCATAGAAGAATAAGGGCACCGTGGACAAGAAGGTTTGAGAGGTTAAGGTCTCAATTCAAACAACATAATGTTACAATTGCTCGGTACACTAAGCTAACTTCTCGTATCGTACAGCGCACAATTTTTAAAGGGTTTTATGGATAGTATAAGTGTGTACCATTTGAGAGTCGGACGCAATAGATTTCGAATCACAACACCGGGAAGACGCAATAATTCGGGGTGGGTGTGGGATGGAGGGAATCAGCGGTGACGAGGGTAGTATCGGTGGTGGTCGTCAAGGAAGCCTTGAAGGACATGCTCCGCGCGTTGAAGGTGGGTGATGAGGTCACGTACGAGTTGGTCGTGGACGGCGCGGGCATGGGCAGTGGCTCGGTAGTATTGACCTCCACGGTGAAGGTGACGGATGTTGGTGCGAACACGACCCTGTTGGGTAGCGTGTGAGAGAGGAAGTGAATGTTATAAAAACTGACGACGTGGGCATTGCTTTCAATGGCATCCTGAGATCAGCAGCACTCAAAATTGGATGTGCGCGTATGTATGTCAACGATTCATCCTACACCCAACGCATTACGATATCGTACACTATGTATGTAGCTACTGGCCTACAGAGAGAAGTCCAAAGCGAAGAGCGCTCGACGGGAAATCATGGCGAATCACAGCGTGGCCCGTGGCGATACGACGCGGTCCTCTCTTACGCAGCAGTAGCAAAGCCCACAGCATCCCGGCCAAGGTCATACACTGTGTAGTACCTCCGGAGGAAGACATCGCCTGTGAGAAACAATCAACAAATGCTGCATGAAACTAGTAAAGCAATACTCACCGACAATCCAGAGAGAGCCGCCAGGCAGGTTGATATCCATTGCAGTGAAGGACGACATGCACGTTCCTTGCACTTCAAGAATGTAATCAGAGCCCTTGAGAGGGAATTTCTGGCCACCGAACGTGAAGGAGAGATCGGGAAGGGACGGGACTTTGGCACAGTCGACGGTGTATTGACCATTCCATGACTTGGTGGCTCCGATTTGGGCGTTGAGCATCTCCGCAATGTCGGTGGGCAGAGCAATGAGAGAAGTACCTAACAGTCAATCATTTAATGAGGTTCCTCTCGCGCTTTCACGGGAACCCAACTAACCGGTGTCAATGGCAGCCCCGGTGTTCTCGAGTTCAAGAACGTCGTCACCGAAAGAAACGGCCTCGAGCTCGACCTCCCAGTATGCTTTGCGGCGAACAGGGAAATACTGGATCTTGCCGGTGTAGGCCGTGTCATCGATACCTCCGAAGATAGCCTCACCACCATCCTCTTCCGAAGAGCCAATGCGGAACGAGAATACGGGCTCATCCACAAGACCTTGTGCGACCATGCTGTAGAACGGCGGGACGATGCCGTTTACACTGATGGTGTCGTATGCAAGGCCTAGAACCATTGAGCTCAGCGCAGGTCGAAACTGAATAGGGACGGTCCGCACCAAGGATTCCATCGAACTTGCCAAAAGCGAAGGCCAAACCAGGTTCCTTGGTGGCCTCAGCGAAATCTTGGCCCGAAATGCTGATGTCACCAATGGAGAGCTTGTCGTTGGAAACAAAACCTTCCATCGAGCCCGACCCATAGCGGATGGAGAAAGCCGTGCCGTTGGCTTTGTAGGTCGACGATGACGACGAATCGTATTTGGCGTGAAGGAAACATGCGATAGATGTGCAACTGGTGCTGGGGACCCAGAGGTTAGATGAACTGGAAGCATTATGTCAGGTACGGCGGATATGGGGACGGAGGCGAGTTACCCAGTATCCAAAATGACCTACGAAGACGTAAGTAGGTGCACTTCAAGACACGAGGCATAAAACGCGTCACCTTGAAGGTCTGCGGAGGGGTGCCGATTTCGATTTCGGCGAAGTACTGCGCATTCATGAAGTCTGCGGGCGGCACACGCGTGAGATCAAAAGTGGGATCAAACGGGGAAACATACTGGAAAGAGGGACACCGTGGCCGCCCTTGAGCTGCTGCTGGGTCCAGAAGAGGTCGTCGTCACCCATGTGGGCAGGACGGTCGACCTTGCGGCCAGAACCGCCTGCACCCATCAGGGGAGCCTGCTGCAGAGGAGAGCCATACTTCTCAGCGAGATAGGCCGCCTCGAGCTCAGGATTTGTGTCGGTGGGAGCAAGCTTGTTGAGCTTGAGTTTGTGAACACGGGAAGCGAGAACGAAGGGAAGGAGGGCGAGGAAGAAGGGTTTCAACAACATGGTCGTTTGAAGGAGAGAGAGGTTGCTACCGTGACGTATGCCCGCATGCCGTCCAGAAGCGCCCAATTTTAGGTCCAAATTGGGACAAAAGTTGAGTCAGATTTAGTCAAAACTCTTCTCTCGTAATAAGTACTAGCGCTCTAGTATCTATCCAGGCTACTTAATAATCCAGCTACACTGGAGACGACAGCACGATACGCTAAGCAGTCTAACCCTCAAACATTGTCTACCCACTTGGAATTCCTCTTGCTGAGCTGCCAATATTTCTTGCAAGTTGCGTCGTGAGATGCGAATGGACTCAACACGATCGGCCAGGCAGTGGGCAGTCAATATTAATGCCAGAAATAAATCTGTTCTATACAATAGAAGTCGCTAGTTTCAGACTGTTCTTACCCAACCGGTGCTCCTGCATATGCCTCCGCAACCTATCGTCAGGCATCTTCGCCCACTGCGACTCTGTCCGCTTCCGTGGCCGATGTTCCATATACCACTCCCATGCATAACGAATAACATCCCCGTCCGCATCGTATGGCGTCGGAATCTCCGAGTACTGCGGTCGGGCAGTTGGATGGCGGACATACACAGCTGAACAGGTCGGGAAGGACACCTCCAGGTATGCTGGAATGAATAGCCACGGAGACGCGTAGAATGGTAAGTGGAAGGGAGTCAAGTCTTCCGGAGCGCCTTCGCGGCCGCTGATATCGTCACATTCGTCTGGGTTCTTCGGTGGTTGCAGGAACTGTATTGCAGATGGTTTTACAGAGAACATATCTCCGGGAGCCAGTCGCGTGTTGGCATTATAATGCTGAGTTTTCCGAGGAAAATTATTGAAATTCACAAGACGAATTGGACAGAAAGCTCACCCGTTTCCCGTTCAGCAGAACATTCCCATGCACGACGAGACGCCGCGCCTCGTAAATGCTGTGGGCAAAGCACGAACGAAAGATGAGTACATCCAGGCGTCTCTCCACCTCCGCAAACATTAAGCTTCCGATTGGTGCCAATCCCTTATCCTTCTCTTTCTCCTTGTCCTTTTCGTCCTTCTTCTCCTCCTTCTGCTTCCGTTTCGCAAACTCTGCAAGCTGCGCCTGGTCCCCTGAGAACACTTTTCTTCGTGGCCGTACATCGGGTAGGTAATCCGGGAGATACCACCGTTTGAAGATTTTTTCGTTGAGAAGGTCTCCATGATACGCGCGCACAAGCGTCTTTGCGCGCCATCGCTGCTGAAAGAGGGTATCCCGGCTTCCGCCACCAAAATCTAGATCCTTTTTCTTGTCGCCGTCTTGCACGGTTCGTTGTACAAGATTGAATAGATTTTTGGGCGTCCAGCTCTAGTAGCACATGAATAAGATTTTTGGCGCGAGTTGCCCGAGTGCGCACCATGCGGGGAAGTGCCCTACGGGTACTAAAGATACCCACATCGCGCATGTTGGACGCAGACGCGTAGGGTCACCTAAGGGTGAAATTGGGGTGAAAGGCAAAGAAAGTAAAGACGAAAAAGGCAATTGCACAAATTGCCACACTGCAAAGCATCTGAGCCACCTTTCCCCACTCACTCGCCGGACGCTCTAGGCTCGAGGCTGAAGAGCTCGACGTTCTCTGAATCTCGCTTTCTCGTTGTCTACGATGTCTCGAGCGCGGCGGTCAAAGTCCCAAGTCGGCGCTGTCATCGACGGCGTCTCCGTTCTCGACAAGCTTGTCCTTGCTCAGGCTACTTGGGAGGTCGGAACTAGCTCGTGGCTCAAGATATCTCGAATCCTTGGCAAGCATGCTCTCCTCACCCACCCTAAGACCTTCTTCACAGCACAAGTCAGCAGCGCCCCTTACTCGTCCCAGTTCGTAGTTGACCTCTTCTTGTTCGTAGTCATGTCATGCAATGTACAACCATATGATGAAAGAATCCGGCTTCGAATTGTGTGCTCTATGTTCCTCCCTTGCTGTTTCTTCTGCTAACACTCTGTGGTCTCTCAAGAAGCGATTCAAATAGTGCCGCGCACGGTAGGATACCCTTTAAATTTCTGAATTGTTGCAAACACATCATTACAGCTCCAATACATCTTAAACTCGCCGAAAAGTATTATACGGAACGTGTCGAAGAACTCCGCACTCTCATCAGCGCTGAGGAAGAACAATTCAAGTGAGAACCTGCTAGACAATATGACCGGTTCCCTCAGACTTCGCGTAGGTCCATTGTTGCTGAAATCGATGAAATTCGGGCTGGCCAAAAGGATGAAGAAATCAAAGCTAGAATATCAGCTCATCCCACTCCCGAGAAAGAAGTGGTTGATCTTCCGAACGAGTCCGCCGCTATTACGGTGGATGAGGTATTCTTCACTTGTGCATTTGAAAATTGGCCGGTTAATGACCCTTTCAGGTTCCTCCTGCCGACGTGGTCGATATTGTGCTCAAGGATGATGCGCCAGAAGTCGAAATTCAATCTTCGACTACTGAGACCGTACAAGACACAATACAAGACGAGGAACCTGTGAGGGAGGAAGAGGTACCTCCGACACCGGATGCCTCGATTGATGCTGCTACTCCCCAACCTGAACCCGAACCCGAACCCAAACCTGAACCTGAACACGTCACGGGCTCTGCAGCTACCACTCCAATAGCCCTCTCATCCCCCAATGAAGAAAATTTGGACCACTTGATGCAGATCTCTGACGACGAAAACCCTCCAGAAATCGAGATCACAGATCCAGTTGTCCTTGAGGAGCCAGAAGCCCAGGAAACAGTGGGAATTATCGAGCCAGCAGTCGAGGTCCAAGAACCTGTTGAGCCACCAGCAACAGTCGACGCAGTAGTCGAGGAGCCCGTGATCGAGCCAGTAATCGAGACTGAATCGCAGAATGCGCCGGAGGGAACAGTGACCTTACCTGATGACTCCGAAATGGTAACAGACCAACCGCAAGCCCAACCAGAGCCAGTTGATGCGGTCGACGCTGAGGCCGTGGCCCAACCTCAATCAAAGCCAGCGTCACGGGCTTCAGACGCCAGTGCCCCAGCAGCCGAAGAAGGCATCTCAACTCGTCGTATGCTTTCTATTGTTTCTCCCAACCATTTCTCAACGACGCAAGGTTCATCTCGTCGTCGTCCGTCCATTACTACAGCGGTTCCACCTCCCCCTGCGAAAAAACGGGGGCGTCCACCAAAGAATGTCGAACCCGAAGCAGAAGCCGAGCAGGAGTCTACTCCCGCACCCACAACGAACGAACCGACGCCCGCAATGGAAGAACCCCAGCCGGAAGAGGAAACCCCGCTGTCTGCCCCCATTCGCCGCCGCGAAGGTGGTTTTCCATTTTTATTAGCCTGTATCTTGGCGATTGATCAGAGATCACAGGGAAACGCAAAGTATCTTATTTTGGCGGTGTGGATTCACCCCGTGCAAGCAAACGACCTCGAGAAGAGTCAGAACCCGTCGACGACGATGAGCAGGGTACTCGCTCATCTCTCCTTCTTTGTCCTCCTCGATCAGGAAACTCACATCTCGATCAGGCGCAGGACCATCCGCACTTCGTCGTCGCACAACTGGCCGGACTGAAGAACAGGTCGCACTCAAGCGCTTCCAAACTGTTATCAACATGGTACACAACCAAATTTCACAACATCGGAACGGGAATATCTTCCACAATCCCATCAAAGTGTCTGAAGCTCCCGACTACCACGATATCGTAAAACGACCGATAGACCTCAGAACAATCAAGGCGAAAGTCAAGGACGGTATCATTGGCAACTCGCTTGAGTATCAGCGGGATATATATCTCATGTTCGCCAATGCCATGATGTACAACCGACCGGGTTCCGATGTTCATGCTATGGCAGAAGATGTGGGTTCCCTTTTTTTTTTTGGGCCAGTACTTTGCTGTTTGCTGAAAATTACACGTCAGATGATGGTCGAGAGCGACAGCCATATCAACACTTTTAGGCAAACAGAAGGATTCGTGAAGAGCAGATGATTTGACTTGTGTACTTTTTCGGGATGAGACTCAGTGTGATATGCTTGTTTCATGTTCGGATGCGAGATAGTAAAACTTCAATATACAATTGTACCAAGCCTCTATCTCGAGTTCGTGGGTATGCCATCATGCTATGCATATCTGTGTGGGAGGTGAATTGTGGTCGGGTCAAGATTTCGATTTTTCCAATCTACGTAAATAGCTGGTATGAAAATTGATCAATATATGATAGGCGGAACGGGCAGGTCATCCGGAACGTGAGTCCAGCGGGGAAACGAGGTCAGCAAGTTCTCCCGCGTCCATTCATGAATCTTGGTAAAATTCTTGCATTGATGTGGGACACGGAGTCTCACCCTGGTCTCGTTGACGGTCGGGTTCCACTCCCAACTTGAGAACCGAGTCGGCAAAAATAAATACTCTAAATGACACGCATGAACAGTTGACTCACACGAGGACGCTTGTGTCCGCATTGCACATTATACCTTGCCGAATGCGCTCGACACAGTGATCAATGTGGAATTGTCGTGAACTGACTCCGTGGATAGTGTGCATACCCCAGTTAGGGTAGTGATCTGGGTGCAGCGCCTGGCGGATTTGATTCTGTGGTACCTATAAATATGAATCCAAACGTAGAAGACGCATATCCACTTAACCAAACAATGTAATTGATGATATACTTCCAACTCGGCCATGTAGTAGCCTGGATCGCCCGCAATGGGCGAAGTCCTGTTAGGAAATTTCATAGCTTCGCTGCGGGGCAATCGCAAAACTGAGTCTGCGACGAAACGGCCAACATTCGTGAATTGAATCAATGAAACTTCAAACATGTTTGCCCACAACGAACATTTTTGAAGATCATCCCATGCCTGATCGACTGCGGGAGACGGATCCTGGAAGAAAGTATAATCGTGCGGGAAGACTTGTATGACATCCTCCAAAATGCCATGAACAGGAGCTGTTGACATGTAGTAGTAAATGTCGACGGTAGGACTGTGGACTGTAACATACTGTACAGCTTCGGGGAAGCGACTCGTTTGCGAGGCAAAGCTCCAATAAGTAAGAGGGTTGTCTCCAAGAATATGATGAGAAGGAGGACTAGAGTGGTGCGTGAAATTTTTGAGGGCGCCGGAGTAGTAGTGAACCCGTCGCCATCTTCAACGGATAGTCGTTGGTACATTGTGAAGGAAGAGAAGCAGGCCAAGGTATTCGGAGGTTTTTCGCTCAATTCGAACAGTTGTATTCACGTTTCACTCGCTTGTTCAAAGATAATTGAATGTTATCTTTGTAGCGAGTCTAAGCGAGCGCTTTCAGGTGTTTTCGTCGATTTGTTTCATCGTATAGTGACCGTCAGTGGCACCTCGCGTCACCTCGCAGGCTCAGACAAAAACACATGTGAATGACCCACTACATAAAAGACGGGGGACTGTACAAAGGTCAAATCACTCAATCTAACCCAGTACTATTATGAAGTTCACCGTCATCTTCTCCACTCTCTTCGCTGTCATCACGGTTGTCTCTGGACTTACAGTTCCCGATTCAGAGGTATCGTCCCCTGCTGGAGCTGACGGTCCGTGTCTATGTTCCTTTATTAGATTACCAGTGCTCATCTCAATTTTCCTGATAGCTGTCTCTGTGAGTGTCCTGGGGTCCTAAAGCCCAAGGCAATCGCTTTACCACTCACCTACTTTCGCATTACTATCAGGGGGACGTTTCTGATGTGCATGTTATTCGTTTTTGTTTGATACTCTCTCCTAATCTCTCGTCAGCTCGGCGGCAGTTGCGCTTGAAAGGGCCACCGCCAACGGCTGACGAAAGTGATAGTCAGTATTTCAATCCACTGGCAGCGCCTTATTCCAAGATTACGACGTCTTCTTCAGCGAGGTACACTTGGATTGGGCTGTACCACGATGGTAGTCGGCGTTGGCGCATGGAAGGAGAGTTACATATAAATAACTTAAGCATAGACTTTGAGCGTGTCAGTTTGTTCCGTTATTTCAGAATTGTCAAGTTTTGGAAGTCATCAAGTAGAGGTTTGAGTGGTGTCACTTGAGTAAAAACGGAGGATGTTCAGGCTCAAGCTCAAGTTGCCTGAATGCGGGTGCGGGTTGCGCGATGACACTGCCGACGACAGCCCGAAATTCCGAAAAGTCAACGCCTTCGTTCAATAATTCAGTGTTCTTTTTTCACGAAGAGTAGGCGCTTGGCGCCAGGTGGGGTGGTGATACCTTTGAAACGCGAATTAGCGGGGGGACTAATTGCTTTATCAGTTCTACGAACACATTGCGTTGTACAGATACAGGATATAAAGAATACATAAAAGACTAGTACTAAAACCATGGTGTGTACATTTCTCCCATCTTCGTCAGTTGAACAGGATTCGTTGCACTAGAAATCAGGTTGGTGACGGTCTGGATGACTGGGGCCAACACTGGAGCGGTCGGGTTATTGACAGCCTGATCACGTTCGATCTTGCAAGCCATGAGTTCCGCGCGCTTCACAACGCCGTCAATATTCGCCCCGACAAACTTCTTGAAATTGGCTTCATGGTTGCTGTTTGGTGCGCGGCCACGCAGCCAGGTCATGACCTCGTCACGGCTGAAAAGGCACAGTTGTTGCTCCAAGTCAAACTAGACCGTGATGAGTTGACGAGCTACGATTGCTGGTAGAGCACAAACCTCGGGTTCCGTCAGGCTTCGTCCAATGGCTAGAATACCTGATGTCAAGATACCCTCCGTAAAGATGGGTCCCAGGAAGTTCTGCATATTTGGAGTGAGGCGGAAGGGAACAATATCGTTTGTCGCAAAGATAGGCAGCTGTTGCGAGAGCCCTGCAAGGTGTTGAGCGTCAGCTGAACCAAGAGGTGATAAACGCTACCTGGAACCAACTCCGTCATAGTCATTTGACCTGTTGTGCGTGACAGCAAAAAGCGATACGGTGTGCGGTGGGTGAGTGAGAGCGTATATGTCATGAAACTACAAGAAGCCAGTTGCAACGCAAACTGCTTTCGCATTCGCCACAGTTCGCCTGGTCCGTCCATGGTGCGTATCATATACTGGAACAATATGTGAGCATCCACACCGGAATATTGTTTCGTGGTGAGTACCCTGGTTAATACATCTTCAGGAACCATCTTCGCGGCAACCTCGTCGTAAATATCTTTTTTGAGGGTGAGATATTCGGCCTTTCCAGGCTGGAAGCAGACAATGAAGACCATTCTTTGTAAGTCTTTGTTCAACGTACCTGCTGCCCAGTTTGTTGCATATATTCGCGCATAACCTTCTTGCCTTTTTCGCCTGCAAATAGGAAGGGGTCTTCCTTTGCAAAGCCTTGTTCTTCGCAGTAAAGATCGTAGATATCCCCAAGCGAAACGTAGCTGGAATCGGTCTGGAAAAGCCGCAAATTGGGGCTGAAGGAGACGACAGCGGGAACGTGGAAAGAGAGGTTGCGTTTCCGACTTTCTTTTTTCCGTGTGAGCGCTCTGTAGAAAACGATGAGCACATAGTTAATGATTGCGAAAGACAACCTGACCCGTTGAAAGTGCGGAATATCTGCATGACTCGTTCTTCTCTGCGTGAATAACGAGTGGAATTTAATTGAATCGAGAATGCAGTCTTGGAGTTGTCGGTCCCATGAATCGTTATGCGCTTCCAGGTGATCCCATGCGTTCGGCAATTTTCGAATTTAGGGCCAAACTTCTGAATACGAACGAAGTTCTGGTTGCTGTCCTTGTCCTTTGATGGAAGATCAGACTTGTTAACGGAGGTCGACTCGAACGCAAACCTCAGTATACTGGCCAGGGACCTCTATCTCATCGACTTTGAGGAACTGGAATTCAGTGAGATAATGACTCAAGGCATCCAATGGCTGAATTCGAGGTTTTGAATCGAGATTCTTCTCATATCGTGTTCTCCATTGCTGAAGTTTCTGGATATACTCGTAAACCGTTTGCTGGGGACTGAAGGCTTCGTCGAAATCCTTCTACATGTTATGTCAGGCATCTGCTGTCGACAACCGATATTGAGCGCACCTTAATTTGTCCGTTGAGCGTCATTCCGAAGCGGGATAAAGTCGTCACTGTGTTTTGGTTCAACTGTCCGTCGTCGTTGAGGGAGTTCATCCTCAGAACATAATTCTAAGCACAGTGAGTATCCACTTCCGGAGCAAGTCGTTGAAACAATAGCGTACCTGAAGGGCATCCGACAATAACATGCACAGATGCCGGTACGTATCCTCCTCACCAGAAGATTTGAATTTACCTGCAACCTGATCGACGATTGTCTCCAAGCTCAGCACGAGCAAGGGGAAAGCTGTCTTGAGTAATTGAACGACTTCCTCCACGTAATCAGAAGCCTGGCGAGGGTATGTGCCATCGGAAGCTCCGAGCCCTGCACCAGCATTGGGCGGCCGTTGCGAGTCATCTCCCGCCGGCGGCATAGGATGGTCGCCATTAGTGGAAGCAGCGGATGCATCAGACTGCCGTGAAGGGTCGGCGGAAGCGGCCTGAGCCCGGGCTAAAGCAGCCTTTCTTTGCATTACCTCCTCGCGTGTGGTACGCAGTTGAAAGAAGAGCGCCTGCCGCAAAGTAAGTATGCCGTTGTATACATGCGTATCCAACAAATTACCTGGGGATAGTGCCGAGCAAGGTTGAGTAACACGTATCGCGCTTGCTTAACCTCGCGGTTCGACAATGACATACAGAGATGCGGAATGGAAGTGATCCAATACCAGTAGGCAGCATCGCCTTTGTAAGTATCGAAGGCACGAGATATCGCAAGGGTGTTATCGTCGACACTCAAAAGCCACTGTATTCGAGCGATGAGGGGCCTACTCTTTCCGCTCTTATATTGACCTGCTGCTTGGAGATAGCAACTAACTGCGTTGGCTGCATACGAGAGGTCGGCTGGCACTTCCTTAAACATGTTGTCATTGAAACGGCCCCATTCCGCCCAAGCTTTAGCCTGGGTCATGTCGAGCTGCACTGCCTGACCGAAAGCATTGTTGGCGTCTTCATTGCGTTTAGCGCGGGCATGGAACATTCCTTTGAGAGTATAAAACTCGGCCTTCTGGGCCACGGAGAAGAAAACAAGATTCGTATTGTTGATGACCTCCAACCCAGCTGCAAGATCGTTTGGTTTCTGATAATGACAGCGGGCTTGTTCTCGAAGTTTGAGGAAAGCCTCAGAGATCTCGATGTTGGGAAGGGTGTAGATTTTGATCAAGGAGGTGAAGCAGGCGTCGAGCAAGTCATGCTTGCGCGCAACATGAGCGAACCGATTGATAATCCATGCGGTCTCGTGGTATCCGCGATAACCAAAAGTCTGAGTGTTGTTGGTAGCTCCTCCGTTTTGGTTGTTTATGAGCGGTATGTAGGTGTTATTGATAGCGTGGAAAACGTTCTGTCTCCAAGCCACGAGATCACTCCAGATGCTGATGTCATCATGCCGATTTGGCAGCCGCTCCCGCCAAGCTTGGAGGACCATTTTCAAATCGGAGGACTTCTTCTCCAAATTCTGCGCCGTAGTGGTAGAAAGCGAGCCAAAAATCTGCACAGCTTCCTGTAGCTCAACAAATTGTTGGAAATGCTGGAGCAGGGGAACATGGGCGGCTGACAATTGAGACGGGAGAGCAACCCATTTGCGAAGTGTCAGTTGCATGGCGTCCTCGAGGATCCTGGTGAATTCTAAATTCTTGTCGAGAGCAGCAGGAAGTTTCAGTAAAGCAATGAACGCTTCGAACACTCGACGCCGAGGGGTGGGGACTTCGGGGAGCTGACTAATCTGTTCCTCCAACGCATCCTTGTGTTCGACCCAGTGAGTGGTTCTCCAAGCACACTCCAACATCAGTTCCTGGTTCCCTTCTGACTTCGCGAGATCTTGCAGAATGTCCCACTGTTGAAGCTTCTCCGCCGCCAAGATCCAATGGTCTTCCCAAAGACAAAACTCCGCTTCGGAGAAAGGAATAGTGCCGGCACGCGCCTTGCTTTGGGCAACCTCATAAGCGTTCGAGGCTTGTTCCCACATGCCATTCTGCTCAAACGCAAGAGCTATATTGGTGTCCAGGTGCAAACACCGATGCCGCCAGAGGCCGTAAAACATGTCGTCTTCCGCCAACTCCGCATAGATATCGGCAAGCGAATCGAAAACGTAATCTCGGATGGTTTGTTCATCGTCTTTGACCTGATCCAGCGAAGCTCCTAAGATCTCCAATGCAACAAACCACGCTCCAAACGTTTTCGCAAGGTACTTCACGAGATGAGGCGGTAGAATCATCGGCGTTGCGCATGCATGTATCCCAGTGAGTAGAGTCTGGATGATGTTTGGCCGCAAATCAGCTTGCTTGATATGATAATCTCGACTGAGCAGATTGATAGTGTGCTGGGTTATGTCGATCTGCTCGCGCCTCGAAAGAGAGACCCAGGCTGCGGGGAATACAGACACCCAGGTGTCATGAGCAGCCTGTGCGTCGAGGAACAGCAATTTCTGCATCGGTTGTATGACGCTTTGCGTACTGGGCCTAGGAATTGTATGATTTAACGACAGTCGGCGGTCATGGGATGCAGGAAGGTCTGCATCGACAGCGCTCAGCAAAAGATGAAGCGCAAGATGAGCCCAGTTGTGGTCGGCAAGTACATCCCAACTCTGAACCCCGAAGATATACGTCAGGCGACTGATGAGAGATCGTGGCACGCTAACATCGAGAAGGTCCAGAAATTTCTCGCGGAGCTCAGGGTCTTTGGCTCGACAACCGAGAAGGAATGAATGTTCAAGTCGGGCGGTCAGATCACTGCGTCGTAGGGCGGGCTCAGTGTAGATCTGATAGATGACCCCAAGATAAGAAGAATGGATGGTTTCCGTGCGGGATTCAAAAGCCACCATTTTCTGCAAGAGACTGGCCTTCTCCTTCATCGTAGGATACGCGTCTTGCTTCACCAGTGCCCAAGACTTGGCCAAGTCGAGGATATAACTGCAGATGATGGAGCTCTTGGACTTCTCCACCAGTATCACCAGGGTGCTCAAAAGCCACCGCCGTTGGTCGGCGAGATGAGCGACAGAAAGCTGGCAGATATCGAGGATGTGGATGATAAGGCGCACACCATTATCGAAGCCGGTAGACGACGGGGACGAGTTCGCATGCTCCTTTGTTAGTCTACCCAGGAGTCTCATCAAGTTCGCAGCGTAGGGCTCGATTCTCTCTGGTGAGACATCAACTACCGCCTTGAGCATCAAAAGGGTGCCGCGTAATGTCGTTGTGTTGCGTAAACCATCGGAGATGGCTGTGTGGGCAAAGGTGTGGAATTCCGACCGGTCGTCCTGCGGCTCCTCCTCCTCCTTAGGCAATGGGAAGAGCCGCATCAGCTGGGCAAAGATGGGGTGCAGAGCATCGTGCAGCGGATACTCATCGGTGACCATGCCCTTCCGAACGAGTTTGACCAGAATTTCGGCATTGGCAACGTACCAGCTGTCCTCTTGCTCTGCCGCTATTACCTGACAACGAAAGCACATGTCAGTACCAGGAAAAGTGTTGAGAAAAGTCACGAACCTGGAGGACTTTAGCTGACGCAACAGCTTGCGCAACAGCCGTCTCTGTACCTAGCTCGTTCTGAGACAACAGGGGATTTATGAGCTACTGAGGGGGATGTAGATCACAAATACCTACCTGTTCCAAGGCTTTCAAGAAGAATCGGAGACCGAATGCGACGTCCCGCCAACCCTGTGGTCCAACCATTTTCTGAAGCAACGTTAGCGCTCTTGGTACGAGGCCGTTCCGCATTGCAGGATCAACACTGGTAGCAAGGCGTACAACATAGCTAACTAAATTTTCGCGATATGTCAACGGGGTGGTCCAGGAACCTGCGGTCCCGGCAGACTGCGCTTGAGCAGTCTGTTCCTCCCATTTGAGAATGACATTCAGGATCTCTATGGACAAGAGCCGCGAATCAGGCGTGGAGGACGTCGACATGCCCAACTTGTTCAGCGAATTCACCATGTGGGGTACAAACAGTTCCCGAACAGGATAGAAAAGGGCGGAATGTTTCACAATAAGATGATAGATAGTGAGGGATTGAGAAAGACCCTCTTCGGCAAGGAGTTTGCGCGCATTCGATGCCCATGGGGGAGGCCCACCATCAGGATTGTCAACCGCTGTAAGGCATGGCACCAATGTGGCCAACGCTTCTTGTCGCACAATGGGCCGTCCTTCGGCGGAAGGCGTCCTTAATAGACCAACCCACGTTTTCATTAGGAATTTGAGTGGCGTAGGGAATGCGACGAAAAACCGAGCTGTCAAAAGATATCCGGTTTGCTTGACTATCGTGTCCTCGTTGCCGATGTATTGCCAAGCGTTACGGATGATATCCTTCTTCGCGTCCTCAAGCAGCTTGGGGTAATGCTGGACGAGAGTAGTGGTAAGGTAGAGAAGTTCAATCTTGAACAACTCGTCAGCGCTGGAATCGGGAGGAGCATGCCAGATAAGACGGGAGAGACGGTTAATGAAGCCGGCGTCCAACAACTGATCTTTGGTGTCGGGGTGGTGGGCTTGTACGAGAAGGGTCGGCGTGACGACATAACGAATGAAGAACATCTTGTGCAACCAGGTGGAAGAAGGGTCGTCGTACCACGCGAGAAAGCGCATCAGGATATTGCGCTGATACAGCACATCGTTGCTCAACGCAACGTGGCTGTAGAGAAATCGTGTCGTCCGCACAAGGTCCATTCCCAGATTCCGTGTGTAGATAGCGACAATTTCGAAAACAAGGTCAATGCGAAATGACGTCTCGAGGACTGTCTTGAAAATGCCAAGCATGAGGGTGTGTCGCTCGATGACTCGCGGCGCAATTTCAGCTGTGTGGTCGGGCTGAGGATTTTCCGAGCGCCACAAGCCGAGCAGGGTATCTATGACAAATCCATTTTCTGATATCCACGTCGGTGCGAGCTCGACCAGGTCGGAAATGAGGGAAAGGGCTGCAATTACTTGCGCAGGATCGTCTGATTTCGCGAATGCGACGAGTGACAGAGTTCTAGATGCAAGTTCGCGTTGAAGGTTGGGGGCGAGTTTAGCCTGCAGGATACTTCGCAAAGTCCGCAGGTGCGCAGGCAAGTTCAGGTGACGGAAGAAAAATTCGATTCCCTCGGTCGGATACCTATTTAGATATCTTGCCAGTGGTTCAGAGAACGGGGACTTCCCGGAGAAGTGCATTTGCGACTCCGTTGCGACAATCAAGTTGACCAATTGGTCCAAGAAGATGTTCGCTGCCGAAGGGAGTAGATGGAATATATTCGCAAGGCGGACAAGCTTGGTGATCCCCTCGTTGTCCTCCAAAGTGAGCTTCGACGCATTCGCCAAGAGCTGAGGATCAGCCACTATGCGGAAGTGATCCAGTAGCTTGTGACCAATTTCAACCTTGAAGTAGTTGGTCAACAGCTCGAGAAGTCGAGCAAGGCCCTCCAGGCCAGGAACAGAAAGGCGCTTCGGATCGGCGAGGTTCATGAGGATCGGACGCAAGCCGGTTTGGAGAAGTTCCCGCGGTAATCGACTCTGATGAGTCAGAACCATCTTCAGACCATCGTATGCGACATCTTTGACCTCGGGCGAAGGGGAATAGAGCGATTTGAAATATACTCCGGTGACCCTGTGAGAAAAGCATACATTAAACGACGTTCATTCTAATGAGGCCGAATTCACCTTTGCCGCGTTTGATGCTGGCGAGAGAAAAAGTCGGTCAACGGCATTGATGCAGTGAGCAGTTTGATGCAAGCGACTCGGAGTTTGACGATCTCCAGACTCCCCTGACGAACAGGTAGACTGCCCCCGCGGGGAAGAAGAGAGGCATCTTCAGCGTCTGCGAGAGCCAGGGTCTCGTGCAACAGCCGAAGAAGTTCGTCGTTCAGTTCGACCAATGGAGGGTCGAGAGTAACGCAGTATCTGACCGCTTCAATCATTCCAATCTGGATCGGGAACGGCAGAGCTCTCAACGGTTTCGTATATATGCCGCCCAACATGCGGTCGCGATGAGTCTCCAGAAGACTATACGCCGAACGTCCGCTGAGTTGCACTAAGAGGGTTATGCATGTCTGAGAGGCGTCTCGAACGACGGGGTTCGGGTTCTGAAGCTCGGCGCAGAAAAGGCCACCCATATTCACCAGCTTCTGATGAGGGGTAGCATTGGTGAGGTCTGCAGTGAAGTCGAAAGTGGAATTACCGAGCCGGAGGACAGCCAAAAGAATATCCACGACCTCCTCGACGTCCCGAGTCAGACCCTGAGGAAGATCCTTGAGGATACGAATGAGAGTGCGGACGAGGTCAAACTCGCGGTCCGCGACCCATCTCGTACCAAGATCACGGGTGGTGGTCATGATTCTTATGCCATTGTATCCTGCCCTCTTGCGAACCCAAGCTTCGTCTAAACACAGCGAGCTGAACCTATGGGCGACTTGGTGCAAAATCATGATTATATCGAGAGAGGGAGTGGGGCTTTGATTGTTCAAATCTACGAGGTGCTCGATGAAAGACGTGACAATGAATTGTGCCTTCTCAGCTTGCTCCCGCTGTTCTCGCGCCAAAGCGTGCGGCAGGGCGTCCAGGAAGACGTTGAGAAGAGAACTGGGGATTGGCCTTGCGCCTGCTTCACGGGTCTGACCGCGACGCACTTCTAAGTCTATGACGGTCCGTGCAAGTTTCAGCAGATACTCTTCTGCTCGATCCTTCAACTCCGATGGTTCAGACACATATAGTGCATCAAATACCCCCTCCAAAGCGCTGACGAAGGTTGCCTCGGCGTTGCGACCAACAACTCCCTGCCGATACGTAAGAATGTTATCATGAAAAGCTGCAAGCACAAACCTCGGCCAACAATACGGAGAGACAATTTTCGAGATAGTTGTACGCATGAAGGCGGTCTCGCAGATGGCCCTTCTTCAAAGTCCGGCATGCTAACAACGCAGTCGGGCCAATGTCGATTTTATCGACGCTACCTCCGAAGGAGATGGGAACTTTGGCGGGATCCGACCGATCGTGGAACTTGAGTGCAGGCTCGAGCGTCAAGAGCTTTCGGTTCCTGCCTCCCAATTTGCCGAGAATTCGAATGATGGTGTGCGCAAGTTGATGCGATGCCGGCAGAGGCTTCAAGTGGCTGTGCAATGCCTCCATCAGATCTCGCAAGACAGTGCTGAGCGTGGGATCGAGGAAATCTGGAGTAAGGTTGTCTATGCAGAGCTCAAGCGTGCGCAGGCCCTGTGCGACGAGCTCTGGACCTCCGCGCAGAGCCAATGCCAACGGCTGCATCAGATACGTGAGATGCGGGAGGAGATGCGTTAACCTCAAAGGAACGGTAAGACAGAGCTCAACGATGAGATCCCTCGTTTGACCCTCCGAGGCAAGTAGTTGAGCGTTGAGACTCTCGAGCATCTCAGGCAGCAATGGAAGCACTTCTTTATACAGAATTTCGAACCTGCCCCCGCCACCACCGATAGCCCGGAACAACGACCGAAGTAGGAAGAGGTAATGGGTCGGTTTCGATGCCTTGGCAGCTAGCGGGAAGCAGTCCATCAAGAGCTTTGGAAGATGTGAGGCAAGAATGGATTCATTCGAACCCTGATGTGTTGTTACGGAGTTGAAAGCCCTCTTAAACAAGTGAAGAGTGGCCCCTGCGGTAGCTTCATCGTATTCTCCTAGCAAGGGGAGCCGGTCAACTAGAAAGCGAAGGATGATGGCTAGGAGTGTCGGGGAACAGGATTCCTTGGTCAGAATGGATTGGCAGAGGTTCAAGATCATCGGACGTTTCTGGGCGCATTGAAAGTAAAACTCCATATTCCGTGTCCAAATCTCTTGAAATACATGCAAGTTGAGTTCGATGAGAACGAATGCAAACCATTCAGTGGGGTCCTCCCCACCGGGCTCGAGGAGGGACATGCAACGAACGGAGGCAACGAATAGACGATTGATGCGACTACCGTTGACGACGAGGTCAGAACCAGTCTTCTTGATTGCGGCGAGTAGGCTGCGGAATCCATGGAGTAGCGTTTTGAAAAGATTGCGTGAATCTGGCTGCTATGAGCCGTGGAGAACCCATCAACAGACAACCAGTCTCACCTTGGATGACTTCCTCCGGCCTCTCCAGTGTAAATGCCGAGCCCCCGATAGGACGGCCCTTCTCAATGAAGGTAGTATCGAAGACTTCGTCCTTCTTATTGTTCTTGGCACGCTCCAGCGTGGCGTACACCTCTTCCAAAACCACATTCAGCGCGTCGAGTCGATCCAAACAAGAGTCCAGGATGTATACAAGGATCTTGGTGGCAGGGATCTGGTCCTGAGAGACGATAGTGTCGATGAGACTGATTAGAATCTTTGCGAACATGGGATGGACGCCGGTCGGAATAGCTGGGTTGTGCATGACCCGCGTATACACGAGCACGACTTGCGTTAATTGAGCAAGTGTAAGCTCGTTTCGTGTGTGATGGAACAGGTCTGCAAGGGCGCTATAGATGTGCGACCTGTCCAAGATCATATGAATTCAGTCAACGAAACCTCATGAAAATAGCGGCGCACCTGAACATCTCTCTCCCTGTTACTCCACTTCCCAGAAGAACGCGCTCATCGAAAAGTTTATCCATCTGAGGAATTATTGCACGTCGATGTGTGCCGGTGAGCAAGTGACGGAAGACTACGATCAATTCCTGCGAAAGTTTGGTGAATTGCACAGCGACTCTGAGTGAGAGAAAACAAACCTTCCGAGTTGCAATCGCGTTGGCAGGACAATCTTGCAAAAGCCGCAGCGTTGCAAGTAGTAAAGTGTCCCCATACGAGGTTTCTTGGTTGTCCGTGCGCCAACGCATGACATAGGTTAGGTAGGAGAGGACCTGCAATCAAGGTAAATCAAAACATTGCGCCTCAGATATAATGCATCATAACTGACTTTAACTTGAGCAGAGATAAAATCGCCATATGCAGTAGGATTCTGAATGGCGGGAGCCATTCCCGACCAAACGCCCCCCATAGCCTCGTGATTCTCTCGTGCTGCTTGCTGCGCCGGTGACTCCAGGGCTAGAAATGCAAATGCAGGTCCAAGAGCTTCATTTGGAGTCGATGTGCGCTGAATCTGCATGAAGGAGGCCATGACCTGCCCCATCTCGACCAAGCCCTTGAAGCTACGTAGAGAAGGAAGGACGGCGTCCTGGATAACTTGGGGCGAAGCCTCAGACAATACTTCGGTGACGAGACCGGGCATATTTGCACAAGTTTCATGGAACAATGCGAAGAAGTCGGTCATATTCTGTGGTGAAGACATGCGGTAGTTTCGAATGAGGTCGACCAAAGTCTTGCAGCAGGTGACTCCGTTCTCCTCGTTATCAGTGCGAAGGATGTGAAGCATGCAGTTGAATATCTCGTCGACCCGGGAACGCACATTCTCGTTTCCAAAAGGGAGGCGATTGATGATATCCACCAAGGCGCGTCTAAAAGCATATTCGTGTGCAGTTCTGTTAGAGACGACGGGGACAGAACGTAGAAGGGTGAGAACGGCGGGAATGAGGTACACGAGGGAGCGAAAGGAGTCGCTGTCGCGCGGAGTATCAAGCATTTCGCGAATTTCGTTGGCGAACCGAACTTTGGAAGGCATGTCTATCATGGGGTCTGCAATTTTGGAGACCCTCTGCTCAAAGTCGGCAGAGGATGCGCCATGAGCGATCCCTTCCATGGGGGTGGCCATGGCCGCGAGATTTTGGTGTGTTCGTCCAAAGATGGAAATGGGGGAAAGTGGCTAAACGCGGGGGCGTGACATCCATTGACCTTGTCCGTCACATAATTAGATAAGCAGGTCACACGAGCATTCGGACCGTCGGACCGAACTCGATCCGTCAGTTTGCTCAAGTTGCCGCCGTTGACGACGATTCCAGTGCTTTGATGGGCTGCTACTAATAGTAGTAGTTAGACGGAGGTTAACTCAGTTTTAGAGTCTTTCTATCGTTTGAGAACATGTTTTCCGTCGTTAGGGACGGTAAGGAACCGAAATACGGGGCCTCGGGCATCAATTATCGAATATTTCTTGTCCTGGACGGACACTCAACTCTACTTTCATCATCTCTGGAGCAGGTCTCGCAGCTGGCTCTCCTTCGTTGTTCCTGAGGAACTTTTCCTTTCTTTGATGGCCATCGCCGGCTTGGACGAGACGACTTCAAATTTCGCCGTCCATCCCGACCAGTGAGTGGTCAACGCGGCCTTGGCTTTTTGGCTTCCTCATTTCTTCAAACAGTCGCCAGGTTTCCACTTTTGCATTAGGATGGGTCTTTCTGACAAGGTACGGCATTAAGTGCTTGCTTCTTCCTTGAAAGAAGCATGTGCCATTCTCAAAATCAAATGTAGCCTCAGCTGCATCGTCTCGTCTGTTCTAGTCCAACGGCTGTTCGGTCTCATTCGCGGCGCCTCCTCTCGATCCCAAGACGCGGAACGCTCCTTCTTGTCAGAGAAATTGTCAATACGCAGTTTGGATACTGCAAATAGGTATGCGTCAATGTTATATTCTTGTCGTGTGCTGATAAAGAGCAAGGGCTGATCTGCGCAATGGGTACTCCAATACAGCGCTTTTCGCGTTACCTCTGTGCTTTCTCTTTGCTAGCGTCGCCCAGTTTGCATCCCTACTGGCCTTCCCGTTAAATGGCGATGCAGCTTGTGGTATGTCCCCATCAGCAACGTCCTAGTCTCCGTCTCAATGCCTTGTCACTAATAGCATTTGTCGTTGCTTGGGGAGGAATGGCTGCTCAATCCGGTCGTCTTGTTGGGGCACTCATTGTCGTCTTCGAGCTTCGCAAAATGGGTATAGGTGCGATAAATTCGTTTAGGCCCAGGTTTGGCAGACTGAACACATCCCATAGCACGCTGGGAATTTTGGGGCGCCATTGTCTGGCTGATTATTGGAATTGGTAAGTCTCATTTATCGTTCATTCATGGCTTGGGATGGAGCACCCTTAGCGTTCATTTTCTTGAATAATGCTGTCAGTGTCGGGGTCTTAACGTGCGTTGTTCCGTTACTCAAGGCGATTAGCATTCTAACTACAAACAATATCAAGCCCGTTCAAACCGCTTGGCGTGGCATACTGCGACAGGAAACAGTGGGTTCCTTCTCAAAGCCGAAACCTTATTTCTGACGCCGCATTCAGCTTCCTTCCCGCCTCACTCGTTTCATCTATCATGTATTTCTCATTGGAGGTGTACGCTGTTGCCCGAATGATGCTACTCCTCTCGTCGAATTCACAAATGCGGCATGTCATTGGAGACAACAGGGTTGTTCGGCCATTCGCTCTCATCTTTGTGAGTCGTCTTCATACATCTTCGCAATATTTTATTCACACAGTGCCCAGCTTGAGCTCTTGACCCTCGTTCCCAATGCGGTTTTCACCAACATATTGGCAGAGTTCATTCCTTTCAGCGTCGGCGCTGTCGTTGTTTTGCGTTGGTTGCTTTCACTTGCGCATCGAGCAGCACTGATGTTTCGCGTAGTGGCTTTCAACTATAGGCCTGCCCCTCGCTCAGAACCTTCTTCACCCCGCATGTCCAGTCTGTCCTACGTGACCTATCCCTCGGTGCAGAACATCCGACCCGTAGACTTCAGGCAGTCGGTCAGATTTTCTCAGCCAATCTCTATACAATCGCCTTCGCCAGCAGTAATCTCAGCGTCTACGAGGCGCCATCCCTACTCTGCCAGCGCCTTGAACGACCCAGACCTCCAAAGTGACGAATCGGAATGGATACCACCCGCTACTGCTCGGACTACCCGCACATTTGACTCGGACGCTGCACACAGCATTCACAAAGTTGTTGTACAAGTCGCCCAAGCGGGTCAACGAGCGCGTGCTTACTCGCGTAATGAAGATGGCCCCCAGTTGACCGCGACGATTGTGCCCTCGCAAGTTGCGTACGCGGCGCGGTTGGATCAGGACGATGCGGCAGCCAATTCTCTTCCTACCCCGACACCTCTGCGGCCCACTATTCAGACACCGACGAGAATGGAGGAAGAGGATGAAGAGGACGTCTCCGATCTCATTTCCCCTGCTTCTCGCATGCCCCAGTCCAACTTCAGAATATCGAATTTGGTGGATAATCGACCTCTCGACTCGAGACGTAATACGTTCCGAACGTCTTACAGGACATCGTTCATTCCGGAGACTATCCCATCTTCCCCCGATTCTGAGGTTTCTCGCGCAGAGATGCCCATTCCTCTACATGATTCCCGTTCCACGTCATCGAGCGAACGCAGGCGCAGCGCATCGGTCTCGGGAACTGCGGAAAGCAGCGTAGATCATCATAGGCGCAGTGCTTCGAATGCCGGAGGTACCCCGGTGCGATGGCCAACCTTCAATGGCGAACAATTCCGAGCTGCAGGATATGGTCGCGATCGAAC
This sequence comes from Favolaschia claudopus, assembly GCA_037176885.1. NCBI lineage: Eukaryota > Fungi > Basidiomycota > Agaricomycetes > Agaricales > Mycenaceae > Favolaschia > Favolaschia claudopus. The sequence goes on from JAWWNJ010000002.1 coordinate 1,512,146, forward strand.
TAAGTCGTCTTCCAGTGGATCTCCCCCCATCATACATCGTCCCCCACCGCTGCCTTTGCCATCGCAGGCTCCGCGTCCGTTGCTGCCCAGTGCAGGGCCGGGCACCCGAGCAGTCATGACCCCACGCGGACCTCGTTTACCGTCTGGGACACCGAGCCCACGTAACCCGCTATCCTCATTGCCCGGACCATAGTCGTACTCTGCTTGTATCTGTACATTGGTTTTGGTTTTTCAGTTCTTGTCTCAATGCAAACTTCTTGTTCATAGACCTTCAGACTACACTATGCACGGCTAAGAGGAAGCTATCGATTTCCACATTCTGTACGCTTCCTCCAGCACCTTCCCAATCCCCCCAGACTTCTTGGCCTTGTATGGATTCGACCCGCTCGTGCATACGAATCGGCCGTCGCGGAAGCGCAACATGAACTCCCCATCCACTCTAATCACTTTCAGCTCATAGTCCCCTGCTTGATCAGGCGTGGAGAGCTTATGACCCTGCAAGGCCCATTTCGTCCCCTCAGGCGGCGTCCACCCGGCCTTGTCCATGAGGGGTGTGAGGTACAGCAACATGCTTTGACCAGTCTTCGTATAACCTGGGTTGCCCTCGATTGATTTGAAATTCATCTGCATGTAACCCACGGACGTATGGCTGTCGAAATCGGGTACGGACAACCCTAACTCTGTTTTTTCTTCAGTGTCAGCGGGTCCAACAAGTCGAAAGGCACCCGTACCTTGAGCCTTCCTGGATCTCTCAGCACGCATCATAGCCATGGTCCGCTCCTTATACCCCGGCTCCGCCCACAGCGCCCGCCTGTCCTTTGCAAACTGCTCCTTCACCCCCGGCTTCGCAAAGTGTCGCAGCTGGTCAGCCGAGCGCTGCTCTCTCACCTCCGGCCGCGCCATGGCAGCCGCCATGGCAGCCGCGTGGCGCTCTCTCACCTCCCATACCAGTCATCGATATTATACCATTCATACCTCTCGTACCGCTCAGGTGATTCTAGGCAAAATTCCGCCTCATCCCACAAGAGTTTGGCTGTTTTGAGTTTAGAAGGTTGCGATCGACGAAAGGAACAAAGCGCGAGCTTTGGGCCGAGACCAGAGCGAGTCGCTCCCAGTAAAGTCTTCTCTGAACGACTCGAGATGGGGCAAGAACTGAGGATTTCGGCTAAGAAGACGACGTATCTGAAAGATGCTCGGTCCCATTCGTCGTACTTTGAGCTCGGTCAAGGAAGGGACAGTCTCCAAACATTGCTTGTACATGCTCGAAGTCCAGTGGGATCCGGCAAAGGTCAGACGGGTGAGCGTACATCGGGAACGGGCCATGAACTCGGAAAATGTTTCGAGATCCAATTCTTCAGTGTCGAGAGAGACCAGCGCGGGAGTGGAAAGTTTGGAGAGAACGTCCGTGGACAGTTCATTGGAGGATCGGAGCGTCAGCGATTTTAGCTCGAGAAGGGGCGGTACCCCAACGAGATAGGGAAGGGGAGGGGTACTTGTCACGTCACACACTTCTTTTACTTGACTTTCATGGCGTCCAGTGAATTACTCGCGCAAATCCAGGCTGGAAAAAGGCTCAAGAAAGCGACAACTAATGACCGCAGTGCCCCTACTATCGATGCTCCCAAGGGTGGTGGGGGAGGGGGAGGCGGTGGTGGTGGCGGCGGTGGAATCGCTTCTGCAATGGCAGCTGGCGGTGGGCCTCCGCAGCTAGGTAACGCAAGTCCCAACCGCACAAGACTGTTCTGAGCGCCGTGCACCAGGCGGACTATTTGCTGGCGGAATGCCGAAGTTAAAGCCTGCAGGGCAGAATAACCTCGGTACAGTTAGATTAGCTGACTCGTGAATAGTTGATTTAATATCTATCGTAGCGCGCCCCCCGACAATAGCTAAAGCCCCATCCGTGCCGAAACGTGAGGTGCCTACGCCGGCTGCTCCTCCACCGCCTGCACGCGCTGTCCCGTCGCCCGCTGCGCCTCCGCCACCGCCAAACAGACCGAGTCCATCTCCTGCTCCCCCAACCAGAGCCGTTCCTCCACCTGCAAGGGCTGTTCCTCCTCCAGCTCCACCTGCCCCCGCTCCTCCTGCTCGTTCTGCTCCAGCTTTACCATCGCGTATTGTCCCAACTCCGCCAGCCGCTGCCCCAGCTCCTCCTCGGAGAGCTCCCCCTCCGCTGCGCAGCGCTAGTCCCCCCGCAGCTCCTCCACGGCCTTCTCCCGCTTTACCTACACGAAATGCTTTGCCTGTCGCCCGCGCTGTTCCACCACCGCCTGTCCGAAGCCCGACCGCTGCTTCGCCCAACAGAACCGTGCCGCCGCCGCCTACCACCCCTGGTCGTGCCCCTCCACCCCCTCCACCAAGACCTTCCAGTGTCGGACCTCCGTCTACACCAAGCAGAGCCGTCCCACAGCCCCCGCCGCGTAAGCCGACCGTCATCAACGCAGGTCCCCCTGCGCCACCTGCGCGAGTTCGTGCACTTTCGGAAGCTGAACCTGCTGCCCCCAAACCTGGGCCCCCTCTGCCCCCAAACCGTGCAAGTTTAGCTCCGCCCCCAATTCGCCAAAGAACTGTCTCTGCTGGAAGTCAACCTGTGGTGAATGGAACTCGCCCTGCACCTCCTCGCCGCAAAAGTATGAGGTCTCTGTTGTTCCTGATTCATAGCCCCTCATAAAATTCATTCTAGTACCTTCACCCCCTCCCAATGCGGGGCCTCACACTTTCCCTGTGACGGATTTCCCTCCACCCCGGCCGTTCCAGCAAGCAGTTCGACAATATCCTAGTGGTCGCGCAAGAGGCAGCGATTTTGACCTTGGAGCGCTGTAGTGCTGGCAGTCTGAAGTGTACACTAGTATTGTAATAGCTATGTGCATGGTTAATAATTCGACCGAGACCGAGGTGGGACCGACAACCATCGCTTGGGCTTTGTCAGATCCGTACTCCGGTATACGTGTCAGTTTAGGTCACACGCAAATATAAAGTCTTGATCTTGGCTTTTCGCCAGCAAGTGTCTTTCTCCCTTTTCCACCATGCGTTTCTCGACGCTGCTAGCACCCTCCCTCCTGGCCTTTGTTTCTGTCGTCTTGGCTGACGACGAGGCCCCTTCGGATGTTATCAGTCTCACCGCTGCTACTTTTTCCTCAATCGACCCCGAACCACTCATTTTGGTCGAGTTCTTTGCGCCATGGTTAGTCTTTTGCTCGCTGCTGTGGGGTCGGTTTATTCACAATCTATCTAGGTGCGGCCACTGCAAAGCTTTGGCCCCTCACTACGAGGAGGCCGCCACCGCCCTGAAGGAGAAAAACATCAAGGTCGCCAAGGTAGACTGTGTCGACCAGGCAGACCTTTGCCAGTCCAACGGTATTCAGGGCTACCCGTAAGCATTGGTGCTTGTTCCCAGTTGACTGGACTCGTCCTGACTATCTCTCAGCACCCTGAAGGTGTACAGGAATGGCACACCTGCTGAATACACTGGCCCAAGAAAAGCAGACGGCATTATTTCCTACATGATCAAGTACGCCGCCTTCTGCCTTCCATGTCCCACCTATGCTTACTCTGCTGTGTAGGCAGTCTCTCCCGGCTGTTACTGAGGTTACCGCCGCCAACCTCAACGAGTTCAAGAGCGCCGACAACCTTGTCGTCGTTGCCTATGTCGCCTCGTCCACCGACGCCCCCGCCCCCGCATTCAGCGCTACCGCTGAGAAGCACCGCGATGACTTCCTCTTCGGTTTGACCACTGACAAGGACGCCATTGCCGCGGCCAAGGTCACCGTTCCCGCCGTTGTCGTCTACCGTAAATTCGACGAGCCGGCCGTCACCTACCCCTTCCCCATTCTTGATGCTGGCGTTTCCGACCTCGAGGACTGGGTCAAGGAACTGTCCATCCCTACTATTGGTGAAGTTAGCGGCGAGAACTACGCCACCTATGCACAGAGCGCTAAGCCTCTCGCATACCTCTTCCTCGACCCCACCTCTGAACACAAGGACGCGGCCATTGAGACCCTTCGCCCCGTCGCCTCGAAGTACAAGTCCAAGATGAATTTTGTCTGGATTGACGCTATCAAGTTCGGCGACCACGCCCGCGCTCTCAACCTCGTCGAAGTCAAGTGGCCCAGCTTTGTCATTCAGGACATTGGGAAGTCCCTCAAGTACCCGTACGACCAATCTAAGGATGTCGAGGCTGCCGGTATCGAAGCATGGGTCAAGGCCTACCTCGATGGTGAACTTACGCCCCAGCTGAAGAGCGAGCCCATCCCTGAATCCCAGGATGAGAACGTCTACAACCTCGTCGGAAAGGAGTTTGACAAAATCATTTTCGATGACTCCAAGGATGTCTTCGTCGAATTCTACGCCTCCTGGTATGCTTACGATGACTGCATTGCATATGATTTCGAGCTGACATTCGTATCTCTATAGGTGCGGACACTGCAAGCGTCTGAAGCCCACTTGGGACGCTCTCGGCGACCACTACGCTCCTCTCCAGAAGACTCTCACCATGTACGTACGGAAGCATCTTCATTTCTACTTTGACTCACACAAATAATTCCTTAGCGCCAAAATGGAGGCACAGGAGAACGACCTTCCCCCCTCTGCTCCTTTCACAATCGCCGGCTTCCCCACTATCAAATTCAAGAAGGCAGGAACCCGCGAGTTCATCGACTACGAGGGTGATCGGTCATACGAGAGCCTTGTCGCCTTCCTCCAGGAGCACGCCGTCAACCCCCTCGACCTCCCTGACCCCCCTCTGGAGCCCGTCGCCACAGGCGAGACTGAGGCGCAGGCCCCCGTTGATGATGAGGGTCACGATGAGCTATGAAGTAGTACATAACAATGATGGTTCTTAACGGTGTAGTTAATCCAGCGCTAGTCTTTCCCTCTTTTGTAAGTTATATATATGGGTAGGATTCACGACTTTTTCCGATAAAAGTCAGAAAACGACAATCTAATACCAAGAAATCGACAATCGAGATCGGGGTGAGCTTGTAAGCCTTGCGCGATGGTCTGAGCGCGTTCTGAGAATGCACTGCCATATTGCTTCACTTGATTTATAAGGCGCGGCATTACTTCAGGGTCAGCGTCCTGCTCGACGCCTGTGTATACTCCCTTCGAAACAAAAAATGTTAGTGAGAGTGTGTGTGAGTTCCGACGGTTGAGCGCTTACCCTTTGCGCGTCGAGTTTCCCGTCCCGTCGTGCAGATTCCGTTAGACAGTAATTGTAAAAGTTGTCCTACATGCCATCGAGGTCACTACTCTCCGCCACAATTATTGGACTTACTGTTGCATCACGGAACATCAATACTGTGGAGAAAACTTCTTTGACCTGGTTGAGGATAACTTCCTGTGGAATCAAATTCAAGAAACTGAAGCAAGGGCGTACGGTTAAACATACTTGTTTCCCAGATTTCGGACTCAGAAGGAGGACCTTCTTGATCATCCGGTCCAGATAGGTTCGGTGTGCCTCTATCATCGCATCGAGGTCGCCCTCCTTTTTATTCAAAAAGTCGAGTAGAACTTTCCACGAGCATTCAATTACTTCGAGTTGGCAATATGCCTGCATTTGGCGGATGAAATGGATCATTTCAGCCATCACGATTCGAATTTGATGCCACTGAGGATCCAGTTCTGAATAAAAAGGACGGTTCAAAACAGCAGACAGATAAAACACTGATAGAATACCTGGAATACGCAAAAACGTTCGTGCACCCCCTGCTATTCGCATCCATCCGAGATTCAAACTACCTTCAATCCGCTTCATCTGCCATAGATGGTTGAAAAGTTTGAGATACTTGACCATCGAATCCGGGTCCAGAAGAGTGTCGATCGGGGCATCGACTTTGTATTCAAGAGTGAAGACATCCCAGCCAATCTCGCCATGTGAATATTCCAGCATTCGTGCGTCGAGGCGGCGCAGAACATCGGGCGGATCGTTTTGAGCGTTAGAAGAGCGGATAGCTGTTTCCAACGTTGCGGTCAGATTATGTCGGTATAACGCGTTGGCTGGTCGGATGAGACTGGGTCTATTGACTGCTGTTAGGAAGGATTTGTAATGTCAACACTTAGGTTGCCTCACCCTAGGGCTTCCATGAGTTGGTCCGCAAAATCGCCATGGCCTAGCAGGAGGTAATGTTTGAGAGCCCGTAAATGATCCAATAAATGGAACTTGTCGATGAACACGTCAAACAATCGGTGACTGGCAGTTTGGTAAGCCGTGTCAATGGACCTCTCCAAACCAGCAATGTCGCTGTACTTCAACGCTTCCATGGCTGTTAAACGATGCGGTAGTATTCGAGGATAAATGCTCACTCCCGCCGGTATAACTCATCTTCTCCCGAGTGACAACCCAGTCACTGTCGTGGCAGCTATAGCGAATGAAATTCAAACTCTTGCCCGTCGAAAAAATCTGTCACGATATGAGTCCCAGATTCTGTGGCCCAGGACTGAAGAGGTAACCTTTTTTCCAAACGCCTCTCCAACGAACATGGGTAGCATCTCTTCCTGGAATTGATATTTGGCTTGCCACAATTTCAAACCACCGTCGCGGTCAGCGGACAAATCGTCGCCCTCGCCACCAAGTCCACCGAAACCGCCATCGCCACCCAGGGGTGCAATTCCGCCCATTAACGAAGACGGATGCGCGTACTGCATGTGAGCTAATACTGGATCTATCGCAACGAAAAATTCAGAGAATGGGTCGTATAGCTCTCCGGAGAAGAGCCATTTGTGAAGCGTAGCAAAAAATGGCTTCGAGACCTAAAAAGACATTGAATATCTTTGGTCGGGTTATGGGGCCACAACTACCTCTTCCAGAAGCTGATCAGTGAATTTCCTGACGAAGGGATCACCGTTGTCGGTATAGCTGTGGATCAAGTTGACGAGAGCGCCGCCCTGTGCGTCTGAGGAAGAAGTTAAGCGATGCGAAGCGGACAAAGCGTAAATGATACCTCGTGCGCCCTCTACGCACACACTCATCATTCGCATTCGAAGCCTCCATTCGTTGATCCACACATCCAGCCGTCGAAGCGTCAACCCTGTTTCTTCTTCTTTGAGACTGGGACCGTCAAGGTCATTGGGAGCTCGGTTCGAAGTAGCCGACATTTGTGTCTCAAGAACAGCAATGAGGCGATAGTATTCTGTCAGTTGCGCCTGTAAATGATGGCACAAGCTTTGCTCGATCATCCCTACACCTGAGGCACCCTCGCGCTCCCTCACGAAACCTTCTACACGCGTGTATAGATAACCGACCTCGGAGAGCCGGTGAATAAGCGCTTTTGTGGGGGCAGGGACAATATATTTCTGTCAAGGTGGCTTGAGGGATTCGCGTCTTTTGTGGAATTATGGGCACACACCGAGTCATCCATGAATACGAGCTTATTCTCCAGCTCGGGGTCATCTCCTTGGATCGAGAAGCGGACATATTTGCCGGATATACCCTGCAGTAAATAAAGGGTATCACGCAAAAGAAGATTTTCAGGAAGATGGGGTCGTCCTGCATTGATGAGAAATCCACTCTCACGTTGATTCATGTTGTTGCTCACCAGTTCTTGCCCGATACTCGCGCAATATCTCGGCTTTAGACTTCCCTCTGGGTAACCGAGAGACGGGAGGTTCAACCGGACTAGGAGTTGCAGATATTCGAGGAGGTGGGGGTGGAGCAAGGCTTGGTAGAAAGGCAGGTGTTGAACGAGAGGAGGACGACGCGAGAGAGTGAAGGAACAGGATAGACGCGTGCTTGCGAGAGAGAACGGGCTTTGGAGATGAATGAGGGATAGTTTCTCACTACATGGAACAAGAGAAACCTGGTCGAGGAGCCGCGAAAGGAGGTTGGTGAATTTCAGCGTTGCCGCGCCATTTGGAGACGACTGAAGCACTGGCAAATTGAGTCGGTCTTTGACGCGTCTCAAGCATTCTGTACACACATTGACGCTTGACTAAGTCCGAAAGATGCCCCAGATCTGGTTCATGGTTGTGTCCACCGATGTGACTGGACGCGAAGGTTAGATGCAAACAGCGAAGTGGCCGATAAGCCACCTGCTCAATATTTCCTGGCAATGCGCGACGAGCTCGCGCCGTAGAAGAACATCGTCTCTGGACGCGAGTACCAAAGAAGTTATAAGCGATTCGAGAGCTTGAGCCATGGGAGTGCGCGTTAAGAGACGCGAGGCGCGTGACATCACTCTAATATTCCACAAATTTCGCAAGATCGTATGAAAACACAGAGATATAGGTATTGAAAAAATAGCAAGTAATAGCACAACGTTTACAACTTGATCTCCTTCAAGCCATCCTTCCAGAACGTGAAGAAAGCTAGAAATCAGTGTTAGCTTCTGCAAATGCATGAGCATCTCAAAACTCACGGGTAACACCATCCTCCTGCGAAAGCGCGGTGAGTTACGGTTACAGCAAAAAGGCAGAAAACATACGCGGTAGTTGAGGAGGGCGATCATTCCATCGGGGTTCATACCCTCGCCAGTGTACTAAATTCCACCAGTTGGTCCAACTTGGTCGAGAGAGTTAAAACGCTCGAAAGCAACGCACGAATTCGTAATCCTTGAAGTTGGCAACAAGTTTTTTGGCAAATGCCTGAGCCCCCTTCTCGAAGGTCTCGACACGATCAGGGTTGGTTTCCGCAAGCTTAGCTTTGACGGATTTCATGTATCCCTTAGAAGTGTCGGCCCGAATTCGGAAGCGCAATGGATTGAAAGCGGGCTGACCTTGAGGTAGGTCAAATAAGACTTCTTGTCGAATGTGGTGCTCTGAAGCCGGAATGAGTGGACCACATTGTTGACCTGCGAGGCGCCCTCCTCCAGGGCCTCTTCCTGCTCCTCGGCGGACGGGTTGGCACCTTGGTTTCATGAGTGATTATTGGGTTAAAAAACGTAGCTATGCAGACCAATGTCCACGTCGCCCTCCTTGACCACCACCATAGCACAGTCAACCTCATACACGATATCGTCTATAACTTTTCTGAAATTTAGAGCTAAGCGACCGAAGCGAAGGCAGATAGAAAAAAGACTTGCACCGGGAAGGCATCCGAGAACATCTCGTCGCCGGTGAGGATATCTTCGTACAACAGCATATTTACAGAGAGTAGGGCGAGGAAGATGGAGATGAGAGGGAAGAGAGCAAAAAGGAATCGATCGGATTGATTAGATGGGTCGGTCACGGTCACGCAACGCCAAAATTTTTGCTGCCATTTTGATCTTCGCCATGGACTACCAGCCCGTTGTTGTCAAGTCTCATCCTCGTCCTTCTTCCACAAAGCACTCCCCAGAATCTCGCTATTGGCGCCAGTTCAAGCACCCAGTATTCGTGAAAGAATATGCCCCAGTCACCTCCATACACTTCTCCCCATGTAAACCGCATAGGTTTGCAGTTACCGCCGCTACAAGAATTCAAATATATGCACCTCGAACCCAAAAAGTGACCAAGACAATATCTCGATTCAAGGATATTGCCCGCAGCGGCAGCATTCGTGCGGATGGCAAGCTTGTTGTAGCGGGGGATGAGAGTGGATTAGTACAGGTATGCTAGCAAGACCAAAACGTCCGATGTATGATTGTTCACTCGGTAACAGGTTTTCGACATAAATTCGCGCGCCATTCTGCGGACGCTGGACTCACACAAACAACCCGTGCACGTCAGCAAATTTTCTCTACTCACGCCCACGCACGTCCTTTCATGCTCCGACGACACAACAGCAAAAATATGGGACGTCCCCTCACAAACAGCAATATCCACGTTTACCTCTCACACCGACTATGTCCGCTCCGGCCAAGTTTCTACATCGAATCCAAACTTAGTGCTGACAGGGTCCTACGACTCCACTGTACGACTGTTTGACGCGCGTTCCGGACAATGCGAAATGGTCATGGGCGGTACAAGCGGAGGCGGCGATGCTCCCGTGGAGCAGGTGCTCATGTTTCCATCGGGCACCGTCGCAATCTCGTCCGCCGGGCCAATTCTACGAGTATGGGACATCGTTGCCGGTGGCCGCTGTACTCGCGCGCTCTCAAATCACCAGAAAACCGTCACATCGTTGGCTTTCAATGCCAACGCAAGCCGACTACTAACTGGTGGATTAGACCAGATGGTGAAAGTGTACGACGTGAGCACATACAAAGTTGTGCACACTATGCGCTACCCAGCTCCAATTCTATGCCTCGCCGTATCGGTAAATCATTTTTTGACTTGCCAGACCAATGCTAAAAATCGTTCTAGCCGGATGAGACGCATATTGCTGCTGGCATGTCGGATGGCACGCTTTCAGTGCGACGACGTCAACCTAAACCGTCAGAAAATGCAGGTGATGCAGCATTCTCCGCCGCTGCCCTTCGCTCCGGTGCCTTTGAATCATTCCTCGGCGCCTCCTTCCCTGCGCTCGGCCAGGGAAGCGTCAAGCAGAAAATCACTTCCAAACCCGTTGGAGACGTTAACGAATTCCGCGTCGAAAGTCGACGATCCAAGCGGCTAAGAGACTACGACCGATTCCTGAAAAGTTTTAAGTACTCTGCTGCCCTCGATTCAGTGCTACGAAAGGCAGGTGCCTCGTTGAGAATTCAAGCGTTGTTAGATTGACGGTCCCCACCAGCAAGTTCCGCCCACCACAACTTTCTCCCTGATACAAGAGCTCATACACCGCGATGGTCTCCGAACAGCGCTCGCTGGACGTGACGATGTGTTGCTAGAACCCGTTCTGCGCCTCCTCGTCAAGTACGCCACCGACCCGCGTTTTGGCGAAATGGTTTGTGATGTCGCGGGCATAGTCATCGGTTCAGTCTCTTCTCTTCTTTGTTTGCATACCCGAAATTCTCATTCCGCGCCCGTAGAGATGTACACGCCCGTAATAGGCCAATCACCGCTCATCGATTCGCTATTCGTACGGCTACGAAAGAAAGTGGCCGCCGAACTCCGTTTGCAGAAGGAACTACTAAAAACCAAAGGCGCCTTGGATATGGTTATGGCTACAGCAGCGTCTTTGGCGGGCTAATCTCGAGTGCACCGGGGAGGAAACATATGGGAGGACGAAACTCCATTACATCGATTTCAAGCATCGGGTGCGGTCGAGGGATCGAGCGCCGCGATGAGAGCGGCCAGAATCTCCTTCTGTGATGGCGCCCGCTCATCGACTGTATCTCCCGCCGTTGGTGGCGGGGGATCCAGCTCCTCATCTACGTTGTCGTAGAACGTCCTTAACGTCTGTATTATATCGAGCATGGACATGCTCTTGCGATCCAGCATTTGCAATAAATGCGCTCGGATCTGGTATATCGGCGTCAGTATGCTCACACTCACCAAGAGATCTAAAACGAACCCCATCGTCCTCCATGGCGACCCAGGCCAGGAGGTAGTCCACGGTTTGTAGCGTGTATAGACCGCTTTCCAAGCGCTTCAGATACCACGTATCCTCCTCTTCCGAGGTAATTTCCTCTCCCTCCGCAACGAGCTCCTGGCCAACAATCAAGCTCCATACATACACAGAAAACACCTACACCCACGCACCTTCTTCTCAGCCTCGATCTCCGCATCAGCGACTTTCAGTCGACTTGTCGCGTTATCCCGAATCTCCAGCAGCTTGTCAACTTTTTCATAGTTGCCCTCTACGAATTTGGCCAGCAGTCGGATCCGCGCCGGCGATTCGGAAGGGATGTTGGAGAATAGAGACGAGAGAATTCCCAGTATGTGTGAAGTGTCTTCGGATGCAGGGGGCGCCCCACCAGATTTTTGCTTCTTTGAAATCTGGAAGCAATATGTGAGATAGAACGAAGACGGGAAATGTCGAATCAGAAAACCTTGCCCATGAACGCGGAGAACAGCGTCTTGAGACCAAGTGCCTCAACAAAGGCCTCGCACGATGCTGTCCCTGAGGAGCCGGACATCGCATAGTCGAGGGTTTTGATAGCGCGTGAACGTGCTTGTAATTTTTCTCTATACAGTGCACAAAAGGATCAGCACACACCTAGAGAGGGGAGATAGAGAGCACGGACTTCATTATCAACACCATGAGATCTGGTCCTTCAGCCGCGAGGAACAGCGCCTTGACAGAATTCTCGCTGAGGGCAGAACACAGCGAGTCAAAGACATTTTCCATGAACTCCGTTTCATCCGCGTCGACGGGGTCCCTCCGTCGATATTGCTGTCCACAGTTATTTTCCGCGAAAAGTGGGGGCACAGACTGACTTACAGAGAGAACCTTCAAGAACGTCTCCACGCCGTCCTTTTTCCCAAGCTCAAGCCGATTCGGTCTGTTATTTTGCAGGAGAATAGACAGCAACTCCGCCGCGTAGCCGCGATTCTCGTCGTGCGTTTTCGACTGTATCCGCGTGAGCAGCCATGGCATGATGTTCGTCTTCGCTACCAGCTGCGTCGACAAATCCGGGTTGAAGCCGAGGATGTTCTCGAAGATGCCTAGGACATGGAAGACACCCTGCCGGTCTGATTCTTCCTCTTCGTTGAGGCGTTTGAGGTTGTCGACGAGGAGCTCGAGGATAGAGTTCTCTAGCTATATGCGTTTTGTGTGGTTTCATGCCCGTTCAAGTTATATAGAATGAAATACACGCACCAGACCCTCGATGAGAATTTTGAGCGCCTCCTCTGCTGTCCGCTCCTCGTCTTCCTCCTCCTCTGCCTCGTTACCAACATCTTCGTCCGTGAGTTCGTGTATGACCTCGACCACATCGATGACAATATCAGCGTTCTCATGGCTCAGCAGGCCAATGAGGAGGGCGACGGTCCCAGACTTAACGAGCTCGGGGTACGCCAACACGGGCGCCTGGGCAAGCGGTAACAGCGCCTTAATCGCGCTATCGAGGTCCGCCTCCGAGTCGATGAATCTGCACAATAAAAATTCAACATCATACTTGCTGCTCAAAGATTCAGTATATTCAACACACTTTGTCGGGTCGTCCGGATACTTGGACCTCTGGTCCTGATTCTTATTCACCGCGCGCTCAAACCGCAGCAGCATCCTCCGAATACTCGTAATATTCAACGCGTCCGGCTGTTCTACACCCATTAGCGAATTTAAATTTGCGCACCCGTCAAACGAACAGAGTCAAATGAATGATACGCACATCGTCTCCGCCAGCCCCGGCATTGTCGAAGATATTAAGAATCTCCTTCTGCTCCGAGGTGAGCCCCCCGCCAAAGAACCGGCCCTCGTCGTCCTCTTCCACGAAATAATCCGCGTCGCCGCCCGGTGCAAAGTCGCGACTGTCATTGTCATCTTCCATGTCGACGTCTTCCTCGTCGGGAACTTCCTCCATGGTAACAGCGCGTTTGCCCTTGCCGTTGGAGGAAGCGGGGGACGACGTGCTGGAGCTCGGAACGGGTTGGGACTCAGTGTCCATTTTCATTTTCTTGAGCATCTCCAAAGACGGTTTGTCGGGCAGTTTCCGCTTGGTCGACGGTAGTTTTGGCACCTACAACATGGATTAAGAGCAGTTTCAAGAGGCCGGATGCGAGGGGGAACCGACTTTGAAGAGTTTGTCGATATCCATGGTTGACGCGACGGAAGAGGAAGAGTTGCAATCAACCTCAAAGCGTAAACGTAAACAGCGTCCCTCATTCTCCAGTCAGTGAAATCCAAAGAAAAATATATTGGTGCTCTAGCTAGGTACATGGACAGCTGCGTCGCGTCGACAAATACTTATATACGTCTCAAGACACGAAACGCAACTATCTCAATTTCACGAATTACCTTGAACAACAGTCAAAGAGCTTGCAGAGCCGCATGCATTCAAAGACTTCAGGCCAAAGAACGACGGATTATATTCGATACAGATGAGCTCAGGACCAATGGTATTAAAACACAACGTACATGCGCTCCCGCTCCTCCACACAAACGCGGCGGGCGCCGGAAATCTAGTAGGGCTTATGTCTGTTCTTCTTCAAATCCTTCTCAAGCTGCTTCGCCTTCCTATGACCAATCTCGACAGGACGAATAGCGGTGTCATCCGCTTTCTTCAGCTTGATTGGACGATTACCGACGTACTTACCTAGAAACACATGGTTTAGTTCTGTGTATTGCAAGGAAGAGGCTGAGAGAGTAACGCACCGTCCATCTCGCGCCAGGCTTTGAGGAAGTCTTCGGGGTCAGAGAACGCAATGAAGCCGTACTTTGCCTGTGGGACGTCGTCAGCGAAAGACCTTCAGAACAGTATCGAGGACAGACCTTTTGACTAAGACGGTCGCGGATGACGCGGGCTTTTTGGAAGGAAGAGTATTTGTTGAAAGCATTGGCCAGGACGTCGTCTGAAACATCGTTACTGAGGTCACCGACGAAGAGGCGGAACCAGGCTGCGAGATATTGAGTTTCAGAGAGAGCAAACGGAGCAAGTCCACGCACATGGATTCCACTCCAAAAGTGTTTGGTCCTCCCAGACCTTTCCTCCACCCTTGCGCAGAACTGTGGTGCGCTTTCCGCCCTTTGCGAGCTTTCCTCCGGAACCACCACGCTTGTCGATCATGGCGCCGGGAACATAGACACTCTGCTGCGCGAGAAGACCGACATCGTATTCGTAGGCGTTGGCGGGTACCGCGCGAGAGGAGGAAGGGTACGACGACGGCCCTGCGTAGCTCTGGTGGTAAGGGTTGTTGTCCATGAGGGAGTGGGTCACGCGTTACATGTCACATTTGCGATTTACGATGGCTTCGAGAAATACAGTGCTAAATTTCATGTACATCGAGTAAGACTAATATTCAGCTATGAGCAACAGCCTCATCCTCCCTGGGGTATCTCAGCCAACAAATTTCCCTGCATCCCACAAGATCGTCGGCTCGAAAAGGTCCATGCAACATGCCTGGTGGGCGGCAACAATAACTTCCAGCTTCAAACCATTGCTTCAAAGTCTCATCGAACAGTCTACCCTCAATGATATAGACCTCCTCCCAATATTCGTGTGTGCAGACGGGATGCCCCCAGGTGCTGCCTGGTTTGTGAGTGAGAAGGACGGTGTTGTCTCCGGTGTCCGGATCGGCAGACAGTTTGTGGGTGGATAGATCTGGAGTGATAGTCTCCGGGAAGGAGGTAGCGGGTTTGAACTCGATTTCTGGCTTGGGCATTTGGTAGTTGGGGTGAAGTTGTGCAGGTGATCCAGAAGTAGTGGGTTGGTCAGCAAAGCCTAGAAAATATAGCCACGCGAAGATAGTTGCTTGTCGCACATTTCAGGCCACGACGGAGAGGAGGTCAGTGTAGAGTTTGTGAAGCGAGAAGAGTTGAAAACCAGACTCAGTCACAGTGTGTGGTCGAGAGCAGGTTGCGGAAGTGGGATTACGTACAAAGTAAATTTCCACGTGACACTCTACCACCCTCTCCCCAAATTCCTCAAGACCGCCGTCGACGGACCTCAAGGTGAGAACCACGCCTCAGAATCGTGGAATGGCAAGCCTGGATGCACTTGAAAGACTCTGTCAAGTTTATTGGGTCGAATTGAATCAACTGGGCTGGATGGAATGGATGTGTTGTGGATAACGCTGACTCTCAATTTTTTTTGTAGATGCCGTTTGTGAAAAAACTCAAGTCGGACGCGTACTTCTCGCGATTCCAGGTCAAGTACCGCAGACGGCGCGAGGGAAAGACTGACTGTCAGTCATTTATTACTCTTTCTATTCAAATAATTTATTGAGTTGATATACAGACTATGCACGGAAACGACTTGTGACGCAGGCAAAGAACAAGTACAACGCACCAAAGTACCGCCTCGTCGTCCGCTTCACCAACAAGGACATCATCGTCCAGATTGTATATGCCCGCCTCCAGGGCGACTTTGTTCTTGTTCAGGCCCACTCCCGCGAACTCCCAAGATATGGCATCAACCATGGTCTTACTAACTGGGCTGCTGGTGTGTATTGTTCACACTCTAGTTTAGATACAATATATATAACCAATTCACCAGCCTACGCCACCGGTCTGCTCTGTGCCCGCCGAGCACTCACCAAACTCGGTCTCGCAGACAAATACGAGGGTGTCACCGAGCCAGACGGTACCCTCAAGCTCACAGAAGTCCTCGACGAGGAGGACGCCCCCCGCCCCTTCAAGGCCTTCCTCGACGTCGGTCTCCGCCGCACCTCCACCGGCGCCCGTCTCTTCGGCGCCATGAAGGGCGCATCCGACGGCGGCATCTTCATCCCCCACTCCGACAAGCGTTTCCCCGGCTACGACCCAGAATCCAAGGAGCTCGACGCCGAGGTCCTCAAAAAATACATCTTCGGCGGCCACGTCGCAGAGTACATGGAGTCCCTCGAGGAGGAGGACGACGAGCGATTCAAGAAGCAGTTCGCTTCCTACCTCGCGGACGGCATCGGCAGCGAGGACATGGAGGAGATCTACACCAACGCACACGCCGCCATCCGCGAGGACCCCGTCTTCAAGCCCACCGACAAGTCAAAGGACTGGAAGGCCGAGAGCTCGAAGTACCGCACCAAAAAGCTCACCTACGACGAGCGGAAACAAAGAATCGCCGACAAGATCGAGCGGTTCAAGGCGACGGGCGGCGCGGAGGAGGCGGGCGACGACGACGACGAGTAGACGGTGGCGCAGGTCGTCGGGTTGCAGTCTATGGATTATGTCTAGTATGGTACCATGCAACGATGCTTTTTGTCTTCTAGGCAACTCTATTGCGCCAATGCCGTGCGGATCGTGTTCTCCGCCCAAGATAGTAAGGATACATTCAAGTCAGTAGAATATGTCAGAGCGTCCCCCTGCTGCAGTCCCGTCTTGCCCAGCCGGAACGCAGCGCAATTAACAACCCCATGCTTCACGTATATTCGGAAGTTCCTGCACCAATCTTTAGCATCCTTGTCAATTTTTGTCAAGGGAAAACACTCACAGCACACACCCGTCCCACCTCCCAACGCACCTATTGATATCAACAAACCAAATCCCCCCAACGCCCTCACACAACTCCCTCCCGACCTCACATATCCTCGCCAACAAACACCTCTCCACCTCATCCCCCAACAACATCCTCAACTGCGGTATCGACGAAATCAACAGCGTCGCCTGCGACAGATGCGCCGTCAAGCTCGACGGCGCCCGGAACGTCAACCGCACAGTATGCCGCGCGTCAATCCGGATCACCGCCTCCCCGCCCAAACCTTGCGCCTGCCGTTCCCGCTCTCGTTCCCGCATCGCGGCACCACCGCTGCCCTCCCGCTCCTCCACTGGATCCAACAATTCCACCAACTCCACACCCGTCCCACCGACGCCTTCAAACCTTAACGCGTTCTCAATCCCCACTTTGCGTAACGCCTCGCCTAGTAACTCCATCTCTGCGCGCAGACGCTTCAGGAAGCCTTCGTATTGCAGGAGGTCGATGACGGGTCGGAGTAAGAGGGGTGGAGGCGTGGCGTCGAAGGCAGACGGCGCGTTTGGTGCGCGCATGACGCCGATGGTGCCGAGGCGGCGGCGTTTCGCGTGGGCATGTTGTCGTAGGAGGAGGGCTTGTAGCGCGTAGTAAATGAAGTCGCATTTGGCGTTGTTGCTGGCGGGAGATGGCGGCGGGAGGGCGTCAGCGTCGATCTACGTGTGTTGGTTTCTTAATTCACGGCTGGAATAAGATATAGACCAAATTCATACCAACTCAAACTTCAGCTCAATCCCCTGTGCGGCATCGAGCACGATAAGCCGTTCGGAAACGCGGGCAGAAGCGGTAGGAAGGCTGCCGGCCTCCCTGACGAGCGAAGCAAAGATTTCCTGCTCTACAATCTCTTGCTGTGCCGCGCGCAACGCCGCCTCCAGTGAAGCATTTTCTTCAAGCGGCGATATGATGTTTTGCGAGAGTACTGTTTTGACAGTGTCGACGCCGTCTTCGGAGGGAGAGACACTGCTGACGGAGATCAAAAGACGCGTTTGCGTACGATGTGGAAAGACGAGTGGTTCGTGGGGCTTCTCGTACGTCGGCATACGGCCTACAGCGCGTCGGCGAAAGATTGCAGGGGCTGCGTGTCGTTAGAAGACTGAGATACTTTTGTTGCATTGCGAAGAGAACTCACACTCTTCTAACCCATATGAGATAAGGAAATCTTTACTCGTCTTATCCGCGCCCTTCCCTGTGGGCGCGCCAAACGGCAGGGGTGCAGGAATGAGACCCCAATTCGCACGCCGTATCTTGAGCGCGTCGACCCAATATCGTTCCCCGCGCACCCGCGCGCGCTCAATGCTCTCGGCAGCATTTTTGAACACCCCCGCCGCCTTGCGCAGCGCCTCGTCCTTACCCCCCAGTGTAAGCTGCGCGTTGAACGCCTGCACGGAGAGAATAGGCGCGGGTTTCGTGACGGCTGTTGCGGAGAGCGTTGATGTGGGCGCCGCTGCGCCGGGGTTCTGGACTTGTTGCGCTGTCGATGTTGCGGAAGAGGCATTCATGGCGGCGAGCGTTGCTGCGAGTGTCGCACCACCGCCGCCGACTCCTGCGCCAGCGTTGGCGTTTTCAGCCTGCGCAGAAGCTAGTAGCATGCTTAGCAGCTCTTTTGCGTGGGTCATCTCCCCGAGGGCAGTGAACAGCTGAGGCAAGACCTCGACGCGCATTTTGTATAGGTCTTCGGGAGTCATTGGACCTGGTGTAGCTGACTCGTCCTTCTCCTCCCCGGCAGGCTCTTCGTCGCCATCGCTTTGATCGTCTTCTGCAGAGGGTTCCTTGGGGTCGGCGGTGAGAGATGAGAGGTCATTGGCGTTGCGTTCGAAGAAATCAACGCCGCGTTCGGCAAAGACGCGACGTAGGCGCTCAGCGAGGGATTTTTGTGGGTCGACTTGGGGCTCATAGATGCGGGTGCCATCGGGGTAGATGTCGAAGAGCACGGGGAGACGTTGGCCCGCGTCATCTTTGTAGGGGGGCTCGAGTTTCAGCATCTCGCTGCAAAGTTTACCTGTCGTACATTAAGGTTGCGGTTTGAACTGAACCACTTGGTGCCATGGCCCTTCGCGTATCTCTACTCTCGCTACCGCAGGAACTCATTGACGAGTTCATCTCGTATGTTCGCGACACAAACGACGCCAGAAATTGTGCCCTCGTAAGCAGGTCGTGGACAAAACCAGCTCAGCGCGCTCTGTTCAGAGACATCCACATCCCCTCCTCCGAGTCAGACGTAATCTTTTGTCCCCGACTCGAAGAGACCCTACGGACTTCCCCGCGTCTTCTCCAATATGTGCGGTTTCTCATCTACCCCCGCAACCGCAACGATGACAAAATGGACCAATATCTGGAACGCCTCTGTAGCCTTCCCTTCACACATCTGCAATCCGTGTTCGTTCTTCATATCTGCCCCACGACTCCTGCCTCTGCCGCAGCGCTACAGCAACTGTTCAGTTTGAGCTGCATACGCCGGATATGCATGTACTGCATTTTCGATACCTCGACAGTCCTGGACCAGATGATGGAAAGCTTCTCCCCACAGCTCCGACATCTCCAGTTGAGCTGTGCGTCTTACTCACCCCCCGTCCGAGCCCTCCAGCGGCGTTGGCAGGAACCCGTTTCCCTTGAATCGCTAAAGATTAATCACACCAAGCTTCTTGGTCAGTGGTTAGAATGCGAGCCTTGTCCTCTTGATTGTTCGCGCCTCACCGCTCTATCTGTCCGCAAAGAACTGCCAGCTCAACATTGGCCACAAATGGCGCGCATGTTCCAGATACTCGAGAGCCTGGATTTTACCTGTACTGTACTGTTTCTTTCGCTCTTGCTCGTGACAGAGCACTGAATCCACGTCAAGCCAGATGAACGTGATCGGGATGTGGACCTAGCTCAACTCCCGAATCTGTTGAACCTGCGGCTCAAGTTGGAATTCACATCCTCAGTCAATCGTGACCGCAGTCTCAGTGTTGCACTTCAAATGCTCGCGACACTTACATCTTCTTCTCACATTCAACAAATTGCGCTAGCATTTTTGGATGGAGTGTTTGATCAATACTGCTGCCAACAACTAGATGTCGCTATAGTCAATCTGTCTATGCTGCACCTTCCTGTAGTAATGATCGAGAAGGAGATTGCCAACCACGAGGAACAGGTGCTCTGCTTTCCTCATCTGACTTCCAAAAATTTGGTGAGTGCATCTGACTTCTCACTTGTGTATGCCTCTCAATCCTATCTAAGCTGTTCCCCGCCGACTACGATGACTGGTTGCAGACCAAGCACTGTACGCTCTAGATATGTTCAACCCCCGTTTTCAGGCTCGAACCACTGGGAGAATCCAAAACCATGTCATCTTCGACGCCATTTCCAAAGCCTGTTTTCAAACTGATTCAAACTGAACTTCAGCCAACATGGCTAGGCGCGACATACCAAGTCATCGAAGTTCGCAACGTCCTCGAGAGTAGGTTGGGAAAGATCGGAAGTTGCCCGACATAACTTGGGCAAAGATCTTCAAATTTCGGAGCCATGGTTTCGTCCCGCAAGAACATTCGTGAGGAAGGATACGATGGGAGGTGATACTGACACCCTCTACTGTACCAGCGGGCCTCGAGGATGACCGCGAAGCTGGGAAAAGAATGAGGGCAGGTAGACGACAGTTTCCTTGTGGTCGTCAAGCTGCTCGTGAGTTTTTAGTGGATAGTCAGCGAGTTGAAGAAAGTCATCTATTTTGACGACGAGTGGTCCCGAGTAGTCTATAATACAATGTGTAGATGCAGAGTGCCATACTATACAAATTCGCCCATTCACTAAGAGTCAGATTTCGTGTCCGTCGGAGGATTCTCTGAGGGTTCTTTTTTCTTGCTTTGGAAGCCGAGATTCTTCCAATCGTCCCTTTCCATTAATCCCCTACAAATTCCATGAACATTAGTGCACAGATGCTTTTTTGAGACGGACTTGTTCATTCTGCAGTCCAGGTAGTCTTTGCTCAGCGGTCTGCAAGGACTTGATGTGCTGGAATTCCCCCGTAAACAGGCCATGTACCGCTGCATCTGTTCCTTACATTCGCCTGTTTGTTCTGCACGTTAGCTCGTTGGAACAATTGAGTTGGCTCAGGCTTGCGGACCGTAGTGATCGAGAGGAAACGCGCCGCGGTCTGGCGGTGAGGGCTTGAATCCAACATTGACGGACGGTGGTCGTCCGAACGACATCTAGTGCGCTTCAGGTTGGGGCTTTGGAGGTGCAAGTCAAGGTCAGGTCAGCCGTAAGTCGGCATCGGGCACTGATGGCCGAAAGACAAGAAATTGGCTGAAAACCCGCAATTTGGAAGAAAATAAATGTAGAGCGGGGAGAGAAAGTCTCTGTAGTTCCATTGAAGCCTTTATAAGCATTTTCTGAATATACCTGGGCCATAATTGCAGAGTTATCCACAAAGTACGGATCAGGAATCACAGGGCGGCCAACATAGCTGACGGCATCAGTCATCACAGCGAGGCCGAACGAGTCAGCCTTTCCTTCTTCGTCGTCGTCTGCAACGTTGCGAACGATGGCCAAGGATAACGACAGCGCCTCTTACGCTGGGCCCAGTGGGGGCTCAAAGAGAAAGAGCAAGGACAATGACGACGACTCTGCTCCCAATTCGTCTAAAAAGCAACGCACTAGAGTCAGGTCCGATATCCCGACGGCCGATTGCCCTCGATGCCCAGTATTCTGACTTTCTACCTCTAGTTTCTCGTGTGGTGAATGCCATAGACGAAAGCAGCGCTGCGACAGGTATGTTTGCTACTCATTAGTGGCCTATCACTAAACCCAATTCGTTTACTAGGAACATTCCCTGTCAACACTGTATTGCTCGCAAAGTTCCAGAGTTATGCAAGGCTTATATGCCAGGCAAGTCCGACCAGGACGTTTCTGTACGTCTAGCGCGGTAAGGATTTCGAATTTACAAGCATGCATTGTCTCATCCCAAGATACAGTCTAGAGCATATTATCGAAATGGCTCTGCCTCAATACATTCCCCCAGGAGCGCCAGGTGGTATCCCAGGTCGTTTCATGCAGGACGACGAAACACACTCCCTTCCCGATGAGCAGGACCCTCGTAATGGCACTTTTCAGAGCGGCAGGTGGTTTGGGCACAGTGCGAGCGGGAGTATTGCCCCCGGTACCGTCTTGGAACAGCTTGAACATGTAGTTATGCCGCCGGGCGTCCCAGGAATCAATATGAAGGCCCCAGGCAGTGGCATGCACCCGTACGAATTGACCCTTCCTCCACCCAACGACTCCATTATCGACGCTGTCCAAAACGGTCTTGAACCCACTGCTGCTGATAATCTCAAAACCCTCGTTCAAGAGTGTGGTGTGTCTCCTCATAAGGTTGCCGAACTGCTCTCGGAGCTGCCCCCAAACCGCACCTCCGCTGCTTTAGTCGACTATTACTTCCAATCCATGTTTGTTTCCATGTCTTTTCATGAGTTCTCTTGTGTTCATCATGTTTGGACAGTAATTGGACCCGCTATCCAATTTCAGAGCAGGACTTTCGCGCGTCGTACGATTCCATTTGTGAGCATGGTACCACTGGAGTAGGGTCTCCTGGCGACGTCAGCTTCCTCCCTTTACTATTCGCGGTGCTCGCCATCTCGGTCAGACTTGCGCCGGAGAGTATCGGGGGAGATGCTCGTGCGCGCCGAGTGACCTCTTTGCGATATTACTGGTCTTGTTTGTGCTCTTGCCCTTGGGGATTTTCCTCTTGCTGACGATCGTCTAGCTCGCAGATCTCTTCTCATCGCAGCTGTCATCCAGCCTGACTCGCTAGATATTGTACTCACTCGACTTTTGGTAAGCCGAACTTGATAGCACTCAATATTGTATTCATGTTCCCACAGAGTGCTCGTTTCCTGACCTTCGATCGGCGCATCACCGAGTGTTACTCTCAGCTGGGCGCCGCAGTCAAGACCGCACAGGCTCTCGGCTTGCATCGTGATGGTGCAAGCATGGTAAGATCTCAGCTTCCCCTTTGGGTTGCGGCGTCTGAACGTTCACATAGAACATGGAACCCGGTCTTGTTGAATACCGGCGCAGAATTTGGCAAGTTCAATTGAACTATGGCTTGTATGCAAAATTTATTTTTTCTTCTGCAGGTCGTATCTGTATCACGCCGATCGCTCGTACGCGCTGGTTCTTGGAAGGCCGAATTCGATCCAGGATGAATACACATCAACCATCGCCCCTTCCAACATCGACGACGACCCTTCTTCCGCCCCCGCCCCCTTGCCTCTGTCAAGCCCTACTCGCATGACCTACGTTATCCTGAGACACCAGCTAGCCACCATCATCGGGCGTATGGTGCACCACTTCCAGCAAGTTCGCGTTACCAGCCATTATTCAGAGGTACTCGCCATTGACGATGACTTGCTGCATTTCATCAATATTCTGCCTCCACACTTTTCGCTTGAACCAGACAGAACGCTGGACGAGACCATGCCATTCCTTCCAGTCCATCGTTATCTTCTCGTGACAGAGGTGCTGTTTGTTCGAAACAGTCTTCACATGCCGTATATTCTTCGCAAAGTCAAAACGGATCGTTATGCGCGCTCGCGCAACGCGTGTTTTGAGTCGGCGATCAAGGATTTCGATGTGAGAAGAGCGTTCCAGAAAACGGTGCCCAAAGAAACCCAAGAGTCGCTTTCGAACGCCTATAGAGAATTCCAAACAACCTTGATTGCGGTGGGTAGCTCCATATAAACCGTCCGTCTCATTATTGACGGGCTTTCAGGGAATATATCTTGTACTCGACCCCGTTGGTATGCTTTCTGAGAAGATGCACGAGATTCTCGACCACTTTGTGGCGTCGCACGAAGGTGCCCGCGACCTCCCAGAGACGACCCGCCGCGAACTCAAAACAATCGAGTTCTTGAAAAACAAGGCCTCGCAGATGAAGAATCAAGCGGGCGGCCCGCGGCGAATTCCGATCGACCCAGTGCTCAGTGGCGACAACACTGAGCACCCTGCGCATCTGTTGTTGGGGTTGCAGCACTCCTCCCCGGCGACGCCCCCAACACGTTCGCCGTACCCTTCGGGACGTGGACCGCAGAGCCCCACTTTCCAGCGCTTGCAGCAACAGCATACGGGTTCGCAGGAGGACTTTCCGATGTCACCGACGACCACTGACAGCCCTGACGAGAGCGCGGCTCAGCATTTGCTTGACCACTGGGTAACAACGCTGAGCAATGGGCCGCCGGTGGATGGGTCGAATGCGAGTATTGCGGCGTCGTGGAACGCACCTGATGCTGCTGGATGGGTTGGTACGGCGCCGATGGTCAACTCTTCGAACAGGCCTGTCCCTGGATTGTCTGAAGAATCGGACTGGAACGCGAATTATTGGGAAGCGATCGTTAATCAAATCCAACGTGGACCGTGAATGTTTCTTTTTCTGGCTCTCTGTTGTCGTGTACTATGTATCATGAATTGTTGTGTACGAATTTGCAGAATGGACGTTTTCTGTGAAGACCCCCTATGTTATGAGAGTCACAGACGTCATGGGTAACAAGCGAAAACAAGTGACTGCGCCTACTGCGAACCGTGCTTTGTCTTCTGCTACGATGCAGTCTATTAACCGATTTCTGTATGGGCCGACTCCAGAGGAGAAAGTACGCGCATGGCAGCTCAAATTACGCTCAGAGGCCAGACACCTCGACCGCGAAATGAGGCAGGTTCGATTACCATTGCTTCAACAATCAAGCAGCGACCGTTGGCGCTAATTGACTGTGTAGCTAGATGCAGCCACAAAACAAGCGCGCACCCAGGTGAAGCAACATGCTGCAAGGGGGGATGTCAAGTCTGCACGAATATTGGCGCGAGAGGTAGTTCGGAGTGACAAGCAGAAAGACAAGCTTTCTGTTAGCAAGGCGCGCTTGGGGTCTATTGGGAACCAGCTCACACAACAAATGGGTCGGTCTGCCCGCCTCCACCCCCCCTTCGACGCTCATTGGGATATGTACGAATACAGCAATGATCAAAGTAACGGGCTCGTTGCAGAAATCGACTGAAATCATGAAGCTCTCGAATTCATTAATCAAGCTGCCGCAGATCAGCCAGACGATGCGGGAAATGAGTATGGAAATGACAAAGGTGGGTGCGGTGCTTTTGTGCTCTCCGCAATAATAAATGGAGTAGGCTGGGATCATGGAAGAAATGCTGGAGGACACACTAGACATGGAGGAAGATGAGGAGGTGGAGGAAGAGGCTGATGCGGAGGTGGACAAGGTTCTTGCGGAGTTGACAGATGGCAAGCTGGGTTTGGCTGGATCGGCTGGCACAGAACTCCCGGTACGCATTTCTATGACGCGTTTATTGTCCAGACTGAATATTCCTTTCGGTGCAGTCGACACAAGACAAATTGGAAGAGGAAGAAGCGGAGCGGACGATGGAGAAGTATCGTCAACAGTTGAATGGGCTACTGAGCGGATAATCTATGGGTCTAATACTTAGTAATTTATCTTCTTCTTGTGTAGAGCATCTCAGGTTTGAGGCAATGTACTTTATATTGGATACGGGACGAAACACGCTGGTGATTCTTGTGAACGCGTCGGGTCAATTGGCCGGTTAGATCCGACTCGAGAAAGATTTCTTTTCTCTTCACCACCATGTTAGGTCGGCCTCTTGCTGGCATTGCGCGCGCGCCCTCGGTCTGTCGCTGCAATATTCTCTCCGCGCAGATCCTCATTCAGTTCAGGCCTTCCGGAGATACGCTTCCGCCTCCCCAACAGCTGCTTTCGCTGGTAAGAAAGACAGCAATGTAAGTGTTGTGCTCAAACAGTCCGTTTTTTCTCTCAACTGAGCGCGTAAAAGGGCAAATACACTGTCACTTTGATTCCCGGAGACGGCACGTCTTTCTATTTTATGGAATGATATGCTTTAATGGTGCTTGACTAGGCATTGGCCCTGAAATTAGCCAGTCGATCAAGGATATCTATACTGCCGCCGCCGTACGCACACTATGCATTGGTTGGTTTGGACTCTTTTGACGTCCGCTAGGTTCCTATTCAATGGGAGGAGGTTAGCGTGACGCCGGTATTGAAGGGCGGCAAGACCGTCATTCCTGACAATGCAATCAACTCTGTTAAAAAGAACACTGTCGCCTTGAAAGGTGCGTGTTGTGATTGTTATCGAATTTCCTCGCAACTTAAAGCTCCAAGGCCCTCTGGCGACGCCTAGTGAGGTTTCTGTTAACCGTGTTTACCTCACGAAATTAATATTTGATAGTCGGGAAGGGTCATGTCTCTCTTAACTTGACTCTGCGTCGCACGTTCAACCTGTTCGCGAACGTACGGCCGTGTGTATCGATTCAGGGATTCAAAACTCCATACGACGACGTGAACACTGTGCTGATTCGGGAAAATACTGAGGGAGAGTACTCTGGTATTGAGCACGAGGTTCGTGGTTGTCGCGAAACCAAGACGTCAAGCACTGAACGTTCTGCAGATTGTCGATGGCGTCGTTCAGTCTATCAAGCTGATTACATGGGACGCGTCCGAGCGGGTAGCACGCTACGCATTCAACTATGCGCAAAGTAGCGGGCGAAAGCGCGTCACTGCAGTCCACAAGGCCAACATCATGTAACGGTCAAGTCAGTTGGAATGTCGCAACTCGCTCATTCGATACGCAGGAAAATGTCCGACGGCATGTTCTTGTCTGCCTGCCGCGAGGTCTCCAAAGAGTACCCTGGCATCACTTATGACGAGGACCTGCTCGACCGTGTCTGCTTGCAAATTGTGCAGAACCCCAAGCCATACTCTGACAGGGTCATGGTCATGCCCAACTTGTATGGCGATATCTTGTCAGATATGTGCGCCGGTCTTATTGGAGGACTCGGGCTGACACCCTCTGGAAACATTGGTCGTGTAAGCGTCCTATTATTAGTTTGATCTCCCCTCATAATTTGGTTAGGATGCGTCTATCTTTGAGGCCGTCCATGGTTCAGCACCAGATATTGCAGGTGGGTGTACAGACATACAGATGATCTGGTTTGACTGACCCCGTCTAGGCAAGGGGCTGGCTAATCCCACTGCTCTGTTGCTTTCTTCTCTCATGATGTTGAGGTGTGTTCACTATCTGCTGTTTCTCTGAGTAAAACTCAACCGAGTTTCAGGCACATGAATTTGTTTGAACATGCGGACAAAATCGAGAAGGCGGCACTCACGGTACGATATATCCGCCTTCGATGCCTTGCGTAAATGCTAATTGTTTTGGGTTAGACCATCGCGGAAGGTAAAAGTATTACGGGAGATTTGGGTGGCAAGGCCTCCACCGTCGAGTATACCAATGCTATCATCTCGAAACTGAAGTAGACTGTTGTTGGATACACCATGGTATATAATTTATAGACTAGATAGACACTGGTACTGTACATTTGCGTACTTTTTTTCGTTGCTGTCGGCTGCTAAGCGTGGGAATACATCAAAGTTTGGGGTGACGCCGGTGACGGTTGAGCCAAGTTGCGATAAGCACTCCATCTCTGCATTCTTTCCTCACTCGCCCTACACGGCACTCCCGTTCCATCCACACACCCACCTCCCAGGTAAGTATACACCCATCCTACACCTCTGAAGCATTCTGACCGTTTAATCGTGCGACAGCAGGACCCACTTGACACTGAAATTCAAAACACAAAAAGACTCGAAAAACCTTTCCCTTTTTCGTTACGAACGATATGACCGACGAAGTTACGCCCCAAGCCCAGTCGGGCCCTAAGAAGGACGAGAAGAAAGCCCCATCGTCTGCTAGCAATCGTGGTTCCAAGAGGAACCCATCAGGTTCTAGTCGTCCCGCGGGCGGCGCCTCAGCCCAAGGTGCTCCGAGACCCTCTTCGAGGACGAAGCCGGCTGCGGGTGGAGCCGCTGCAGAGTCAGGCTCTGATACGAATTCTCGCAAGGGCTCTGACAGCGGGCGAAAGCCTGACCAGCGAAACAAGAACAACAACAGCGGCAACAACGGTGGTCGCCAGCCTGCACACCGTAAAGGGCAGCCATCTGCTTCCCAAGGAGGACGTAACAATAACAACAGCGCACCTCGGGACAAGCAGTCTTCCCCAGCGCCTGCCCTTCAGAGCAAAGACTCGAGCGACGCTCTTTCCTCTCTTCAACGTGTCATCGCCGACCTCAAGTCTACCTCCCCACAGCCCAACATGCCTACTTCTCAAATTCACTCAACCCTTCCCATCAATGCACCTGTATTCCAGCCTGGAGCTGCTGCTTACCCCGGCACGGCCGGTGCTGCGGATGCCAAGCACCGCAAAGCCGCCTCCGTTGGTGCCGCCCTGTCCAACAACTTCAACTCGTTCGCTCCTCATTTAGGATCGATGAACGAGGATGCCGAAGATGCCGGCGGCGTCTCTTTCGAGGAGGGCGAGATCCCTGACAATTACTATCAGCAAGGACACCAAGCCCGTTCGCAGTCGCAGAGCTTCATGGCGCCGCGATTTGCTGCGTTGGCTGCTCAGCAGGAGCAGGGAGAAGCTGTAGGGCCGACTGGCCGCCCGCAGCTCGCGCCTGGCTTCATGTTCGGCGCCGGTGCTGGCAACAGGAAGCGCGGTGGCCCCATGGGTCCTCCCATTAACGAGGAAGACATCAACTTCCAATTCCCTCAACAGCAGCAGCAGCACGTTTTCCCGAGCGATGGACCGACCGAATCTAAGCACCGGAAGACGGAAAGCGCAGAAATAACCGGCATCATGGCTGAGCAGGTATGCGTGCCGCCTCTTGTTCTGCTTTTCGCGTTCCAGGGCTCACATCAATCTAGATCGCGTTGCAGAACCAAATTGAGGCCCTCCAGCAGCAGCAGCAGGCACTCTACCAGCAGCAATTGGCTTCCAATCAAGTCATGTCCTTCCAGACTCCGGGACTGGCACCCAACCGCGGCGCGCACAGACGCGTCCACAGCACTGTTCCTATGAGCGCCGCTGCTGGCGGATTCGGAGGTGCTCCCAATCCGCTCGGTCAGTTCGGAAACCTTGGCGGCCTCAACATGGGGCTCGATGGTCAGCCTCAAGGCGTCCCACGCGGACACGGTCGCCGACACAGCGTTAATGTCGTCAACAAGGCCGGCCCTATTGTTCCTGGGTCCATTAGCTATGGTAATCCTTATGGCGGTGATGGATTTGACGATGGCTTCAACCCTCCGTCGTTCGGCGGCGGCCACTCGCGTCAACCTTCTCGCGTGGCGGACTCCAGCTGGCGCATCAGTAAGCTTTTATCTTTCTTCTTCACATTCCAATTGCTCATCTCTGGCAGATGGCGGAGTTGGAGGAGTGCAAGGCAACAATGCTTTTGCCGCCGATCTTGCTCAAGCTCAGGCACAGTTACAGAGTCTGCAACAATTCCGTGCTGCAGCGGGCGGACACCACCACAAGATGGCGTCGTTCAGCTTCCCTAACATGTTGCCCAATATGATGGCCGCCAACATGATGGGCCTTGGTTTGGGTGGAATCAATTTGCTTCAACAGCAGCAGCAACAGTTCCAGTCTCAGCTTCAGCAGCAGTCTAACCAGCCTCAGCGTAAATCTCTCTTCGCCCCTTATCTCCCTCAAGCCTCCCTTCCTCCTCTTCTCGCGGCTGGGAAACTTGTCGTCGGAATCTTGCGTGTTAACAAGCGCAACCGGTCCGATGCCTACGTTGCGACTGAAGTTTTGGACGCCGATATTTACATCTGTGGTTCCAAGGACCGTAATCGTGCTCTGGAAGGAGATATTGTCGCTGTTGAGCTCTTGGACGTCGACGAAGTTTGGGGGACTAAGAAAGAGAAGGAGGAGAAGAAGCGCAAGAAGGAAGAGAATGCTGCTTACGACCTTAAGACCACCGCAGGTCGGAAAGACGACAAGAAGAAAGATGATGTTGAAGTCGAAGGGCAAGGCCTGACGTTATTCGAAGATGAGGAGGTCACGGACGACGTGAAGCCCCAGTTTGCTGGTCATGTTGTCGCCGTCGTCGAGCGGATGCCCGGCCAACTCTTCTCTGGCACCCTCGGCCTTCTTCGCCCCTCGTCCGCCGCTACCAAGGAGAAACAAGAGGCTGAACGTCGCGAGCGTGAAGGCGACCGCGGCGATGAGCCCCGTCGTGGTCCGATTGAACGACCCAAGATCGTCTGGTTTAAGCCCACCGACAAGCGTGTTCCCCTCATCGCCATCCCCACCGAACAGGCTCCCCCCGATTTCGTCCAGAACTCCGAGGCGTATCTTAACAAGTTGTTTGTTGCTTGCATCAAACGTCACGTTAGTAATTTCTTGATTTGATAAAATTGGGTTCTGAACTCGACATTATAGCCCATCAGTTCCTTGCATCCATTCGGAACTCTGGTAGAAGAGTTGGGTCCCATTGGTGATGTCGAAGTAGAGACTAGTGCTCTGCTCAAGGACTGCAACTTCCCCACGGAAGATTTCACGGAGAACGTGATGAAGTGCTTGCCTCCCATGCCCTGGACGTGAGTGGATGGACACCCGAATAATTGTCGCCATCTAACTCTTATTTTAGCATTCCAGAGAGAGAATTCGAGATTCGCAAGGATATGCGTGCGGACCGCATCTTCAGCATCGATCCTGAGACTGCCAAAGACTTGGACGACGCTCTTTCCATCAAGTTGAACGAGGACGGTACCTACGACGTCGGGGTCCATATCGCTGACGTCTCTTATTTCGTCAAGCCCAACACCGCTCTGGATCGTGATGCTCGTAAACGGGCCACTAGCGTGTACCTTATCCAGCGTGCCGTCCCAATGCTTCCCCCGGCACTGAGCGAGCAACTTTGCAGTCTCGTTCCTGGGCAGGAGCGTTTGGCTTTCTCGACGGTCTTCACCATGTCTGGAGATGGCATCGTCATTAAGAAGTGGTTTGGCAAGACTGTGATCAAGTCCGCTGCTAAGCTTGCCTATAAAGACGCCCAGAATGTCATTGAGGGCAAGACTTTGGGTGGTGTCCCCGTTATCCCTGATCATAGTGCTGTCGACATCGAGCACGATATCAGGGTTCTGGAAGGCCTTGCGAAGAAACTGCGTGCGCGTCGGTTCGAGAACGGCACACTTAGCCTCGAATCTTTGCGCCTCCAGTTCAAGTTGAACGACAATGGCATGCCTATTGATTGCGGACAATACGAACGCGCCGATGCCAACGACTTGATCGAAGAGGTAACTATAACTTTTCACCTCTGTCTTTTCTTCAATAATCACTGTTTTGCAGTTCATGCTCCTAACCAACATAGCTGTCGCTCAGCACATCGCTGTTCATCTTCCTGAGCAAGCGCTCTTGCGTCGCCACGATAATCCGATCGACAGGCGTCTGGTAAGTGGTGGCCATTTTCCTACGGTTTCACGTTGACGCTTTCGAATAGACTGCATTCTCTGAGCGTGCTCAGAGGCTCGGTTACGAAATGGACACCTCTTCTGCCGGAGCCCTTATGAGGTCGTTCAATGCTATCAAGGACCCCACCGCCCGTAGACTCTTGGAATTGCTCTCCTTCAAGGCCACCCATCGTGCTAAATACTTCTGTGCTGGAATGCTTGACATCGCCAAATACAACCACTACGCATTGAATGTCCCGCTCTACACGCATTTCACCTCTCCCATCCGTCGCTACGCGGATCTTCTCGTCCATCGTCAATTGGAATCTGTTTTGCAAGGTGTTGGCGGTGAGTGATGTGGTGGATCGATGTTCTCGGTAGCTGACATTTGCGTTTAGCTGAGCCCAAGTTCACCATGGATCGTGACGCTGTCGCCAAAGTGGCACAGCAGTGCAATATGTGCGTCCATCCATCTGTGGACAGGCAATCTCATTAACCGATTTTCGCAGTAAACGAGATTCTGCTATTCTTGCTCAGGAACAGTCTGCCCACCTGTTCCTCTGTGTCCTTATTGCCGACCTCACGCAGCGTTATGGACCCGTCGTTCGCCAGGCTAAGGTTATCAATGTTCTTGATGCCGCCTTCGACGTCCTCGTCCCCGAGTTTGGAATTGAAAAGAGGGTTCACGTCGACCAGATGCCCATCGACGTACGTTTTTTCACCGTTGCCAACGCTCTGCCTCTGAATTAATTCCGTAGAATCATGTCTACGACGAGCACTCGCACACTCTGCAGATCTATTGGTCCACTCGTGATGTTATCAGCTGGCTCGCTGAGAACAGCGACGACGAGCACTTGAAGAAGGTCAAACAGAACGCTGAGCAGCATGCGCTGAAGATGGAGGTCGCTTCTCGTTCGGTTCACGACGAAAGTGCCTTGTTCGATGAGGATGAGGTTGATGATGACGAGATTGTCCTCGGCCGCAGCGACCACAAGGAGCCCGAACCGGAAACTTCCAAGCAGAGATTGCTTTCGATTGCTGAAGTGAAGCCCGAATTCGAGGGACTGCGCTCAACTTCTGCCGGCCACAAGATCCAGGACATCCGTGAATTGATGAGTGTGCCAGTGAGTAACTGTCGAGCCTAATGGAAATCAACGATATAACACATATCTCCAGGTCATTGTCACCGCTGACCTTACCAAGAGCCCGCCTGTCATCAAAGTCTACAGCATGAACCCGTATGCCGAGCAAAAGAAATGAGGAGGGATCTTTCTTTCGGAACATTGTACTTCTACTTGACTATGCACTTTCCCCGCTCTATTTTCATACTGACACAAATGATCAGTCCAGCCTCCCTCCCCATTCATGTTCCAAATGCGCCCGGCTTTCTACTGATTCGTAGCTCGTAAACTGTAACATCGTGTATATCTTTGTGACGATCACAAAACAATCAATTCGAACGTATTTCTGTAAACCATTGCTGTCGAAGCTCTCGCAACATCAATCGCTTTCAGCCACCGCCCAACCTAGTGTACTTCGTATATCTAGAGTACTGCCGCATAGCCATAATGGCCAGGTATGGCAAAATAGAAATTCAGTTCAGTTCAGTTCAGTTCAGCCAACTTTACAGTATATTCTAAATTATCGAGTCACCCCATGCGCCAGTTTCTAGCTAAATACAATATGTATAGTATTAAATTCCACAAAGTACAGAAAACGATACTACTATGCTACAGTGGTCGTGAGTCCAGGACATCATATCCAGCCAGCTGGAGGAGAACGTATAGAGCCCTGACGCAATGAGCTCGTAATTTTCTTGCTCACCCAGGACTCGGGGGTTGGGGGAGAACGCGTCGGAGGAGAAGGCTTGCCCATCTCGGCGACACTTTCCTTGCTCATGGATCTCGAGTGGTGCCGTTCGACTCTCTCGAGCATCGTTTGAAGGCTACTGACGGAGGCGTGCAAGCTGTGAATAGACCCAGCAGAACTATGCTCGCGCGCAGTGCGAAGTCGAGGACGTTGTTGCTGCTGGCGAATTTGTTCGACACACAGCTTGTGGAGGTCTTCGAGACCAAGATACGCTGCCTCGTCTCGCAATTCTAGTAAACTGTCGAGACCAGCTCGAGCAGCACGAGGAGGCAGGACTTCAGGCCCTTCGGACACACGCGGAGAGCGAAGGTATGTCAGAATATGCACATATCTAGCTCGGAATTAGCTGGGTGTATTTTCAGAACAAGGGCAGAGACTCACGGCTCGCTTGGACGATCGAGAAAGATGTGCACCGAGGAAGAAGCTTGGGGAAGGAGACCCCGCGAGACCAGATGCTGACGATAGGTAGATAAATCCGCGCTGTCGGTGGAATAGACAGAGGAGGCCACCGAGTCAGATCGACGCCTGCCCAGCAGGGTCGCAATGTAATCCGAGAGATGAGAGGGACGGCTAGAGAGCGTGTCGAGTGTCGTTTTATACGTCGTAGTGCATGTTTCGAGGGAAACAACTATCTTCGAGCGATCCGCAGTCGAAGATGGCGCCTCGGAAAGAAGGATCGGGTTGAATACGGGGGGAACGGGGATGGATGACACGGAGGCAGGCAATGGTGGGATGACAACTGGCGCGTCGACGCTCTCCGTGCGCTTTGTCTTCAAAGAAGGGCGTAAACTTAACGTGGGCGTCGATAACGTGGGTGTAATCGGCACAGCACGAGTCGGAGGGTGGAGAGGGAATTTGAATGACGGAGAGATCATATTGTCAAAGGAGAATGCCGCCTTCTCGTCAGCCGGAAGGGCTGGCAGGGGAGGGCTGTCTGGAGGAGAGGGAATCTCGTCCTCTTCTGACGCTGACGAGGAACGAGTCGAAGTAGGGGGCGAGTATTCTATCTCCTGCTCCTCCTCTGGCCGTTCATCAGAAGGATCGGTGGCTTCAACCGATTCCCTGGATTCTCCAGCCCCATCATACGTGAGCCTAACCCGCGTGTCCCTAAGAGCTTCATCTGGAGTCCTGACTATAGTGGCCCCGGAGCCGAGCACACCCGCCCTTAAGGACGAGACCTCGGTGGGAGAATGTATGAGCTTTGGTTCCGAGATACGCGCAGTTGGTTTCGCCAAAGTAACAGACGACTGAGTGGAAGCTCGAGAAAGCCAATGCATAGGGTTCGAGATAGATGGACGGCGCCCGCGAGAGGTGCTAGGTGAGCGAGGAGATGTCGAACGAGGTGAGGAAGGAGACGAAGGGGTCTCGCTTGCGGGGGGGATATAAGAGACAGGTGGAGCGTGCGTGTTGTTGCTTGGTCGTGGATAGGTCATGGTGAAGGTAAAAGATAAGTTGGCATAAACGAGCACAAAGGCCCTTTAAGGCCGCGTGCTGGACATGCCTTTTGTTCTTTGCTTTCTTTTGTTCTGCTTTGGGCACGCCGCGGCTAAGGTTTGATGACCGTTGTTTGGTTCTGTGTATTGTCCAAGTCGCCATTGTTCCCTGCGTTAACGTTCAGTGCACCATGGACGATTCAGCAACGACCGAATTTCGCGCAGCCTTACCGTATGCAATACTCCCAATTTCACCTGCTCTGGCTGCCCTCCACTCTGTGCGTGTCGCAACCTCCCACAATTCGTGTCCACAGTGCGGTTGTTCCAAACATCGCGGGGAAACCAGCGTGCGCACGGTCCGATCCAAAGTGCCGGATTCTCGCGTCATTCAGACAACTTGTTTGATATGCGGCTGGGTGCACAGTGAGCCTCTGTCTCGCGGAAACGCTGCCCTTTTTCCTCGAAGGAAGAAGAATTCAGGAAATGTCGCTGTCCTTGCAACAAGTCGACCAATTTCTCCTGCTGTGGACATCCCACCACCAATAAGTATCTCGGCACCAAAGGTGGAAGAGTCCCGCAAGCCTCAAGCCAAACCTTCGCCGACACCCCCATCATCCGACCTCTCCGCTGCATCGCTGCGAAAGTCTCGTCCCAAAAAGAAAGGCGGTTTACAACTCATGCTGGAACGGAATAAGGAGAGAGCAGCAAAAGAAAAAGAAAACGGGGATGGAGTCGCAGGAGGACTGGCTATGTTCTTAAACAACTTGTGATTCAAGTGTACTGTCAATGCTTGGGAGCCCAGAGATCATACAGTTCGCGGTCCGCAGGATCAAACGCAGTGAGAATAGATGGGTCAGACCGCACAAGAGTTCGCCTGGCAGGTGTACCGGTGGCCGGGGTGTATGCAGCTCGAAGAACTGAGCGAGATGCTGAAGGGGTGAAACGAAACGAGGTCGTTTCGGAGAGCGTGGACGTCGGCGAGCTTCCAGGGCCGAACTAGACGGACAAAATAAGACTATATGTTCAAAATCGCGTGGAAAGACACCTACTTCGCCCGCCATTCGACTCTCGGGCCCGCGTATTGGCGTGTCAGGACCCCGGCTGAATTGCCCTGTACCTCGTAAGATAGCTTCGAACGTAGAAACAGAGAGACTTACTGGTCGAGGTCGCGAATGGGGAAGATGTTAAGCGGTCTGGAGTTGTCATCGCAGAAAGGAAGAGAACGCGAACGACTGCAATTAGTTGTGACCGTCACGCGTTTGAACGGTTGCGCTTTGCTTGGCTCTTGTACTTACACCACCACTATTGTTCACTCTTGCCACTTGCCCTCATTCTATTTCACTCTCCCGGTTTCGTGTCGTACGCCAAACAGTAACTAGGAAGCACGTCCGCGTCTTTCAGGAACCCTTTCGACAGCCATGAACATCTTCAAGAGTTGTACGTGCTCCACCGATCCATTCTCTCGTCCTTATCATCTCAATTTCTATAGTAATCGGAAGAGTTTGGCGTTGGTTGCACTTCAGATCGCGTTGAATGCTACTCAATCATCTATAGAGGATCCCAATGCTGCCGAAGTTGTCAAGATACCCGCGGGACAACTCTACCTCGTTCGACCGGGTATGGTGCCACTCGTGCTGCGATCTAGCCCAAATATGACTGTTCTATAGGTAACATTCGCACATCCAGAGAATGCATGTAGGTTTGCTGTTTTAAGAAGCGCCCTCAGTCTGTAATCCATTCTAGCTACAATGACGCAATGGCGACGATTCGACGCGTCTCTGCTGTCGAGCATCACTTTCAGCTGGTGATCACTCGAGTCTATGAAGATGGAGATCAGGAGCTGTTGGAGGACGAAGATGAAAGTACGCCAGACTCAACTTTGTACATGCATTGATCTAAAATGCCGTAGCTGACGAGGAGAAGACTTTCCTCATTGCAGAAGACCTCGAATTTCGTACCGGGGAAACAGATGGAGAGCCCAATTTCATCTGGCGCGATCTGCAAGGCGACGTCGACGAGTTCTACGAATATGTTATGGACCCTGTCAGCACTAACGCCCCCACCCGCGCCTTCTTTGAAACTTGCATGTACCGTGCGATGTACGAGCGCAAGTATAAAAAGAGTGCGGACAATGTGGGCGATCAAGATCTACAGGAATTCATATGGAAGTCAGTATGCGATGCTCTTGTTCAATACTTTTTTGTTTATGAAATTTTAGAGCCCCCGAGGAAGCTGCTCCTGTGCATAGGAAGAAGGTAGCAGTTGCAGACTCTCCGAAAGGTAAA
This sequence comes from Favolaschia claudopus, assembly GCA_037176885.1. Taxonomy (NCBI): domain Eukaryota; kingdom Fungi; phylum Basidiomycota; class Agaricomycetes; order Agaricales; family Mycenaceae; genus Favolaschia; species Favolaschia claudopus. The sequence continues at coordinate 1,548,890 of JAWWNJ010000002.1, forward strand.
TCGCGGGCTGCAGATCCCTCTCCTCTCTTGCAGCTTCCGGTTCTCGTTGAGAAAGAAGCCGACCTCTTCTTTTGGGATGGCGAGGCTGGGGAGTTTGTCGAGCATGGTCCAGTCACTGCCAAGCTCTTGCAAGGCACTGGGTTCGAAAGCTGGTTAACGGCTTCCAGTGGAGACGATCAACTTCTCGCGCACAAGATTGCAGACAATATGAATCAGCGCTGGACCAGCAAGATGCGATCTCTTACTTGGAACCACCTCAGCGATGATCAAGTTATGACCAGTTGGGTCTTGCGATTCAGGGCGCTCGAGGATTATGAAGCGTTCCTCCAGGGCTTCACCCAAGTGCTCTGGGAAACACTATATCAGACCGCCTGGGGTAAAATGAAGGTAATTTGCATCTCTCACTGGTATGATTTCACAGGTCTGACTTGATTTTTCTAAGCCGGAGGAGCAAAACTACGTCCGAAGCGCAAATGAGGATGTGGAAATGCAAGATGTTTCCGAGGAAGAGGAAGAAGACGAGATTCAGTCCGAGTTGGAAGTCGAAGGTTTGCCTTTCGCCTTGGTATAATATTGGCGCTCACTCTGCGCAGAACCTAGTGATTCCGAGTCTGAGTCTGAGGAAGAAGACGAAGAAGACCAGCCGCCTCCCTTGGCCAAAGGCGAGCATAACTCTCACCTTACTGTGGGATACAAGGGGGATAGGTCTTATGTTGTGCGGGGTAGTAAGATTGGCTTCTTCACCCGCGGTAGTGACTACTCCATGAAATATGGCGGGACTATCGATGGAATTACGACTACGAAGGGCAAGGAATTCAAGCCCAGTCAAGTAAGCGTCGTAGGTGATCATAGAGTCGATATACTAATTTTGTTTCCCCAGGTAATGTTGCACGATCAGGATACGAAGATGATTTTGAAGAATCCTGGCGACCCGCACTCGCTATACAGCATGGACCTTGAGCGTGGAAAGATTGTGGAAGAATGGAAAGTGCACGACGATATCACCGTCGATCACATGGCGCCCGACAACAAATTTGCGCAGACTACCCACGAGCAAACTGTTGTGGGCGCGTCTCACAACGCGCTTTTCCGCATCGACCCCCGTCTCTCGGGCACCAAGATGGTGGAAAGTCAATTCAAGCAGTACGTCAGCAAGAACAAGTTCTCCGGCGTCGCCACTACCAAGGCTGGCAAACTCGCCGTCGCCAGCGAAAAGGGAGACATCCGGCTCTTCGACTCCATTGGCAAGATTGCGAAGACCGCGCTGCCGCCATTGGGCGACCCTATCATTGGCATTGATGTCACGGCCGACGGCCGCTATGTCGTGGCCACAACAAAGACGTATCTGTTGTTGATCGACACCCTCATCGGTGAGGGTCGATACGCCGGCAGTCTAGGATTCGATCGTAGCTTCCCAGCCGCTGCCAAGCCAATTCCCCGCCGTCTTCAGGTTCGTCTCATATAAGCACGTTGTTTTTTGCTTTGACCATGTTCGATTAGCTGCGTGCGGAACATGTTGCGTACATGAATTCCGAGATCTCCTTCTCGCCTGCCAGGTACGATCCTATCTTCTGCCACTGGTTCCTTCTGACCATCTTGCTAGATTCAACCAATCGGAGACGGATGCTGAGAACGCTATAGTCACGTCAACAGGGCAATATGTCATTGCATGGGACTTCAACAAAGTCAAGAAAGGTCTCCTAGACAAGTACGAGATCAAGAAGTACGAGGATCTTGTCGTACAAGACAACTTCAGGTTCGGAGACGATAAGGAAATTGTGTGTATTTCTCTTCCACTCTACTGGTGCAACCCCGAAATTAAATCTTCAACAGATCGTGGCGCTTGCGAACAATGTGGTGGCTGTCAATAAGAAACAATTGACCGCACCAACTCGCAAGTCGTTCGGGGCACCGCGACGAAGCTCAAGGGGCCATTCAGCGATAGTCAACGCACCATATTAGAGTGTTGGTTTTACTACTCATCTTTACGACTTACCTTATGATTTCCTCTTTGGATGTTGGTGTTGACTGGGAGCAGATGTTATAACTGTAATAACTACTAAACCGCACCATGTAACTCTTTTAAGAATAAATACAACTGTATACCATTAGAAGGAGTTCGATCTGTATTTTGGTCAGCAGAGTCGACACAAACTGAAAGCGGAGGAACAAACACGAGCAGTTAAAATAAGTAGATGAGTGATTACGACTTGGGCGCCGGTTTATCGCGGCTATCGACGTAGCGGCCGATCCCCAAGTGCCACATTATACGGGGAACAAGTAGGGTGAATCCGAGAACGATAGTGACAATTAACATGGGGCTCCAGTTCCAAAAGTTCCAGCGTTCCTCGCCCAAAGCCCAGAGAGAAATATATAGATGCGCGACATCGCCAATGAGTAGAGGAGTGAGTAGGGCGCCGACGATCTTCGTTGAGCTAATTTAGTGCACCAGGGAAATTAATGAAAACGAGAAGACCTTTTCTTGTAACGCAGGTTGGAAACTCAGATGGATCCGAGCGGTATTCAGTAACCAAACGTTTAGAAGGCCGAGCAAAGCACAGACATGCCCCAGTTGAATAATGGTGAGACGAGTAGCTGTAGGGATCGATTCTATAGTTCAACATTGCGACAATTTCCGGCGGAACCCCTTACCTAGAGGCAAATGCTCAGGCGGAACGCCGCTGATAAGATTTGAGTTGAGCGAACGCAGTAGGGAGAGAACGGACAAAATTTACTTTGGCCATGGGGCTTGATAGTCGTGAGTCTTGAGGCGCCGTCAGTACCAGTAGATGCAAGCACAGAATATAACATACGCCTTTGGGATCCCTACGTCGACGGGTTAAATGACCTGGCTAACTGAAGCTAATTCCGATACTCACACCATTGCCCCAATGAAACCCATGGTGGTGAGAATGGGCTCATAAATGGCAAAAACAATATAATAAGGGAGGGGAAGCGCCGATGTTGGGCGCATTGAGGTATCGCGACCGGACTGTGCGGACGTGGAGGAGAACGAGGACTTGGGGAAGCGAGAGACTAGATAGCGAGGACTGGGAGAATGGTTGTTGGCTCTGCGCATGTACGGACAGCAGCGCAGTAAGGCCAACGCGGTCAAAGTCCAGGAACGCTGGGTGGGAGGGGGATTAGAGCTTCCATAAAGGCCAAGTATAAATAATAAATTGTCGCGTCCCTTGCCAATCGCGTCCTTAGCTCACGTTTCGATCGGGACGGCAGCGCTGCCGGCACCCGGAGCGCATATAAATGACATCATCCCACGCTCTGACTTTTTTTCATCTTACATTCGGTCCATCGTAACCAAGGCTGGCCACTCAGTTTCAGTGTGGCTCACCCTAATGGCGAGGTCCAAGACTGTGTAGAGGGATATAATGCTTCGAATGTGCTCTGTCTACACACTTCTGAGCTTCGCTTCCGTCCAACATTCCCCGACTTGACATTATTATAATATTCCAATATACGTGTTCCATTTACTTCTGTTCGAAGAACCCTTTGTCCGCCAAATATGCATCATGCTCTGACTTGTGCCCTATGACCATGCTGTCCACCCCCCGACGCCACAAAGGTAGCGCTATCTGTGCAAGACATCAACCGAAATGACCGACCATCTTCACGGGAAGACATACACTACCAATCAGGCTATAAATCCGGTCGATGAAAACATTATTATATGGCGTTGCGCCTCGAGTCGAGGACCGGAAGATGTGGCCCGTGAGTTCTATTCATCGTCAGCTCGGAGTCGCAAGCGGGCCAACTGCGTTGGCAAAAAATTACGGACCTCCACTGATGTGGAAATTTCCATTCTGGACACCTGTTCCCGCGGCACCGAGATTAGCGTTTCACGGGTCCGAAACGCAAAATCTTGCTTACCGTGAAGTAAAGCCTCCGCGACCCTGTCGGGTTGCAGCCCTTCATCCGATTCCTCGATTTTCAGGGTAATTTTCGGTTTTGTTTTATTCTCCTCGACATATCCAGGGCTATAGATTGTACCCGGGAAGAAGATGTGCACACCAATGTTGTACAGTAGCAGTTCAGACCGAAGAGTCTCTGCGAGACCTGTGAAGAATTTGAGCACGTGAAGTCATCAAACCCTAGTGAATTCTGACCTCGTAAGGCATGCTTCCCCGGTGCATACGAAGAGTATCCGACAAAGGACATGTACCCACAGAAAGAGCTTACGAACACGATCTTCCCGGCAACTCGCTCGCGAACCATTCGCTTCGCCGCCACCTGCGGAGAGGTCAGTGAAATATCACTGTAACTAGATGTTCAAGCGTATCACCAGCGCTGTGCACGCCGAGACCCAATAAGCCATCTCCATGCCCTGAGTCGAAGTAAATTAAACCCTGTACTGAAAGGACAAATGGAACGCAGAACACTTGCCTTCCTCTGGGAAGCCTCGGTTTCTTCTACGAAAAAGCCTGGAGTCGCAGTGCCGGCACATAGGAATATGGCGTCTGGACTACGCCCGCCATGAGCAGCGCAAACAGATTCATATGCCTCGGCAGCCGCTGCTTCGTTGTTGAGAGAAAACGAATAAGAATTGAGTTTTTGTTCCGGGTTTTGGCGCGAATTCTGCGCAGTCAGATTGTTAATGCGCGCTCGCGTTCAGCGTTCGCGCCTTGTCACAAACCTCTAACTCGTCCAAAGCATTCCGAAGTTTTTGTTGATCGCGAGCGACGATGCTGACATGTGCGCCCTGCCTAGTCAGAAGTAATGCAAGACTCAAGCCAAGCCCTGAACTACCGCCGGTGATGTAGCAATGCTGCAGAAGGGCTATGAGGAAAACGAGACGCGGGGACGCGCGACGCGCACCTGACCGTGATTCAGGTATTTCAGGGTTTAATTTCTCAACGAGTATTAATTGGGAGAACTTACCTTGCCCTTGGGATTCCATTGATTCGATGAGAACATGGCCAGCAAGCTCACAAGACAGGCTAGAGTAATGGTAGAGAGGAGGAAGACGGCTAACATGAGTATTGCAATTTATTATCGTGGGAATCTCGCTTAATAGTGTGTTCCGAGCGCTTGTCCTCTTCCACTTCCAGCGTTCCTGCGGGTGGCGGCCAGCGATGGAGCGTGGTAGCCTGGTCGTTCCGGATGGCGTTCAAGTGGTCATAAAGGAACCTAAAACCTATCATCCCTTCTCAATTCACTATATCGCCCTTCTTGCGCCATTTTCAGTCTTCGGCGTCCTGGCGCGTCTTGGTCTGTCCGCCTTAACTACTTATGCCGGCCAAAGCATATTCTCTCTCGCCTACTCACAAGCCGTTGGCTGTCTCATCATGGGCTTCCTCTTGGAGCTGAAAGAGCCAATCAGTAGATAGTGAGAAGACGCGACTTGACCGCCATCGAGTTGTTCACATTCTCTTAGTTATCCGCCGGCGTATACGGCACTAACCACTGGTACAACACCCTCTATCCTCGCTTCTGCGTTCTCTAACTCGCGATACTAGGCTTCTGTGGCTCTTTGACGACATTTTCGGGCTGGCAACTCGATATCTTCAAGTCCTGGCTCAACGTTGATAATGTACATCGGGCTCCTCTGCGTGATGTACGTCTCCGCGAACGATTCTCTCATTTCTTCTGAATGTGTTTACAGGCGATGGACGGCGTGTGTAAATCCGTATTCACCATTTCCCTCTCTTTGGCCTCATTGTTCTATGGAATGCACCTTGCAAAAATGGTGTCCGTGTACTTCCGCGCCGCCACGCCACCCGGTAAATCTCTCAGAACCGCTGCCACTATCCTCGCAATCCTCGTATATGCTGCGACCTTCCCCGCTTACTTTCTCCTCCCACGCGATTACCGGCACCAGGCCACCGCCGCTATGCTTTTCTCCTTCCCCGGTACTCTCACGCGCTACGTCCTCGCCATACAACTCAACACTTTAGTACCGCCGTTCCCCCTCGGAACATACGCAGCGAACACCGTCGGTACTGCCCTCCTAGGAATATTCCACGTCCTGCAGAGCACGTCGAACCACGCGCTGTCCGGCGCAAGCTGTTCCTTGCTCCAAGGATTAGCAGATGGGTATTGTGGGTGTCTCACCACGGTCAGCACGTTCGCTGCAGAGATTGCAGCGCTGAAGACCAATGCGCATAAGTATCGATATGGGTTGACGACGTGGGCCACTGGGCAGATTGTCATGGTGTGCCTTTTCGGTGCATTGCTTTGGGCGGGGAACATTGGGAAGAGCCAAACTTGTGTATTTGATGGATGAGGAGAGAGAGCCGCCCTATCATTCCTAGATTGGATTCCAGCAGATGCTGGGCGCGTCCGGCGTCTTGCATGCGGATTTCGCCGACGCGAGCGACGCATCAACGAGACCTTCGCTTGATGCAGGGTTCGGCGTAGAGTTCGGTTCGGGCGGACTATGCAAGCTTAAAATACCTCGTTCATAGGTTCAGATGTAGCTTTCGGCGAGCATTTGTAGCGTACTTTGCGGTAATTTGTGGTCAGCAATCCAAAGAGATTTTGAGAGATTTTCGTGTGTACGTATAGTGCAGCGCCACATGTCAAGCGTTATCGCCAAGGTCGAGAAGATAACTTGCTGTAAGCCTGTAAACCACCAGCCCCCGATGTCTGAGCTCCTTACGGACCTGGAACGCGAGATTTTCGAGATGGCATTCAACGCCAGCGAACGAGATCTTGCCCTCAAAACTACACTTTGCTTGGTTGCCCAACGCGTTCGAGTCTGGTGATTCAGATTCGTTTTCAGATAAGTAGCGAGTGCGGATTCCCAACCATTTCCAGGATCGATTGCCTCTTCTACGAACAGGTCTCAATCGTACGCGAGTCCCAAGCCAAAATGTTTTTGAACCTCGTTCAAACCAACTCTAAACCTGTTGACTTCTTCACCGTCGTGAAGAAGTTATGCCTGACGCACGCCGTGCATAGGGACACGGCTTGTGGGATACTAGCTGCATGTACACAAGTCGAATCGTTGGCTTGTTGGATTGATTTCGGAACGGCCGTAGAGCTCCCTTTCCTTATCAGCAAGCTTCCACTTCGCCAGCTCTCAATCGGCGCACCGAACTTGACCAAAATCCCCAGGGCTGCGCCGGCAGCTTGGCTTGCGGGTCTTACTCACGTCGACCTGATATCTGTGGCCGGATACACTGCAGCTAGTATTTCAGGACTAGCGCGTCTTCCTCATCTGACCCACGTTTGCCTGGACACGTATCATCTTGGGGGAATGGAGGAGAATGTAGCCAGGGTGTGCGCAGAGTGCCCTCTTCTGCAGGTTCTGGTTCTCTTCGAAGATTGGAGCAGCGAATCGCCGGCGTTTCTAGACCATACCGACGACATCGATTCTCGCATTGTGGTGAAACAAAAACCATGGGATTATGTAGAACATTGGAGGAACAGCGCAGAGATGTGGGCTACTGTAGAAGAGACCGTAGAAGAGCAGAGGGCATGAGCCGATAAAATTTGACATTGATGGCTTTCATGGAATGAAGATGAATCAAGCCGCGTTAAGTGACATTATGAGTCAGAAGGACAGACTAGGCGGTTGAATAGTAAGGGTGGATAGTAGTGCGCCGTGGTCGTCGTTGAAGCCAGAAGCGTTTGTTTGGACTTGATAACACGATCGGAGTTTGAATCCCACTTTCCCCCGTTCTCATCTGCATCAACCCGACTCGCGGTCTGCAATGGCGCGTCAAGGCGAGGAAGACAACATCAGCGGCGGCGACGAGGTCATGGAAGAGCCGGAAGAGCAAGAAGACGGGTATAGTACGTGTTTTTATCTCGCAATTCCTCTACCTCGTGTTTGACCATCTCGTTCCATATCTAACTTCTTGACTCTCCTCGTCTCAGCCTCTTCCACACCCACATCTACTCTTACATGGATCAGTTGGTTCTGCTCTCTCCCTGGACATGAATATTTTTGCGAAGTCACGGAGGACTTCATCGAGGACGACTTTAATCTAACTGGGCTAAACTCTATGGTACCATTCTGGAAAGAGGCGATGGAGATGGTACTGGATGTGGAGCCAGGTGCGTGCGCACTGCGGAAACTGCTCGCGTCCGCTTATCAACGCGTCTGTAGACGAAGATGCTGCTAAAATCCCAGACGTGTCGATTGTAGAGTCGTCTGCAGAGATGCTGTATGGACTCGTACATCAACGCTTTATTCTTGGACGCGCTGGGCAGCAAGCAATGGTGCGCGACCCCGTACAAGAGCTTGTTCAACGACGCTGATGCGGCATTCAGGTCGACAAATACGAGAGCGGAATATTCGGGACTTGCCCACGCGTTTATTGTGTCGGTTGTAATGTGGTCCCTTGCGGGCGCTCTGATATGCCTGGTATCGACACTGTCAAGCTATTCTGTCCTAACTGCAACGATATATACGTTCCTCCGAGCAGTAGGTTTCAGGGAGTGGACGGTGAGTTTCCGTTCACCAGTTCTCAAAACCATTGTTAATATCGCTCCAGGTGCATTCTTTGGCACCACTTTTGCGCATCTATTTTTCCAAAATTACCGGGAGTCGGCCCCTGCTCCATTTTGGAAGCCGCCAGCATCCGGAGGTTCCTCGCTGTCTCCACGCAGTTCGACGGCCAATCGTAATTTGCCATTTGTGAACCCCAATCCGTACGGCGGACAAAAGCGTGCAGCGGGATACGTGTATGTACCGCGGATCTATGGGTTCAAGGTCAGCGAACGCGCAAAATGTGGCCCCCGAATGCAATGGCTACGGCTTCGACCGGAAACGGCGGAGGAGTTAGATCAGGTGGACTGGCGGGGGCGGTGGATTGATGAGGATGAGTATGAGGATGACGAGGATGAGCAGGACCGGCAGATGGAGGACTTTGACCCAGTGCGTCCGTTTCGTTTTAGCTCTATCTGTTTGATCCAGGTTCTAATTTAGATTCTAGGACGCAGGAGATGATGACGATGAGGAAGATGAAGAGGAGGAGGAAGAGGATGATGATGCAGGCCCGAGTCAACGGCAGCACCATGGACAACGACGCTCTGATATACCACCTGCGCGAGCTGTAGCGCACGCTGTGCGGACGTTACCGACTGCATCGCGTCAGGATGGGCCTGCGGCTATAATATCATTACCGCCAGCTACTGGAGGGAAGGTGAAGCTGGTTCGACAGTGGTCTGCGCGGCCGCCGGAATTGACTGGGGCTGCATAGACATTTTGTAGCGGTTTTTTTGTTTTCTTTTTGGTCACCTAGATAAGATAAGATATAATTTGTGGCTGTGTGATCTTGTATATACCCCTTCGTGAATCGTGAATATCTGAAGCTGAGATAGCTTGGCTAGAGTCTGCTAAAATGCATGTCGACTAGCCTTGACACAGGCCAATTGAGACGTAGTGGCCAGTGATAAGTTCTGTGTCAAGTTCTTGCGTAGTTCAAAAATATGCTCTTCGGAGTTTGCCGACGGAGTTTGAATCTGACTGGCCAGTTTCGCACCCTTGCCAGCTTCACACCGATTTACCCTCAAGACCGACCGACGAGATGGCCCGCTCCAGTATGTTTCGCCGCCGCCTTCGCTGGCGGGCACCGACTGATGTACCCTAGATATCCGCTATGGCCCCAATCACGGCCACCCTACAACAGCCATCCCCAAAACCGCGCGCCCAAGTCAACGCAAAGGTATAGTTTTTCTTGCACTTCTGATCGCAAAGCGACTGTAGGCCGACGCGCGGTACTCTTTGCTGTCTAGGTGTCTCGTCGACCAAGACCAAATTCGTCCGCTCTGTTGTTCGTGAGGTTGTCGGATTTTCTGCGTACGAGCGGCGGGTGATGGAATTGCTCCGTAACTCGAAAGTGCGTGTTTCTCGAAACCATTATGGCTTGAAAATCTTCAGCTAACCAACCCTTTCTCTTTGCTATTCAGGACAAAAAAGCTCGCAAGCTGACGAAAAAGCGGGTGCGACTTGATTCTCTACATTGTTTCGGTCTGTTACTGAAATTTATCCATCACATAGCTCGGGACGCTCCTGCGCTCGAAGCGCAAGTTGGAGGAGCTTTCGGGTATCATACAGGAGAGCAGGAGGGCACACTAGACGACTTGTTCACGAGCAGCAAAACTATGAATATGCTCTTTGTATCGCCATGCAATTATGTTGTCTTGATGCGCATCTCCATCTCTGTTTCTTTCCATTTCTTGATCTTCTGCCGCCTGGAAAAATGGCTGTTCGTTGGACATCCCGACGGAAGAAGACTTTGGAGATGCGAGTCGGGTTTCTGTAGTGATTCGGCTGATATACAGGACATACTTCTGGGAAATCGCCGAAATCCTCCGCTCAGTCCGCGCGTCGCGCACAGTTGTTGCATGAGACCAATACTATCGTGCCAAATAGGTCTGGATTTTCACAATGGGTCTGGATTTTCGATTTTTCTCCTCTCCCTTTGCACTTTGAATCTCCGGACCTTTCGGCATTTATTCTGGTACCAATTCCCTACAGGTAGAGCTACAAATCTTACGATTTCATGCAAGTCCAATGTCAGGAAACATTCGCCGTTTTCTCGAGGTTTTTGATCTGTGCTGTCAATCCATCAAAATCCCTTGATGAAAGCCCGTTTTTCTTACTACCTTCCTGTGGCCGTATCGCTACGAAACTTGTAGGATCTGTAGCCCAAAGGCATGTAAACAGATTCCGAAAAGTCCGGAGGTCCAAATCGAAAAGGGAGAAGAGATAAATCGAAAATCCAGAGTCATTGTGCAAATCCAGACCTATTTGGCAGGATAGTAACAGAACAGCTGAACAATCTTTTACCGACTCCGATTTCGAGCGAGGTGCACATCTTCTGATCCTTTTCGGAGCTCGGTCAGCTCGCTAAGATTAGGCGGACGATATTGGTCAAGCTGCCGTGTCGGAACGCCGGCACGGCTATTTCAGCGTATTTCGGTCGTGTGCGGACTCGGTCATCGTCCATGACACCCCTTGCCGTCTGCGCTGCTAGAAAATGCAAGACAAGGCGGGCAATGGGCGGGATAAATACGGACTGGGTAGATTCGAGTACGGGGACGACGAGAATAAATTTTGTTGAATTAAATTGAGAGATTTGGGGGATCACAAAGGAATTGTTGGGGGATCGGGAAACGGGTTGGTTGCGTGACACTGATTTGTAGTGAGAATTGAAGATTTGTATGTAATGCAGCAAACTCGCGATCGGCCCTTTCCCTCCCACCACCACCATGCCTACTACTACGCCCCCCAGGACCAAGCTTGCGCCTTCCCGACCTCTCTCAGTCTTCACCCGCCGCGTCCCCGTCGTCCCCAGTCCCGAAGCTCCCCCTTCTCCCATGTATCTCGTCGCCGCCCGGATACTAGAGTGGACACATCTCAGCTCGCACTCGCGCCCCGATCCATTTCAACGCGAGCAAGAACTTGCTCTGCCGCTTTCTGCTGCTGTTACCCAGCCTGCGTTTCCCGAAAAGAAATCGTCATCTCAATCTTCAGCACGCTTCCCTTCCGCAAGTCTTAGTAATCTACATTTTCTGCTCAACCAACTCATTTCGTTGCAGACTCATGTCCCCATGCTCTTCGTTATGATGCTGCTTCCGCTCTCAACGGCGTTGGTCTTTTTCACGCTTACCACTCTGCCAATAACGATGTCATGGCCACACACAATCTCCGACCTCGCTCAACTAGGTCGGGAGCTCCACGGGTACTCTCAAAGTGGGCCCGCGCAAATGGCACACGTCATGGGTGTCCTCGCCATTAGCGCAGTATGGAAGCATGCTTGGTCGGTCCCAGGCAGTGTCGTATGGGTGCGTGCTCCACCGCTCCCTATTTGTCCTCTCGGTTTTAATACAGATCTTCATCACCAGAACGTTCTCGCTGGGGCACTGTTCTCTCCCGCCTTTGCTACCGTTTTGCTAGCAGCCCTTACAACACTGGGCTCAGCATGCGCGACCCTTCTAGCTATGCCACTTGCCCCGCTTGTCACGCGTTTCTTCCCTAAAGCCCTCGAGCTAACGCGCCATACGCTCGAAGGCGATTCCGACACTTCCTCGTCATCATCTGTTGACGAGGAGACTGGGAAAAGTCGCTCTTCTGCCTGGGTTCGTCTGTCTGTGCTGCGGTTGATAGGCGTGGTACCGTGGTCAGGTATCAATATCGCCTGCGGCGTCTGCGGAGTCTCCTTGTGGGATTGTATGCTTGGTTGCTTCATCGGTGTGCTTCCGTGGACAGCAGTCACTTGTCAAGTAAGACCTCCTCGTAAATCATATTCGTGATACTGACAGGTTACCTCGTTTATAGATAGGGGACATCCTGCAAACTGTTGCCTCCCATCCATCCCCCACGCCTCAGACAGTTTCATCTCTTTTGACATCACCAGCGATCATTGCCAAGTTGGTTTTGCTGTCGTTCTTGTCGCTGGCCCCGATCTTGGGACGTGACTATCTGCGGGCTGTCATTTCGAACGGCCTCGTCGAGACGCCTGCTGATGATGCGTCAAACGAGGAAAAGCGCAGTTCGCGGTTTGCGTGGGTTCAGGATTGGCGAACTAAAATACGGATGGCGTCCCGATCACGGACACGAGAGGCAAGCCAGCATCAGCTCGATGTGCTGGTCGACGAAAAGCGGGCTATGGAGGATCTGTCATCATAGCGCCCCCACAGCTGGTCCTTACAGTGCTTTGCTTGCTATCTCACGCTCTCCCGCGCACCCACTCGCTATCCTCATCCAGCACCTCTACGTCTACGACCCTGTGATGACCCACATACAGTTAATGCCTTTCGTCCGTCGCACCTATACACTGCTACGTGCCCACGAGCGTAGCATAGATTGCTACATTTGCCACATTACCACCAACCAATGTAAATTCGTATTACCTCTGGGGTTCCTTTCAATCTTCGATGGCCTTTACAGATATCCATTCCGTATCTATCTATCATACCGCCCTATACTTGGGTACGCCTCTCGAGATGACAGCCTCTAATAATATTTTGTAATTGAGATTCCCGACGTGATGTGATTGTTTTTTGTTGTTAGCGAGGCGGCGAACTGTGATGTGGGATAGAAGGTTGAGAAGAAGAAGCTGATATCGATGAAAGTCTATTCAGTGATTTAGGCCTTGTGGGTCCTATTGGAGGACTCGGCGGACGCAAGCGAAACAGTTTTAGTATGAAGCTGTGAAATCTGCGAGTCCAGGAGTGCTGCGTCACTGCTGTATTAATGTCCCGCAGCGTAGCGTAGCGTCCGCCGTCGCAACTACACGTTCCGACGGAGAATCGAGATCATATACAAGCATCGGTTCCTGATCGATATGTATGGAGTGACAATTGAGGCCAGGGTACTTACGACGCATAGACTCGCGCCGAAAATGAATTCAAGAATCAATCCTATCCTCAGTGTTGTGTTAGAGACCAGAGTGCTCAGGGGCACGTGATGGCGTCGACGCGGCCCGAATCTCCGTCACTGCTTCAAGCTTCGACCCTCTTCCTCACAGTACAGCCTGAGTGGGCCTACGGCCCTACGCTTTGTCTCCCTGTGAGCCCGGTTACTCTGGTCTTCCCTTTCTGTGGCGTTTGGGAACCAGGCGGCTCGTTTGACTTCTCCTAAAGAACATGCTGATTCCTCGTACGGTCCAACCAATCACCACAGTATAGCTCAGACATCTCAGACATCTATCATGCTGTTCGAATGTTGCAGATATCCATGTCCCGTCTCATCTCGCGGTCTTCAGAGTGTGCATTCTCCCCTCAACAAGACTGACAACAACGATGGATTTGGTATTTGCTTGTACAACACTGGACACTTCTCGCAATACTTCTTTAGTTGTATTCGACAACAAGGATTTCTTCGGACTGCTCCTCAGCACGCTTTTTGGCTGTACGAGAGGCGGTATAAACAATAGCTGCAAAGAAAAACTATCGAGAATGAACGTACCGTCATGCTTAGCTTTCTGCTTGTCGATGTTGTCGAGGCCCTGGGTAATAGCAAGTTATAGCCGCTTTCATTATCAATAGGACGATCTCAAGATCTGCTTACCTTGGTCTCAACCATACGGTCAACAAAGGCAGCGCTGAACGCGGCCATGAGCTCCTTGGCCTTTGCATGGCTGTCGGGCTTCCCATTGGCGGCGCAATGATCCTCGTACGCTTTAGCAGCCTAGGGGTGCATGTGAGCTTTTCAGGTTGCGCTCTTGTGCATAAACACTAACCTCGTAGGCAGCGGCAGCAGAGATCAGCTCGTGCGAAAGCTTTGCCTTGTGCTCCGGAGTTTCAGCATTGACGACCTACCATAGCCCACGATAAGTCTCAGCTCATCGCTCCAATCTCAACGTCCGCGCAGCCTGAACCTGACCCCGCCCCGACAACGAGGGGATGCGGTTGCGCGGCGTCGTGGGGAGTAACTGACCTGCTCGTACGCCTTCTCCTCGTCAGACTTGTGCAGCTTGTGGAGCCATCCGAAAGCCATTTCTAATGTGAGGAAGATACGGGATTGAGGGGGGAAGGTAGTGGGGGGTAGGGTTAAAGAGATGGTAGATGGGCAGTCTCTTTAAATAGCACAGAATGTGATCAGATCTATCTCTCCTTTCATCGCATTAGACTCGTCGTTGCTACCCCTGGTGCTGGCGGCGTCGGACGTCATTTGGTGCCGACAAAAGACAGTCAGGATGACCTGTGAAGACAAGGGTTCCTTATGCTCCTCGAGCAAATACACCCAATTCTCTCGTTGAACCATATAATACCGAATAATCCAATGCCCGGGACATTGATCCCCGATTCTGTGCACCAACGGGAACGACGCACTGAGATCGACAGCAGTGTGAAATTGAGTATAAGAATACATGTAAGTAATACTGTAGCAGTAGCAAACACAAAGTGGTCCTTGCACCTTCTAGTAGATCTATTATATTACACCCCAAGTCTATATATAGCACATGGTATGAGAGAAGTAACCCAAGGAAAAAAAAATCGGATGAAACACGCACTTCCGTTTGCTTTGTTCATATACCACATACGATATCGATACCGCAGGAACAACCTAGATAGATCAGAATTGTTATCAACCACGGATATCGCTACGCAAACCTTTGCAAGGGTAGGAAACAGCCCGCGGTAGAATCCCCGCCACCCATCGCGTTCCCAGGTCTTGGTAGTGACATCCCAGACACCCGTGTATTTCTGCGGATGACCCGAAGAGCCAGATGCCTGTAGACGAGTACGAACCAGGTTGAGAGGGTACACAGTCGTTGCACCGATGCTGCCCGATATACTGCCAAAAGCAAGCGTAGCGAGAACCCCCGGTTCATCCGTGCCGGTGGAACGAGAGTAGGCCAGCTTCAGCGCCTCAAACGTGCTCATGTCGATCGCCGAGTAACTTTGACCGTGTTTTAAGATATTGTAGGGGGAATGAAGCGGAATGTACTTACGGGAAAACACCAACCAATCCTATCTACATGCCGAAAGTTGAGCGACAGCTATTAATGAAGTGGGATGTGGACTGACAGTCAATCCCCGGTAATAGGCGCGAAACCCGCCAAGACTCCACAGATGGCGAGCTGCTGCAACAAGTTTTGCTTGTCCGTCTCTCTGCTCAGATGTTTCGGGGGTGAAAATGAATACAAGTCACTACAATCCAATCATACCTTGAGCGCTTGGGCTCCTTCAGCTAAACACGGACGTCAAGGGCGATTCAAAGGAGGAATTCGCGGTATTCACCCTTCAGTTCGCCAGTATTACTCATCATTTGGGTCTATTCTTCGGTAAATTCATGACATTGATCGTAGGGATGAACGCACCTTGAGGGTCTCAATAGGGTATATGCCTGTACGAAATTCGTCAAGACTCCAAAGCGGAAACTGGAACTTACTCAATTGACTAGTAATGCCTCCGATACCGCCAGACAAAAAACGGCTGACTCCACTTATATCGCGAGTGTCGTCAACCTTATCCCAGTACTTGGCAAACGCTCGTTTCTAGAAAAGGCAGCTCGATAGAAAATCTTCATTGAAGTGAAGACCGACATACTGATGACTCGTACGAAAAAAACTTGATCGCTAGCGTGCTGTGAGCACCAAGAAAACGCGAACGAGAAGATCTTCCTCACCAGATTCAGGCATGATCTTTGCCACAGAAAGACCGTTTCCGGTCCAGAAAGCAAGTACACCCCCCTCTGCATATATTCGAGCGATCGCACTCCCGATTACTCTCGCACCACCACCGAGGCCGTGCGCAGAGGTAATTGGTGTCCCTCCCAGGTCTGGAGGGCGAGGTGATCAGAAATATTTTGAGGCGGTCAAACGGGGCCGTGCATGTTCGACTGACTAGGGAAAGAAAGAGTTGAATGGAAAGACGAGAAATGAGCACTCCAACCACTCACCTGCCCCTGCCATGCCTCCCGCAAGTAGGAACTTGAATGCATCATGTCCTTCAAGCCAATCATGGGCGTGGGGGTCGTTCTCTTCATCCTCCTCCTCGTGGTCTGAAAGCTCTTGGCCGGTTGCTGTATTAAATCTCTGGCTGAGATGAGAACCTTGCTCCGGACTGAGGTATATTGTTGGACGATCTTCGGCGCTCAAGCTGACATCGCCTATCGCAGATATTACTAAATCAACCTTCATGAACAGGAGAAAACGCGCACCTTCCATGGTGACACGGGCTGCACCTCGCGCGTCATCCCCGAGGTACCTTCTCATCTCATAGTAGCGATAAATTTCTGCTGGTGAAGCCCTCATTGGCAGTAGGAGGAGAAAGTCACGAAATTCAGCAAAGCTGATCGAATGTGAATGCTCAGAGGCAGTCAGAGTTGTCATGAACTCTGCAAATACCATGAAGCGAAAGCATTTTCTGTCACTCTTCAAGCATACCTGAAAGCTTGACCGTGGAAAGTGTAATCCCTGCGCAAGGAATGGTCGCAAAGATCCTCGAATCAATTGGTTCAACGTACCGACTCTGGTCAAAGCGGCACTCAGTTCCTACACGCGCCCGTCTGAAATGAGCTGAGAGATATTTTCTATTCCGCTTACATTGGCGTCTAGATGTCCATTACCGTCCAAGTCCAGCTCCCTGTGAAAAATATTCCAGAGTTCTATTCAGACATAAGAAATAGCCGCGCAACGGGTAAGCAAGTCATGGTGCACCTTCCTCCTTCGCTGTCGCATATTCCTTGAAATCTTTCCATTCGATGCCGGCCATCGGTGAAGTCGAGGAATTATGCCCTCCGCACTTTCTTAGCAACTCCTTCTCATACATATTTATTAATCGCTGGGCGACCTCCGGTGTCAGCCCCGCATTGGGTCCAGCGTTATCGAGTGCAGGTATGGCCCTTTTCGTACTATCGTGTAATTGGCGCCAAAGCTCCTTCAACCGACGCTTTCTGTTGTCTCGGCCTTCATCCTGTTACCAAGTACCATTCAGACCGAACGCGTCATAGGTTGTCGGCGCGCGACAAACCTGTCGAAATTCTTCTAGTGTTCGCGGAAGTCGCTGAGGTATCGGATCCGACCGCAACTTTGGTATAAACGGGCGGTTTTCTGCACCAGAATCACTGCCTTCGAAGATTTCTCGTCCCGTCTGTGGTTCTTTGTCTCGCTTGCTCATGACGCGTCAAGTGGCAAGTTCTTTGCAACGAAAAGGATTCGGGGAGAGCCCCTTCCTCTCATAGAGGCATTGGTGGGTAGCAGGAACGTTGGAGTTGGAGACGATAAGTGGTGACGGATGTTGATTATGTCATCAGCTCTCCACTTGCCACGAAAAATGACAAAAAATATACACTGTATTATTGGGAACCTAAGGTATAGAAAGAAGGGGCACCAGACAGTCCTAAATAACGTCAACGAGACGCGCAGCGCCTCATTCCCTCGTTCTCGGTCAACAGAGGGATTTATGGTGCTGGAAGTCCTTCAACCTATTTTTCAACAGGTCACCCATCCACCGAAATTTATCCCACCATATAACAGGCTGGTCAGGCAGCTCAGAGTTCCTGTTGCTTTTCGAAAACTCTTCCAGCTGCCAATCCGAGGAGGAAACCGACATCGTTGTCGATTCCCGCCTCGAGGACGGCTCGGCTGTCATCGTTTTGATAGGCCAGGTGTACATTCCTTCCGACTGGCGGACTGGAATTGCAACCACTTTTGGTTTCAAAGGCTTGGGGAAGTCGGTATCAATGTAAGAGTATCAAAACACGAGTAAAGAAAATTACCTCGGCTAGTATTGGGGTCTGATTAAGATTGACTCGATCGGGTTCACGTAGCTTGTGGTCACTACGACGCGGAGGAGTCGGTGGGCGGTATAGCTGTTGGGCATGAGGTCTTTCTTGCCTCACGGAGTGTGAAAACGCACCCGATGGTGACCCAAACCAATGTTCACCGAATGAGAGGCAAAATGAACCGGTGAAGCGACTCGCGGCAACGGGTCGAGGACTTTAGCTACCAGACGAGATGCATGACCAGATGCGCTGTGAGTACCCAGTTCATCGTTCGAAATGGAGCAAGAAAGTCCCGAATCGCTTGATGGAACAGGATTCCTGCCGTAGGTTTGTCGCGCCCGCGTTATTGCATCGTGCCAGTGTTCCGGTAGCTTTAGGCGTTTGAGACGAGGTAAACGGTGATTGTCAATCAAGGGATTTACCGGTGGTTGTTCGTCTATTTGGCGAGCACCCGAAGGCTGAGGTGTTGGGGACGGAGGAGGAGACGGAATGTAGGCAGGAACGGGCTTGCGGTAGCTCATCCCTCGGTGCATGGCAGGACTGAAGGGTTGAGCAGACGAAGAAGAAAGCAGAATTTAAAAGCGCGTAAGGAGAGAAAATAAACTCTTTGTCGCTAACGCCAAGAACGGGATTGACAAAGGCAGGATGGGTCTAAGAGCCCACTAAAGTGGACGAGGCTCATGTTTACCGTGTAAAGAATGCACTGATTTCATTTCCCTAAGTGCTCGACTCGGCATTTGCGTCAAGTCGGGTAAATGACTAGGCAAAAAGCATAATAGACACGTTGTTGGCGTCGCTGGGTTTGAAAGAAGAAAATTCAGACAATGCATCGCGATCCAACGTGTAAACTGGGGCAGGAATGTGAGGGGATAGACGAGAGCACTCTGCTAAGCACAGCTGTTGTGCAGATGTGGCGAGAATGTCAATACATGCACATGCAGAGCGATACAAATGTGGCAACTGCGGTGGCCCTGTTTCAGCGGTCCCAGCAGCGGCGGCCAAGGAGGAGACGGGAGCGACCAACTGCCGAACCGCAATCGAGGCAATGTAAAAAGCTTCTCAGCCCAGCCGCTGCGTGGTGTTCTCGTGTAGTTTGAATGAAGAGATGCTGGTGTATGCTATTCAAGACAGCACACACTATTGCGAAGAAATCGGACAGGGTGGAAGAAGTCAAAGACGTGCCCAGAGGTCGGGTATGACCGATTCGCAAGAGGACAGGAGGCGACGTGGTAGAGGCGGAGCAGGTGGATGATGAGAGGTGGATGATGAGCCATCGGAAAGCCAAAGACACCTATTGACGAGATAAGCAGGTCTGAAGCTGGTTAAACGTTTCGAGATTCGATTCGTGAGCTTTGACAGTATTGGCGCCAATATGGCGGTCTCGGGAGTCAATGTACCAAAGAACGCATTTAAAATACGTAACCAGTCCGCAGCGTTGTTGAGTCCCGAAATGACTTTACAGAGAAGAGATGGAAGTATCGAAGGAAGTATCTTGTGGTGGACAGACTGGGAGGGAGAGGGTGGGTGGGGAGCTATATGACATGGGTTCTCTGTGCGTTATGGCCTAATTTATATTATCTTCGTATTACTCGTGGTTGCGTAGTGTAGCGGTTATCACTCCAGATTCTGAAGAAGATTTCTGGCAACCCCGGTTCGATTCCGGGCGCGACCTCTTTTTCCCCTCGACATCAAGTGGATCTTCCATCAGGCTGTCATTGGATGGATGGATGGATGGTGATCCTTGGCCTCCTTTGTTTTGGTTTTCTATCGCACGACAATTATCTATTGGGTAGTGGTTCTATTCGATGTTATTCCCCTTTTTCTCTTCTGTTCAACCACCAAATTCCAGCGTTGAGGTACGCGGCAAATGATAACCACAAGCAATATGGCAAAAGCATGTACGACGCGCCAGGGGCGTGTGCAGCAAGCAAGTTCTAAAAGAGAATTCGACGGATAATGACGAAAGAGAAGGGCGTCGTACCGTCATAAAAAATGTGGTCGCCGTCAGCGAACCGATGTTCAGGAGGGCAATTCCAGTCTGACGACTCTATGAGATACACGGATCAGGATGAACCTCCAATACCTTCTTTGCGCCGAAGAACAAAGGTGTCCAAAGGAAGTTCAATCCCAACTGAGTGTAGTATAAGCCCAGGGCAAGCTTCAAATCCGACCTGATTCAACGAAATTCGGTGCCAGTGAAAATTCCGAAGAACATTTGGATACCTCGCGGAAGGAGATGCTGCGTTGTCCAACGCCCTCACCGTAAGGTGGGAAGCATAGCCCATAGCTTGATACATTATTGAACCAAATTGGAGGGCAGGTAATCGCCACAGTTCTTACAGATGTACAAGAGAGGCCAGACAATAGGAAAGACTTGTCGAGGGGGACGACCAGGAGGGGTGCGCAGATTCTGGTGAACTTTGAGGATGACAAGACAAATTTATCGCATATACAATACCCGCCTTGTACCAATCGCTCTGGACAACCTTGGCGGTAGGACGACCACTAAAAAAGCCCAGACCAAGAGGCAGTCCAACTGCTATCAAAGGAACCCTGGCTGCAGTCAGCAAAACGGCGGGAAGGCGAAGCTCAGCTGAAGACATGGTAGCAAGAGGTGAAAGGTCAAAGCTTGAAGCGGCACGTGTGACGCCGACGTCATTCGAGGCGAGAAATCGACCGCGATGGATCGTCCTACTGGCGGAATCCACGAAAAAAATGTCGAGTTATGCATTGTGGAGCACAGTGCCATAGAAGCAAGGTTGATGACCGCTCATGCAACAGACGTCGACATTGGGAGGGCAAAAAGTCACAGCTGGTTAAACGAACGGCAAAGACAATTGATTCTAGGACAACACACTTCTGACTCGGATACATGGTGGTTTTACATCAAGACTGCATATAACCGCAAATGGCTACAAGATTTATTGATAGCTGATAAAAGGCAGTTAGGATGGGAAAGAATAGGAGGGGAAGAACGACGAACCTTATGAGAAATACATCAGAGTCGACTGCAATTGGTGTAGCGGGCGGAATCCTCTCTGGAAGGCTTCAGGGGAGCTGGCCACTGGCCCACGATGGCGGGTTTCAATAGTGAGTTCTTGATACTCTACTTATCTCACAACTCAACATACTCGACCCTTCCCAAAAAGGAAGTGGTTTCACCAGCACCAGGTCAAACCACTTCCTAAAAAGGAAACTCCATTTTATTGAGCAACACAATCAACAAAAAAAAAAGGCACACAACAAGAAAAAAAAAATTGAAACGCCTGACTTTATCTCTCTACAGTCTCGCGTTGAACAAAGGTCGGGGCGGTGGTTCCCGCAGCCTTCTTCTCAGCCATCTCGCGATATCTTTCAGAATCACTGCATTCCGGGCCTTGGTAGCCGAAGTCAGTTTACGTCAGGCTACCTTCGGCTACCTCGGGCTACGCCGTAGCCGAGCTTCGCCGACGCCGAGTCGACGAAATTTCACCTACGTCAGCCTACCTCCGTCGACGTGAAGCTCTTGTTTTGCGCTTTAATCATACATGAACCTCCTCATTTTTCATATTCTTGAACTACAGCCCTCAACTATCAATTTCTAACACCCCTAGGTCTTCTCCAGCAAAATTTGAACGAAATTACGCGCTCGTTCCAAATATAGTCGAGATATTGATGAAGTTGACGTTAATCGGCCAAATCGGACCTGCCGACCGGAAATTTCCACTTTCTGCTTCACAACGTGGACCTAGGGGCCCTAGTACACCATTGTAAGGCCAAAGAAGCGCAGAAAGGATAGCACAACGGCGCAGAAAGGGTGATTATACTGTAATTTCGTCTACCTCCGTCTCCATGAGTAGACGAAGTCTTCGTCTACGACCCCTCGGAATGCAGTGAATGAGCGAGCGAGTGAGGTTCGCAGCAAATATAACTCGAGAGTCGAGACGAACCTCATATACATGCCAAGGCAGTGTTGAGCCATACCCTCGAGCTCCTCGATCATCTCCTGGCGGGAAGTCTGGACGCGAGAGGCGGCAACATACTTGGCAGTGTCCGAGTCGACGTTCGCGACGAGAGACGTAAACGACGGACGCCCCTCGGAACCAGGCGCAGGGTGAATGACCTAGGAAACACACCTTAGCAACAAAGGAAACAGTAAGACGGTGCGACTCACATCAGCTATATTCCGACGAAACAAACATGTCAGCGACCTCGAAAAAAATGGGAAAAGCCGCGAGCATGAGCTTGAACGCACCGCCTGGAAAAACGGTCAGACTTGAATAACCAGAAGCACAGACGAAAGAAAACGCACCCATGACGATAGTCGGGTTGTGGGGATCAGTCAGCACACCAACCGAGCTCGGGTCTACGAAAGATTGGTGAGATGCGGTCTTTGCAAGATGAATGAACAAACCTGGAATGGTGTTGATGCCCCCCAATTTCACATTGATCCTGGGCAAAGAAAAAATTGAATGCTCCACGTTAACCCTGCCGGAAGTAGAACATACTTGAGGCAAACATTAGCATCTGACGTAGAAGACCGTCAGTTCAAGAACCGCAAAAAGCTACAAAAGAAGTGCACTGACAGTACTGGGGCTTGGCACGGAAGCACTTGGAGGACTGGGAACAGTAAGGATGTCTGTTCGACGAGATTG
Source organism: Favolaschia claudopus (assembly GCA_037176885.1). NCBI lineage: Eukaryota > Fungi > Basidiomycota > Agaricomycetes > Agaricales > Mycenaceae > Favolaschia > Favolaschia claudopus. The sequence goes on from JAWWNJ010000002.1 coordinate 1,571,669, forward strand.
GCCACGAAATACCTTGAGGCATTGAGTTGCGACGCCCATCTGTAGTCAACATCAGCCGAAACTGCGACAAAAAGTAACAGAAAGGCACATACAGTGATGTCCCCAAAGTGCTTGACGTTCGTGTAGATATCATTACCACCTTCAGGCTAAACGGGTTTGGGTAAGAACACAGTAGCATGCACGAGAGGTAGATCTTGACTGACCAGCACCACCAACATCAATTGAGGCCCCTTTCCCATTTGCTTTGCGCAAGCAGCGCCCGCAGCCTGAAAAGAAAGGGGGTATCAGCGTTGGCATGCAGTGAAAGTGCAAGTCGACAGACCCTCAGTTGATCGGCAATACGTCCCTGGCCGTTCTCCCAGAAGACGAATTTCGTAGGTGCTAGCTTGATGCCTGAAAGAGATGGTTGTTAAATTGATTCACGGTGAAGAAAGCGAGTGTTAACGAACCGACGTCGCGGCAACTAGCACAAAGACCGTCTTCGCAACGACAATGAGATTGAATGAAAACTGGAATGTGGGACAAACACACTGATCATGTCTTGCGCGGCCTGGTTGTTGAATCGATTCTCCCGCTCGTAGACCACAACAACCCATCGCTCGATGACGACGGGCTTGAAGAATCGTTTGTCAACCATGTTCCACGCACCGTCTCGAGGAGTCTAACAAGAACCTTGAGCGAAAGATCAAGCTCCTAAAATGTCACTCACAATGGTCAACTGACGAGAACCAGGGCCATACTTGAGCATCGGCGGCTTGAGGACTCTTGCTTGAACTCGAAGAGGGCCAGAAGCGTGGTCGACGTTCATTTGGAATTGACGGACATACTCGGATTGACCGTAAGCCAGAACATCCAAGCCTTTCTTGATGCTCGAGAGACGGTCAAGAGGCTTCTTCGTCGCGAAGTCGAGGCTAGAAAACGCACATATCAGCCTAAGTGTAGTCATAGCAGTCGAGCACTTACACGTCCTTGGTCTTCTCGGGAGGAACCTGCTTGCGCATGAGCTGGCCAGGCGGGACCTCGCACAATTCTGAAAAGAATGTCAAAAGAGGAAAGAACAGAAAACGACCGCTACTTACCGAGCGGAATGAGAGCTCCGGAGCCAACCTGTATGAGAGATTGAGATGAAGATGAGCAGCAAAAAGTGAGACACTCACCTCGGCGCAGATCACGTCGGGAAATTGTAGAGGCTTGTTTTGAGTCTGTTGGAAGTATTCGGCGACGGTCATTGTTTTACCTTCGCGCATGGTGAAGGTGAGCTTGTTGGCGGGAGCGGAGCTAAGCTTCTTCAACACTCGCGGGGTGGTGTGCTTCTGGCCATCGGGGCCGAGGTGTGTGGTGTGGATGCGGATGCCGCTGATGAACCTCTGCAGGCGAATTCGCTCCCGGTCGGGCAGGCCGTGGGTAGGACTCAGAGCGTTGGGATGGTTTTTCTTCATGAATTCTAAACAGAGAGTGAGAAGCTTCCCCTGTATTCGTGATGAGCAGGTCCGCCACAAAGACAACAGTCGTTAATGAAGTGCATACCGCTTTGTACATCGTCCCCGTCGAGATATCCACGTTTATGAGCATTTTGCCAATCCCAGGACGAACCGACTGGAAATAGCCGCGCCCTAGAGAGAATCCACATCAGCATAACATGAACTGTGAAATGGAAGAGAAGAAAACTTGCATAGTTCAAGACCACTGCCGATGTCTTTGGTCTCGCGATTAGTGAAGAACGAGCGGACGTTGAAGGGGTAGGACAAGCTGGGCTGAGCTCTGATAACGACGTTGAGAGCTAAGTAGACTGTCAGCACAAAGAGAAACCGGGATATTGGTGTCAGGAAACAAACCAGTTATCGCGGTCAAAACGGTGTTGTCGTGCGACCCCTTTCCTTGAATAAAACGGTGGAGGACTTCAGGGTTGATCTCGGCGACGTGGGTGAGTTTGATCTTGTAGACCTTGGGACCCTTGCCACTCGCAGAAGGAGACGCGTCGGAGAGAGTGACGTCGAACTGCTGAGAGCCGGTCGAGAACGGTAGCTTCTGGATGCAGAATAAGTTCTTTCTACCATCATACACGCCGCGCGGGGAAAAACTGCAGCCAGGTTGAGCTCGAGAATGAAGAGAGTTGAAGTTAGTTCGGATGGATTTACGTTTGCGGGGCGATGTCAAATTGCAGGCGACGGATCAAATCCATCTATGGACAGAAAGCGCATCAGCACAACGAATCTTATCTCGGTCGCAACTCACGGTCATTCGTGCAGGCAAAGTTTTTTCGGAGGGCGAGATGACCACTAGCAGACGTGCACGCTGAGCCAGAAGAACTTATAGAGAATTTGACGAACCGTCATAGTGGTCTGATCAAAGTACGTAGAAATGAGCAGGGGACGTGGCAAGTTGACGAAGAAACCACATACGAATGATTGAGTTCGGAATCGACGTAGCGAACGAGTTGACCTGGATGGTCACTGGAGTGCCGCCGTTGGAAAAATCGGGTCTTCTGACACCGACCTAAGAAACGAGAGCACGAAGTGAATCAAACGTAGACCGGTGAAAAGCACCACTCACGGTGGTAATGTGAGCTAGTTGACAAAGAGAAAGACGTGAGCATCGATCATCTACGTCGGGAAACGTAATCGTTAAACTAACCAGCTGTACGTTCATTCAACGATCGTCGTTCATGAGTGGATAGTTCATCGATCAGACGGCTTGGTAGCGCACCTGGGGTAGACATGGAAAAGAGCCTCCGAGTTGAACCTGCCTGCACACGTAATAGACGCGTCCTAGCGCTTCATGAGCTGGAGAAATTTGCTTTGCCGCGGCTCCTTAGATGTATTGACAAATGCGACGAATCCGAATGCGACGGCTGCTCAAGCGCTCAAGCTCGAAGGTCATTGTGCTGAGGCTCAGCCATTCATAGATATATTGGGCGCGACTCAGTTAAGAGATCAAGAGGTTGGTCAACAGCCGGCATAGATGAATCACTTGTTAAACAGGCCCGTCGCTTTAGTCAGTCCCGGCTCGAGATACAGATACAATATTATATGCGTACAGCTCAGGCCGTAGATCTGTAATTAGCGCAGTCGGGAGAGTCCCAACTTAAGAAGTTTCCGCTGAGTATCTTGTCAGCGTTCAGTGCCAAGGAAGCGATAACATGTCCAGGGTCATGCGCGTCGAGGAGCTTTCCATCCGCGTGGGCGGCGACGAACGTCTGATGGTCTTGAGCCTTTATAGAAGTGAGGAACAATTGTGTGGCAATAATTGAACGGCACACATTCATGTGCTTCGCGCCGTCTTGCCTGAGCGCGGCTTGCATCTTGGGACCTCTTAGAACACAGTTCATGTTTGCCTAGAACACCAGATACTGACGTCTGTCTGCACCATGCCTGGGCGTAAAGCGACCGAGATAACGTCGGGTTCCTCTTCGGCCAGAGTTCTTGTTGGCGACTGAGAACCTGACCCACAGGCCGAAACAGAACACATACCGGCAAAGCGAGTTCATTGCGGCCTTGCTGGCATTGTATGGACCCCAGCCAGCAGTTCCCTTGACAGCAGCCCCTGAGCTCACAAATACGACGCGGCCTACGATAGGGTTATAACAGGGTTGTGCTCTCCGATTGAGTGGATGGCATACCACCAAGAGCACTTTTGCGTAGAGCGGGCAGTGAATGCTTGAGGGCGACAATTAGCGAGAAGAAGTTGACATCAAAGTGGGTTTTCCAGTTCTCTAAAGGAGTATCGTCCCCAATACGACACAGAGGCGCAAGAGTAGCAGCATTGAGCACGATTCCGTCAAGACCATTGAAGGTCGAGGTTGCCTGATCGATGGCACGAGCTACAGCTGCATCATCGGTGCTGAGCCGCACCCAAAAATCAGTCGCAAGTAGGGCTTTCACTGCCGATAGACTAACACGTCGCCTTCAAGGACAACAAGAGAGTTTGACTCTGAGGCTAAAGCAAGAATTTCTGGAGTCTTGGTGCGAGATAAGGCGACTACATTGGCTTTAAATTTGCGGAGCAAGATGGTGGTTACAGCCAGTCCAATTCCCTAGCGAGGGCTGTGGCAAAGGTATCGGTTGAAGACGAGCAGCAAGTGTACCTTTGACGCGCCGGTTACGAGGATAGTGGCAGGCATCTCCCGAGTCGTGCAAAGTCGGAACTGGTCACGTAACGGCAGAGCTCAGCTTTCAATTATTTCCTTCCCCCAAAAAATATATGGTCCCCCGTCTAGGCCTCGCTCGTCTCGCTCGTCCTCGCCCGTCGTCGGCACTGGTTGCCTCTAATGCTTTCAGGGCACGCAGATATGCCTCGTCGGAGGCAGAGCACACCGTACGCGCTTTCCACCGCGTCCTCGTCATAATTTTTTGACACAGTTAAATTTTCTGCTAGATGACCGTCCGCGACGCCCTCAACGCAGCCATGGAAGAGGAGATGATTCGCGACGAGAAGGTCTTCATCATGGGCGAGGAAGTCGCGCGGTACAACGGTGCATACAAGGTCTTACTATTTGCTGTTGCGCGTTTTCGTTCTCTCAAACTATCTTATAGGTCACCAAGGGTCTCCTCGATAAATTTGGCGAGAAACGGGTAGTTGATACACCAATCACGGAAATGGGCTTTGCTGGGCTGGCCGTTGGCGCAGCATTATCCGGTCTGCGGCCAATGCATGTTTACTTCTTTCGCGTCTTTTCTTCGTACCATCCGCTCACATCATGTTTCCTGCAGATGCGAGTTCATGACTTTCAACTTCGCCATGCAGGCTATTGACCAAATCGTCAACTCCGCCGGCAAAACTTACTACATGTCCGGCGGAAACGTACCGTGTCCTGTCGTGTTTCGCGGGCCAAACGGCGCTGCCTCGGGTGTAGCCGCCCAGCACTCACAAGACTACGCCGCATGGTACGGGTCTGTACCCGGATTAAAAGTCGTCAGTCCTTGGAGTGCGGAAGACTGCAAGGGTTTACTCAAGGTCTGTAAATTCAAAGTCTTTCATATCGCCGTAAATTCAAACCATATATTCAGGCTGCAATTCGGGATCCCAACCCTGTCGTTTTCCTTGAGAACGAAATGCTTTACGGTGTCTCCTTCCCCATGTCTGCAGAAGCCATGTCCGACAATTTCACTCTCGAGATCGGCAAGTGCAAAGTTGAGCGTGAGGGCAGCGATGTTACCTTGGTCGCACACAGCAAGATGGTCACGCACAGTCTCGAGGCGGCAGATGCTTTAGCCAAGGAGGGAATCAAGGCGGAGGTCATCAATCTGCGGAGTATTCGTCCCCTCGATATCGACACCATCATCAAGTCGGTAAAGAAAACCAACAGGTCAGTCAAGAATAGCGTTTTCCGCCATTTCTTTGACATGAATCTTCTCAGACTTGTGATCGTTGAGGGTGGCTTCCCGGCTTTCGGTGTGGGTAGCGAGATATGCGCTCAGATCGTAGAAAGCGAAGCCTTTGACTACTTGGATGCTCCCGTGGAGAGAGTTACCGGCGCAGACGTCCCCACACCGGTCAGTCGACCCATACATCTTTCATTTGCGTTGGCTGATTTCCTTGCCAGTACGCTACTAATCTTGAAGCCCTTTCTTTCCCGGACACTCCTCTTATCGTCAAGGTTGCGAAACGGGCACTTTATCGCACTAACTAGTACCTTTTAATTTTTTGTGGTTCCCTCATACAAAATTCTAGATTGCTTTGCACACATTTTTGTCTCAGTTCAATTCCTTTAACCGAATCCGTACCGCATTGGCGTGGGCTTCGAGACCCTCGCAATCCGCCAGCGTCGCCACAACAGGTCCGAGACCCCTCAAACCTGACTGCGTTATCTCTTGCGAAGTGATATGCTTCTGGAACGAGAGTGTATTCACGCCGCTGAACTGGCGTGCATATCCATTCGTAGGTAGGGTGTGGTTTGTTCCAGAGGCGTAGTCACCGCAGCTAGCATTCTTGGTGAGTATAATCCAAAGCTCAAGAGTTCGCTTCGTACCTTTCCGGCGAATACGGGCCAACGAACACACTTCCTGCGTTGTCTATGTACTTGACTTGCTCGCTGGCATTTTCCAAGTGCAGTATCAGATGTTCCGGAGCGTAATTGTTGGAAAACGCAATCGCCTCCTGAACAGATCTGGTCTTGACAATGATGCTTTTGCTGACCGACTTGCGCACAATATCCACGCGCGAAAGGGCATGCGCTTGTACATCCACCTCTTTCTCGATCTCTGCCAATTTGGCTTCGTCCAAGTCCACTGCAACGAGCACAACCTGCGAGTCCACTCCATGCTCGGCCTGGGACAACAAGTCGGCAGCGACGAACCCAGGATTCGCCGTGTAGTCTGCGATAACCTAAAGATGAATTCGTTCGACAATGTGACGGCTTGTGCAGGAGAATGAACTCACAAGGACCTCTGAAGGACCGGCGGGCATATCGATAGACACCAACGCATCTGTATCGTTCTGCACCAGCATTTTTGCGGCCGTAACCCACTGGTTTCCGGGCCCAAATATCTTGTCGACCTTGGGGACAGACTCGGTTCCATAGGCGAGTGCGGCGACAGCTTGCGCACCGCCTGCCTTGAGAACAGCCGAAGCGCCAACGAGATTTGCGACATACATGACCTCGGGCGAAATGCTACCGTCAGGGCGCGGAGGCGTGGCAAGCACGATTTCTCGACAGCCAGCGACTTGAGCGGGAATACCGAGCATCAGTGCGGTCGAGGGGAGGATAGCGGTACCACCGGGCACGTAGAGCCCTACGCGCGCTATGGGTCGAGCGAAGCGTGAGCAGACAACTCCAGGCATCGTCTCGACGCGGAGGGTCGCGCCGTCTGCTTGGGCTTCATGGAATTTTTTGATGTTGGCGTAGGCTGTTTTGATTGCTTCGCCGACTTCGCGTTCAACCGCCATTGTTTCCGCTGCGAAAGGCGGGAATACGACGGTGGATGTGAGTTTTGCCTTGTCAAATTTGGCAGTGAGTTCGAGAAGAGCTGCGTCTCCCCGGGAACGAACGTCGTCGACGATGGGTTTCACTTTGTTCATCATTTCTTCCGATTTGAGAACAGGGCGGCGGAGTAAGCCATTACGCTCCTCTGGAGGGGTAACCGCAAGGTCGTAAGAGCGCATACGGATGGGACCATCCTCCACAGTCGCATCACGGGTTTTTGGGGATGAGGGGGGTGCACTCTGCTTCTGGGACCACTCCGGCTTTGCATTGCCAGTCCTACGCGTGACTCTTCGGGCCTTTCGATCAAGAGAGGTTTCTATATCGGAGATACCAACCCCCGCAGCAATACATTTCGTTAGTGCAAAATAAAACAGGTCGGCAGCTTCGAACGCAACATCTGCCTTCTGCTCTGCTCTGCATAGCTCATCGGCCTCTTCCATGATCTTTGCGCGCAGAAGCTCGGGATCATTGAAGAGTCGCTTCGTGTACGATCCTTCCGGAGCAGACTGGAAGCGTGACCGAAGAGTACTCTCCAAAGCCGGTAGCCCGCTCATCTCGCCAAAACAAGAGGCCCGGTTCAAGTGACAGAACCCTGCGCCATGCTGAACCACCCGGAATTCGAGGCTGTCAGAGTCGCAATCTATTCGAATGCTGACAATATCCTGAGTAGCTCCGGAAGTTTCACCCTTACGCCACAGTCCGTGTTTCCTCGACTGGTAGACACCTTTGCCTGTGAGTATACTCTCCTTGACCGATTCGGTTGAAGAGTACACAAGGCCTAGGGAGTGACCTGTTTCTGTTGAAACGACGGTGGGGAACAGACCGTCTGGGCGATCGGATACGATGGGAGCAAGGAACGCGTCCGCTATATTGAGTTTTGATGCCGAAGATGGGGAGAGTGTGAGCTGAGAGACGGGAAGTACGGGAGTCGCCCCGATACCCAGTAATCCACGAATTAACGAGCTCGTGGGGGAGACAGACGAGTTGGAGAGGACATGAATGGCAGATCCAGTGAAGAATTTAGATATAGATGCAATCAAATCCAAGTCGATGGCTGGGGTTTTCAGTAGCACACCAGAAACTCCATTCCGCACTTTGTCCGAAACTGCGCTGATATTCGCCACATCTAGCATGAGCAACAGTCGATCGGAAGAGATAAGTTCAATGAGCTCCTTGGCCCATGAGAGGGGGACGATGAGTTTGTCAACGCCATTATCCAGCCAAGAAACAGCTTCATCTAGAACGAAAGGTCGATCGTGTTCAACGAGGATGAAGGAATGGGCTGGAAGGGGGAGAGACGAAGATCTCGAGGCGAGAAATGCGATAGGGCCTATCCGCGCGAGAGATTCTAGCAATGCATCTTCTTGCTCGTCAAATAGAGGCAAAAACACAGACATGACTTGACTCGCGAAAAGCGTTAAGTGTCCTTCCTTTTCGGGAATTTTACGATTTTGTCATCGGCCGAAGGTCCGATCAGGGACTACACGACCACATGATGTAGACGCGTCTTCACTTAATCGTCCTTCCCACCACGATTTGAAAGATGAGAATATGATCGAGGTACGCAATTATGTTCAGGTACCTCCTCTCTACTCGTTTTGCGGCTTGTGAGAGACCAATCCAGGATCGATGGCGACTGCCGCGTCAAGATCACTGCAGATACCACGCCGGAGTCTCTCAGCCTCAGGCCTGAGGTAAGGGTTGCACTTCACGAGCCTCAGGCTCGACTAATATCGGAGAGCCACATGTGCGATGATATCGCGGCTGTTCCGACCCTGAACGTTAATTCGAATATCAAGCCAGCAGGATTTTGACACTCTGGGAGCGCCTACATCAGAGTTCATGCGATGCGAAATCTGACCCGTTTATGAACTCTGTCCTTTGTTCAATTTCTTCCCGCTCCGCAAAATCGGCAAAATTCTTGGAAGAATTATACAGCGAGAGTTGAAGGCAGAGAGACGGGTTAGAAATGGTGAAAAATACAAAATATGCTGTGGAGTGTTGAAGCCGGCATAGACAAAATTTGGCGGTGAACCTTAATAGTGTCTTCTATCAATTCGATGTACCGTGCTTCGAAATAGCTCAAGTTCCTGTCATGTCAACCAGAGCACACAACATGTCAGAGACTATCCTTTAAAGCGCAGAGCCAAATTGAGAGCGAGCTTTCTGTTGCGCACTTTACCTTCAAGCTTCAAGACTTGCCCGCCGCGACACCTCAAATTCCAATCTTTTCTATGTCTACCCCAGGTGCGCTACCAGTCCGATTGATCGATGAAGTTTTCCACTCATGAACGACGATCGTGTATAGCTGGTTAGCTCAACGGTTATGTTTCCCGACGCAGATGCTCAATGCTCACGTCTTTCTCTTTGTTAACTAGCTCACATTACCACTGTGAGTCGTGCTTTTTTCACTGGTCTACATTTGATTCACTTCATGCTCTCGTTTCTTAGGTCGGTGTCAGAAGACCCGATTTTTCCAACGGCGGCACTCCAGTGACCATCCAGGTCAACTCGTTCGCTACGTCGATTCCGAACTCAATCATTCGTATGTGGTTTCTTCGTCAACTTGCCACGTCCCCTGCTCATTTCTATGTACTTTGATCAGACCACTATGACGGTTCGTTAAATTCTCTGTAAGCTCTTCTGGCTCATGTCCGCTAGTGGTCATCTCGCCGTCGGAAAAAACTTTGCCTGCACGAATGACCGTAAGTTGCGACCGAGATAAGATTCGCGTTGTGCTGATGCGCTTTCTGTCCATAGATGGACTTGATCCGTCGCTTGCAATTCGACATCGCACCGCAAACGTAAATCCATCCGAACTCTCTTCATTCTCGAGCTCACCTGGCTGCAGCTTCACGCCGCGCGGTGTGTATGACGGCAGGAAGAACTTGTTCTGCATCCAGAAGCTACCGTTCTCGACCGGCTCTCAGCAGTTCGACGTCACTCTCTCCGACGGGTCTCCTTCTGCGAGTGGCAAGGGTCCCAAGGTCTACAAGATCAAACTCACCCACGTCGCCGAGATCAACCCTGAAGTCCTCCACCGTTTTATTCAAGGAAAGGGGTCGCACGACAACACCGTTTTGACCGCGATAACTGGTTTGTTTCCTGACACCAATATCCCGGTTTCTCTTTGTGCTGACAGTCTACTTAGCTCTCAACGTCGTTATCAGAGCTCAGCCCAGCTTGTCCTACCCCTTCAACGTCCGCTCGTTCTTCACTAATCGCGAGACCAAAGACATCGGCAGTGGTCTTGAACTATGCAAGTTTTCTTCTCTTCCATTTCACAGTTCATGTTATGCTGATGTGGATTCTCTCTAGGGCGCGGCTATTTCCAGTCGGTTCGTCCTGGGATTGGCAAAATGCTCATAAACGTGGATATCTCGACGGGGACGATGTACAAAGCGGTATGCACTTCATTAACGACTGTTGTCTTTGTGGCGGACCTGCTCATCACGAATACAGGGGAAGCTTCTCACTCTCTGTTTAGAATTCATGAAGAAAAACCATCCCAACGCTCTGAGTCCTACCCACGGCCTGCCCGACCGGGAGCGAATTCGCCTGCAGAGGTTCATCAGCGGCATCCGCATCCACACCACACACCTCGGCCCCGATGGCCAGAAGCACACCACCCCGCGAGTGTTGAAGAAGCTTAGCTCCGCTCCCGCCAACAAGCTCACCTTCACCATGCGCGAAGGTAAAACAATGACCGTCGCCGAATACTTCCAACAGACTCAAAACAAGCCTCTACAATTTCCCGACGTGATCTGCGCCGAGGTGAGTGTCTCACTTTTTGCTGCTCATCTTCATCTCAATCTCTCATACAGGTTGGCTCCGGAGCTCTCATTCCGCTCGGTAAGTAGCGGTCGTTTTCTGTTCTTTCCTCTTTTGACATTCTTTTCAGAATTGTGCGAGGTCCCGCCTGGCCAGCTCATGCGCAAGCAGGTTCCTCCCGAGAAGACCAAGGACGTGTAAGTGCTCGACTGCTATGACTACACTTAGGCTGATATGTGCGTTTTCTAGCCTCGACTTCGCGACGAAGAAGCCTCTTGACCGTCTCTCGAGCATCAAGAAAGGCTTGGATGTTCTGGCTTACGGTCAATCCGAGTATGTCCGTCAATTCCAAATGAACGTCGACCACGCTTCTGGCCCTCTTCGAGTTCAAGCAAGAGTCCTCAAGCCGCCGATGCTCAAGTATGGCCCTGGTTCTCGTCAGTTGACCATTGTGAGTGACATTTTAGGAGCTTGATCTTTCGCTCAAGGTTCTTGTTAGACTCCTCGAGACGGTGCGTGGAACATGGTTGACAAACGATTCTTCAAGCCCGTCGTCATCGAGCGATGGGTTGTTGTGGTCTACGAGCGGGAGAATCGATTCAACAACCAGGCCGCGCAAGACATGATCAGTGTGTTTGTCCCACATTCCAGTTTTCATTCAATCTCATTGTCGTTGCGAAGACGGTCTTTGTGCTAGTTGCCGCGACGTCGGTTCGTTAACACTCGCTTTCTTCACCGTGAATCAATTTAACAACCATCTCTTTCAGGCATCAAGCTAGCACCTACGAAATTCGTCTTCTGGGAGAACGGCCAGGGACGTATTGCCGATCAACTGAGGGTCTGTCGACTTGCACTTTCACTGCATGCCAACGCTGATACCCCCTTTCTTTTCAGGCTGCGGGCGCTGCTTGCGCAAAGCAAATGGGAAAGGGGCCTCAATTGATGTTGGTGGTGCTGGTCAGTCAAGATCTACCTCTCGTGCATGCTACTGTGTTCTTACCCAAACCCGTTTAGCCTGAAGGTGGTAATGATATCTACACGAACGTCAAGCACTTTGGGGACATCACTGTATGTGCCTTTCTGTTACTTTTTGTCGCAGTTTCGGCTGATGTTGACTACAGATGGGCGTCGCAACTCAATGCCTCAAGGTATTTCGTGGCCAATCTCGTCGAACAGACATCCTTACTGTTCCCAGTCCTCCAAGTGCTTCCGTGCCAAGCCCCAGTACTGTCAGTGCACTTCTTTTGTAGCTTTTTGCGGTTCTTGAACTGACGGTCTTCTACGTCAGATGCTAATGTTTGCCTCAAGTATGTTCTACTTCCGGCAGGGTTAACGTGGAGCATTCAATTTTTTCTTTGCCCAGGATCAATGTGAAATTGGGGGGCATCAACACCATTCCAGGTTTGTTCATTCATCTTGCAAAGACCGCATCTCACCAATCTTTCGTAGACCCGAGCTCGGTTGGTGTGCTGACTGATCCCCACAACCCGACTATCGTCATGGGTGCGTTTTCTTTCGTCTGTGCTTCTGGTTATTCAAGTCTGACCGTTTTTCCAGGCGGTGCGTTCAAGCTCATGCTCGCGGCTTTTCCCATTTTTTTCGAGGTCGCTGACATGTTTGTTTCGTCGGAATATAGCTGATGTGAGTCGCACCGTCTTACTGTTTCCTTTGTTGCTAAGGTGTGTTTCCTAGGTCATTCACCCTGCGCCTGGTTCCGAGGGGCGTCCGTCGTTTACGTCTCTCGTCGCGAACGTCGACTCGGACACTGCCAAGTATGTTGCCGCCTCTCGCGTCCAGACTTCCCGCCAGGAGATGATCGAGGAGCTTGAGGGTATGGCTCAACACTGCCTTGGCATGTATATGAGGTTCGTCTCGAGTTGAATTTGGTGCGAATCTCACTCGCTCACTTATTCTGAAAGATATCGCGAGATGGCTGAGAAGAAGGCTGCGGGAACCACCGCCCCGAAACGCATCATCTTCTACCGCGGTTCGTTCATCCTTGCCTTGCTTGTTATCTCGCCACTGAGTATCCGATTCAGACGGCGTGTCGGAGGGCCAGTTCAAGCAGGTTCTCGAGCAAGGTTTGCCACACCCTGCGTTTTCCCCTTCTTCATTTGTTGACTTTTCTGCAGAGCTTCCGCTTATCAAGAGTTCGTGGCTATCTATGCCTCGCGTATCGCAACTCGACCTTTTTCGCAGAGGCTTGCGCCAACCTCAAGATCAACCCTAAAATCACGATCATCGTTGTCGGCAAGGTACGTCTCTCTTTCCCCAACTCGCATTCCCTCACTGACAATCTGCCACAGCGTCACCATGTTCGGTACGACTTGAACTTTCTCTCCACCGCTTCGTCCAACAAGACTCTGCAGATTCTTCCCGATCAACGAGCGCGAGGCGGATAGAAGTGGGAACTGTAGAGCAGGCATGAAGATACCCGCGCATCTGCGTCTTTGACCTCTAATCGTAAAGTAGGCACCGTCGTGGATCGCGACATTGCTCATCCTACCGAGTTCGACTTCTACCTTCAGTCCCACGGCGGGCTGTTGGGTGAGTTCCTCTACCTCATCTCTTGATTAGCGCTCACCTGACCATTCTACAGGCACTAGTCGTCCTGCACATTACTCGGTGCTGTACGATGTACGTGTTTTCTTTATCTCATCCTTTGTACGGGCCCAACCCCTGACCATTTCTCAGGAAAACAACTTCAGGTTTAGATCAGTTGTTTTGAATCACCTCGCCTATTGACCACCTTGTAGTGCTGACGCGTTGCAATCGTTGTCTTTTGCTCTCTGCCACGTCTATGCTCGCTCGACGCGTTCCGTCTCGATCCCCGCTCCGGTATATTGTACGCGCTACCTTTCATCCACTTGATGTTCTTTCCACTGAAGGACCTTTTCTAGATGCTGACATTGTGTGCTCAAGGGCGAAGAATCACTACGATCCTCAAGGCACAGTCGATTTCAGCGACTCCGCAACCCAAGCCGATGAAGGTCAGGCGGCCAGCTCCCTCGAGGCCTTCCAGAGAGGATTCCGCCCCCTACACCAATCGCAGTCGACTCTGATGTATTTTTCATGAAGTTGGTCGTTCTTCCCCTCCTGTTCTTTCCCATGCTAACTACCTTTTATCAGCTATCGATAAATCTTGTAGCCATTTGCGGTCATCTGCAGTCTTGTTGTAATTCACCATGTATCCCAAGTGTGTTGTGCCAGAATGATCAATTGTCTCTGTTGTCTTTGCCGCTCGTTTGACCAGCTACCTTGAGCGCTTGAGCTGCCGTCGCATTTGTCAGTACACCCAAAGAGCCGTGGCAAAGCAATGTTCTCTGACTCTATTACGTGTGCAGGCGCGTTCAACTTCAGGAAGCCTTTCGGTTGCAACCAATATGCCGCGTCAAATCCGCCGAATCGACGTCCACCACCACTATTTTCCCGCCGATTTGACAGTCACCAAGGTGAAGAGAGTGCGCAGGACGAGAATAACACTCTTTCGGATTATGAACCAGCTTGTATAACAGGCACAATCCAGCGAAAAGTTCGGATGGGATACCCCCGCAGAAAATCTACCATGGAGTCCGGAAGTCAGTCTCAAATTCATGAACGCGGCCTCCATCGATGTCGCCATTCTTTCATTCCCTGCCCTCTCTTCTGGTTTCGTCGGCCAAGAAAATCGCGATCAAGCGCGCCAGCGTAATTGCGCCATGGCTGAGATTGTGGAGTTTCATGCGGAAAGGTTCGGTTTCTTCGCGACGCTGCCGTTCTTGGACGACATCGAGGGTGAGTGCTTTCTGTTTTCAGCTTGTTTGAAATGCGTGGTCTTAGTGTTTTGTAGGTGTTCTTACTGAAATCGCCTACGCACTTGATGTCTTGAAGGCAGATGGAATTGGGCTCTCATCTTCATACGGAGAGGGCATGGACGCTAGTGCGATCATACTCTGTATTTCTCTTTCAGTGCTCTGATCTATACAGAATACGTCGGGGACGATCGGTACGACGCGATCTGGGCAGAGCTCGACAGAAGGTCCGCCAACGTTTTCCTCCACGGCTCCCAGACTCCTTCCTCGACACCTCATCCCGCCCCCTCCCTCGGTATCCCGGTAGTTGAGGTTCGCATCAGATCTGTACTATGCTTTGTCTGAACTTTCAGTCACGTACCGAATTGTTAGGTCCCCAACGAGACGTTCAAAGCAGCAGCGCACCTGGTCGTGACCGGCCGAAAGCGGAAATACCCTCATGTTCGCGTAATACTCGCGCACATGGGAGGCAGCACGCCATTTCTTGCTGCACGCGTCGCAGTATTGTCGCGACATATGGGATGCACTCTCAGGTGACCGTGTTATCTTGATTCTTCACCACCACCAAATCCTGATTTTTTCTTCTCCTTTTCATGGAAGTTCGGAAGAGATTTTGGAAGATTTCAGGAGCTTCTATTACGATACAGCGCTGAGCGCGCATGAAGCTACTTTGACTGCTCTGAATACCTTCCTCGGCAACCCCAACCGACTACTATTTGGGACCGATTTCCCAGGTAAGCTCACCCGCACTTTGGATTGGCAACGTTAGGCTCATTAACCTAGCCGTAAGCTCGGAAATGGCAGGCTGGTACACCCAGAACCTGGAGCGCTTCCACGCATCGGAGCCTGATGATTTGGTGAAGATAATGGCCGTAAATGCTGCTCGCCTCTTTCCTAGATTCCAGTCGTACACATAAATGCACCCCATTATACAACGATATGATTAATGAAAGATAGTGTTATCTCTACATCTTGGCCGTCTCTCGTAGCCATTGCATGACTCTGGTGTGTCCTGCCCCTCCGGAGTGTAAAGCGTCGCCATGAAGGCCATTGGGGTCGTACCAGATACCTTTCCGTACACCGTGCGACGAAAGATACTTTGTAACTCGCTGCGAATCGTTCATCAGCTCAACCGGAATGCTGAGCTGGGAATTGAGACGAACCTCGGCATTGATGATATCATCTCTACCACCAAGAAGAAAGAATGTCCTAGAAGGATCCCGCGCGTTGGGGATCTCTTCATACCATAGTGCATTGGAAGACCAGTCGAAGTGTCGCCGCAGCAGGTTCGCAACTCCTAGTTCTGTCCCAACAAAGTAACTAACAATGAGCTCGAAACCCTGAATCAAGGCTGTGAATGACAGAGACTGCAAAGGAGAATGGTGACGCACGGTAGTAGGAATTCGGTAAAGGAAATTATAGCAAGCATCTAGTATATCGTTAAATTCCAATCCACTTTAAAGCAGCAGATATCTTACCGCCTTCCCAAGAACAAAATGTCACAGGGTCAACAAAACATGAACGAGTGATGATTTCGGGATGTTGTTTCAGGCACCACGCATGAAGATACGATCCGCTTTTTGAGATGTCAGAGAGGCGATGAATAGATGGACAGGAAACCGGACTCACTTGGAATGGCTGACCATGGTGACACCTGGAGATACAACAGCATTTTCCTTGCTCAAGTCATCGCTGTCCTTGTTAGGCAAGTCGACCCACCCCAGTTCGTCCATGAGTCCTGCCAGTCTGTCGGCAAGGTCCTGGCGACAAATTGGGTCGAGGTAACTCGGATGGAAGATGTCCTGACTGATGTGAGGCTGGAGAGGAATGAGCAATGGGCGGTCAGGGAACTTGAGACGGAGATCTCGCGTCACAGGGTAATACTGTAGTAGCCCCAGACCGAGACCGTGAAGAAATACGGTTGGTCTTGGCCCATTGACGGAATCCCAATTTTCAGGAATGTACACCAAATATTCGAGACCTTTGTGACTGCCGTGACGGAGATTCCAATGTTTTGAGTACCATGAGCGGAGGTACCAGTTGACGACAAAGATAAGGACGTAGTAAAAGAATGGACGGGCATAAACGCAGACTTTGTCGAGAGTCATTCGGATGGGTGAAGCAGCGGGGTTTGAGCCCTCTGGGATCTTTGTGCCCAACCGCTTCTCGAGTGACTCCAGTGTTTCGTCCAAGACAGATTTATGAGACGGCAGCATCTCATGATCCTCGGGAAGGTCCTTGTTGAATATTGACCAATAAAGCCATTGTTTGACCTCTCGCTGTCTGATAGAGGACCAAGGTGCTCGGCCAAACCAGGTCCTGAGTACGCTCCGAAACTCTATACCGCGAGGATCACTGGCCTCTAGCTGAATGATGGGTTCGGCAGGGCTAGCGGGTCGACTTTCATCCAGCAAGTCACCGTCGTCTGGTAGAACGGCGAGACCTGACTTGAGGACACGGGTGAAAGCGATCTGCAGTTGGGCAATATTGCCTGCTTCGGAGTTAGGGGCGTTGTAGGGGCGGGAGACCGTAGCAGGAGTGACACAGACCTGACCCATGCTTCCAAGGTACAGAGACCAAACTTACGAGGTGCTGATGGTATAAACTGAACAACACCTGGCGGGCAATCGTTAAGAACCAAGAAAGATAATGGAAGGAGTTGTACCTCGCAAAGAGCGAGAACATAAAAGAGCTTCCCCCGCCAGCCGAAAGACGAGATAGACCCGGTGTAGAGCGTGTAAAGAACGAAAGCCCAGGACAAAGGTGCGACCAAACGTAGAGGGGCGACGACGAAGAGAGCGACGATGAAAAAAGAGAGATCTCGTCTGCGAGGGCTATCTGGTGCCTCGGGAATGTTGAGGCCCATGACGGCGAGGAACCAGAGAGGGACGGTCTAACAGAAACCCAGATGAGAGTCTTGGTCAAAATTCAAGTTGGCTGATCGCACCTGAAATTCTAGCACAGCCACCACTATCGGATCTACCGGCCCTAATCCGGGAACTTCCTCCAAACTTTTTCTCGTTCTACCATGTTGCGCGCTGGTCTCTCCGCCGCCACTCGCCCGGCCCTTGCGGTGAGCACTTCAAATCCATCTAACCGCTTTGACTTACTCGCTTCAGCGACCCGCCACCACTTTGGCCGCCGATTTCGCCAAGGTCGCCAAACGGGTACGCGTTGATCTGGCGTTTCCTACATTTTTCCCGCTGACATTTGAACGTTCAGCCGACAACGAAATATGGTGGTATCTATACTGTACGTCCCACAAAGCGAATTTCTGGCCCGCCCCAATTCCACCTTTCGTAGGTCACCCTCATTCCCGGTGACGGTATCGGCGCAGAAATCACCGATTCAGTGAAGGAAATTTTCGAGCACGTCAACGCACCCATTGAATGGGAGCAATACGATGTGTCTGGCATGTCGTCCGCTGGCGAGGCCCTATTCAGGCAGGCTATGGACAGTTTGAAGCGCAACAGAGTTGGGCTGAAGGGTACATGACCACACAGAACCGTCATCCGTGCTATAGACTGCTTATACCCTAAACTAGGAATTCTCTTCACCCCCATCTCTCAGTCCGGCCACATCTCATGGAACGTAGCAATGCGCCAACAACTTGACATCTATGCTTCTGTCGTTCTTTGCAAATCTCTTCCTGGCGTCCCTACGCGTCATTCTAACGTCGACTTTGCCATCATTCGTGAAAACACTGAGGGCGAGTACTCTGGTCTGGAACACCAGAGTTATCCCGGTGTCGTAGAGAGCTTGAAGGTTTCCACGCGCGCCAAGGCCGAGCGCATCTCCCGGTTCGCCTTCGACTTTGCCTTGAAGAACAACCGCAAGGTAATAATAATCTCGTCTCTCACCCTTGATCTCTAAATTTGGTTCACAGAAAGTCACCTGTGTACACAAGGCCAATATCATGAAGCTCGGTGATGGCTTGTTCCTCAACACTTTCCGCCGGGTCGCAGAAGAGTACAAGTCGCATGGTATCGAGTTTAACGACATGATCGTCGATAACACGTACGCCTCCTTACTCGGTTCATGCCATTCCCGCTCATGCACACTCTAGATCCATGCAACTGGTCGCGAAGCCAGGTCAATTCGACGTCATGGTCATGCCCAACCTGTACGGGGCCATTGTTTCCAACATTGGTGCCGCTCTCGTCGGTGGACCCGGAATTGTCCCCGGGTGTAACATCGGTTCCGTAAGTGTTGATTCTGATCCTCCGAGTTATCCCGGCTCAGTGCACGCAGGAATACGCGTTGTTTGAACCGGGTTGCCGCCACGTCGCGAGCGATATCATGGGGACCAACCGTGCCAACCCTACGGCAATGATTCTCAGCGCAACCATGCTCCTGCGGCACCTTGGGTGAATCCTTTTTTTGGTTTGTGCAGTTACACCATTCTGATGCCTATTGATAGCCTCGACCCCCTCGCAAACCAGATTGCTGCTGCGACGTTCGATGTCATCAACAGTGGTAAGGTTCGGACGGCAGATATGGGAGGATCCGCGACGACCTCTGACTTCACCTCTGCCATTATCAAAAACCTGTAACGTGGGCCTACATGCACCAATACCATCTGCACCATTCGGGATCTCTGTAGACATTTAGATTATATTACTACCAGGGATACATAACTTATGTTTTGTCGTAGCTACCGATATCCAGGTCAACCTCGTCGAAAGTGGGATCTTGATCCAGGATCGCTTCAAACTCTTCCAGTGTGAGCCCGCGAGATTTCTTGAGCGGCGGTTCAAGGCCTTCTTGTTGTACTGGTTCAGACTTCACGACAGCGTCGGTGTCGCCCGCCGGTACCGGACTACTCTCCTGCTTTCGAAGACTCAGGATCGTCTCGCATTTGACTTCTGCTCGTCCTCCCCATTCGTTGACCTCCGGTCTGAACTCGGCGTATAATCCCCAGCCTTTGGTGTTGATCTCCTGAGGAGTGTAGCTCTCCGCCAACAAACGCAACGCCCCAATGATGTGAGGAGTCGTTTGTCGGAATGAGCGGGAAATGTATGAAAAGGCTGTACTGGGTTGGACGGCGGTACCATTTGATAGTGCTCGCCACTGAGAGTTTTGATTCTTGAACAGTGGTCTTCACCAAGTGGTTGAACAAACGTGGCTTTGAAGTGAAACGGAAAGCTTACATTCTGACAGTAGAAATTAGCGCTCGTTTTGCAAGGAATGGGCAAACACACCGTCGACCCATCAATTCAACATAAGGCTGAGATCCTCCTTTCGCAGCTTCCGTGCTCCTTTTGTATTCGGTGCCCGGTTTATATATTCCCATGGATATGCCCTTCGTCACGGCGTTCATCTCAGTATAGACTGAAGCTTTTGCAGCAGACAACGGTCAGTTCGAAAGAATGATAGAGGAGACTCAAAAGTTAGCTTGCCGATACTCAGCGCCTCTTCGCGCTGGAATCCGAGCCGCTCAGCGACAAGAGTTGACCACGCCGTCATGAGAGGCGCACGGTTTACGACCGTGCTCTTCGTCTTCAAAATCTGGACAAATCGTTAGAGTTGTCTCCGAGAAATAGTTTAAAAGCCGTACTTCTTCGTCCAGTATCTCATCAAATTCGAGATTCCCGGCTACACGAGCTGATTCGTCTTTCGGCTGAGGAAGAAATTCGTTCACGTCCTCAGCGGTTCGCCGGCGCTTTTTCTTGGGCGGAGTTGTCTGATACCCAAACAAGCTGATAAGCAATGAAAGCGACTTCTGGCAAGATGCGACTCGATACCAAAGTCTCGACTGCGGTCATACGCTGGGTGGAGGGCCCTGCCTGACTTTGATTCGAGCGCGTAGACTTTACGCCGTATCCAGCTTTGCGCAGAGAAGTCATGACCATGCGCCGTGTGTCCTTGTCGTCTATACCGCAGGCTAACAGCTTGACCTTGATTCATTATCCAGTATGATGAGACGAAAAGCGACTGCATCGAGAGGTGAAGTGAACCTCATCCAGTCCAGAAAGCTTCGAAGCCGTGTTGAATTCCTTATACCTGGGCGCAGTCGCACGATTTCAGGGTTGCCCTTCTCTTGTGGGCTACTTAGGGCATACATTTTACCGGCTACCGCCATTGCCTGAGCGATGGGGACATTGTTGGACGTGAAGATTTTGAGGAAGTTCGGTAGAGATATTTTGGTTTGTTCCATTCTGCCGCAGGTCAAGCAGACGCACAACGCGCTCGGCTGCTCCCAAAGAATGTGTTGATAGGTCGGAAGAGTCAAAGCGGAGGCCAAGCCCGATTTTGGGCATATACGTAACTTGATCAAGGACTTGATACGTAAAGGATTTCCTCTTTCAACTTTGGCCAGGTCCTTTTGCGGTTTGCATTTCGCCATCGACGTTGTCCATGGAAACTCCAGTTTCTCCAAACCGAGGGCTCCCAAAAACCCCTCCTCCTGTTCCATCAGGAAGCCGACAGGCCACTGTTTCCCCAACAAAATCGCAATACCAACACTACGATGATGTCGATGGTATATATGATTCTGACCCCGAAGACGACGGCCCAAGATTCGAAATTGAGGACCAATTCATAGCGCCTGAGCAGGAGGTGATAATCCCATTTTATTGAATCGAGATTTCGAGCGTCCTCACGAGTAGGCAGAAATTGACCATCCGCGAATTGCATAGTTTGTGGAATAGCAAACAATGATGAAAGGGGACCGACTCGTTTTTAGGTATGATCCACGAGGGAGCGATCTATCTTAACCCTCCGTATCAGCGCGGTAAGCATCCGAATTGGTTCGAAGCATTCGCTCAATTTAGAGCCTCAGAGGTGGTTTGGCCTGCACAAAAACAGGCTCTTCTGATTGATTCCCTGTTTCGCAACTTCTATATTCCTCCCGTTGTTTTTGCTGTAACGCAAGATGAAGATGGCGTACCCATTAGGTGCGCGCGTTGTCTCTTCCGTAGCATCTTGGTACTCATTTTTCCAGGGTGTGCGTGGATGGTAAACAAGTATGTGCTTTGCTTCTTTGCAATACCCTGAGATAAAAGTTGCTAACATATGGTCAGCGACTAACCAGCATCCAACGGTACCTCGTTGTCAAAGTCTCCCAAGTCTAATCAAGTTTCGAGTCATCCTTCAGATTTCTGGATGGACAGGTTCCTTACGTCCAATCTAAAAAACAACACTGGTATTACACTCGTCCCGACTCCGCCAAGAAACAGAAATTGCAGCTCCCCGACCACATCAAAAGCGACTTTGATGCGAAGAAGATTGTCTGTGGTAGGCTCATGCTCGTATTTACCAGACCAAAACTCGTTCTCTGACCAGTAGTCAAGTTGAATACAAAGAGCTGACTCCTTCAATGGAGCGAGAAATCTTCCAGCGGGTGCAGATGGGTATGCCCTTGACGACGTACGCCAACCTATAACTTGAACGACGGGCGCTCACCCTCTCTTTACAGTGCTGAAAAATTAGCGGCAATTGACTCCCCATGGGCCATGTCAGTTTCGGTGCATGTTCCTCTGACGTTTGACTGACATGTGCATAGATGGATCGCATTAATTGAGGATAACTACATGAGTGAGTCTGGAAGTGAACATTCCTCCCGCCTTCTCATTCGTCCCAGCAAACGACGGGGGTCTCGCAGAAGTGCTAAATTTCGATAACAAACGCGGCCGCGAATTTCAGAACATTGCAAATTTTCTGTACTGCTGCGATGGATACCCGGAAGAGAACATACCTACCTCTCAGAAAATGTCCAAAGTGAGTATTTTTCTATTCAGCGCAGCGCAGCGCGTTGACGGTTCATAGTGGCTGGCGCGTGTCGATACGCCAACAGAGACATTCAAACAGGACATCGAACAGACTCTTACCGATCTGCGTACAATAGCAGGACGTCAGGAACTTAAGATGGCTTTCACCAATATTTCGCAGAGGATTGCACCGGTAGAATTCGTGTTCATTGGTAAGGGTTACAGTAACAGGTCTTTGGCACTACATCTAAACTCATCGGCGCAGGGGTCTTGCTCTACATTCTTCGAAATGCGTCCTTCACCGAGCGAGCGCAGGCCATTTATAGTCTACGAACCCAAATCCGCGAGCGCTTCCTGGATATCAAGTTCAACAGCCGGGTCGGCGCCGCGATGTGGGACATCATTCGCCAGCTGAAGCACAACCCTGCTGGCTCCGTCATATCAGCAACACCGAAACGGAAGCGTCGAACGTCGCAAGGCAGCGACGATGAATATCGACCTTCACCCATAAGAAGCTTTGGTAGAACTCCGAAGACGCGTTCGAAGCGAGAGTGACCGGGATAGAAGTGGACCCTGGAACCACTGGGAAGGAAACCCAGCGCAGTCTAACATCTATAGCCATATATTATTTCTTGGTGTACCATACCCCTTGACTGTCGGTTGTCGTGCGTGTATATTTGAGCAACAATTTGTCTCTCTCTTTGTTATTGATCGCGATATCGGAGAGGAAAGGCGCAATGTCGTCTGCCTTCCACCGGGGTCGCGTGAGGAACAGGTCGACAAATCGACTGGCAGGGTCGACGGGCAAGGCAGAACAAGGGAAATATGTGAAAACTTCGCTGCCACCAACGGGGCCGGAGGACGCCAGATAATTTCCCTGTGAGAACATGAGAGTCTCATTTCAAAAACAACGTTTTCGAGCAGCTTACTGAGAGTAGAGTCAATGACACCGAGGCTTCAAAAGTGTCGCCAACAGCCAGTTTCCACTTTTCTAATAAAGTGTCTTCGTCAATAGGTTCGTCCTACATCGACACATAAATGCACCATCTCGCACGAGAATGAAACGCACAAACCTTATGCTGTCTCAGTATCCCGAGCCCAACCTCTCTAATCACTCCCTCGGCATCCATACTCCAGACGCCATTATCAGTTTCACCGAACCAAGCCATGACCTGCGTGGACACGGCGCGTGAAATCTCGTTTTCGTCTGCTAGAATCGCGGCCACGTCTTCGATGGGTACTGCACGATATGACATTGACTGCGATACGAGGAGATTCAAAACTGTCTCGAGCACGGTGCTGAGGTAGCTCGGCGCAATAGGCCGCAGGGATCCGTGAATGTCAAGGATCCGCTGTTGGCGCAGTCCCCGCGCGAGCTCTGCGTCACTAGCTTGAATCGTTGCCCGTGCCTCCGCATACGTCAGACCTCCTCCTCCCTGGAATCAGGGCGAAGTCAAAATCAAACGCGCTGGTCACGATGGATATGACGCGTTGACTAACCGGATTGGAGGAGGGTGGCGGGTGAAGGTCTTCGCCATCGTGCACATCGTCGTACTCCTGTCCCCGTAACAGCGTCGCGAGTTTCTGAAGTTTCGGTACTGCGGGGGTGAGTTCGAGTATCTCGTTCACTTGATCGCGAATAGCCACGCCCTCGTCGGCGTCCGGCGTCGCAACGAGTATTGTATTAGACAGTACGACAGAACGGACGGCATAGGTCGCGTCGTTTGTGCATAGAACAGCATCTTCGCCAGATTGACCTTTGATGGACATTCTAAGCGCGGTGTGTTTGCAGCGTTCGCCTGGGTTGTGTTGCACACCTACCGGAGCGGACGGAGATTCTCCATTGAAGTCTCCACCAATTTCAACAGTTCCGGGGGAAGCTCGAGCAGTTTGAAAGAGCCTGCATCGTCAGTGAGTGATTCCGAAAACCGCAGGTCGAATTCAGTCATGAAAGTTGTAGCGAACGCGTGCAGTCACACCGACGCGACTGTGACAATCATCTCAAACTACGCCAACGGCCAACTTGCAGTCTAGACTCCACTGCAAGTTCCGGTGCGAGGAGAGATAGGATGAAGAATAGTCCGTTTGGCATTAATTATTTCAACAACAACACAAAGGGGGGCGGGGAGGTGTTCCACCAGTCTACTGCGTAATTCTACTAATATGGAGGGAGGGAGGGCTTTCGATTACTGGTCCAGGATCGTCGTCTCGACGATGATCGAGGTTACACGGTAGGGGTCTAGCCAATGAATGAGCTCGTGTTTATCAGGAAGAACGTCATAAACATACCGATGTTGGAAGCGGGGCGTCTGTCTTCGAGGTAGCCATAACCTTGAGCGGCGACGTGTCGGGGAATACGGATAGAAGCGCCACGGTTCGCGACACCGGAGCTGAAGGCGGTGATGTGGCCAGTCTCATGGCGCCCAGTCAACCGGAGATCATTGTCCTCTCCGTAGACAGCAATGTGCTCAGTGTGCTTCTTCGCCATCTTCTCAATGGCCGCCTCGATGTGCTTCATGCCTCCGGGCTCACGCATAGCTTTGGTAGAGTAATTTGTGTGGCAGCCGGCACCATTCCAGTCACCCGCGAGAGGTTTGGGGTGGAAGGAGACGACAATGCCCCACTGCTCGGCGATGCGGACGAGGAGGTAGCGGGCCATCCAGAGGTGGTCGCCCATGGAGATGCCTTCACAAGGACCGACCTGGAACTCCCACTGCGAGGGCATGACCTCCGCGTTGATACCACTGATGTTGACCTTGGCGTAAAGGCATGCACGGTAATGTGCTTCTATGAGGTCGCGAGCGAAGACCTTGCCAGTACCTGGTCGCCGAAGTGAGAACACAGTTAGATACGGAGCACCGTATACATACCAGCACCACAGTAATACGGTCCCTGAGGGCCAGGGAAGCCGCCCTTGGGCCAGGCGTAGGGCTTGCCGTCGGTATCGAAAAGAGTGTACTCCTGCTCAAGACCGAACCAAGGCTCGGTGTCTTTTGCCTGTTCCATTACTTTCTTTGCGTGATGACGGAAGTTGGTCTTATTGGGGGTACCGTCGTTGTTGTAGGTCTCTGCGAGGACAAGGATGTTGTCGCCGCCGCGGAATGGGTCAGGGAAGATGGCAACGGGGCGCAAGAGGACGTCTGAGTCATGACCAGGCGCTTGGTTGGTAGACGATCCATCGAAATCCCAAGTACGGAGCTGGCCGATGTCGGTGACCTTCTTGCTCACAGTTGTAGTCTTGGAGCGAAGTTCGCCATCGCCATCAATCCAAACGTCTGCGCGTCATTGAGACTGTGCAACGAAAGATAACAGGAATGTGAATACACTCTGCCTGGACCTTGTCGCCTTGGGGGAGGGCGAGGTAGGGGGCGAGGAGATCGTTCTTGTAAAGGTGAGCCATGAGAAGGGTGGGGTGGGGTGATGAGGGGAAAAGGAAGAGAAGTGTTATCTCGCACGACCAACGGGATATATATGCACCGGGAAATCCCGATGCCTCTTCGGGTCTGTTTCGGACTTTTCTGCGTTTCAGGACCAGGCACTGGATTGCATTGCGATAAGGCGGCTTGTTCATTCTAGCTATGTGATATTCGAGTCATACAGTGCAGTACTTGGCATGTGGACCTCGTCCTCATCGTCCCCGCCGTCCCTCGAGCTCTATCCGGTCTCGTCGGTCCGTGCAGCGGAACTAACGGAATGCAAACACAAAAACGGGCTGAATACAATTCAATTACGCCAGTCAGTCATCTGTCGCATTCGACCCCACTGGCATCGTCATTCACTGCCAGCGGTCGACGTCAACGGCTTCTTCTAGCCACTCCGTGAGCCCAGCCGCGCCATCGTGTCCTCCGAGTTCTCTTGCTCTTCTACCGTATCTGATTGAGTGACCTAGACGCAGTCCATGCGTTTAGTTTGAATGCCATGCGGAACTGGATTACACGCACCACGCGTAACACAGACTTCTTGGAAGACTCTTGTAGCTCTCCAGAAATTATTAGTTCATCCAGTATCGCATAAGCTTTCTGAAAGTTGAAGATTCTGTCAAATGGGATTCCCTTCAGCAGAGCCTCATCGTTGAAAGATATGCGGTGTCTCACAAATCCAATTCGCAGACCTAAGCACGCGATGGCGATGAGTACGCACTGCAAAGTATACGACACCGATGCACTTACATTGCCGAAATATCGGTCCAAGACCTCCACGTAGCGGTGTATAATCTCCAGCGTTACCAGCTCATTGTCGTTCGACCCAATTCCGCATACGAAGAAGAGCGATGCATATCTTCGGTAGACCACCTTGGTGTCTGCCCGAAATCGTTCAACGAGGGGCCTGAGGCATGGCTGGCGAGAGCATGCCTTTGTATTCCAAGAAATTGCACATCCGTGTGCGTCGAGCAAGTACAAGCTGCGTAACATCCTTGACAATCTTCGCCTTGGCCTTCGGCGCTGTAGTCGTAAACCACTTTGATAGACGGACTTTCCCTAGCCAACGCGCGCGTAAATCCACGATTCTAGACACTGAAGCACCGAGACAAGCCTTGACGCGAGACGAGGAGAATGTAGTTGATCATAACCCGAGAAGATTGTCGTTAAAGTTGACCGTGCGGCAGCGTTTGCCGATGTTTGTGTCAGCGCTTGTTCTTCGACTTCCACCTCGTTCAATGCTGATGCTTCATAGTGCTACAACTAGAAATACAACATGGGGATGAATGAAAACTATACAAATGCCTTCCACTTAAATATCCAATCCATGCGTCTCTCTATCTGACCTTGATCGTCATCTTCTCATAGAAATCGGATTTGACCGCCTTCAGGTCTTTCGACGCTCGGGTCTTTATGAGACATAACTGCATCGACAGAGCGTTCAGTCCAGCCCTCAAGCGAAACTAGTACGCACCTCCCCGAACGCAACATCCCACGGAAATCGCGTCCATTTGGTTGTCTTTTTTTGCCGTTCATCCGAATCAAACAAGTAGGCGTAAGACGCCTTCAGGCGAGCAGCTTCTTCTTCGCTTACTCTCAACCCCGATGGTCCAGTTGCAAAATCGCGTGAAAGTTCGCGCAAGATATCTTGTCGACGCTCTATTGGGAGCCTGCTGAAGTTCGGCCCTGCCAGCACCCCATTTCCGTGAAACATTGCCATCCGGTTTCAACTCGACAACTCACTGATTTTGGTCTTGTGCTTGGCGTGAACACCCTCGACATGCTCCTTAATGAGCTCCAGATCGCTTTTGCGGGACACGGCATCCTCTACCTCCTTGAGCAGCCGCATCGCTGCGTCCTTGGCCTCGCTCAACTCCGAGCTATCTTCTCCGACTCCTCCTCCTCCATGGCACAATTCTCCCCCTTCTCCAGAGCCGTATCCCTTTTTTTCACCGGCATCCACCTTTTGCAATATTTGCTTTGCCAGTAGTTCAATGTCAGAGTTCCGAAGGCCATCAGCCTCCTTTTTGTCCTTTTGCTTGTCTTCAAACTCGAGCCAAGGAGCGGTCAAGTCGCCGTCCACAACATGTACAGCGTCGGTTTTGAATTTGCCCTCAATCTCGGCTTTCAGTTCTTGCCCCCATGTGGTCCCCCACTGGTTTTTGCTGGCGTGATGGCACAGCTCGTCCATTATGAAGGTCCCCAAACCTCGGCCCCGCTTCAGGTTCAACATGTTGGTCGTGTCAGGGGCGCCCTCTTTCTTGTCTGCATTTTCTTTCCACTGAATGTACCACCGTCAACACAAGAGAGGAGGAGGAGATGGTGTGCGCTGCTTACCTCTGGAGGCCTTTTGTTGTACTTTTTCTGGTCATCCTTGTAACGTCCTGGAAGTACTGTTAGTCCGGTCTTGGCCCCATCCAAGGTTTTGCAGAACCTGAAACAACGTTTAGATTTTTCAATTGCATTCGGAAATCAACGAACATATAAGCAAGCCGGATCGTTTCCGAGTGTCGATATCCAAGGGAGTACGTCGCATTTAGATGCCAGTTCGAGTACTGGCCGACCACTGCCATGTCCCGAAGGCCACTCAACAAGTATGCTTGCATTTCTCGCAGCTGCTGTGCGTCCGTTAAGGATCGTGTTCGCTCCATAAAATCCGATACAAGTTCATTTTTTGGGGAAAAACATTGCGCGACTTCGGGTGGTTCCTTCCATGAAGTCAAGTGGGTGTCGAAACAGAAAATTGAATGGTTTTACCTGAGAAAAACGGAGGTCGGCATTGACAAATTTGTCGACTAGCTCGGGTTGCCAAATAACGAGCCTGATCAATCATATCAGATCCAGCAAGAAATTGTAACAGTTGAATTTTACCCTTTGTCGCCGTCATAGTCGCCTCCCGAAAGATAATCGGCTGCTCGACGGGATCCCTTGACAGAGAGAACGATCACCTCAAGTAAAATATCAGTCAATCCCCCGTTAATATTGAACAATGAAACAACCCTTACGTCCGTGTAATGGCGCAACTCTGGCCGGTCAACAGCCGTCCACTGATTTAGAGGAGTTAGTACGCGTTGAGACCCCAGGGAACGGTCGTCATCGACACAAAGTACGCCACTCACCTTTTGAACATCGGTCGGTAACTACCAATCTCCAGTTTATTATATCATTCAACTGCGGCTGTTCGAATACACTCACCTTGCACGGATGCCGGGTGATAAGCGCAGGACCCAATAAGATATCAGTGGGCATCCCAGACCGAGTTTGGAGATTATGATGAGAGGTTTTAAGGAAAAATTCTCCCTCTTCCAAGACTCCAAGCTCATCACAAATTAGAAATGCCATAGCGGACATTCCGACCGGTAGATCAATGCGATACGAGTTAATGCATCGCTTAACGCAGGTGTTGACGACTTGTTCGAGTTTAGCCCTTGTAAGTTACGTCTCAGTTGCATCCCTTATAATAATGGCTCTTCACAACTTACCTGAGGACGCTACACGTCCGAGGATTGAAGCCGGCGTCCAACAGATGCATGACCGTTTCCTCAAGCGACGAGGGACACCGCGAGATGGCGTCGATCCACCATGCAGTACTGACCGGTTCATCTTTGATTCCCTCTTCGTCATCATCTTCTAGTTCTGCGCTGTCCCTCTCTGAGTAGCCCTTGACGCGGGCGAGAACAGTTTCCTGGCGAGCCATTCGCGCCGACATGACACCCCCAGCACGACTAACAGCCCACCACAACTTCTCCATTGCCTGTGGCCCCTCCCAAGTTACCAAAGGAGTGACGGCGTTGACAAGTGCAGTTTCTATCAGATTGATAAATGCTTTCGAAGGCATGTCATCTTTCTTGCGCCTTAAAGCATAGTGAGAGCTCACCTGAAGCAGGTACACCGTTCTCTCCCAAGTTTATTATTGTTTCAACAGGAAGTCGGCATCGCGTGTTGGTGTGCGATGACCGAAGCAAATCCACGGTGCGCAAAGCAGGGTCTTCGAGGTTGGTATGCTTGACTTTTATTTGGGATGGACGCAAACAGGCGAGAGGCCGCTCATTGTCATCGGTTGGATGCATTACCAGGAGACCCTGAGCAAACAATCAAGAAAAGAGCGAGTGAACAGCCATCTCGGTCACCTTTCCCCCTGCGTCTATTAGTTCGGGCAAGTAAACGAGTCAAAAGAACTAACCAACGAGACGGACTTGAATAGCAGTGGGCCATGAATCCATCTCGTATTGATTGTAAATCAATCGAAGCCCAGCTTTGTTGATCAAGCCGGCGCCGTCAGACATATCGTCGCCAGACGTAGATGCTATGCAAGCTATTCAGAATGAGAATTCCTGAGTAGAAAGGGAGATTTAACTGATATCAGGGATGTAACTGATTGCATCCTCCTCGAGTCTCAATACCGGAGCAGAGTTTGACCTTCCGAGAGCGAACCTTGACGCCCACTTGGCCATGGTCTGGAGCTAGTTTAGTGACGCAACGAGGCAATACGAGCACTTTACTTGTTTCGGGTTCAATTCGAGTGCATTGTGCCACGCTAGAAATTCACGAAGAGAGAAGCCCCCTGGGGTCGTTCTGGTAGGATGGACACGACCCCCCTCCACAATTTCATTAGTGCAGACAAGGAAAACATTGGCATCTTTCGCGTCAAATGCGCGGAAGACTTTGTTCCCCAAGATGAATGGGCGCTGGAGGAATCGGATCAATTGCTCCGACTCGGACGCCTTTTTAAGGACATCTTTCGACAAACCCAGAGTAAGGAAACGCTCAGATCCCCACCGACGAGCAAATCGGTTGGACGGACTAGCGGGATCTCAGTCAAGGCAAATCTTGATAATGGAATGCGCACCCGAGTTCTGGCGGCTTAAGGACAACTTTGTACGGTATAGTTTTATTTTTGCCTTCGACAATCAGCTTCGCGGTAAAGTGAACTTTGCCGCCGAACCAGTCGAGGGCACTTTCGCTGAATCCTGAGGCGACCTGAGAGGTACCATGGAATCAGAGCAACTGGGACGTACCCAGCCCTGCAAACTCGTCCTTGGCCAGATTCTCCACTTCTAGATGCAGTTCAGCCCAGGGCGACTGGAATGTTTTGAGAAATTGAACTGGTTGGTTGGGATCATAGTTACCTTCGCCGCTCTCTCCTTTGCGAAGGCGTTGTCGAGGACGGTGCCGGAACTTTGACCAAACAGCCCAGGGATCAGGGGGACAGCATCGACGACGCTCAACCCCTGCAGTTTAGCCAAACCGTCCATGTCAATGGCTGCATAGTCTCCAGCAGCGATGCGAGCAATCTCAAACTGAACGCCATAGGGTAGACCCAGCTGATTGAACTGACGCTGGTGAGATGAGGAACGCGACTGTTACTATGTTAGCGTCGGGGTTAGATAACAATGGGCATGGCATACGATGATATATGGTGAGAACCAACCGTCGCCTTCGACTGGGTTTGGCCGCGCAAATTTAGCGGGTTTTGAGGGTCCGGCCGAGGCATCGATTGAGTCGCGGTTTCTACGTTTTCCCAAAACGCTCCGGCCAGATTGGTTTTGTTGAGGCAACATAAGCCTGCCAGATCCAGAAGACTCATTCGAGGCATTACTGTCGGTCCGAGAGAACACAGTGCCTGATGAGGTTCTGGAGCTCGTAGCAGATTCAGCCACGGCAATGGTGGTGCCGGAATCGTTGCTATTAGATCGAGAAAATGGCTTGGAACTGTTACTAGATTTCGATGTTTCGCTGGAGGAGGGTAGCGGCTGTCTCGGAGGGTTGGCAATGGACCGCATCAACTGCGTTCCAACTAGGTTGGTTGGTTGAATCGCGCTGGAATTTGGAATATTAAACAGAATCTTACCTGGCGCTTGCATGATGAGCTCTGATATGTCGTTTTCATCGTAGTAGTCTGAGAAGCTGGAATGCTACGTCTTATGAGCGACACAGCGGAATATTTCTCGTCTTGAACCTACTTGAGAAAGGGCAGGAGGTTCGCATTTTTCCGATACTTAGTTGACCAGGTCAGGGATTAACCAAAAATTGAGCGAGGTTGCAACGCACCATCGGCGTCTGCTATCAGTCCACTGATATCTGGCAGACCGAGATAGAGATATTGCTGGACAGAATTGTCAGAACCCACGAGGAAAACGCGCCATAAATGTCGCAAACACGACGTCTCGTACCTGAGAGGGGGGAATGTCTGGTGGTGGCAGCTATTCAACAGTGACGATGCATTCTGCTGAAAGTGCCCGTACCTTCCTCCGCTAGACTCATGTCTACTTCCACGCTTCGCGATGAGCCCTGCACATCGGGCACAGGCATGGGGGAAAGTCCTGTTCGGGGAACTTGAATTGTCTGCAAGTTGAGATATAGGTATCCGACAGTGTCGCGCTTTGAAATGGTGGACTGAGAGGAGGGCGAGAATGGAAGGGGGTGATTTGAGAGGTATCCAGTCGATGACGTTCGCCCCCCGAATTCAAAACGACGCGACTCTTGACGCGGTTCGGGTTCGAGACAGGAATAAACCAAAGATTTCTGTTACGTAAATACGCGCTACGTTACGAGATTTCCGTGGAATCAAATTTGTGTCTTGCAGTTGGCTCGTTGAGCTCTGTTGAGCTGGACCAGTGCACAAATACCGAAAGAAAATTATCGTGATCGTACAGGTACTGTATGAGACATGTATGTAAAATTACCGCTTCTTGGTGGCCTTTTTCCTCTTTCCGCCGGATGCCTTGCCCTCCTTGGGTGTGACCGTACCACTGCCCGGTGCGTCCGACGCAGTTGTTGAATCATCATCGTAGCTTTCGAGCTCCGGGGTGACCTCCTTCGGAGCACCAGCAACGCGCTCGAAAGCTTTTTGATAGAGTGACTTGACGAGAGCAAAGAACCAGGTGTTGCTGAACGTCGGTGGGGTGACGGTTGACTTGTCAAGGAGGTGCATGTCGCCTGAGGGATCTAGCTGAATGAATGGTACACGAGTTTTGGATCAAACACTCTCATTGTTCAGAGATAGAAAACGCACGAGATATACGTGGTTTGCGTCAACGACCATGTCGACATAGCGCTTCCTGACACTCTCGCCCTCATCGTCGACGGCGGCAGCTACATTCACCTTGACCTGATAGCACATACAATCAAAATGGTGCCGGGACATTGTTGTACTCGACAACTCGCCTTCCGCTGTCCTTCAACTGGGATCAACTTGGTCCCCCATGCGGCCAGTTGCGCCTCCTTCACAAGGCGCTCCATCCGTTTAACATCGTTTCCGTAGTTGATTTTCTGTAATCAAAAAATAAATGACAGCGTATTGAGAATGGATTGAATCTTTACCTGAGCTATGTAATGGAAACCCGATGTGACGAGGATAAGGAACGTCAGAACCGTCTGTGAGTCGACAAATCAATTACTCAGGAACGACTGCGAAGGAGACATCGCATACGCCGAGACCAGGCCGGAACCTGGAATAATAGTAGCCTGTGCCGCGCCAGACGGGTACCCCATTTTTGTAGAAGAAGTCGTATCTATCGCGACTCTCTTTGTTCCTCAGGATGGTCGAAACGACGCCTAGCCGAGCAAACCGCTCATGGATTTTTTTGTCGTTGGGGTTTTTATCCGGGCTGCAGCGTCATTAGAAGCATATTCAAATGCCAGATGATCTGCAACGCACTGAAGCTGCATGCTCTTCTTCCTGTAAGCCTTTGCAATCTCTGACGTGCTCGCAGTGGAGGGAACATCAAGCCAAGAGTAGAACGTTGTGCCTTTGCCCTCAGATGTTTCGATAGCACCGACGAGGTCGAAAATCTCATGGTCCTCCTTCTCCCATGCAAGTGCAACCGTCACCAGGACTGCCAAGAAAGTGAACAGGAAGAAAGCCCTCATCGCGGGGCGATAAAGTTACGTGCAGAAGAGAAAGCACAGAAGAGACGTCGCCTTTCGCCGAATTGCCAGCAAGTCGCGCGTTCACGTGCTTCGGCATTTGCCGGTCTTTCCTTCGCGTTTTCCTCACTGCGCTTCAACTTGGCTTCAACAGGAGAATGGCCCCGCGAAAGCGTTGCCCAGTCTGCAGGTCTAAGCAATGGCATAAGGAACCTTCAAGCGGCCTCATTGCATGCAGTGAGGGCCATATTCTTCAAGTATCCTTACACATTCATCCGACACCAACTGCGTTCCTCAATTCCACTTCATAGAATTACAGAAAAGAAGTGTCGGATGTTGACATGGTGGGTCCCCATGCGGTCAGAAAGCGCACCATCAAGGTGAACAAGAAAAAAGACGGCCAACAAGCGGGCACCACAGATCCCAAGTGTTTGTATGCTTTCGACTGGCCCGCTCTCAGCTCATCTGGCATGAACAGTGTACCACGGCAATCGGGGGAGATACTTTTACTTTCAGTGCCTTCAGCTTATCTTAAGGCACCAAATTGCTATTCTAATTGAGCGATGGGCTCTGCCTTCCGAGTTTGAAGTCTGTTTGTCGTGTTGGTTCTCACACATTTTTAATCGTCATGCAGATAGTGTGCAGGGACCTGTGGGCGCTCCATCTCAGTCTCCTGAAGGACCCTCCTCCGTCGGAGTCATACCTCGCAGCGCAAGATTCGGACCGAGAGGAAGAAAAAATTCCCTCCACGGCTGAAATAGAGAAACAGAGCCCAGATCCAGAATCTCATCCACCAGATCCTGGACCGGCACCGAGCGATGATGATGTCAGTGACAACGATGCAAAGGACGACGGAGACGACCCCGAGCTGGACGACCTCCTCGCGGAAAATTCTGCATCCGAGTCTACATCTGATGAAGACGATGGCAACAAACCGAATCTTATGCCCTCAGAACAACATCGACCGAAGGTTGGCCTGGCGAGCTTCGAGAAGCCTGCAAACACGCTCGCGGTGATCGTCCTAGCATGTTGGACGTTGCGGATCCCGATTTTATATCGCGACATGACGCAGTGCGTTTCAATTTCAACTTTTTTGCGTGAGTCGGCTGACAGGAACTGTCGAAATGCAGATTGATCGAGTCATACGAGCTGCCTTACTTGGAAGCTGTTCGACTGATTCCTGAAAGCATGAAGATTCATCTGACGAAACAGAATGTCCAGGCACTATCTCCTCTGGTGAGTACTATCTCCGTTTTCTGAGGCAGGCAGCTGACCAGCATCGAGAAAACCCCAGACACGCAAACGCTGCACACACTTGCGTCATCGCTCGCTCGACGAGTGCATTTATCATATGGCATCAAGACGCCTGAAGCCAACGCAGCTCCGATTCTCTGGCGTGTGTTAACACAGTGTCTCGGCGGCGGCCGTATGTTGTTGCTGTCTTCATGACGCTCGCGAGAAATTAATTCATCCCCGCGCTGCTTGTAGCGCCGTTGTATACGCTCACGAAACGGCTCTCGACCGTGTTATCACTTCCGTTGACGCTGCATCATTCGCTGGCACCGCGCTTGAAACAGATCAAGCAATACGATGTCGAGAGTCACCAGTTGGACAACATTGCACCGGAACTGGCGTTTGCTGCTACAGGTATCATTGTGCTGAAAATAATCTACGGTTTGGATGGCAGAGAAAGGTTTGCTGATTTTCGATTTAAAAATAACTCAAGTAACAGAAGACCAGACTTCCACTTGATTCGGAAGACCCCGCCGGTGATCTGCCTCGGCTCGATGGGTATCTGGAACAGGTCGAGAGGATGAACGAAGGGGACAGCAGGAGAATGGAAACCGTGTTTGATTCGAGGACACCGATGTAAGAGGATTCAGTGCGGATCCGGGCAGATGTTAAACGATGAACAGGTTGCTTGAAGGGCTTGACGATGATACGGTGGACCAATACCTTGCATTCTGTGAACGTGCACTAATCGGACCGGCAAATGGTAAGCGGAACTCGTCCGGCCGGTAGAGAGAAGCTGACGAGAGAGTCTAGACGTGTTAGCACGGTTCTTTCCTGCTCCCATTGCCAGTCAGACGAGTCTGTCGCAGGTTGCGAGCGAGGAGGGCGGTCAAATTGGGTTACATGCGATGAGGCCGCGGGACCGAGAGGAGGAGATGCTGCGGCCAGGGGAAGGGTACGCTTTAGGCGACGGGGGTGAGATGTCGGAGGAGTACAGTGTCATTGTGAAGCGAGGTGCACGGTGGATCGGGGTGGAGGAGATGTATCTGCGTCGGGTGATCGAGAACTTTGAACGACGTGTGTGGCGGAGGTGGACGGGGATGAAGAACAGCTTGAATATGTATGAGGATGAGACGGGTAAATGAAGGTCAAATTGAGGGTGAAATGTTGGATGAAATTCAAATGTTTTATTTTTTTCGGAGTATTTGTGGTTGTTACATCATAATGGCACGTTCATTAGTTTCCCGCATGAAGCTTTGTTTTTGACCACCGCCGTCGACACCCTTGAGGCCCCTCGCCGCCGTTGTCGCCACCGTCGTCCGCAATGCGCCGTATCGCCTCCGTATTCGGCCGCAAGGACAAGGACGCTGCCAAGTCCGACGTCAAGCGCACTTCGGCCCCTACCCCGTCCCCGTCACCCGTCCCCCCTCCTCCCACCCCCAGCTTGGCCAGCGAGCACGCGTCCTCCGCCTCTTCAAATGGCTCAGCTAGCTATAGTTTACAGACTCCAGACGATAATGAACCCGTTCTCACGCGCACCCTCACTGCTAAATCAAAGTCTTCACCCTGGACTGCCTGGCTCGGTAAAAGGTCCGGTACGATCAAGCGTGGTCGCCCAGCGGACCCCCACTCCCCGCTAGACCAGGTCTGGGACGAACCCCACCCCGACTGGCGTCCAAAACAGCCCCCACCTATCCTTCATCCTCCCCCGACTCCCAAAGCTTTCCCACAGCCGCCCGTCCTCACTGTCGACATCGACTCGGACGAAGATGCATCTTCAGAGGACTCGGAAGACGATGAGCCCGTATCACTTGTTTCCCGAGTCCCCTCCCTCCACCCCCCAATCTCCCCCACCCAATCTAGAAAAAACCTACAAGTTTTGACTCAGAACAGCCTAGTCGACAACCCCCCGTTGGTATCACCTTTTTCCCATCTCACTGGCTTCCCGATGTACCCGCGTTCTTCAAACCTACCCCATTCCCTCTCGGTCCGGCCCACTTTGTCAACCACGATGCATAGGTCAGCCTTGCTTCGGCGTTTACAGTCCGATACATCAAATCAGCTCGCTCGTTCAATTTTGCCCTTCGCATCCCGTCCTCCTCCCACTCCTGTTGACCCCCCGTCATCCCCTCCGTGGTTCAACGCACGAGCTTTGCCGGTAGCGATGACGCTATCCCCTTCCAGCCCCGGTCTTCGTCGATGGATGGCACGGCCATGTTTCGAAGAGAGAATCGCCGTATGGGTTCCGCAGGATGAGGCCGTCATCTGTCAGCCTGTCATGGCTTCCCGCGCCGTAGCCGAGCTTGAGTTTTCTGCAGCTCTCGACGCGATGATAGGTTTTGGTCTTCCCGTCAGCGAGGCAGAAGAACCGCTTTCCGTAGCGGAGCTGCTTGTACCGACTCCGAGTCCTATAGAGTCACAGCCTGCACCTGGTGAGCCTAAACACCTTCTTTGCCTTTCGCGTACTGAAACTTTCTCTCACCTCCAGCTCAATCTGCACGTAATGCCCCATACCAGGCTGTACCATCTCCTCTGCGGACTTCCACTCTCAAATCTTCCCCTTCCAAGTCGCCCATAACCGAAACACCCCCTACCGCCGCAATTCCAGATTCCGCTCCAGCGCCTGCGCCACTGCTCGCGCCCCCACCCGCAGCATCACGAGTGCGATTTGCCGAGGATGACAAGGAGGATGTTATACCTCTGGGTTACGCTTTACGCCAAAAAAAGCGGCGCGAGGACAAAGCAAAATTCTTGCGCGAGGAACAGGAGAGGAGGACACATGAGCTAGAGAGAGCTAAACAGGAAGAGGAGCGGATACGGAGAGAGCAGGAGCGGAGGCAATGGGAGGAGGAGAAGAGAGCTTGGGAGAAGGAAAAGAAAGCCATGGAGGAGGAACGGTTGCGGCGTATTTACGCTGAGGAAGTCGCCGCCACCCGGGCACGGAGAGAACATCAGAGGGCCGGTGGAGGATACGGTACCAGCGATGGTCATCTTCCGGCGTCGAGTTCTACGACGTCTTTACGGGAAGAACGTAACAGGGAAACTTACTCTCGTCCCTTACACGATCATGCTCCACGGCGTCAAGCGTCCGAGCCCGCGGTGCCCCAGCTCACGAGCAGCCCCTCTAGCTCGCCGCACACCTCGTCTCCAGGCAGTTCACGACCTCCGAGTATCGCAGGCCATCAAGCTGGCAGTTTACGAGGATCTTCCAGACCAGCGTCAGTCCACACCAATTCCTCTGAAGATG
Organism: Favolaschia claudopus; assembly: GCA_037176885.1. NCBI lineage: Eukaryota > Fungi > Basidiomycota > Agaricomycetes > Agaricales > Mycenaceae > Favolaschia > Favolaschia claudopus. Next base: position 1,609,630 of record JAWWNJ010000002.1, read on the forward strand.
CCCGGCACTCCAGCGTCAATGCTGGGAAACGTAGTTCAATGGCGTCTTTGCCGGCGAAAATGCCCAATAATCAATTTGATTGGGCGACCTATTCGGCGTGGTCCGCTAGCAATCCGACCCTCATGGTGCCCCCAGTACCTCCAATGCCTATGTACGCCATGGACATGCCGTTACTGCCTCCAACGCCACCGTTTATGCTTCAGCAATATCCTCGACCCAGGTCCCAGAACCATTCGCCTTCGCCGAGTCCTTCTTCTCCATCTGCTTCACCGTCACGGCATCGTCTTCCCAGTAATGGTAGCTCAGAGCGAGTGAATGTTGTACCGCAGCAACCGCGGACGCCTTCTTCACGGCGAGGCTCAAACTCGTCCTCGTCAACGCCTCATAGACCTGTTGCATCTCACCAGCGACGGAGTAGTGACGACGCTCGGCGTGCCAGCTTACCACCGCCCAAGGACTCGCACCATGGAGTCCGCTCACAACCGAGTTCGTTGAGGTCCCCGTCCAGCAGCTCGCTTTCACGGGGACGGCCACCGATCCCGTCGTCGGTGTATCAGCCTCCGCTACCGAGTCCTTGGTCTGCACCCCCGCTGGCTACGTCGTATTCACAACAGCAACTCAGTTCTGCGGCCCTAATCAATGGGTATGGGCAACACGTTCCCCCGAAAGCGAACCGACGCCAGACGACAATATCCTAACCTCACCGTGCCCCCGATCCGCCTCCAACGCCCGCCATTGGTGTTGTAATATGACAGCGATGCCCAGGGTTTGTAGCATTATCCGATTCCGATCGTATCATTAGTACTCTTTTTCTCCACTCTCGCTTCGTGACTTGCATATAGTCCATCCACCCATTTAAAACCCCACGCTCATTAACCAAACACACGCATTATTTTCATGTACGCATCCAAGACCCACGAGTACTCGCATAGCGGAGTTCCCTTTGCACCTATAGCATATCTCAGATACTATCGTCGCATACGAGTAATCCTTCGCTAGCTCTCCCACAGACATTGGATACGACAGCCACAGATAGTTAGTTTATTCTTCCCGTACGCATTTCCCGGCGGTACTCATGAAGACGTTCACATTATCCATATTTTTTTGCATGGTTTGCGCCTCCACGTGTGGCTGTGGCATCAGAAATATTGACCTCCTTCCATTTTGGAAGCCGGCGTAGTGGTAAAGCTGCAGCGAAACAAGACCAGACACCACCGGCGCTACCACCACCACCTCTCCGCACCTTCTCTTTCTCGCCGTTACGATCATGAGCTGGACAGGGTAAGTAGCTCGGAGACCGCTGATACTTTCAACAACGCTCATGAATCCCAAGTTTCAAGAAATCCTTCAACCGTGCTGGAACGACAGTAAGGTGCCCCGCAAGTCGTACTCGAATCACTGTGTAACATCAAACGTCCCCAGCTCCTTCAAAAGACCGGCCAGATCGAACGGACGATCGACCGCGAGTTCACAGACGAGGAGGCCAAATTCAAGACGTTAGTGCCAGAATTTCTCTGTATCGCACTCACAGACCTGCTGTCTAGATTCGAGAAGGAATGTCAGGCGCTGCAGAAGGATAGCAAGAGTTATTGGGATGCCATGCGCGGTAATTCCACTCCCCGTGTTACATGGACTTCGAGCGGGGCTGAGCGATTCGTTAGCGATGACGGCGGCGCAGACGCGGATAGCGGATACGCTCGAGACTTTCTATGGCGCTGCAGATCGTGCATCGGAGGGTGCCATGGCGGGACACGCGTATAAGCGGTCAGTTGATGACTTGGATGGTGGTTTTGGTCGGGAGCTCGTATGTCTTCCTACACTCATCGCGGTGTCAGGGCTTACTAGTCCTTGCTAGGATGGACCGTACCGCACCACTATATCTGAGCCATTAGGAAAGATGTGCGCTTACTTCCCTGTGGTGAACGAACATATCAACAAGCGGAACAAGAAGGTGAGCTCCCGTTCAAAAATTTACTCCATCAAGTGGATAAACCATATCGTTCCCAGCTGCTAGACTACGACTCAGCTCGGAGCAAAATGCGTAAACTAATAGACAAGCCCAGCGAAGACCCCACCAAGCTTCCCAAGGCACGTCTTTGCGCCCTGTCCCCGACAATGTCGCCTGATACATGGTTTCACAGTCTCAGCAAGAACACGACGAGGCAAAGGAGGTCTTCGACATGTTGAACGATCAGCTTGTTGCCGAACTCCCACAACTAATGGATCTGCGTGTACCGTACTTTGACCCAAGTTTTGAGGCGATGATCAGAATGCAGTCGAAGTTTGCGGAGGAGGGATACGAGAAGTTGAGCGGCGTGCAACGCTATTTTGCTGATACCATCCGTGACGACTACGCCGCTGGGCAGCTAGATGCTCAAGTTAGTGTCCTTTCCAATTGCGTTGACGACTTACTGACATATCCGCTTCAGGTAGAGGGCGTCCTCAACGAAATGAGAGAATTGTCGATCTGCGGTGCCAACTAGTGCTTGTTCTACATATTTAATGTGTAATCTTCTTGTATTCACACTGGATCGCGGATTGGTATTGGGGATCTCATCGCCGCTAAGAAACCAATCCCCACGCCGTCCATTGCTGCCGAGTTCCGCGACATTCACTCAAAGAATCTTAAGGATTACAAGAGTGCGCAGGGCTCGCTGCAACGCGCGGTCGCTACGAACGATACTTTCGTCGCTAGCTGTGCCAACGGGTCTCCACCCTTGGTCACGAACCTGCTCAAGATCCCCCACTACCAGCTCGTCAAAAGCGCTACCAGCGTCGACGATGACCCCCGCGTAGTGACCGCTCTTGTTGCAGCTGAATCCGAGTTGTCCGCCGCTGCCCGCGCCATTACCGATTATATCAAAACGGTCTACGCCGTCCAGATTGATCACTGTCGCAAGCTGGTCGACCCCGCCAATGCCGCAGATCGCTTTGCTGCTGAGCTCACAGCGTACAGCACCAGCATCATTAGCAACGCCGGCGGCTCGGATCCCGCGCTATACGAGCACTGCATCTCGCTCCTCAAAGCGGCATACACCCGTGAACTCGCTGATACCAATCTTGAGCACACGGCGGTGACGATGAGACTGAACGCGAAGAAGGAGGCAAGGGCCTTACAGGTCGCCACCACACGCGCCGACTCCGAGATGAAAGATGCTACGCAGCCGGTGGGAGCTTTGATTACGGAAGAGATTAAGAAGCAGCTTGCGGCGTCCCGTAAAATGCTTTCCTCTCCCGCTGTCGAACCCGTCGCTGACCTTCCCAACACCAGTACCTGGTATCATGGAAGCTCTCAAGTCCTCGGCGACTCCCGCAAACGGCGACGCTCCACCGTCGAACACGAACCAGCAGAAGGATTCCTCGAATACGAAGAAGCCCCATGCAGTAGTCAAGACCAACCAGCCGAAGCAGCACCGCGGTGCACGCCAGGCCGGAGCGGCGAACCAGAACGCGCACGCAAGCGGAAGCGGAAACGCAAACGCGAAGCCTCGCAACACGTCCACCCGGAAGCCGCAAGGCAATTGGAAGGGCAAGGGCAAGGAGAAGGCGGAGCCGGAGGACAACGGCAACTCGTCGTAACCGAACCCCCTACATCCTCGACTTCCTTTGACGTGTTACGCTGGGTAAGCCCGCCAGGCAAACGGTTTCATTACCACCGCCCTGACACTTACCCAGACAGTTTCTTTGCATTTGATACACCCGATTCCGTTCGTTTACAGTACATTGTCAGTACCATGACACCGTTATATTTTGATACGCGCATACGAAACCGCGCTTTCCATAACCTCACGTCGTTGGAATTGACACATGAGCAACAGCTCACCTTGGCCCTCAACCCCAAGTTCGCACCTCGACCTCCACCAGCCGAGATCGCGCCCGTGCAAGACGCTGTTGACGACTTTAGTCGCCGACTCCGCCTTCGCATTGAGAATAAACTTAAAGATGAGTCGGCCCCCTCCATCCATAAGTTCTTTGGCGGGGAGTTCACAGAGCGCGGCCAACCACGATACGTGCCGCGTTTCCATACTCCCAACCCCTATGCCACGGGTGCCGCCTTAGTCGACCTTGCTGAAGCTGCGTTGTCCAAAACCCGCCAGCAGATTGAGGTCGAAGTTCTTAGCAGACAGGCCCTGCATATCAAACCCAATATCAACCACGTCGACCTTAAAGCCCTGCTCAATTTGTTAACGGAGAACAGCATCCTCGCTGTACCCGCTGACAAAAACCTGGGACTTTGCCTTGTGACAACGGAATGGTATCACGGTGCGGGGCTCAAACTTCTTCAAAACGACTCCTACGTGGAGGACGAACCGGACCATCCTGCTCTCACCGCAACGCTCAAGGGGATTGTTGAAAAAGCAGAACCCTTCGTTACGAAACAGCAATACAAATGGTTAATGCTACCTATCACGGAGCGGCGGACGAAAGTCCCGGTTCTGAAAGTCATACCGAAGATCCACAAACTCCCGCTGTCGGGGCGGCCTATCGTCCCAACGTTCGAAACTCTGCTAGAGAACGCATCAGCGTGGGTTGATTACCAAATTAAACCGCACCTCAAGGACTTTCCATGGATACTCCCCGACTCGAAAACCTTCTGTCGGGAAATCCTGGAATTGGACCTACCTCATGGGGAGGACATCTGGCTCGTTACAGGAGACGTCGTTGCGATGTACCCCAACATCCCCATGGATGATGGAATCGCTAACATCGCGTCAATCCTTTGCACCACGAAAATGGAATTCCATACCCTCGCGGAAGCATCGAGCCTCGAGTTCACGAGTCGTAAGCAGCTGGTTATCCTGCTGCTGAGACTCGTATTGAAACACAACTATGTCCAATTTGCGGAAACGACTTACCGACAAGTGATTGGCACTGCGATGGGGACAGCAACGGCACCAACATATGCCAACCTGTTTCTCGCCAAATACGAAGTCGAGGCGCTCCGAGAATTTAAATCAATCATCCTATTCTATAAACGGTTCATCGATGATACATTCTCTATCATCAAAGGGACACGTACGGATGTGCAACGATTCATGGACCGCTTTGGGTCACTTCATCCTAGCATGAAGATGGAGTGGACGGTGTCGCAAGAACACCTCCCTTTCCTTGATGTACACGTATCGCTGGGTCACGACCCCGCCACTCCGGCCTTCAACCCGAAGCTGCGCGTCACGACAACGGTATATCAGAAGGCTTTAAATGCCTACCTCTACATTCCCTGGAAGTCATGCCACTCCCCAGACTCCAAGCGTGCTTGGGTGAAGGGTGAATTAATCCGTTACGTGCGCATCTGCTCAAACGAGAAGGATTTCCTGCAGATCAGAACGATCTTCGCGAAGCGCCTACGTGACAGAGGTTATCCAGGGTTGTGGCTCCGATCTGTCTTTGGGGAGATTGAATACAAGGTCGACCGCCCACGGGCGCTCAAATCTGAAAAGTCGATTGATTTAGACGATGACCGTGATTTACATGTCCTCAAACTCACCCATAATCCAGTCTGGGATGAAATAGACCTTCAACCCGTCTGGCGTGAACTGGACGAGGCCTGGAGGAACCTTGGGGTTGGCTACCCTGAGTTCCGTTTCCTGGCATCGTTTAGAAAACCAGTTTCGCTGGGTGACCGGTTAAATAAAACGAACCGCGACACACTCGGAGCATACCATGACCGGCTTGCCCAGAATGTTTAATTCCCTTTTTTCTCAATCCTCGGCGTGCGACGCCCGCTCCCCTTCGGGTCGCGGTCACGGCGCCGCACCACCTCGGATTTCGAAAAAAACACTGGAGTTACAATTAGTTCTGGCCCTGGCAAGTATTCAGACAGTCTCACCTTTTATTTATGTCGAGCCCCAAGGGTTCCATAGATAATAAGCTAGCTATTGTCCCTCCGCCAAAATTTTAGGCACCTTACCGGGCCAGGCGAGATCAATTAAGTTACTGGTGAAACTCGTCGAGATACCCACTTACTTCGCATGACACAAAAACTTCATTGGCAGTTGCTGAAGCCGTGAAGGTCCAGATTTAAGTGGTAAACCAGGGAGGGGAGATGGAGAACGTTGAGTCCAAAGCACCGGATTCCGTGATCCCTTCCTTGCGAGTTTGTTTGATTCTAACAGGATAAACAAACACCGCCATGGTACATATATAGGGATAACGCCACCTGACGAGTCTTTACAGACGAAACGTTACAGTATCCTTAACGTCGTGGATCCCAACACCCTCTGTAATTCAGCTTCTACTTGTCGTCGTCGTCGTCGCTCGGTGGGCTCGCTGCGCTCGCCCACCTCGCTCCTCCTCCTCCTCTCCGATTTTCAATTGTTTACTGCGTTCTCGAGCCTTGACAATCCCAAGCCCTCGCTGGTCCTCTACTAGCTTTACGACGCCCCCATCGCAACCTCTGGTGTCCCACCCGTCCTCGCCATAGCGAACTTTGTTCCCAAACTTGCCTTGTTGCTGCCGTCTGCCCGCTGTGTCCTCGAAACTCGCCTGCCTGTTCGCCTCTGCCCGCTCGCCTGCCGATTCTCGTATCAGATACTCTTGCAACCACACCATGTCTAGTCAGAACTTCAAAAGACGCCGTGAAGACACTGCTGGCGGTAGCGTCCCTACCGCTACCTTTTACTCGGATGGCGCGTCTCAGTCCACGGTCGCATCTGCCCCGTCCTCTCTGCCCGCGCCCTCGTCGACAGTCAAAGACACCGACGCCGAGCTGGTTTGGCAACGTGTCCGTTCGGATCTCATCGCCGCTAAGAAACCAATCCCCACGCCGTCCATTGCTGCCGAGTTCCGCGACATTCACTCAAAGAATCTTAAGGATTACAAGAGTGCGCAGGGCTCGCTGCAACGCGCGGTCGCTACGAACGATACTTTCGTCGCTAGCTGTGCCAACGGGTCTCCACCCTTGGTCACGAACCTGCTCAAGATCCCCCACTACCAGCTCGTCAAAAGCGCTACCAGCGTCGACGATGACCCCCGCGTAGTGACCGCTCTTGTTGCAGCTGAATCCGAGTTGTCCGCCGCTGCCCGCGCCATTACCGATTATATCAAAACGGTCTACGCCGTCCAGATTGATCACTGTCGCAAGCTGGTCGACCCCGCCAATGCCGCAGATCGCTTTGCTGCTGAGCTCACAGCGTACAGCACCAGCATCATTAGCAACGCCGGCGGCTCGGATCCCGCGCTATACGAGCACTGCATCTCGCTCCTCAAAGCGGCATACACCCGTGAACTCGCTGATACCAATCTTGAGCACACGGCGGTGACGATGAGACTGAACGCGAAGAAGGAGGCAAGGGCCTTACAGGTCGCCACCACACGCGCCGACTCCGAGATGAAAGATGCTACGCAGCCGGTGGGAGCTTTGATTACGGAAGAGATTAAGAAGCAGCTTGCGGCGTCCCGTAAAATGCTTTCCTCTCCCGCTGTCGAACCCGTCGCTGACCTTCCCAACACCAGTACCTGGTATCATGGAAGCTCTCAAGTCCTCGGCGACTCCCGCAAACGGCGACGCTCCACCGTCGAACACGAACCAGCAGAAGGATTCCTCGAATACGAAGAAGCCCCATGCAGTAGTCAAGACCAACCAGCCGAAGCAGCACCGCGGTGCACGCCAGGCCGGAGCGGCGAACCAGAACGCGCACGCAAGCGGAAGCGGAAACGCAAACGCGAAGCCTCGCAACACGTCCACCCGGAAGCCGCAAGGCAATTGGAAGGGCAAGGGCAAGGAGAAGGCGGAGCCGGAGGACAACGGCAACTCGTCGTAACCGAACCCCCTACATCCTCGACTTCCTTTGACGTGTTACGCTGGGTAAGCCCGCCAGGCAAACGGTTTCATTACCACCGCCCTGACACTTACCCAGACAGTTTCTTTGCATTTGATACACCCGATTCCGTTCGTTTACAGTACATTGTCAGTACCATGACACCGTTATATTTTGATACGCGCATACGAAACCGCGCTTTCCATAACCTCACGTCGTTGGAATTGACACATGAGCAACAGCTCACCTTGGCCCTCAACCCCAAGTTCGCACCTCGACCTCCACCAGCCGAGATCGCGCCCGTGCAAGACGCTGTTGACGACTTTAGTCGCCGACTCCGCCTTCGCATTGAGAATAAACTTAAAGATGAGTCGGCCCCCTCCATCCATAAGTTCTTTGGCGGGGAGTTCACAGAGCGCGGCCAACCACGATACGTGCCGCGTTTCCATACTCCCAACCCCTATGCCACGGGTGCCGCCTTAGTCGACCTTGCTGAAGCTGCGTTGTCCAAAACCCGCCAGCAGATTGAGGTCGAAGTTCTTAGCAGACAGGCCCTGCATATCAAACCCAATATCAACCACGTCGACCTTAAAGCCCTGCTCAATTTGTTAACGGAGAACAGCATCCTCGCTGTACCCGCTGACAAAAACCTGGGACTTTGCCTTGTGACAACGGAATGGTATCACGGTGCGGGGCTCAAACTTCTTCAAAACGACTCCTACGTGGAGGACGAACCGGACCATCCTGCTCTCACCGCAACGCTCAAGGGGATTGTTGAAAAAGCAGAACCCTTCGTTACGAAACAGCAATACAAATGGTTAATGCTACCTATCACGGAGCGGCGGACGAAAGTCCCGGTTCTGAAAGTCATACCGAAGATCCACAAACTCCCGCTGTCGGGGCGGCCTATCGTCCCAACGTTCGAAACTCTGCTAGAGAACGCATCAGCGTGGGTTGATTACCAAATTAAACCGCACCTCAAGGACTTTCCATGGATACTCCCCGACTCGAAAACCTTCTGTCGGGAAATCCTGGAATTGGACCTACCTCATGGGGAGGACATCTGGCTCGTTACAGGAGACGTCGTTGCGATGTACCCCAACATCCCCATGGATGATGGAATCGCTAACATCGCGTCAATCCTTTGCACCACGAAAATGGAATTCCATACCCTCGCGGAAGCATCGAGCCTCGAGTTCACGAGTCGTAAGCAGCTGGTTATCCTGCTGCTGAGACTCGTATTGAAACACAACTATGTCCAATTTGCGGAAACGACTTACCGACAAGTGATTGGCACTGCGATGGGGACAGCAACGGCACCAACATATGCCAACCTGTTTCTCGCCAAATACGAAGTCGAGGCGCTCCGAGAATTTAAATCAATCATCCTATTCTATAAACGGTTCATCGATGATACATTCTCTATCATCAAAGGGACACGTACGGATGTGCAACGATTCATGGACCGCTTTGGGTCACTTCATCCTAGCATGAAGATGGAGTGGACGGTGTCGCAAGAACACCTCCCTTTCCTTGATGTACACGTATCGCTGGGTCACGACCCCGCCACTCCGGCCTTCAACCCGAAGCTGCGCGTCACGACAACGGTATATCAGAAGGCTTTAAATGCCTACCTCTACATTCCCTGGAAGTCATGCCACTCCCCAGACTCCAAGCGTGCTTGGGTGAAGGGTGAATTAATCCGTTACGTGCGCATCTGCTCAAACGAGAAGGATTTCCTGCAGATCAGAACGATCTTCGCGAAGCGCCTACGTGACAGAGGTTATCCAGGGTTGTGGCTCCGATCTGTCTTTGGGGAGATTGAATACAAGGTCGACCGCCCACGGGCGCTCAAATCTGAAAAGTCGATTGATTTAGACGATGACCGTGATTTACATGTCCTCAAACTCACCCATAATCCAGTCTGGGATGAAATAGACCTTCAACCCGTCTGGCGTGAACTGGACGAGGCCTGGAGGAACCTTGGGGTTGGCTACCCTGAGTTCCGTTTCCTGGCATCGTTTAGAAAACCAGTTTCGCTGGGTGACCGGTTAAATAAAACGAACCGCGACACACTCGGAGCATACCATGACCGGCTTGCCCAGAATGTTTAATTCCCTTTTTTCTCAATCCTCGGCGTGCGACGCCCGCTCCCCTTCGGGTCGCGGTCACGGCGCCGCACCACCTCGGATTTCGAAAAAAACACTGGAGTTACAATTAGTTCTGGCCCTGGCAAGTATTCAGACAGTCTCACCTTTTATTTATGTCGAGCCCCAAGGGTTCCATAGATAATAAGCTAGCTATTGTCCCTCCGCCAAAATTTTAGGCACCTTACCGGGCCAGGCGAGATCAATTAAGTTACTGGTGAAACTCGTCGAGATACCCACTTACTTCGCATGACACAAAAACTTCATTGGCAGTTGCTGAAGCCGTGAAGGTCCAGATTTAAGTGGTAAACCAGGGAGGGGAGATGGAGAACGTTGAGTCCAAAGCACCGGATTCCGTGATCCCTTCCTTGCGAGTTTGTTTGATTCTAACAGGATAAACAAACACCGCCATGGTACATATATAGGGATAACGCCACCTGACGAGTCTTTACAGACGAAACGTTACAGTATCCTTAACGTCGTGGATCCCAACACCCTCTGTAATTCAGCTTCTACTTGTCGTCGTCGTCGTCGCTCGGTGGGCTCGCTGCGCTCGCCCACCTCGCTCCTCCTCCTCCTCTCCGATTTTCAATTGTTTACTGCGTTCTCGAGCCTTGACAATCCCAAGCCCTCGCTGGTCCTCTACTAGCTTTACGACGCCCCCATCGCAACCTCTGGTGTCCCACCCGTCCTCGCCATAGCGAACTTTGTTCCCAAACTTGCCTTGTTGCTGCCGTCTGCCCGCTGTGTCCTCGAAACTCGCCTGCCTGTTCGCCTCTGCCCGCTCGCCTGCCGATTCTCGTATCAGATACTCTTGCAACCACACCATGTCTAGTCAGAACTTCAAAAGACGCCGTGAAGACACTGCTGGCGGTAGCGTCCCTACCGCTACCTTTTACTCGGATGGCGCGTCTCAGTCCACGGTCGCATCTGCCCCGTCCTCTCTGCCCGCGCCCTCGTCGACAGTCAAAGACACCGACGCCGAGCTGGTTTGGCAACGTGTCCGTTCGGATCTCATCGCCGCTAAGAAACCAATCCCCACGCCGTCCATTGCTGCCGAGTTCCGCGACATTCACTCAAAGAATCTTAAGGATTACAAGAGTGCGCAGGGCTCGCTGCAACGCGCGGTCGCTACGAACGATACTTTCGTCGCTAGCTGTGCCAACGGGTCTCCACCCTTGGTCACGAACCTGCTCAAGATCCCCCACTACCAGCTCGTCAAAAGCGCTACCAGCGTCGACGATGACCCCCGCGTAGTGACCGCTCTTGTTGCAGCTGAATCCGAGTTGTCCGCCGCTGCCCGCGCCATTACCGATTATATCAAAACGGTCTACGCCGTCCAGATTGATCACTGTCGCAAGCTGGTCGACCCCGCCAATGCCGCAGATCGCTTTGCTGCTGAGCTCACAGCGTACAGCACCAGCATCATTAGCAACGCCGGCGGCTCGGATCCCGCGCTATACGAGCACTGCATCTCGCTCCTCAAAGCGGCATACACCCGTGAACTCGCTGATACCAATCTTGAGCACACGGCGGTGACGATGAGACTGAACGCGAAGAAGGAGGCAAGGGCCTTACAGGTCGCCACCACACGCGCCGACTCCGAGATGAAAGATGCTACGCAGCCGGTGGGAGCTTTGATTACGGAAGAGATTAAGAAGCAGCTTGCGGCGTCCCGTAAAATGCTTTCCTCTCCCGCTGTCGAACCCGTCGCTGACCTTCCCAACACCAGTACCTGGTATCATGGAAGCTCTCAAGTCCTCGGCGACTCCCGCAAACGGCGACGCTCCACCGTCGAACACGAACCAGCAGAAGGATTCCTCGAATACGAAGAAGCCCCATGCAGTAGTCAAGACCAACCAGCCGAAGCAGCACCGCGGTGCACGCCAGGCCGGAGCGGCGAACCAGAACGCGCACGCAAGCGGAAGCGGAAACGCAAACGCGAAGCCTCGCAACACGTCCACCCGGAAGCCGCAAGGCAATTGGAAGGGCAAGGGCAAGGAGAAGGCGGAGCCGGAGGACAACGGCAACTCGTCGTAACCGAACCCCCTACATCCTCGACTTCCTTTGACGTGTTACGCTGGGTAAGCCCGCCAGGCAAACGGTTTCATTACCACCGCCCTGACACTTACCCAGACAGTTTCTTTGCATTTGATACACCCGATTCCGTTCGTTTACAGTACATTGTCAGTACCATGACACCGTTATATTTTGATACGCGCATACGAAACCGCGCTTTCCATAACCTCACGTCGTTGGAATTGACACATGAGCAACAGCTCACCTTGGCCCTCAACCCCAAGTTCGCACCTCGACCTCCACCAGCCGAGATCGCGCCCGTGCAAGACGCTGTTGACGACTTTAGTCGCCGACTCCGCCTTCGCATTGAGAATAAACTTAAAGATGAGTCGGCCCCCTCCATCCATAAGTTCTTTGGCGGGGAGTTCACAGAGCGCGGCCAACCACGATACGTGCCGCGTTTCCATACTCCCAACCCCTATGCCACGGGTGCCGCCTTAGTCGACCTTGCTGAAGCTGCGTTGTCCAAAACCCGCCAGCAGATTGAGGTCGAAGTTCTTAGCAGACAGGCCCTGCATATCAAACCCAATATCAACCACGTCGACCTTAAAGCCCTGCTCAATTTGTTAACGGAGAACAGCATCCTCGCTGTACCCGCTGACAAAAACCTGGGACTTTGCCTTGTGACAACGGAATGGTATCACGGTGCGGGGCTCAAACTTCTTCAAAACGACTCCTACGTGGAGGACGAACCGGACCATCCTGCTCTCACCGCAACGCTCAAGGGGATTGTTGAAAAAGCAGAACCCTTCGTTACGAAACAGCAATACAAATGGTTAATGCTACCTATCACGGAGCGGCGGACGAAAGTCCCGGTTCTGAAAGTCATACCGAAGATCCACAAACTCCCGCTGTCGGGGCGGCCTATCGTCCCAACGTTCGAAACTCTGCTAGAGAACGCATCAGCGTGGGTTGATTACCAAATTAAACCGCACCTCAAGGACTTTCCATGGATACTCCCCGACTCGAAAACCTTCTGTCGGGAAATCCTGGAATTGGACCTACCTCATGGGGAGGACATCTGGCTCGTTACAGGAGACGTCGTTGCGATGTACCCCAACATCCCCATGGATGATGGAATCGCTAACATCGCGTCAATCCTTTGCACCACGAAAATGGAATTCCATACCCTCGCGGAAGCATCGAGCCTCGAGTTCACGAGTCGTAAGCAGCTGGTTATCCTGCTGCTGAGACTCGTATTGAAACACAACTATGTCCAATTTGCGGAAACGACTTACCGACAAGTGATTGGCACTGCGATGGGGACAGCAACGGCACCAACATATGCCAACCTGTTTCTCGCCAAATACGAAGTCGAGGCGCTCCGAGAATTTAAATCAATCATCCTATTCTATAAACGGTTCATCGATGATACATTCTCTATCATCAAAGGGACACGTACGGATGTGCAACGATTCATGGACCGCTTTGGGTCACTTCATCCTAGCATGAAGATGGAGTGGACGGTGTCGCAAGAACACCTCCCTTTCCTTGATGTACACGTATCGCTGGGTCACGACCCCGCCACTCCGGCCTTCAACCCGAAGCTGCGCGTCACGACAACGGTATATCAGAAGGCTTTAAATGCCTACCTCTACATTCCCTGGAAGTCATGCCACTCCCCAGACTCCAAGCGTGCTTGGGTGAAGGGTGAATTAATCCGTTACGTGCGCATCTGCTCAAACGAGAAGGATTTCCTGCAGATCAGAACGATCTTCGCGAAGCGCCTACGTGACAGAGGTTATCCAGGGTTGTGGCTCCGATCTGTCTTTGGGGAGATTGAATACAAGGTCGACCGCCCACGGGCGCTCAAATCTGAAAAGTCGATTGATTTAGACGATGACCGTGATTTACATGTCCTCAAACTCACCCATAATCCAGTCTGGGATGAAATAGACCTTCAACCCGTCTGGCGTGAACTGGACGAGGCCTGGAGGAACCTTGGGGTTGGCTACCCTGAGTTCCGTTTCCTGGCATCGTTTAGAAAACCAGTTTCGCTGGGTGACCGGTTAAATAAAACGAACCGCGACACACTCGGAGCATACCATGACCGGCTTGCCCAGAATGTTTAATTCCCTTTTTTCTCAATCCTCGGCGTGCGACGCCCGCTCCCCTTCGGGTCGCGGTCACGGCGCCGCACCACCTCGGATTTCGAAAAAAACACTGGAGTTACAATTAGTTCTGGCCCTGGCAAGTATTCAGACAGTCTCACCTTTTATTTATGTCGAGCCCCAAGGGTTCCATAGATAATAAGCTAGCTATTGTCCCTCCGCCAAAATTTTAGGCACCTTACCGGGCCAGGCGAGATCAATTAAGTTACTGGTGAAACTCGTCGAGATACCCACTTACTTCGCATGACACAAAAACTTCATTGGCAGTTGCTGAAGCCGTGAAGGTCCAGATTTAAGTGGTAAACCAGGGAGGGGAGATGGAGAACGTTGAGTCCAAAGCACCGGATTCCGTGATCCCTTCCTTGCGAGTTTGTTTGATTCTAACAGGATAAACAAACACCGCCATGGTACATATATAGGGATAACGCCACCTGACGAGTCTTTACAGACGAAACGTTACAGTATCCTTAACGTCGTGGATCCCAACACCCTCTGTAATTCAGCTTCTACTTGTCGTCGTCGTCGTCGCTCGGTGGGCTCGCTGCGCTCGCCCACCTCGCTCCTCCTCCTCCTCTCAGACCCCACCAAGCTTCCCAAGGCACGTCTTTGCGCCCTGTCCCCGACAATGTCGCCTGATACATGGTTTCACAGTCTCAGCAAGAACACGACGAGGCAAAGGAGGTCTTCGACATGTTGAACGATCAGCTTGTTGCCGAACTCCCACAACTAATGGATCTGCGTGTACCGTACTTTGACCCAAGTTTTGAGGCGATGATCAGAATGCAGTCGAAGTTTGCGGAGGAGGGATACGAGAAGTTGAGCGGCGTGCAACGCTATTTTGCTGATACCATCCGTGACGACTACGCCGCTGGGCAGCTAGATGCTCAAGTTAGTGTCCTTTCCAATTGCGTTGACGACTTACTGACATATCCGCTTCAGGTAGAGGGCGTCCTCAACGAAATGAGAGAATTGTCGATCTGCGGTGCCAACTAGTGCTTGTTCTACATATTTAATGTGTAATCTTCTTGTATTCACACTGGATCGCGGATTGGTATTGGTGTGCAGTTCAATTAGGAACGGAAAAGCCCAAGGTATAGTATAGTGTACATAATCGAATTACGATAGCAAAGCGAGAACAGCAATATGCGACAAGAAACCCGCACTTACCTAGCCTATTAGTACGAAACAAACATCAGTCTAGACGCAGTTGGCAGAAGTAAAAAGAGAGAGCACACCATTTCAATGCAAGCGAGCAGCTAAGGAAACTTCACCGCGACCACGACCTCGAGACTTGTTACCGCGTCCTCTGGTCCCGCCTCGTGGAAGCGAGCCTCTTCCACGAGGGTTGCCCCGACCACGCGCGGGTTCACTGAGTCGGGAGAGCAAATCGTCAGATCTTTGTGGCCACTCATAATCGTCCGCTGGACGGTAACTTTCGCCTCGGCCAATGTAATGCACAGTATGACTCGCGGGAGCTCCCAATCGGTTTTCAAGCGAAGGTCGATCTAGTTCTTCCACGCCTCGGTCATACGCCATATAGCCCTCCCGACTATGTTCTCTGAAACGTTTCTGAGGGTGAGGAGGAGAAGCATAGTCGTCCTCGCGATCGCGTGCGCGCTTCTGATGGTGTACAACGGGAGTACGCATTGCGCGAGGACCCTGAGGCGGCGAGTCTTGCGGTGAATAGTACGCAGGGGGCGAGGGTACAGCAGGAGGTCGATTATATGCAGAATATTCATAGCTCGCAGCGAAGGCCTGCTTCTTCGGCATTCCACCGCGTCGATGAGGAGACGGCGATGGCCGCCTAGGCGGAGGACGAGAGCGCGGGGAGGGAGAGCGTGGTGCAGGTGATCCCCAGGCACCACCCCAACTAGGCGGGCTCGGTGGCCCAGCCCAATCCGGAGTTCTCCTCCTATCGTATGTTGCAGGTTCTGCTGCTACATTGTAAGAATTGGATCCTCTCCTCGCATGCCCATCTCGATCCGGTGATTGCGAACGCCGACGAAGGGGAGACCGAGGACGCCAGGGATCAGAAACTCTGTCATTCAGAGAGCGATTACCAGAAGACGAGCCAATGCTTGCTTGAGCGGGTGTTGACAGTCGAGAATCAGCATTAGATGGTCGTGGCTCGACGGCCTGAGCTCTCGCCAATGCGCGTGCGGCCTTTAAAGCAGCTTTAGAAGACGTGGCCTGAGGCTTAGGTCGAGTAGCGACAGGCGGAGCTGCAGGCGACAACGTAGAGGGCGTGGCAGCTTGAGCTGCAATCGTGCTGCCATTGAGACGAGGCTTCGTATACACAGACGGCGAAGGACCAAGAGGTGGAGGTTGAGAAGCTTGAGGTTTGCCAGAAGTACCAGCCTGCGGTGTCTTGTTGAACTTCGGTAACTGTTTTTTACTCGGAGGCGGCTTAGGAACTGCAGTAGAAGTTGAAGCTGCTGTAGAGTCGCTGGCAGCAGGAGTAGAAACGACAGGCTTCGCGGCCGGAGGCCGCTGCGCTGGGGCGGGAGCAGGCTTCGTAGATGGAGGCAGCTGCGCTGAAGCGGGAGCAGGCTTCGGCTGCAGTGGAGCTGATGGTACGGTACGGACATCAGGTTCGACCTCCTCCATCTTAATCCCCTTCCGCAGCGGTCGGCTTCTTGAAATCGCCTCCCATGGGATGCCTTCGTCTTGCAAAGCAAATCTCAGATTCATCAGTTGAACATCAGACGAAACATTCGGCGGGAGTTCGGGGGCGACAGAAATGATAGGGATGTCCCCAGGGTCAGAACCCGTCCGGTAGACAGAGATATCCTCAGGCTCTGGCGAGTCGCGCTCGTCGACAGTGACAGGGGGGAGACTTTGATTTCGCGTCTTTTTGGTTTTGGAAACCGAAGCGGAGGCGCTGTCAGGTGCCTTGACTGCATTCGAGCGTACACGGAGTCCTAGTGCGGCCGCGCGTTCCAATGCAGGAGAAAAATCACTCGAGGTGAGAACATCGGGCGCCACTGTAGTCTCGAGCTTGAGAGCGGCATCGGGACCCAATTTAACTCCGCCCGAGACGGGCTTAGACTTTTTAGCTTTGCCCTTGCCTTGAGTGGGCGGAAGTACTGGGTCTCTCGCGACTGCAGAACCTGACCGTTGGGGCTGTGAAGGTTCACCATCCGCCGGCGGGGTATGCTGCGACGCGCCATTGCTCTTCGCTGCTGCATCTTGTCTCTCCTTCAAAATTGAGAGGGCAGCGGCGGCGTGTGCCTGTTCCTTCTGTATCCGTACCTGTTCCCGTCGAGCTTCCTGCTGCTTGCGCAAGACGGCTTCTCGTTCCAAAGCGGCTTCGCTTGCTGACGCCTCGACAGGCTTAACTTTTGCTGCTTTACCTTTCTGCTTAAGATCCTTAGCGGGCAATTCTCGAACTCTTTCTTGGGTGGTGACCCTCTGTTCAGCGAGCGCTACCAGCGCCTGCGCGGCATCTTCCTCCAAACGTCGAGGTTCGTCGAGGTCCATGTCCGAATCACTCGTAACCGCAGGAACAGTGTGCTCCGTCACCGCTAATTGCGCGCGACCAGAGTTTGTGCGAGTATGGATCGGCATAGAGGAACCGTTGGACAACGACGAAGTCCGCCTTGCAGCCTTCTCCTCTTTCTTCTTCATATCCGTGTGCGCAGCAGCTGCCATCGAATGCCCCGCCTCCTGCTTCTCAACCCACAGCTGGACTGCATCCAAATCTTTCTCCATCTGCTGTATGAGCTCTGCATTGTTGTTGACGGGCTCGGGGGTGGGTGCGCGAGGGGGAGGAGGTTCTTCGAGCAATCGTTTCGTCTCCTCCGCAGCACCGGCGGCCGCTTGCGAAGATAGAAGCGCCGCCTGCGCCTCCTCAGCGGCTTTACGTGCTTCGACAAGTGTCTTCTGAGCCGCTTCGAGCGATGTATGCGCAGCTGCCAGAGCCCGCGTCAAGTTGTCTACCACCGTCTGAGCGGCAGCTACTGATTGCTCGGAGATGGTCACACGGGCCTGTGAAGTTTTGAGCGCCTCCTTCGCCGTGATACAGGTCTTCTCTCCGTGGTGGACGGCGTTGTTTGCTGCGATAAGGGATGGCGACGGGAAGTCTGGAGGAGGGGTCGGTGGTTTCTTCGGTGGAGGAGGTGCAGCGAGCACTTTGCGTGCTGTTTCGAGCCGAGTGTGCAGTTCTTTCAATGCTGCGTAGTCGGGTATGAATGGGGGTGGCAAAGGGGCTGGTGGTCGTGAGGAAAAGCTAGATCGACTAGACATGGCGGGAGGACGGTCCTCCGGCACTGGGGTTTCTGGATATTGTAGATTCATCGATTCATCGTCCATTGCCGAGAAATCTGCAGAGAAATGGGCTTCTTCTGTGGGCTGCAACTGCTGCTGCTGCTGTGGATGACGAGAATTGAAGGCGGAGATCGAGTATGTCGGAGGCTCTTGGGTTCCAGAATTGCTTGTCAAGGCTTGGAGTAAGGATGGTCGAGTCCGGACAGTTTCAGTATGCGGTGGAAGTGTCTCTGGTTCAGGGGATGGACTGTACTGCTGATAACGAGCCTCGGGCTCTGGAGAAGGACTATAGTCATACTGCGCTCCGTCTCCGAAACTGATACGCTTCAAAAGCTCAGGCTGCTTCCCAATTGTATTGAATTTGAAGTGCTGGAAATCGTTGGTCCCAGGCGCCGACCTCAGCATGTTGAGGTCTTGCTGTCCAAATGAAAAGGACATCTACACTCAATTATCAGTCGTTGTCTCGGATAATTGAGCTCAATACTTGCAGAAATTACTTGCAGTGGCAAGTGAGACAAGAAAAGGAGTTTCACATTGCGCCTGCTTGGCAAGCGCGAGTAAATGTTACCTAATCGATTAAGTTGCACAGCGTGGAATTCAATTTGATTCGACTCTAATAGCTACAGTCTTCATCCATCTGGCCCTGGTTTGGGTTTCGGGGGCCGATTTAAAATGTGCCACTTCACTAAATCCAACGTAGCAATTGAATCCTCTACTGACGAATGCCCAACGCTTCCTCCTCCACTCTGAATTGTGATTCCAAGGTGCTCTCGCGCGCTACATGGGCTCGTGTCAGCAAATAGTCCAGTGAAACAAAAGTTGAACGTCTTACAGATCCCGCAACGCTTTGCGATACGGGGGCCCCGCATTATGTTTGAAAATTAATGCGGTATCCACAACATTGTAGTGCACGATCCGCAGGGTGTTCAAGTCGTTATCGAGGGCGTGCCCAATAAGAACCGTGTCGGCGTTGATCAAGGCATCGAGAGAGTCCCTAATGGACGCGAGAGGTAATACTGCTTTGGCATAGTCTGCCTCTGTTATACCAGAAAATCGCGTGTTGAAGTCTCTGCACGAAATGAGTAAAGACATCGATTTCATGAAAGAGAACTGACATTATCTCGACACCTTCATCCATCCGCACAAACTCGTCGAATACTTCTTTGCCAGCGCCGTCGACCACTGAAACGATATCAAGTAAAGGGCGAGTTGACCTAACAAAAACAATGTAGCCTTGCCTGATACTCGTGCAACTCGCATACCGCCGGTAGTGTATATCATCTCACAATCCAGAGCAGCCACGTCAAGCACTGTGCTTTGGGAGGGATGGGGCTTCAAGTAAGAAAACGCATGCCGAGAATGCAGGTCTTCCGGTTTAGACTCGTAGAATACATGAGGGCCGTGTGAACACCCTTCGTCGTCGCCTGGAGCAGGGCGATAGCAGCATCGAAATACTCTCTCCCGTTGACCGCTGGCAGTTCGAGTGATGGGTTTCCCCCAGTGAAAAATGCATTCGCCGGCCTCATCTTTTCGCTTCACGAGAAAGGCTTTGCCACACCGATCGCATTTCGCCATCTTGTTTTCCAAGCTCGGTTCATTGCCGCCCGGCCCATCAGGGATATCGAGAAGGAAGCCCCAGAGCTTTAGATCCTCTTTAGATACAAGCAGATGCTCAATGTGAGCGCGAGTAAGGCGCAAAGATTGGCGAGTCTTGAGGGCCTCTGCTCTCGTGATGACCTCCTCCTCTGTGCCAACAGACGAATGAGAGGAAACATCAGGTACCGGACGTCGTTTGAGTGCTGCAGCACAGTGTATGACTGCCTGTCAAATTTAAGCGTCGAAACAGCTCGAGAACAAATCTTACTCACTACCCGATAGGTCTGTTTTGAACTCTTCTTGTATATTTCGTCTTCTTGCCGTAGAGCATGTTCGGAAGCTAATGTAGGATTTGCTGGAAGGATGGCGTCGTAGAGGACCACAAAGTGGTCGTACAAGGTCTTGAGCATGGTCTGCCGTACAGGAATCGGAACCATAGATTGCGCGCCATTTACTCTGAGAACCGGGGGACCGGAAGTCAGCTCTTGTTTAACTGGAGCAGGTCGACTAGACGCGAGTTTCTGCTGTTTCCTGGGTGGTTCCTGAGTTGCAGACCGACTTGGAGATGACGAGGTGGAAGGAACGGGGCGTTTGGCGGGAATAGTGCTTTTCTCTGACTGCACCGGGCGTTCTATCGGAACAACCAAGGTTGGAGGACGAGGAAGGTCTGTGCGATGGCTGAATAGACATTGGGGACGCGTGCATTTCTCAGAATCAGGGCAAGGGAGGCGCTGAAACAGCTGCAGAGAAGAGAACATGGCAACGCGTATCGCGCTTACAAGCCGAGAATATTGTTGACGTCGAGCTCAACGACGCTTCAGCGGGAAAAGGCGGCCCAAGCTTGGCCCACGCAGCGGAGTTCAAGTCAGCCTTTGGATGTCACGACGTGATACTTTCAGATTTGATCGGACTTATCCGAAGATAAATATTCGGTGAACTGGGTTCCTTCTCTCCCGCCACAATGTCCCGCCAGAAAAAGCCCAACGCGCTCAAGGAATTCCCCGTCAGCACTGAGTAATTCGACCCCCAAGTTATATCTACTCGCCCTTATCGTTCAACAGCACTAGCGATCCCGCACACCACTTTGCAGACCCATTTCTCCCTCAAACGTCCGCTATTTCCCGCGACTCGCTACTTCGTGAACTGAGCTTCCGTTTTTCCAGTCCGCTAGGCTCAAATACCCCCGAACGACCGTCTACACCAGTTGCTCGTCAGTCTCACAAGAAAAAGGTCTCACCGTGGTTGCGCTGGGTCATCGAACCAGGTGCTTAAGTCCGCCCAATTCCATCCCGAATATTGGCCAATTCGTATAATTCAGCTGAATCATTCAAACTCCTTCTCATTCCACTTGTCCTGTACATCAACTGGGAACTGTTGACACCGCAACTCAGACCGCTCCTCGCGCCTTATACCCCCGCCATAGGCCAATATCTCCCCAATGGCTCTATACCCAACCCATTCGGTGCACTGTTTCTCCTGTCCGGGAAGGTGCCCACTTCCCGCCCTGAAGACCCCCGCTACGCCAAGGACTGGTGTGATCTCCTCTTCATTGTCTACAACATCGTGTTTTTCTCTTGCTTCCGCCAAGTTGTCACGCTCAAGATGTGCCGACCATTCGCGCAATACTTCGGGATTCGGAAAGAAGCAAAACTGGACAGGTTCGGCGAGCAGGGTTATGCTGTTGTGTATTTTGGTATAACTGGGGCATGGGGACTGGTACGTTTCTTCATCCCGTTATGTTCGGTTTCTTACGATTACATATAGCGTATCATGTCGCGATTACCAACTTGGTGGTATCGCACGGAGTATTTCTGGATTGGTGCGCTGAGGTCATTTCGATTCCGACACTCTCATAATTAATTCTTGTCAACAGATTATCCTCATTGGGATATGAACCCCGAGCTCAAGCGATACTATCTCATGCAGATGGCTTATTGGTGCCAGCAACTCATCGTACTCGTTCTTGGTCTGGAGAAGCCCAGGAAGGATTACTATGAGCTGATTGCTCACCATATTGTCACTCTTTGGTTGGTCGGGTGAGTTCAGATTCGTCTTTATCACTCGGTCATACAAACAGCATATTTCATGCAGCTGGAGCTACTTGGTCAATATGACCTTGATCGGCCAAGCGGTTTACATGAGCATGGACATTCCGGACATGGCTCTTGCAGTAAGTTCTGCCATACAATCAATAATCAACTTGGTCTGACTAAATGGCCAATCAGTTCTCGAAACTGTTGAACTACCTTCAAATGGACCGTGCCAAGGTTGTCTCCTTCACCATCTTCGTCTTCGTGTGGTCGTAAGAACATCCATGCCATCCTCTAGATACCAGGACTGATTTGATTCAGGTACTTCCGACACTACCTCAACCTTGTAATCCTGTGGTCTGTCTGGACGCAATATGATCTCATTCCGTGAGTGAAGCCTTCCCTCTTCACCTGGCAGTCCTTTAAAAAAGTGCACCAGGCAATTCGCGAGAAGATGGGTTTGGTCGGAAGGAGTCTACCTCGTGCCTTGGATGAAGTACCAAATATTCATCCCAATCCTGCTTCTCCAATTCATCAATCTGTTCTGGTACTTCCTGATCCTCCGTATCCTCGTACGGTATGTCATGTTCCTCTCCGCTGTCGTATGAAAAAAAACCTCATAATTCAATCATTAGGACGATCTTAACAGCCGAGACAGACGACGACCGCTCGGATGATGAAGGTGATGACGAAGAGGAGGAGGAGAAGAACCCCGACGAAAAGAAAAAGTCCCCAATCAAGCACAAGAACAAGAAAACGCGCAAATCGGCCAAATAGTCATTTCAAGTTATACAGTATAGCATTTATTTGGATTGGATTTTGGATATTATGTTACACTAATACATATGTACGTGGGTCGGCGGCGACCTTGTGGCTACAACAAGATGGATGAGGGAAACTACAGCTCTAGAGACTACAGACAGATTTCACAGCAAGGTCGACGGCAAGCAAGCAAGAACAAAAAAGTACGATGTGTGCAGGGATGGAAAACCGATCAGAGGGATCTTTGTGGAGGGAAGCAGCCTTCGAGATCGCCATGTTGCCCATTGTCAACCCAGGCTTGGAACTCGACCTCAAGTTCGGTCTGCTCAGGCCAGCGCTGTTCACGTTGAACGTCGAGCCTGGGTCCTGATGCCATGGAACGCAGCGTTCTAGCAAGGCCCTAATCCACAGGATAACCTGGTCAACACAACTGCCATATACGCAACTGCTACGAACCTTCGCCTCGGTTCCTGCGTTCCGAACGTTTCCCAAGTCAACTTTCAGGTGTTTGCATATGCGCTCCAGGTTATGGTCGACGTCAATGGCTCCGCTGCCCGTCAAAGCATCGAAGAGTTCAGCAGGTTCGACAATGAACGTTCCGTTAGAAGGCATGGTGCTCGGGAGCTCCAAATCGACATCAGCGAGCGAAATTTGTAGATCGTTGCCTCGTAGGTATCTAAATCGAAATCGCTTTCAACAAAGAAGAAAAATTACGGAGGAAAGACGCGTACTTTAGGTCTCCTTTGCTATCATTCGAGATCAAGAAAATCGGTGCGCTTTGGCTGAACCGTGCAAAGAGGTTATTGACTTTAGTTTTGAGCATGGCCTTGGTAACTCCTATACGCTCCACGCCCTCCTGGAAGAGAAATCAGGACCGTTGCTGGAACTCAAAAAGTCGTAAATGGTACCTCCAGAGCTGTCGTCTGATATTTCTGGTTCATTCCTACGATCAGATGCTCATGCTCCGTGATCTCTTCACCAGACTCCCAGCGGACGAGACTCCAAGCGAGGTCCAATATCACGGTATGGTCGGATTCCCAAGCTGCGACGCTGAATGCACACCAAACGCCTTGCTTTGCGTTCCATAGGTCACGGACGCGTTCGAACATAGCACGTCGAGGCACAAGCAGTGGTTTTTCATTCAATGTTCGATTCATACGACCCAGTTTCTGTGGAACAAAAAAAAAATGTAAGTGAGGAGGAATGTGTACAGACGCAAGTAGCGATGGACCTTGCTGTGATAACTCAAGGCGCCGACACTTTGAAAGACCACGGGGATGGCGGAGGCGACGCTCGATTCCAGGAACAGACAGTCAGAGTAAGGCATAGGGATTAACTGGTCAGTGAGCTTGAGAAACAATATCAGCAAATGACATTCGAGTCGTCCGAATGAATACCGACTTTCATCGCGTGCATCCAGTATCGAAGATAATCAACTTGAGCAGAAGAGAAAAACAGTCGTCCTTGACCATCGTATAAAGTGCCTGAAAGAAATGAACGAATCAAACGGTAAATTTTCCTGCTCGCAGATACCGATGTATGCTTGAATGCCTTTGGCGCCATCGGCGGCAAGTGGGTGTCTCGGAGAAAGTAAAGCATCTCGACCTACGCGTCTATGAGGAAACCATAAAGATGCGCCCCAGTCGATTCCATTCACCAAGGAGTTTCTGAAGCTGAACAGCGTCGCGACTATTTTTCAGCGACTGGTGGTATGAAAACAGAATGTCGGTGCAACGGAAGTAGCCCACGAGAGGTGCATTCTCGATGGCCATAAATCCAATACAGAATAACTGAGTTTACAAAGACGAGAGATGATGGTATGCAAAGGCAACGACAACGAGGAAGACAATAGAAGAAGAAAGAAAGAAGCCAAACTTTCGTTCACACAGTTCAAGGAGCCGAATTAGGCCAAGTTGAATCGCTACACTGCGGCGGCTACAGTCGTATTTACATTTTACATTTTCCGTCGCTAGATCGAATCTCTTCTTCACTCTCATGTCGCTACCAGTAATGCATATGGGAAAAGAAAATCAAATCATATCTTTGAAAGCTCCCTCCTGGTCGGAGTAATCCGAATCTTCCTCGTAGGGTTGAAACTGCACCTTGACGCCAGAGTTCGTACCCACACCGGAGATTCCAGTGCGCTTAGGCCATCTCATTTCCCTCTGGGTGTCCAAAGGATCTCCCGATGCCAATGCTCGCAGAACAGACTGGAAGCGCAAACAGATGAATGATGAACAACACCAGAGCAGAAGATGAATACGAACAAAAGTATACTGTTGAATCAAGTAAATAATTTGAGCTGCACAGAAGACGGAATACGAACATAAGCATCATTTCCCGCATTGTGCATGAAGTCGGTTTCAATCTGGAGTTGATGGCAGGTTTGTTCGAGGCCAGTGGTTTTATGTTCCTCCCCAATCAACGCTGCGTACAGAATGGCAGTATCAATGATGAACGTTCCACCCTTGGGAACATCCTGGGGGAGATAGAAAACTGCGTCATTCAATGGGATTTCGAATCTTTTCAACGTTCTGTAGTCGTTGAGACGGGATACTAAATTGCAACAGCTCCGGAACACTCACTTGATGTCTTGGCTAGGATCATGAAAAACAAGAAATACTGGTCCGCGTGAATCAAGCGCGGATATCATGGCTGCAATTTTGCGTTTGAATTCGGCCTTGGGAAGCTCGACGGTGTCGCCGAACAGGTAGCGCTGCGGAAATTCATGACACAATGAAGCGGAAACACAGGTGCAAAGAGTACCTTGCGGTTGTCAGGAACATACTTCCCGTTTCTATACAGGTTGTATTCCTCATGTAATGTTAATCTCTTTACGAGCATGGCGACGCGCGAGAGGTAGATACCTTTACTGTCAGATGTCCGCAATCTGTTACTTCTTCTCCATTTTCCCAATGAAGTGAGCTCCATCCGAATTCGGTAACGACCGCTAGGGAAAGTCTGAGGAACAAGATTATGATGCGGCCAGGCAATTCTGCTCCTCACTGTGGTCATACTCCCAGTCCTCGAAATCCAAGGCAAACCAGGTCCCGGACTTGGAGTCCCAATATTTTCGTACATGTTCGAAAGCGTCTCGGCGAGCTAGAAGTTTGTGAGTAGAATTCTTGAGGCGCTTGTTGGTTTTGTCAATTTTCTTTCAAAGTGTTAGACGACAGCCAGAACAAGGAACGATTGAGACGCAAAACCTTGAGCGCGTTGCGTAGGTCACCGCCGGTGCGATAGACTACTGGCGCAACCTAAACACCTTCGAGTTACTTACTGAACTAGAATGCGCAACGTAGAGTTACTTACGTTCGAAAACTCTTCGGGAAGCAGCAGGCATTCGGAATACGGGAGGGGAATCAATTCCTTGGTGAGCTTCATCGCATGAAGCCAGTAGCGAACTATAGAGTACATCAGTTCTAAAAATCAACACAAAGCTTTGAATGCAGACCGTAGTCGACCTGAGCAGATGTGAATAACAGACGCTGTTTTCCATCATGGAAAGTCCCTGCACAAGACGCATGAAAATTCTCTCCCAAACTTCCGAGTAGAATCGTACCCAAGGACATGGATGCACCTTCGACACCTTCCACGTGCAGGGGATTATCCGGATGTACAATTGAGTCGTGCGCTTAGACATTCCGTCCCATTAATTAGTCGTCCGCCTGTACAACAGATCAAGCACCTAGCACGGCCTTGAGCGGGTCCGATTGAGAAGAGTCCAGAATTTCCGCCCTGTAAGGATTGTCGATGGCCGGGATGGGGGATGTAGAACGCGCCTACCACTATGCCAAAGCATCAGCCAGGCAGTCCTGAAAACACGATGATACTCAACGTGAAACCAGATATCAGTATACCGATAGTATCCAGTGACGATCGCCATTGGTACGGATTCAGTCATGTCTTGAACGATATTCGAAGCGAGAGGGAGAGCGAAGGTGGGAGTCGGAAACGAGGCGAACGCGACCACGTGATCATCGGGTGGGCTCATTATGGCTCAGTTATCGTTTCTTCAGATTTAGTTCTGAGCAACTTCGGTAAAAGTTGAATGACGGCCCTCGGTTATAGAATAGCCTACAGTGGCACCAAATCAAGATCATCATATATATCTCGAAGGACTTCAAAACTAATGTAATGTGCAACTTCAAAGGCCGCCTCATACCCAGGCTCGTCTAAGCGCAATCCCAACACAGACGTCGATTGATAAAGTGACTCCTGCCAAAGAATGCATACTTCCCCAAGCACTGTTTCAATTACTGTTCGCCATTCCTGTCATCTAGAATGAGCAAAAGTAACAGTAATATCTCTTGCGGGCGGAAGATGCTGCCACCATGGCATGAATCTATTGGGTGTCGAATAGGGAGAAGCCGTGCTGAAATTGGCGAGCTGCGGAAGCCTCGACTCGGAAAGTTCACGGTATGCTTTGAGAATTATTAGGGATGTGTAGGCTTCGCCCATGAATACGCCATGACCGGTAGCGAGAGGACGGAGGCCGTGCTCATCCAGAGGACTCTCAGGAGAATTGTGGTTTGTGTTGGCGAGCTGGTATCGGACCCAGGATTATAGCTCTGCTCGAATGGTGTTGTGTGGTAGTGATTGAAGGGGAAAAGACTCGACCATGACGTCGAGAACAGGGCGATACACAAACCCTTCGACCTCAAACTGCACGGATTCTTTCTCTTTGATCGTCATCTTCGGCGCTGGCACAATGACGCTGACAGTGGATGAGCGCGTCCAAATCGGCAATTGACTTTAATGAGTCAAGATGAAACCATGCCATGAGGCTCGCAATGGTCGGGTTGAAGAACGGGAACCAAGCCGGTATATCCGCGAGAAGATCGGTGGCTTGTGCGGCCGTGGCAAAACCGGCAGACCCGCAGAGGTAGTCGAGACCAAGAGTGTCCTCAGGGTCATGCGATGAGTGTGCAGAAAAAACCTCATGGACACCAAACTCATCAGGCGCGTCCGAATCCATTTCGGGGCGTGGTTATCAGTCGAAGGCTCTTCCGGCGGTTCGGGTATGGGGGCGGGAGGGTCAAGAAGCTGGTCGCGCAGTTTCCAAGCGACTTTAGCACGACGTTTAGGTCTATCATCTATCCTGGGAGGCAAGGGAGGAGGTGTAGGAGAACGCACCTGATTTTGAACCTTTTAGATATATCTGAATGATACAAAATTCCATTCAATAACGAACAGGAATTGGTTCATCTGCAGTGGGAGTTTCGAGTTCTTCAGAGGCGGCCACGGTGGACGAGCCCGCAACCTGCGCAAGAACAGCAGAACGTCTTTGACCAATGACAGGACACTTGGGGCGATGATTCAATAGAGCTCGACGGTTATTGCATTCCTTGCCGCAGAGCCCGCAAGTGGCGGTAGACATAAGTGCGAGGAGGAAAAAGGCGAGCAGATATTGGCACTCGAGAGTCGAGACTCGAGAGGTGCAGAAAGAGCGGCCGTCGGTGGTGACTTAGACTTAGAGGCAAAATCACATCAAATGCAACGAAACAGGGAAGGGGGTTCAGGGACCTTTAAAGAGTGAGCTTGAGCTTGAACCCGACTTGCAGCTGGCGTGCGCGACGCGTCAGGTCACGAAAAGGCTTGTGACGGTCACGTCCTGACCTTGTTCTGGTTCAACTTCCACTTGCTTTATTGCGGCCTTTCTCTTCAAACTCTGTCATTTCTCTTTTCTTTTGCCACTCTCTTCCATTCTATGGCACAAGAGACCATGCGCAAGTCCGCCTCGGGCTCAAAACGCAAGAATGCTCCCGACGACTCAGATCCCCCTACTCCTGCTAAGAAGTCTAAAATGACGGCGCGCAAAAGCACGGGAGGTAGACCTCCGGCAAAATCTGCTGGACGGAGATCTGCCGCCAATGATCCTCCGGGTGTGTCTGTGATTCTCTTGCAGGGGCCACAGGCCTTGCTAATGAGCGTTCAGCAAAAAAGAAACGCTTCCGTCCTGGCACTGTTGCGTTACGCGAAATTCGCAAGTACCAGAAGTCTACAGATCTGTTACTGCGAAAACTGCCGTTCGCGCGTCTGGTGCGTGCTGTTTACTAATCTACCAATGCCTGATAATTGATTGAATCTGTTGAATAGGTCCGCGAAATCGCTAGCGAAATGACGACGGACATGAACGACAACTATCAGCCGGGTGCCGATCTGCGCTGGCAAAGTTCAGCGCTGATGGCATTGCAGGAGGCTACGGAGGCATATCTGGTTCATTTGTTTGAAGACGCGTGCGTTTGTCCATTTGTCTCGCAAGCATTAACTTACACCAACGGTAGCAATTTATGCGCCATTCACGCCAAACGAGTGACCATTATGCAGCGGGACATTCAACTCGCGCGTCGAATAAGAGGACCGTGGGGTGGGATGGGATGATTCATGCCTGAACGATTTGGATGCGCGAATTGATGAATTGTATCCTCAGACTTATCTACAGTAATGTGCGAATCTTGTTGTTTTATTTACCGGCGATACCCCTTTCCGCAATTGTAGCACCTCAAACAAATATGTAGCTGGAGCGCTTAGCCAAATGAGACTCGAATAAACCGATGGAAGGTGGGGTCAGGTCTAAACAGCGTCATCAGCAACGGTAAGGCAGAATGGGATGCATGGGCGGTCATATTAGATCAAGAAAGATTCATGGGGCCCCAAACAGGCAGGGAAAAGGTCCCAGATACCTGGGTTCCCTCCAACCACTTTTGTTTTCATTCCGCCCAGAAAGCAGTCGAAAAGGGGACCAACTTACTAGGAGGAGCGTTTGTTTTTCTGCTTCTTGGCCGACTTCGCCTTCACTATTGGTTCAGGCGAAGGCTTGGGAGTGACAGTCTTTGTGGGTGGGTCGAGAACCGTTGCCGCAGACGAAGACTGGATCGACGCTGGAGCAGATGACTGCCTCGAAGGCGTGTAATCCAAGATCCAGGTCTGAATGAGGCCACAGATTGCGGAGGTGGTCCAATACAAAACAACGCTCTAAGGAAGATGAATTGGACTCTTTTACGCAGAGGAGTCGGACTTACCCCTGGGCTGAGGCCAGCAAGGACAATACGCCCAACGGAGAGTCCATACAAGGCCGTTTTGATGATTTTGTGCGGCTGAAGAACAAATTTCTGACCTTGAGCCATCATCTTGGCTCGATACTCGTCGGCTTTACGCAGACGGTCCCTCTGAAAAGCCGTCATGAGCCAGTTATTTGATTCGACATTGGCCATGGTCACGAATCCGAGGATTATCGGAATGGCCCATGTCGGGTCAGGGTGATTCAAGGTGGTGAGTGTGAAGAACGCCTCAGAGTCGAAAGGAGTCATCGGGTCCTTAGCTAGGCGATTGAAGACCATGCTCATCAAGACGAAGACAGGCAGCTGGCTCGCTGGGCTCGCGATCATCGAAAGAACGGGGGAGCACTTGTGTTCAGCAATGAGACGCTTTTGCTCTGTTTTCACCTATGAAGAGTAAGTCAGACGTTCATGATATACCTTGAAGTAAACGAACTCGTTGCATCATCCGTGAAAGATGCATCTGCTGCAGTTTCGAAACAACGAGATCCTCTTTTCGCATACCTTGCTGTTTCATCTCGTCCAGAACCTGCTTCGAGATTATGGGTTTTAAACGCTCGACCTCAGGTAGCACAACATTCTCGAGACGTCGGACGCGATTCCTGCCCTGAAGAGCACGTTGAATGCGGTCGCTATAGCGTAGACGTCGGCACACTGACCCATAGAGCAATTGGAAAGAGAGCCAGTCGTGAAACAACCGTTACAAGCACTATAGTTCCGGTGTATGTGGGAACAGAAGGGGGAAACGGCAGAGCTATAGCCAAATCCAGGAAGCCATCGCAAAGAGACTGGATAAAGAACCGCCTATGAGAGGCATTGACGCGTCGAGGTATTCGTTGTAGTGACGGTCGTCCGTAAACAGCAAGCATCACACTTCTCGCGCACTTTTTGAAATTTTTTTGGTCAACTATCTGAGACTCCCAAGTCCACAAGCTGAAATCTAACACGAATATTTCATGGCTCGAAGCACCTCCATCGCGAATATAATCGTTGTATACAT
Organism: Favolaschia claudopus; assembly: GCA_037176885.1. NCBI lineage: Eukaryota > Fungi > Basidiomycota > Agaricomycetes > Agaricales > Mycenaceae > Favolaschia > Favolaschia claudopus. Next base: position 1,640,442 of record JAWWNJ010000002.1, read on the forward strand.
AGGGCGTGCAAGAACGGGGCATAACAACATGTATTGCATAGAACACTTCGTCGATACCCTCAGAACACCAGCTGATGCGGGAATTGGCCCTTCGACAACCCCCAGCTCGCACTCAGGTACTTGCCAAGGTTCTCCGTCTTCTTAACAGAAGAGATGATAGCCTTGTCGATTTCCTTCTGATCAGCCGACTTCGACTCGGGAAACGCCTCCTTAGGCTTGGGCTTGCCGCCCTCGAAGAACTCTGCTTCAGCAGATCCGGCGCCCTTGGTGGCGGCTTTGGTGAAGTATGCGTCGTTAATTTTGTCGTCGACCTAGATGTGAAGAATAATCGATCATTAATTAATGGAAAAAAGCTCTATGCAAATGAGCACGAGCCTTGAAACCGTCTAGGTCAATCTTGGTCGTTGTCGCGATGACATATGCCTGGTTTACTCGCCGCAGAGGGACACCGTTGATCTTGAACGGGCCAGTCACCAACAGCAAACCGCTCTCCAACTGCTTCAAGAAAACAACGCGCTTGCCACGGAAGCGACCAGCAAGCAAGATGAGGACGGCGCCTGGGGTGATGGAAGAGCGGAGGGAGGCGGGCTTAGGGGATTTGCGGCTCTTTTTGGGCTGGCGCACATCCTCGGCAGGGTAAAAACGCGACGCTTTTGACGTGGGGACAAGACGCTTGCCGCCGTTCTTGTCGCCGCCGACCTGTTTCTCGACAGTCTCTGGTGACTCGGCTGCGGCGGGCTTTTCTGATTTTTTCTGGCCCTTGTGGAGCCCGCGACGTGCGGCAACCTGAGAGCGGGAGAGGCGGCCGACGTTGGGGACGAGATCCTTGCTTCTGGCCATCTAGGAGGGAGAGAATGAGCTGGGCAGCAGCGATATTCAGAAATTCATACTTGGTGGTGTAAGACCGCTTGATGATGGTGGCTGTGCACAGAACTGGTCAGTCACGTTCTACGGTGGCTGCGATCTCCGGTCCCGGTCCGGAGCCGGATCATAATCACGTAAACATTGCTTAGTGATGCTAAACGTTGCTTGAATTGATTGAACGAGTCAACGTTCTCATCTTTCCTTTCTCCTGTGAACCGCCACCATGAGCGCCAACCACAAATACACGGTTTTCCTCGACATAGGTAGGAGAGCAAATACATTTGGCGCGTCTTCCGTCAACAAGGTACCTCAGACAACACCCTCTACTCGGCTAGCACAGGCAAGCTTCCCCACGTACCGAAGGTCCACAGGCTGCGATGAATTTATCAAGGAATCTCCGCCGCTATGGGGAAGAAAATTCATGACTACTTTCTCACTCTGGGCCTCGAAGAAGCCGAGGCATCTGAACTCCATCTCAAATACTACACTCAATATGGGCTCGCTCTCCGTGGGCTGATCGCGCATCATGACGTTGGTTCGACTATGTTATCTATTAGACAGCAAGTTACGGCTGTTGAGTACCCTCTCAGATCCTGTTGATTTCGATAGCAAATGCGACGGTTCACTGCCGCTCGAAAGATTTCTCAGTCCGAACCCGCGTCTACGGAAACTCTTGCAAGATATTGACCGGACCAATACAAACGTCTGGGCTCTAACCAATGCCTACCGCCCTGTGAGCAGTTTCAGCCTGCCCATCTTCGCAATCTGATCGCCCAAATCCCAAGCACGCCGAACGTGTTTTGCGTATCCTCAATGTAGACGACCAAATAGACGGTGTTATCTTCTGTGATTATCAGCAACCTGATTTTGCGTGCAAGCCGGACGCTCGATATTATCATGCAGGTAAGTCGAATGAAAGCTTCGAAAAAGCGGAACCGACGTGTACTCTAAGCCCTGGCCAAGGCACAGGTGACAGACCTGAGCAAATGCTATTTTGTAGACGATAGTAGAATTAACGCAGATGCCGCGCGCACCCTGGGATGGGGACATGTCGCCCATTTCTGTGAAGCAGGTTAGTCATGCAAGTCATTGACGGAATTTATGATCTGATCACTGAGCAGGTCTCGTTCACGTAGAAGGTGGCAAAGTCAAAGAAATTGGCAGCGAGAGACTTGTCGATGGGAATAACGGTGTGGAAGTGATATCAGATTTAGAGGAACTGAGGCAAATCTGGCCCGAAGTATTTACTTCTTGACTCCGCCGACGATATGTACACTTGTAATTCATTGTAACAAGTCACCGGCTCTTTTGTGAGCGGAATACATGGGCGTCGAAGGGAAATTACTATATCGAGCGAGTGGAGGTGAGTCGCCAAATTGGGAAGTGCCGTCAACAAAGCCAATATTACATAAGCCGATTCTTTTGCCCTCGACTTGGAAGACTGGAAGTCCTCACTTGATACGCAGTCCAAGCAACCAAAGTCATGGAATACAAACCGCGTTATAAACAGCCTTTCACTCTGTCCGAAGCCAAGCTCCTTGACGTCGAGACAATCACTACAGAGATATCGCGTCTACAGGATTCTGTGAAGCGTCTGGGTGAAACCCAGGTCATGCTGAAAGAGCACGTTGCTTCACAGCCCAGTGCAGAAGTAGATCCTGAAATAACACGAGGTGTGTACTGCGATGTGTTGATATGAGAGTAATGCTCATAAGGGTCTCCCCGCGTTCGTAACCCAAAGCTATTGAGGAGAATGAGACGGTTATGTACGGTTTGCTTCCACAGCATTAGTCTCGTTTTCATATCTTGGTGATAGAGGCTCGCAAACGGAACGCGTCTCGATGCTCAAAACGGCGCTGCTCGACAAGGGAATTGTGGCTGGGAGTCACTACGATATCGAGATGGCGCCGCCTCCCCGAAAAGCTGAAGCTATATCTACAACAGAGGCGAATGAGGGCGGCGGTGTTGATCTATGATTCGATGCTCATGTTGCTTGGAAGTGAATATGTATTACATTACAGTATCAATTATAATTTGTACAACATGTTCGTATCTCGTACACATTCCTAACCACTCAAAACAGCATGACCGCCACCACCTGTGACGACTCGGAAACCTCTAGAATGATCCCGTCGTAACCGTGAACTGAGGAAAGAAATCAGAAGATTCAAAGTCGACAGAAACGGATTTCGCGCTTACGGCGAGTTGTGGCACTAGGCAGTGTCATTGCCTCTTCGTCGTCGGTGCGGTCGAGGAGCATAGAAGGCGGAGGGTCGCGTGGAGATAGAAAATGGCTGATTGTTTCAAACTGTGAAAAGGTTTGTAAGCAGCTGACAGCTGCAGCACATATTGGCTTCATACTCGGTCGTAAAATCGTTTGCGGGGCGGCGTATCTATTTCCATGAGTTACGAAAGGATGGGATACTTGGAAATCTGACCGTCTTCATCGTCTTCTGGGGTGCTCTCTATTTCCCAGTTACAGCGCTTGTATCGTTGAAAGAGAGGGGAGCCAGGCTATCAAAGATGAACACTGCTCGACTCAATTGAGAAATCAACGCACGATATTGGAGTGAAGAACGATCTTCGTGACGACATGATTGGACGACAGGAGAAAGTCGAGACCATGTTGAAAGTAATTGTAGAAGTCTGCCAAAGTAATCCGTTCAGTTGCGTCTAAACAGTTTCTATAACAAGCACCAACAAGCAGCTTCTGAGCTATCGGTAGGACGTGTAGCTGAATGTATCGTCATTCTGTCATCTTCCTTGTAGTGTACCCGGCTTGGTGGCCCTAAATCTATTGTCAAATCCTGAGCCGTGGTTTCGCCTAGTCTTATGTTGACTGGTTGAGCCGTGGAGACAGGGTGGAAATATAGATCAACCCCCTCGTGAACCTGGAATGATTACGATTCACTGTTTCGAATATGCACTGCGGGGAAAAAATACCTTCACAATTGCACTCGAGATGTCACCGTCCATGACAGGACATTCGACCGGTTCCCCCAGAGCATCACGGTCCTCACCATCGAGTTCCTTCTGAGAGACGATCACTCGCTTCACTTCGTGCATGCGATCTTCAGACTGTATGCCTTTCAGTCCATCCCCCATTCCATCCTCTTCAAAACTGAACCACACTCCAGGGTATCGCAAATCGGCTCTTAAATCATCGCCGGGAGGGGGGTATGTTGGCCCGAAAGTACGACTCACAGACACTCGTTTCAGAACATTGTCGGGAGATGAGAGCACTGTGTCCTTATATCGTAGAGTTACAGGGGGGTCACCATGCCGCAGTTTGCGCAGGACGATAGTATGTAGACGTTGTTGCTTTCCGGAAAACAGAAGGTCCAGATGCTCATGTGTGAAAACCCTAAGAACAACGGATTAGATGCGCGGAGAGCCTCACCGGTCGTATGTGTACAACAATGGGTGTCGTGGATGATGCGTCTTGGTCGTATTTGATATCTGCATGGGGGAAAGCATGCTGCAGCCGCCGCAGCAAGTCCAGAGTATTCCACAAAGAAGAGCCTTGCAGAGACGTCAATGGTGACCGCGCGCTGTGAAACGCGACCGAACGTGCATACCTAATTCAAAGATCCCCAAACCCGAGCCTGGTCTGAGATCGCAATCCAGAGCAGAAATCATAAGACGTTCGTTGGAATTAGTATAGCCGCGAGTATTGGAATATCGAATAAGGAGCGTGGGTGTTTCAGCAGTTCAATGTAGTGGTCAGTCGGAGTGAAGGGCCAAATGGGTCGAGTGTGACCGTCACACCTCTCTTTCCGACCGCGACGCGTCTGAAGAGCACGACGCGAAATCATGGCCGACGCGCGGCAAAGAATCATCATAAAAGTATAATCTGGCGTATCTGATGCTCATTGACTCAACTGGGTCAGGTATTTCGGAAATATAGCAATTCCTTGGGTCCAGACACGCTTGAGCTGCTCGAGACAATCTTGGACAACAATGAGATTGAAGACGCCGATGTTGAGTCTTCCATCGAAATTATTGCGAGAGAGTACAACAAGCAGGATGGTATGTGCACACCATATCCTTTACTTCGATATCTCTTTGACCGGGAAACTCAGATGCAACGATGAAAGTGTCGATCGACGTTCTTCAACGCGTGTATGAGTCCCTGCAAGACCAAGGGCAACGAACAGATCAAGGGAAAGAAGCCATTGACCCCGAAAGCCACCTTTTCGTCATAGACGCGTTCGAAATGCCCCTCTGGAATTGGTCTTCCGAGCGCGGGACTTTTGAGAAGTGCGTGTCTCTGGCGCGAAGTTGAACAAGCTGACCTTGTGTGCCAGATTCTCAGCTCCCTTGACGATGTCGGGGACCCCCGAATCGCGAGTATTCGCAATGCGAAATCGGCTCAATATTATCAAACAGTGCGTTCTGCGGAATGAACACTTTGCTCCTTCCACCTTGCCTTCACGGGATAGAGAGAAGCTGGTGACCGTAAGCTACCAATGTCTGAAACAGTCACGTTCGCTCAGCCTTCGCCAGTTAAAATCCACGAAGCAGCTTTTGGGTCGTGCTGGAGAACGTTTCCTACTGTTGGGCATGCTGTCTCATTCCAAAGAAGGAAAACTGTGTATCGAGGATGCCGATGGAAGTGTTGAGCTGGACTTCTCGAAGCTCGTGAGTATATCCCCTTCCTATCTGGTATCTTACAGACGGAAAAATATAAGTCATCCTAGGATGAGCCCGGAGATGGTCTTTTTACTGAAGGATGTTTCGCTCTCGTGGAGGGCGAGTACACTGAAGATGGCACGCTGGAGATCATTGCAATTGGACAGCCTCCGTGTGAGCCCCGGGAAACAGCGCGGTAGGTGCTATTACACCTTGTATACTCACGCTAGCTCAAACTTGAACGTTTCAGCTCAATATATGGTCATATCGATTTTCTGGGCAAGGGTGCGACATCTTTACTAGAAGATGTAGGTTTCTACATTCTACGCGCCAATCAAGCTGATATCTCTTCTAGTCCCAGCTATCCGTCCGCGTACGAGATGAGCTCTCAGATTTGAATTTCTTCTTTCTCTCGGACGTGTGGTTAGACAATCCCCGGACTCTACCCGCTCTCCAAAAGATGTTTGAGAACTGTGTCGAAAATCGTTTCGTGCCAAAGCTCATCGTTCTCTGCGGAAACTTTACCAGTAAATCAATAAGTCACGGTCAAGGCCGGGATGTTCAACGTTATCAGGGTTGGCGCATTCCGCACTCAGTGCTGTTCCAATAACAACCCACCAACAGAGAACTTCGATGCACTGGCGGACCTGATTGCCTCTTACCCAATGATCACTCGCTCGACACACTTCGTGTTTGTACCGGGACCACTTGATGTAGCGGTGAACTCAATCTTGCCTCGTCGACCTCTGTTATCGAGTTTCGTTGGCCGGCTCAAGGCAAGGGTACCAAAAGTCCATTTTGCGACAAACCCTTGCAGAATCAAGTTTTTCGATCAAGAGATTGTCGTATTACGGGAAGATCTAATGGCCAAAATGTTGAGAAACGTCGTTGGTGTGAAACCAGACGCTCGAAGTGACGACCTCAAGAAATTTGTAAGAGTCGTTCGTCTGTTGATTGACCCGTCTTCTGATCTATATCGCAGTTGGTTCAATCCATCCTTGACCAGAGTCATCTCTGCCCCTTGACTGTCAATATTCAGGCTACTCTGTCCGACTACGACCATTCTTTGCGGTTATACCCGCTACCAACTGCAGTCGGTTTCAACTCTTGGCCCATTCGGAATTTATTAACATGTGATTCCTGCAGATTGTCCTCGCCGACAAATACGACAGATACAAGGTCACCTACACGGGGTGTCATGTATTCAATCCCGGTAGCTTCGTTGGCGGAACATCATTTGTGTTTTCAACGTACCAGCCAGCCGAAGTCAACTCAGAGGAATGGTGAGTCCTTGGAATTGATGTGCGAGATATTTCTTGACTCTGGTGTTTATAGTGTCCTCGAGGAGGATGCAGAGGAGTAATGTGCGACTGTATTTCTGTGTAAATTTACATCTAATGCTTGTACTTGAATCCATATCGGGAGTTGTAAAGATTGTCAATCGCAACATGACATCACACACTTGTTTGAAGTTCTTCCCCCTCATGAACAACTCATGAACGTTTGAACTCAGAGAACGGTGAGGTCGAATTATTGAGGCGCCGGGAACATTACAATCAAATCTTGACCAATGCTCGGTCTCACACCGCCAACACGATGCTGCCGCAGTTGTGTTACGATTTTTGGTCATTTTCATCTTGTTCTTCTTTCTTGCACCCACGACCACCATGGACCCAATATACCACCAACTAGACCGCCACCTGCCGAAATTGCGTCCTCACCTCCCCACCTTCGTTGCCTCTCTTGTACTCTTCACGGCCATCCATCTAGTACTTGTGCCCCTGTTTGCTCGCTACTTGTTTTATGCGCAATGGAAGGGCATGGGTAAGAGGAAGCGGAATAATTGGTGGGTCCCGAATGGTCGAAAAATTAAGAGAGCGACGCGCATTGAACTAAACCTATGTACCAGGGCAATTCATATTGTTTCCCAAGTGCACGCACTAGTCGTTCTGCCGCTTGCGCTGCGTTGTCTGGCGCTGCCTGAATTAAACGAGGATAGGGTATATGGTTGGCATGAGCGGAGTGGAACAGTGCAAGCCGTTGCAGCTGCGTGCGTCTCCCTGACCCCTTGCTCTCAATTTATTCTAATTCATACAAGCTACTTCTTATGGGATTTCCTCGACGCTGTGTTCAATTTCGAGGATATAGGGTTCGTATTGCACGGCCTGGCATGCTTTGTTATCTATTTCGAGTCTTTTGTGAGCTTTTGCGGCCTTTAATTTTAGGGACGCTAATTAGCCATCGTAGCAACCCTTTCTCGCGTACTACGCGTCAAGGTGTTTGTTATGGGAGGCGTGCGTCGTTTCAAAATGCTTGTCGCTGTCGGTGATTGACTGGCCCAATGTAGGAGCACAATATTTTTGAATATCCACTGGTGGGTGGGTCATGTCCCCCGATCGAATGGGACATTGAATGCTTTTTAAAAGGGCTCTCGATAAGATGAACCTGACCGGCGGCATCCTCCAAGCCTTCAACGGTGTCTGCCTCATCCTCGCCTTCTTTTTTGTGCGGATCGTATACGGCGGGTATACGGTGCATTTGCTTCTTAGAACGTGTCATACTGGCCAGCTGAACGACCACACAGTCCTACCAGTTTTACATCAGTTTATATGAGAACAGGGCCAACATCTCGACGACGGCGCTGGTGTCGATAAGTGTGGGGAATGTACTATTGCAGGGGCTGAATTGGTTCTGGTGGGTTGTTCTTGCGTGTTCGATGGTCTCGCATAGCTGATACGCAACTACGCAGGCTCGGGAAGATGGTTTCGGCGTTGAGGAAGCGGTTCACACCCTTCACACCCAAAACGAATGGCGTGAATGGCCACAAAACAACTAAGACTGAATGAGTCGACCGAAAAGGATCTGTGCTGTATCTATTAATTTTGGATGGTTGGAGGGTAAAATAGAATCATTTGTCGTGCTGTATACCCAATAGACGATCGTGGTTGCGATGAGCAAGTGAAATGGTGTGACTCTTCGTGACGCGCGCCTGCGAATAGGCCATCATCATCTGCTACTGTACTTTATTCTGGCCTCATAGCGTCCCGCAACAAATTTCGCTCAGATGGATGGAGCGCGGTCTCCGCCGTCCAAGCCAGCTAGCTCGTCGTCTTCCAATGCGCCCCCCACCGCCTTTGGATACCAGACTCGTCTCCTCGAGCGCACATCTTCCCGTAGCGGCGGCGGCCTTCTTTCTCGCAGCAACTCTCAAACAACTGGCAGCATCAGCGCTAGCAGTGGCGTAGCGGGACTCCTCTCTCAACCCACAGGCGGATCTACGCGTCGCTGGACACCCTCTCATAAGGTCACCCACAGTCTCGACACTGCAAAGTGGGAGGAGCGCATTCGCGAGGCAGCTGGTAATGGGGATGAATCGAGTAGGACGACGGGATCCTCTCGCGTGGCGTCGCCCACCTCATCCTCTGGTCTTGCATCGCCGACAGGCTCAATATCGAGGCCGGATCGTCGTCCATCGACACCACCACCTATGCGGTCGTCTGTATCGACGGATGATTCTGCTGTCAAAGGCAGCGATTTGCAGCGCACACCCAAATACCTCAAGCGCCAGACGATGCCTGCACCCATCATTGCTTCGCCCTTGTCCCCGAATACGACGGGGATATCGGTCGAGAACTCCAATTCACCGTCTACCTCTTTTGCGAGCACCTCAAATCGCATTTTCTTGCCTTCATCGGCGGCGTTTCCATCCTCGTCTTCGTCTGCTTTGAGCAACAAAGACCTGCCCGCACTCCCATCCCCCACGCCTTCACCGTCGTCGTCTCGCGTCGGTGTTGTACGAGGTCCGAGCGTACGGTCGCGCGCGCAAACACTCGATGCCGTAGCCACCGGCGATGCCTCCCAATTTGCTTCTTCTTCGCGCACCCGCGACCTCCCCAAACCGATAAATTCCCCCTTCTTAGCTTCTAGCGAAGCCTCAACTCCCGCCTCTCCCTCCCGGCCCACCCGCGAATTTCCCAAGCCTTTGAACTCCCCGTCTCGACGGCCGACTTCCCACTACGGTTCTCTGTATGGTTCGTCAACTCCAGACCTGACTGTAACACGGCCATCGCCTGGTCCATCCACCTCAACATTCGCCGAGCGCGACACGGCTCCGCCGTTGCCTTCGGAGATCCTCCCCGCCGAAGCATCGTCAGTCATGTCTCCGCCGCCGTATCGCAGCTCGTACATGGCGAATCGTAATAATAAGGCGTCGACATATGGTGACCATCTCGTTGTCGGGGGAAGAAAACTGGGTCGACATCTGCCGCGTATTGCCAGTGGGGATGGTGATGAAGAGAGGGATCAGGTCATTGAGCAGCAGTCCCGCGAGTCGAAGCGTGCTGCGAGGCTGCGTGGGAGGGAAGAAGGTGGTGGTCGTGGTGAGGTACAATTCGCTGTGCCGTTGCGGTCACCGCCGCCGGGAGACGTTCCTGTGACCGCCGCCGTCCCGCCTGGTGCAGCAGCTGTGACCGGTGTTCCAGGGCGTGTCCGCTTAAATCGACACACGGCCCCTCTTCCCGCTTCCCCGCTGCCTTCGGCGCGTCTGACGCGAGGGCTGTGGGCGGACACGCAACGGCATTTGATTCAGGCGTATGAGTATCTGTGTCACGTCGGAGAGGCGCAGCAGTGGATTGAGGGATGTCTTGGGGAGGAGCTGGAGTTTGGTGTAGTGGAGTTGGAGGATGGGTTGAGGAATGGTGTTGTGTTGGCGAAGCTTGTAAGAGTGTTTAGGCCGGGGGCAGTGAAGAAGATTTACGATGTGCCTTTCTTTCTTTTCTTCGCGAGGTCCAAACTGATCGTGGGGTGTAGGCACCGAAACTGGATTTCCGTCATTCCGATAATATCAACCATTTCTTCAACTTTGTTCGTGAAATAGGGTTGCCCGAGGTGCGCGTCATCTACTTTCAACAAACCGTTGCTCATTGTGCGCGAAGGGCTTTATCTTCGAGTTGACAGACCTGTACGAGAAGAAGAATCTGCCGAAGGTGATCTACTGTATACACGCTTTGAGGTACGCAGTTTTCATTTCTGGTTGCATGCGCTCAATGAGCTCTTTCAGTCATCTACTTGCTCGGCGCGGAATGGCGCAGCGGATTGGCAATCTACTTGGCGCCTTGCAATTCTCCGACGACCAACTGCAGCGTACGCAGAAGGGGTTGAAAGATGCTGGGATTGCGATGCCCAACTTCAAGAATGTTGGGAACGAACTTGCGAGAGAGATCAATGAGGAACCTGAGCCGGAGACAGAGGAAGAACGTGTGTAGTTTGAACCTTCTCGCTCACGATCTCAGTCTTACTTGAACCTCTCTCAGGTCGGGATCGACTGCTTGAGGAGAACGAGTCATCCATTCTTGCCCTCCAATGTGTCGCTCGTGGATATCTTGTCCGACAGCACCAGGCCATCTTACGGGCTCGTATGCAACTTACCGAGCGACATCTACGACAATTTCAAGCACACTGTTTTGGCGCTCTTGTGCGGCGCCGCCTACATCAACTACGCAGGGCACAACGTGACATCGTCCCTTGGGTCGTCACCCTTCAGGCTGCAGCGCGTGCTATGATTCTGCGCAGAAGGTGGCATGCTCGACTCAGGGAAATTGCGCACTCGGCTCGTTATGTCGTCAAAATTCAAGCCCAGCTTCGAGGTGTACTCCAGCGGCGCAGGTTTGCCCGACTAAAGGCGGCTTTGCGATCGAGCAATGTCTATGTCTCTAAGCTTCAATCAGCCGCACGCGCCAGGATAGCTCGCAATTCCCACAATGAAATGGCCAAGACTTTCTCGCGACCAGCGATACAGTTCTCGGTTGTGGCTTTACAGGCTTTGGCGAGAGGTGTGCTTGCTCGCAGGGCTGCAATGCGTCGAGAGCGCATGTTGCGGCACCATGAGCGTAGTTTCGTTGCGTTGCAGGCTCATTGTCGCGGCGTCTTGATACGGCGGCGCGTACGCAATCAACTAGCCAAACTGGAAGACGTCTCGCACGTCGTAGTGCGCATCCAAGCGGCTGTTAGAACGTACCTTGCTCGGAAACGGCTGCTCATGCTCATTCGCGGTCTTCGGAAAGCGACACCTGTTGTCGTTGGCTTTCAGGCTTTGGCGAGGGCGAAGATCGCCACCCAGCAACATCATGGTGTCAAGAAGGCGTTGGCGCAGGCGCAGACAATTGTCTCTGTCGGCGGTTTCCAGGCCCTTGCACGCGCGTCTATAGCTCGCAATCGACACCGAGAGTTGACGCGGAGTCTTGGGTTTGTTGCGCCGGATGTTGTTGGTACTCAGGCTGCGTGTCGGGGGGCGCTCGTCCGCCAGGATTATTATGCATGGCGGGACCATCTTCATAGGAGTGAACCCATTGCGACGTTGTTGCAGGCAATGTTGCGAGGGGCAATGCAGCGCAAGGCGTTCCGCACGAAGATGAATTACTATAAGGCCAACCTGAACAAGGTTGTTAAGATTCAATCCTTGGTTCGCGCCAAAGAGACTCGGGAGCAATACCGGCAACTCACTATGGGCTCGAACGTCACGCTTGGAACAATCAAGAATTTTGTACATCTTCTGGATGATTCGGAGGCGGACTTCCAGGATGAGGTCAAGGTAGAACGGTTGCGGAAAAAGGTCGTCGAGGCGATTCGAGAGAACCAGACTCTTGAGAGCGACCTGAATGATCTGGACGTCAGGATTGGGTTGAATGTGCAGAATTTCGACGGTATCGTCAAGGCGAGAAAACGCGGGGTTGACAGAGCCACCGCGGCTTCCTTGCTTGCTGCACACGGCGATCCTTTCTCCGGACCGAACACCATGGATCAGGCAGCTCATCGAAAACTTGAGCTGTATCAGCAGCTGTTCTACCTCCTCCAGACACGAGCCGAGTATCTCAGCAGCTTGTTCCTTCAGATGTCTATGGACAGCGCGATCGAGAAGAACAGGCGGTTCACTGAGCGCGTCACGTTGACAATCTTTGGTTTTGGTCAGGATCGCCGAGAAGACTTCCTTCTGCTCAAGTTGTTCCAGGTATGAATCTTCGCTCATCTCACATTCTTGTGACTCATGGGCGTCCAGACTGCTATCCAAGACGAGATCAACTCTGCTGGTTCCATACATGAGATCATCCATGGACATCCGGTGTATGTTAATATCGCCGTTCCATACGTTCGCCCCAAGCAAAGTACGTACGTCCGGGAGACTTTGCAATCGGTCATCCGTCGGGTCATCGATGCGCCGTCGGTCGGTGAGCCACCTATCGATCTGGAGCTCGATCCATCAACGGTCAGTGCTCTTTGTCGACGGCTGGAGTGAGTACTGATTTTGAACCATAGATATACCGAGCTCGAATTGAGTTGGAGGAGACGCATCTGGGCACAGCCAGCGGAAAGCGAAAGGACCTGAACTTCCGGGAAGCTTTGTTGGATGGGCCCACGAGAGCTGTCTATATTCGAGGTTCGTTCGTTGTATGGTTCCTTATTCAGGTAACATATAACGTCATTGTAGCTCTCCAAACTTTGCGAGAATGCACCCAATGGTTTCTGACGGCTCTCATTCAATCAACCAAGCGAATGCCTTACAACATTCGGTATCTTGCCCGGGAAACGCTCCTTGCTTTACGGGTAAGTCATCAATCGTTTCGTGTTCAATCAATCTATAATGTTGGTTTACAGGAGAGATATCCGGATGCTCCTGATACTTTGCTCGCCGCGTGTATAGGCAGGCTGGTTTACTATCGCTATATCAATCCAGCGATCGTGTGCGTCTATGAGCTTGTCCCGTCCATCATCCACTCATGCTTTCTAAAGGACGCCAGAGACCTTTGATATTGTGCCCAATACCATTGATCGTCATGCGCGCAAGAATCTGGATCAGATATCCAAAGTCCTCACCCAAATCACCACTGGGTCGGAGTTTGACGACGATAGTCCGAAATACGTTCCTATCAATGACTTTGTACGCACTGCTATCTCGCAAATGACCGCGTGGCTGCTTGAAGGTAAATGCCATCCCAATGCTGTCTCCATGTTTGTCTCAAGCGCCTTTTAGTCGCTAACGTACCTGATGCGGAAACACAATTCCATGCTCACGAATTCCTTGACGCCACTGTTTCGCCCAAACCTATATACATCTCCCCCAATGAAATCTACACGATTCATGGGCTCCTCATGCAGCATCAAAACGCGTTGGTCCGTGCCCATTTGTTTTCTGCTGTCGATAGTGGTCTCACCCATTTTTTCAGGCCCCTCGCGCTGATGATACACTGAGAACGATCCTAACTGAATTGGGTGGTGTACCGCATCTTGGGAGCGACGAGCTGAAAGACGCCAGAGATGCGGCCATTACACTGGAATTGACCAATCGCTTTGCTAATGTCCGAGGTCGGCCCTCAATTACCCACTGATGTTCTTCGTCCTGAACTTGTTGCAGACCCTCGTGCCGAAGAAAAGACTCTTTGGGTCCAAGCCAAGCGCGGAGTGCTTGCCATCCTCAGGGTTCAGCCCGATCAGGACCTGGAGAAGGCGCTCTACCGGCCGGTTACCGAAGAGGACGAGGAGATATGGGATGAGATTTTGGAGGCGGAGGCGGACCATGAGCAGGCCCAATATGCTCATAACCGACGTCAACCTTCGACCACTGGCGGTGACGGTGCATATCGGTTAGACGATATTCGCTCGTGAGTATTTGTGATGGGCAATCACATCCATCTTGACCTCTTCTACCAGGTCCAATTTCTCCATGGTCAAAGCCCGAACAATCGGGTTCTTGCTGAAGCTGGAACAGATGGGGAAGATCACTCGCCAAGACAAGTTCCAGGGCATCCTGAATGCCATTGCCGTCGACGTGCGCAGCAAACACAGGAAGCGTATTCAGCGGCAACAGGAAATGGAGTCGATGAACGAAGCTCTGAGGCAGTTGCTGGAAAGCAAGAAGCAACTGGAGGAGAAGATCAAAAGCTATCATAGCTATGTCGAAAACACCATGCAGACTATGCAGCGTGCAGGCGGCAAAAAGTATGTGTCTCGGTTTGAGCGTCAAACTCGGCTGATCCCAGTTCTGCAGGAGATTTGTCATTCCGTTCACCCGCCAGTATTACCATCTTCGTGACCTGCAGCGCGCTGGGGACATCCCGCAATTCGGGTCCTTCCTCTACACTGCCAAGTATCTGTATGAGAAAGGCATTCTATTGTCGATCGACCAGTATTCGCCCCGACAATTCGACAAGCTGCATCTGACCATGTCGTCGAACACCGCGGGGGTTTTCACTATTCTTCTTGAATCTGCTCTCCTGGGCGTCTCAACCCGCATCGCTAGCGAGGACATCAAGATGGAAGACCTGCTGCAAGCGAAATACGAACAACGGCCGTACTTGTCGCTGTTCGGTGGCAAGGCCAAAATGAATTTCGAACGTTTCCTTTACCAGATTAATAAAAAGTATGTCGGAGGTGTCCTCGATTTTTCATGTCAGTCTGACTATGGTCTTACCAGATTCTACGCCTAATGTCCAATGATTCTAACGACCCATTTACGCCTTTTTTCATGATACTCTTGCTGATATATCCCCCCATTGTCGCACATCTAACAACCACCATCCATACCTGTACTGCTAGCGGTCTCGTTTGTGTATTTTTGGCGTATCCAGTACAATGACCGATTACACTATGTAGAATGTTGAATAATACGAACAATAGCGAAGCCGCTAGAATGGCCGCGTATGACCGGGGTGGCCCAAGCGGGGGAATGGGCAGGTGTCATCGGAGCATATAGTTGTGACGAGGTGACAGTCACGTCACTGCCAGCGTTTCAACGACACCCTTCATCATCACGATAGTTGTACGCTGTATTTTACAGTGAGAGTGCTTGTGGAATCGTTGCTCTGTGAGAACCACCATGTACTCCCAACATCAACACTATGGCCCCCCGCCTTTCCCTCACCAACAGCCCTACGCCACCTATAACAACAACTACTATCATCCTCCGCCCCCGCCCCCTCCACCGCCCGTGTACAACCCTGATCCAGTCACGTTTCGTAGAGATTACTCTAACCAGCTCGCTGAGCTCAAGGTTAACTCAAGACCAATCATTCAGAATCTCTCCATGATTGCACAAGAGTTTTCTCGGTTCTCCGACGTCGTCGCTCAGTGTCTTGAAACACATATCCGGCGCGTGAGTCAATCCAATGCCACTGACTCTGAACAGTTTTCGATGTTCTGGTATCAGGTTCCTCAGTGGATGAAGCTCCCCGCCTTTTATCTCCTCGACGCAATATCAAAAAACGTCTATCAACCCTATGCCCGCAACTTCGCCGCCTTCGTCGTTCCTCTCTTCTTGGAGACTTATGGTCAGGTTGACGAAGCCACTCGTAGCAAAATGGAAGAGATGCTCATCACCTGGCGCACCGGCGCACCGTCCGGCGAGGAGCTCTTTGGCGCAGCTGCTCAAGCTGCCATTGAGCGTGGCGTCTGGGGAGATGGTGCTGCATCCACGAGTGTAGGGCGATTCTCATCTCGGTTACCCGTAGTTGAACGTCACGCGCAGACTAACAGTTTTTATTCTGGCTCGGGGCAAATAACCAAGACTCAGGTGTTATCTGAACTTGAATTCACCCTCAATCAGAAGGAGCGCGCCGCGCAAGCCAATCCATACGACCAGACCTCCAAAAACCACATCAATATTCTAATCCAGGTGAGATTCTCTTGTTGTTTGTTTTTCCCAGGCTAACATGAGGCATATTTAGCTCCGAAAGCTCATCGAGGCTGGGGTTTCTCAAGAGGAACTGCAGCAGATTCTGACCCAACTGCGCAGTCTGGTACGACCTGCAAATGTGCCTACGCCCGCGCCCCCACCACCGGTTCCTACGCCGTCTCTGTCACAAGCGCCTACCCCTGTACCTTCCGCGTGGCCTGCACCTCAGCCCACCTTCCCGGGTCAACCTAACTTCACCCCGGCTCCCGCTGCTCCGTCTTTGTACCCTTATCCTACTACGTACGATAATGCTGTGAAAACAGAGCCCTCCCCTTCTGTGCTTCCGGCGACCGCTGCTTCATCTAGCTCATCGAATGCGCAGAGCAGCCTCCTTAACCTGTTATCAACTCTTAAGAAGGCGGGTATCATGTCCGAAAATGTGACGCCTCAAGGCGCTGGCACATCAACTGAGGATGTGTCCAAACCTGAGTCTCCACCACCTGATCTTGGACGAGAGTCTTCCCGTGCTTATAGGGATGCCATTCTCATGCATGATGTTAAGCTAACGAGCGCTGACATCATAAGGTACGACCGCAATCATACTAATCTACATTTTGTGTTGAGCTCGTTCTGCAGAAAACGGTCTGACATTGTCGAGTTCTTGTACGATCGCCTTCCGATCCAGTGCAAGCAATGTGGCATTCGTTTTCCCGATACGTCTTTGGGCAAGAAGCGCATGGAGGATCATCTGGACATGCATTTCAAGCAAAACCGCAAAGCTAACCAGAATAGTGGTCGAGGACATAGTCGTAGTTGGTTCATCGGAGTAGAGGTGCGCTCTATTTTATCTTTCTTTCACCTTCGCTTTACTGACGTACTCTCTGAAGGACTGGGTACATGACACGTCGGTTGATATTAAAGGCAAGGGCCGCGCGGATGGTGTTCGCCCGATCAATGCTAAAGCTGCTGCTGCTGCGGAGGTTGCTAAGCGTGACGCTGACCTTCGAGCTCAGTTTATCGTCGTACCTCGCGGGGAGGAAGCGAAGCCTGTCGCATGCCCAATATGTAAGGAATCATTCAATTCTGAGTGGGTTGAAGATGTGGAGGATTGGGTATGGCGAAACGCTGTGCTAAAAGATGACCGCGTACGTATCTAGCAATTTGCATTCTATGCCAACGCATCCCTGACCACTCTTTTCACCAGGTTTATCATGCCACATGTCACGCTGAAGCAGTGAACGGACTCACCCTACGGTTACGAAATGAAATGGCGAATCTTCGGAGCCACTCGAATACGCCAGATGGATCTGGGACTGGACGCGTTGTGGTGACTCCGCCGCCTTCCGCTTTAAAGATAGTCGACTCGGACGCATTACGCTCAGTCTCGTTGTCTCCTTCCGCAGAGTCTAAGCTCGCTGGGATAAAACGTAAGGTCGACGACACAGACAGTACAGTAAGTGCTGAGGCTGAGGGTTCACCGCATCTGAAAAAGCTGGCTGTGGATTCGTCGCAATGAATGCTCGAGTAAGGTTAAACAGCGTGGGTCGGTGGCTCGTTTTTTTCAAGTTGTCGTCCGACGTTTTCTTTTTTATTCGCAACATTTGTATATGAGCCCAACACGATTATAATAATATGTGGAATAGACAGACTCTTTCTATGTAAACCGAACACGGAAGTGCGATAAGATGAATAGCCGGCCAGTAAACACAAGTAAATATTGTTGGCTCCTGAACAGAGTTGCACGTCGGCGACGCCGCGTCTGCCATGCAGCAATCCACCAAGCAACAGCGCCGCATGACTGCTCCTGCCGCCCCATCTTCTTTGCAAGCTGTAAGTCTGAGATTTCCAATGATTCCAGTGTACAAACCTTTGTTCAGCCGGAAGGTGGTTATCAACAAGCTGGAAGGCCTCCCTCCCCTCTTCGGAATGGATATATAGCCTCCACTTTTACAGGGATTGACCCTCAGTCTGAGGGCAGTGAAGATGGTGACGACCGAGCGCAATGGCGCTCACCTTCACCGACGTCTTCTGTGTCTCAAATGGCCGCAAGTTTTGCTAGATCAGTTACTTCCTTGATCACTCCTCGTACCCCGAACTCTATGCCGACCGATGCGGAACTGGAGGCAGAGGCAGAAAGGGAACGGGACCGTAGCAGACGCGAAGCTGAGCGGATTCTTACTCGGGAGGCGGAGGACCGGAGACAATTGGAGGAGCGCGTTCTTGCCATGATGGAGAGCACCAAGTCTCTGCCGCCCCCTCCTTCGCGATCTCAGTCGCTTGATCCTCCTTCGCCGTCATCTTCTCAAAAGGAGGGCGGGGGCTGGTGGGCTGCTGCCAAGAACAAGCTCACACCTACCAAAGATCTGACGCCTGCTCAGCAGGTGATTCAGGAAGCCAAGGCGCGAGAGAAAGAGAAGCGGAATAGCAAAGGGAAGGAGAAGGAATGGCCCGCCAACGCCCAATCCAAATACTCTAATCCATCGTACACTAGTCTCGTTCCCCCTCAACAGCGCCGACCTGTCCCGGGTTCATCTTCCCCGACAACACCTACTCGTCCGCAGATACCCAATGCTAACCTGCCCCCCATACTTACACCGTCGCCTATGCGACCGGACACCATTTCTTCCTCACCACGAGAAAAGGAAAGGGAAGTTCCGCCCCTCTACGCTCAATTCGACGAGGCCACTGGGACGCTGGATGTACATGTCACGCTACTCACTATCGCCAAACGGTTCGAAAAGCTTGAAAAGTGGACAGTGGGTCATGTACGGGCGCTGGAAGAAAGGATGGGCGATGTCGAGAGATGGCTGGTGGACAAGGAGAACGAGAAGGAGGTGCAGAAGGATACGAAGCAGCCGCCGCACGAATCCTCCGCGCAGAGTACTGATGACACCGGTGCCGAGGCGCTCGCGGATATACGGGAAGGGTTGCAGGAATTGGAGAGCCGTGTGTCGACGCTTGGTCGCGAGATGGCAAAGCTAGCCACGGCGCCGTCCAAACTCTCGCAGTCCAATCAAGCGCGCTATCCGGCTGAAATCTCGGCTGGCCCTTCGACGCCTTCGTCGTCCTTTGCGGTGCCTGGTGCGACGTCGCCGCGCTCAATTTCAGGTGGATACACAGCGCGTGAATCTACTTCGCCCCCCATGGCATCTTCAGCTTCGACGACCAGCATTACCAGGCTGCCCCGCCCAAGCGGTGATTATGCTACTCCTCCTGATTCCAAATTGCTTTCACAAGATGTCTTTACTACCTCCCCCTCTTCAACCGTTTCTGGCCTACCACCCGCTAATCTGACTGGATCTATTTCGACGTCTTACTCAAATGCGTCACTTTCGTCAATATCATCTGGCTTGCCGTCGACAGGAAACGACCTCCCGTTGCCGAAAGTGTCTCCTCGGCCTGGTAGCGGACGAGGAAGTGTCAGTCCGACTCCCAGGAAGAGATACACAGTTGCTCTAGGCGGTGCAGAGTCCGATTCGGAATCCGAACCCAAATTCGGCACTGCCAAGTTTTCCAGTTCCGACGTTGAAGACAATGAATTCGGCGGGGAAACCATAGGGAAATCAGCCGCTGCCAAATTGGCGCAGAGCAGGAACGTGAGCGGTAACTCTTCAACGAGGGAACCACGGACGCGCGCGCAGTCGGCATATGGGTTCTCCGCTGTTGTTCAGGCCTCACCGAATACCGTGGCGTCGCTGGGACGCAGGCCCTCACCACTCCCCCATGGTCGATCACGGTCTATTGACCGGTTTGGGACCGCTAATGGCAATTTCGTCGATCCGCTCGTCTTGAAGAAACAATCGGTTGGAACAGGGAAGGAGCCTGGAAAGCTGAGCGGGAATGGGAAGAAGGTTCCTGTTGGACAGTTGGTTGCTTTCTTCGACGGTGACCGGAAGTGAGGCAGGGCATGTTCTAATTGACGAATACTAATGACTCTAATGTCTTCTGCGATCTTGTTGGACATAACTATATACATGCTATACCCTGTAATCTGCATATTTTGGCTCACCATGCCCTACGCCAAGGATCCATCTAATTTTGGACAAGTTTGTGTTTTGTGTTTTGCCACGGGCCGCCACCAGCGCTCAACCGGTGTCTCATTGAATAACCCGCCTTGTCACGGTGATGTGAATTTTGAACCCTAATCTTGTCATCGAACAACGTCCAGCAGCGGTGTGTGCACCGGGCTACGCGCCTTACCCGACCTGGCCGCTCCAGCCATGGCTCAACTCTCTATATTCACTGGGATTCACTACATTACACGATTCCTGCTATACTCACACCCCGATGTCTGGTGGACGACCTTCTCCGTCTGGATTATCAGACTCATCGCTTTGTCCCTGCTCATGCGGACCTATATCATTCCATGGATGCTCAGTCGCATGTCTCGACATCTGCGGCTCCGAAGCATTAGTTTCCGGTCTATCCGTGGTCTGTATGTTCGCGCCGGAGCGCACACTTTGCGCGCCGACCGGATTAGTTGGGCGTGGGCGTCGCGGCGGATGACTGTGCAGGTGCAGGGGTTCACGTTGGAAGTCGGCTCGTTTGTGAAGCGTCCTGTAGAACGGCAAACTGGGGCGCTCAGGTTGGCAGACTTTGCGCCGTCTCCGTTGGCTGGCCGTCTCTGGGTGCTCGTGTCCCAGCTTTACTCACTCATCGACCCGTTTCTGCGGCCGTTTATACGCTCTTATTTTGGGTACTGTCTTCGACTTCTCATTCACTGGGTACCCGGAATCAGCCAAGCACTGGTGCTCGACTTCCACTCTCCGACAATAACATTTGCGGATGCTCCTGGCACCAAGATTGTCATAGGGACAATATCGTTCCGCACTCTTCTGGCTTTTACTCAGACCGAGAAAACTGAAGATCTCACGCAACCGCAGGTGTCGGCGCCTGGCAGAGGAACGTATGGCGTCGGCGCGCTGAGACGTCGATTTACGAATAGTGTGCTACGGTCTTGGGACCGTGCTTGGGCTAGAACGCATGGGTCCGCCAAAATAGAGCTCAGGATGAACGATATTGTTGGATCTATGGACACTGTCGCGGACTCTTTCGGTGCGTTTCAGTGCCGCGCCCACATCTTTCTTGTGTATTGACCCGATCCCTTAGTAATAACGGGGGAATCTGTCGATTTCTTCAGTCTTCCTGGTTCTATCAGTCTCGATGCATCACTTGGATTCAGTCCCAAACGAGGCACCATCGACCCTCATAGTGTCAACGTCTCTCTGGCCATGACCAATGCTAACGTTGATGTCCGCGCAATGATTGACTTGGTCAACTCTTTGAAACCCCCCAAGCAGCATGAAGATGACCCGTATCCAGAGCCTCCCTGCGAGCCCGAGCCCCCTCCAATGTTATCCATCCCTCCTCGTTCCAGGGATTCCTTGGCGTCCCCTATCCTCTCTCCTTCGAGTCTCGCGTTCTTTTCGCCGTCCTCTCCTACATTCCCCCGGACGCCTTTCTTTGGCGCATTTTCAGTGGCCCGCCGTCACGCTCCACCATGCGTGAAATTAAAGCAAGTCAGAGATACAGTGAGGCGCTTTTGATTTTCACGTCGATCATACACTCACAGTGTCCCAGTCGTTGTTGGTCTTTCTTTCCAGTGCCAGCTTTTCCATGTCAGCAATCACTGCGAAAATAACAAATCCTGAACGGGAGGAGTTCAGATTTATCGTGCGGGACATCAGCGTAAAGGCGGAGACGAGTCACCCAGACCGCAATCCCCTGCATCGGCGCTGGCTTGGCCGTGGTCGACATGCGGGCCGTTTGGATCCTGATGGTTATGTTCTCGACTTCTCAACGGGGAAGATTAGTGTGGATAGAAATGCTCATCTCAGTCGGATTCGGTTGCTGGTGATACAGTCGGCCGAGTTTCAATCACTCGGGATGCAGTGGCCAATCAACTGGTTACACTCGTCACCATTTCTTAGTGGCGACCCAAATGCTCCATTTTTGGCCGTCCATGCCAAATTGGGTGCCGTGGATGTTACTGCTCGCCTCGATTACCTGACGAAGCTCTTGGCCGATCTCCCGCCTTCCGCCCAGAGCAATTCCAGCACTGCAGAAGCATCTTCGCTGGCACTTGCTCCTACTTACCCTGTTCCGCGCTTGTCCTTTGAGGTGGATTGCGGGTCGATTTGTGCACGGTTAATCCTCGGAGCGAAGTCTGTCAATCCCTCTGCTTTCGAACTGCGTACAGATGGATTCATTGTATCTATCGGATCGCGGTATATCCCGCGCCCTCCCGCCCGTCCTTCTTCTCCTGCGCCCCTTGTCGACTCACTACTTTTCCATCTTCAAGCGGAGATAGCAGTAGTGCTCAGACCTCTGTTCCTCCGTGTGTGCACTAAACGAGCCGACGCTTCAAAGATACCTGCTGAGAATCCAGAACTGTTCTCCATGGAGGCATTGGAGTTGGTTGGGCACGCTCACGCAGAGGCGTCCATGTGCGAGGAAGATACCGTTGCAAGTGTTGACTTGCCTTCCAAAGCGTTGCAGCTCCACTGTACCACTGACGCTCTATGTGTAGAGCTATGGCATCCTCTCGTCATAAACGTCTTGAGCCAAGTGATTGCATCTCTACCGCCGAAGGCTCACAAAGCGCCAACCCATGACTTGCCGTCGTCTATCGTGGAGAAAATGCCGAAAGGTGTCTCCGCAACGATATCTTTGGCTCGATTTGTTGTCTTCGTTACTGCCCCTGAAATCAATCCGGACGACACCATGGACCTTTGTCGCGGATTTGCCCTGCGCACGACTGGGTTGTCACTGCAGTATTGTTCTCTTCGCTTCGATCCAGACCGTAAATCATCCTGGCGGTCATCAACACGACAGAAGTTGTACCTCTCTCAAGAAACGCTTCTACCCGCTCTCATGGCAGCTTCCCGGACCCACAGCTCTGCGGTACTTGTCGCGATTGCCGTGCCAGACCTCGTTTGCCGCAGCGCTGTTTCGACCCAATACGACGCCGACGATCCGCTGATAGCCGAGCGCGATGATCCGCGCCTCCAGTCGCAAGAATTTTTGCGTGTCCAGAACGCTCAGGCGTTGGTGAATCTCTCCAGCGGGACCTTCTGGCCCACTGTCAGCCACGTCGACAGTTGTGATGTTTCCCTGGTGATTCCGTATATACAAGGATCACTCCAGCTTGCCCACTTGTATAGTATTCTCCTTGGCGTTGCTACACTGAGGCAATTGACGCAGGCGAGACCGGCTCAGATCCAGCGTAGTTTCCGAGCAGCTCCCTCTCGTGGTCGCCCCATTCAGCTGACATACAGTATCGCCATCCGGACTATACAAGTATTTTGTTCGCTCCCGAAGCAAAAGGCTTGCCTTCGCTTCGACGCGATCTCTTTATTTTCTTCACCCAAGAAGCCCATCATCGCCAGATGGGACAGAGGTCTCGGATGGGTCAAAGTCCGTGCTTCGACCAATCGCTGGCGTCCAAAGCCAAACGAAGACCGCTGGGAGGAGTTTCTTTGTCTTCAGAAATGGAAGGGGACCTTTCACCCTGATTCTTTCGAAGTTGAAGCCGATAACGCCAGGATACGAATCCCCCACGGCTTTGTGCTGTCGGAGCTGATCCTTGACATCTCAGTTACCCTCAAAGCCGTCAAACACCTTGCACGTATTTGTACCATCGGGCGATATGATGCGGTGCCTATACCTGAGCCAGAGGGTCCGAAACGGGTGCCCAAGATACTCTTGAATATCCGGTCCCTATGCGTCGAAGCTGCTGACGATCCATTCGAGGCGAAACTCGGTGTCATCTCCCGTACCGGGCTCGATGCTGCGAAGAATAGAGCGGATCGCGAACAGGCTTTCGATGCCAAAGTTCGGAGCATCCTGAACGCGCATGGTCACAACTCGAATCGGAACCTTGAAAACCCCAATTACATTTTCAATGCCAACCATTCGATCTCTATTGCGGAGGCTCGGGAACGGCTCGACGAAGTGCACTCCGTGGACTGGGCTATGCGGTTGAATGTCAACAAGTCACGCCACATTAAGGAGGAGGAAGCGGTCAGCCGAAAACATTTTGGCTCGCAGCCATTGCGAGTGACTAGCTCGATTCCCAATCTCGTTGAAGCTGCCCCCATTCCGCTCACCCCGCCGTTGCTTCGAATCCTCATGACGAATATCACTTTGAACCTTAGTCCCCCTACTTTTTCAGCCAGCCAGCTTCCTCAGTTCCTGAACACGCATGGGGATGGTCTGCCACTTGACACACAGTTCTCTCTCCTGATTCCTCTGCACCTCAACTTCGCTCTTTCATCCTTACGCGCAACTCTTCGAGACTATCCTATCCCCCTTGTTCATATCCCCGCCAAAGTGGACAAGACCTTGTTCGTCCTGGATTTCGATAGCAATCTCGTAATTGCTGAAGAGATGGGGTCGGAGCTGTCCGTAGATTGGGTTGACTGTCCTGTGGTCGAAGCAGATTATGGGTTGCCAGGCTCTGCACCCTTTTCTCTAACTATACCCAAAACGATCATGCCGGTCAAATCCTACGCTAATCCCATCATTGAGGTCACCGCTACTGCACCCACGACGTTTTCTTGGGGTGTCAGCTACGGTCCTGGTACTCAAGATGTCATGAGGGTAGTCGAGACACTGTCAAGTTCGCCTCGGGATTCGTCCCCCGCTGTAGGCTTTTGGGACAAGGTCAGTTCATCAATTTCATTATGCTATCCTTCTAACATTCTCCGTCAGATGAGGCTCATTTTCCACTGGACTGTCGAGACGAATTTCACTGGGGAAGCTCGGTTCCAAATGAAAGGTTTGTAACTGTTTTCAGCATGCATCCAGTATCTTATCATAGCAGGTACACGCGACCCTTACATCGTCAACGGAGCAGGAGCAGGCTTCGTTCTTGCGTGGCAGGGAAGTCCCAAATTGATGATTGGTCACTCAAACGACGATAGGGAACTCATTCAAGTCACGAGTAGTTCCATGGTCATTGCCATTCCCGAGTGAGATTCCTCCATGTACATCGCAGTGTCCGACTCTAACTTCCACGAAGTTTCTCCCATCTCATGCCCAAGTCGAAGAGAAAGCCTCGATCCCAGG
The DNA here is from genome assembly GCA_037176885.1 of Favolaschia claudopus. NCBI lineage: Eukaryota > Fungi > Basidiomycota > Agaricomycetes > Agaricales > Mycenaceae > Favolaschia > Favolaschia claudopus. The sequence continues at coordinate 1,665,670 of JAWWNJ010000002.1, forward strand.
CGGAGCTACAAAATCCTCGCCCGTTCCAGAAGATTTGTGCCCAATTTCGCTCCGGTGTGCGTTTCGGCCTCGGCTTCGTCATGGAGCGATCTTGCGGACCCGAATGTACTTCCTGTAGCGGGTCCTCCTTTCATCGGAAGTGCAGGTTTTTTGATTTCCTTCCCCACTATGAGATCAAGTTGCAAAAGAAGCCACGGGTCCCGATCAGAAAGGTGTGCTGCTTCATATTTACAACGGTGGCGGGACTGAATTCTTGACAGAGCCCCGAAGATTCTTACAATGGATTTCGTTCAGATTTCATCCATCTATCCGTGTCTTTGACATCTGCCCTTGACAAGCTGCAGGGCAAACCGCTAGATCCGAGTAGTTTTCATCTTACACCCCAGTCGTTCTCGCACTTTTGGAAGTGGTGGACACTTTTCAACGGTGTATTGAGTCTTCCTATTCGGCAAGGCGCCGTTTGGCCTGTTCGGCCCATTTCGCCAAAATTTGGACAGCATTTGGCTACGCTCAAATATCGCATTGCAGTACAGAACCTGGCTATCATGCATGCATACATAGATGACTCTCGAGAAAGTGAGTCGCTTGGTCCCGATGCGTGGGAACACATTTTTGATGGTAACAACAGCGTGGGCGGATGGGGTCACGCCCTGGATCGGTGTCAAGGCCATGATCGACGAGTTCGTGGTCGATATGCACCAGCGGGAGGAAGAAATAAACATGCCTGGACCTCTTCCCAATTCAATGAAGGTCGTCCGTAAAAAGCCTTTTGCTGCTGTGGAGCTGGTTTTGAAGGGTCTCGATTTGCGTGCTATGCTTGCAACTTTCGAAGATCCATTGAAAGTCAAAGTCGGAGTCAGCTCTTCCCCTCAAAGGAGCAACTATAGAAGCCGTACAGACCTCCCTTCCACTCCCGCTGACTCCGAGTGGATGGATGGGGATGACTTTGTCGAACTTGACTGGTCCCCTCCCTCTCCGCCCTCTCCGCACTTTCTTCCACTTGCTACATGCCCTCGCTTCACGTATTTTCGACGACAGAAGACTGCTGCCACCAAATTTGGATCCGAACGCTCTCATACTTGTTCCCTTGGCCATCAGCCTTGTTGGTACCGTCTTACTCTGTCTTCCTTGACTGAAAAGCTTTCGCTCTAGCTGTAATCCAAGTTCAGATTGATCTAGCATCAGCGCGTATAGAGGAGCTCACGAGGGCGATCGACGAAGCCAAAGTCAATGGCGCAAAGGTAGCTGTTTCCTCTTCTTACTTCGCTGCCATTCTAAACCGCATCAGGCGAGTCCGGAATCCCAGACCATGCAAAAAATGGTTGTGCTTCTCCGGGATTATATCACACTTCTGAAAAAAACTGAGGCCGGCTCACGGACAACGGGTGAAGCCAACGGACATAGTTACCACATCCCGGCAGACACTTTGTCGGAGGCGGAATGGGCTGAGTTTGATAACGTGTATCAGATTCATTGCCCAAAAATCTTCCTCGATAGCGCTATCCGCGATGTTTGTTGTGTCTATCTCGTCACAATCTCTATCAAATTAACCCCCCTTCAGATAATGATGCAATACTATTATTGCTCGAGAGCTCGTAGAGGAATGGAGTATCATATGGCGACACGGTACATACATTCCTCCATAGGTGTTTTGTTTGTTCTCACCAGATGATCCAAGCGCCGTCAAATTCATTCGGGATCAAGCTGAAGACGTTGGCGTCATGTCGGGTCCAGACAAGCATCGAACTCTCGGTACTGCCCAGGCTGCTGCTCATGCTCTACGCAAGATTTTAATTGGCAATGAACGGAAATCCCTCGAAGAAGGGCCAGCCCGCGAGCCACCCATCGACCTAGATCCTCTTGATGGGTGGTCTGAGGGAATATCTGTTTGGAAGGGACATTGCTGCCTGTTGCTCAAGCCGCAAATTGTGTTGCGTGACGAGGGTGCCGATGTTCAGACTTGTGTGGTGGCCGCTGTACAGGCAAAGTTGCAGTCGTATGCGATCATGGATGACTCCAATGCAGACGATCCTATCAGCGGAAAAGTCATGTCACGGTGAGCACAAAGCAACAAAAACATATTGTCTCTGATTCTCTCTGTAGATCTTTTACCACGGTCTCTGGGCTGCAGACCTTCTCCCCCGCTTCTGCGGATTATGAGGGCGACGGCTTTGTTCCTCTTGAAGTGCTCATCGACTTCAGATGCGAATCTAGCGACTTTGAACGCCTAGTCCCCCAAACTGACGCCACATTCCATTACGATAAATTCAACCGTCTAAGACTGCGAAATAATGTTACCTCAGTAGTTCGATCCGCCGAAAAAGGGTCGGGGAGTCATGACCATCTACACGATCAAACGGTTCTTTTTCTATCATGTTCTTCTTCTCGCTGTCCTCACAATAACTTCCAGGATTTAATTCAAGTTAATATACCCCAATTTACGGTCACAGCAAATGACCAACATTTCCATACCATCTCCAACATCGTCACAAAGCTTCTGCTATTTTCGGATGCTGCTCAAAAAACACGCATGAATAAACTAGAGACCCTCTTATTCACTTACGACTTTAATGACCTGTCTTCCGTCGCCAACGTTGTTACTGACCTCCAAACGAGCCTACGAGACGCGATTGACACCGAGTCTTTGGCCGACGTCTCGCATCTGACTCCTGACGCTGCGAAGTTGGAGATGCTAAAACTAAAGGCTCACAAAATGGTATCACACTGCATACTCCTGGTCTGTTTTTATTAACATTCTTGCTTTGCAGCTTCTGTCCGAGGAGCTGAGTGGACTCTTCGAGTGCATCAAATTGGCTCAAGACGATCAGCGCGAAAATCAAGCGGAATCGAAGTCCGCTCTCCTGCTTCATACATACTCCTCTGAGATCTCGTGGAGGATGCTGGACGATCAGAAAGAAATGCTTGCCAAATTGGTGGTCCAAAATATTGATTTCTTCTGGCTCAGCCGTCAAGACAGCTCGACTGTTAACAATTTGACGGTCGGGAATCTTCAAGCTTTCGACGGCTCTCGAGATGCGCAATGGGCAGAGATCCTATCAAAACACGACGAGCCAGCTAATCATCCCCTCCTGAAAGTGAGTACAGACTGTTGTCATCAACGAACGCGGCTTTCTGACTTGCTCCTCCAGCGGGGATTGTTTGTTCTGGCGAATTGGTCTATTCTGGCGCCTGTGGGCGGCATTACGATCTATGAGTCATTTGAGCTGAATTTCCATCCGATGCGGCTTCAAGTTGACGCCAAGGTCGGGCGCCGCATAATGGAGTATGTCTGGCCAGCACGGAGAAATCGAAAGGCGATCACAGAGGACGAAGTGCTCCCAACAATAGAAGCCACCCCTGATATCGTCCTGGCTCGTTCCTCATTCGATTCTCCCCGAAGCCAGAACTCTAGGAAGGGTTCATTATCACCGCCAGTACAGACTCCTGCAAGGCTCAGCGCCTCTCGGTCTTTTACCGATTTACGTTCGACCAATATGCTTGCACCTCCTTCGCGGCCGGCGTTGCATCGAACAGCTTCGTCGAGTGCGCTAAGGCAGTCCACCTTGGCTGCGCCACCAGCACTCGCGGATACGTCGCGAAAGAAAAATCGCTCCGACACTTCGAACAAAAGCACGCAGTCTATCAAAAAGGCTGGAGATGCTGCGGAGATGAAAACTCGGTCTTCCCAAAAGAGTTTCGTCATGGTTCGCATTTCAAGGTGAAATTTATACTGCTATAATTTGCATTCTTCTGACATTTTTCTGGCAACCAGTCTCAACCTGCTGCTCAGCATAATGAAAGAGGATTCATTTGTATGTCGCGACGCGCACATACGCACGCGCGATCTCGAGTACCGGAATCAGACGTGGAGTGTGCGTGTATCAATTCTAATTTCGTTTCGCAGTCGTGGCTAATAATAATATAGTTCGAGGAACTGGTCGACCAGTTTATCCCTTCAGACATGTCGTGGAAAGGCTGGCTGAAGATGGCTTTCCACCAACCGCTTGTCCCGGTTCTTCCGGTTGCTCGCGAACTCATCTCCAAGACGAAATGGATTGCGAATAATAAGAGCAACGCATCGGACTTGAACAACCCTTCCAAGTCACGGAAGCAGCTGGCATACGCTGAAGACGATGGGGCAGAGTCGGACCGATCGCACTCTCCGCATCCTCGTTGGCGCAAGGCGCGGAAGAAGAAGGGGGATGCTGGTGTTCCGTTGGTGATTGGTCCAGGCACCGCTGAACCGACGGACGATGAGCCAATCTCGCGACCACCGAGCAGGAACCGCAAATTTACTCTTTTTGGACGGACTAAAACGTTGAATTCGAATGGAGCAGCAACCGAGATGTAAATGACCCTGTAGCCCTAGACGTAGTGTACCCATAGCCCTAACCTACTTACTTACCAGTCGATAACTTATTACGAATATGATATTGCGCATATGTTTCCGTGACGGGGGAACAAGAGGGTCACTCTGGGTCACTGCGGGCTCGGCGTGAACAAATGTCGCTGACGTCCTGAAATAGTCGATCACTTATAGGGATACCTCTGTGGTACATGGATCTTGCCCACTGCCAGTGACTGCTATGCCCTCCGTTCGAGTGAGGAGGAGCGCGTACTCGAGTGTCAGCGACGGCTCCCAGGACCGCTCCCTCGCCGCCATCTTCGCCGCGGGCCACCAAACCTCTTCGCCTACCGATGATCTCCCGCCTCTCCCCGCTCCACCCTTCCTTCAAGGCTCCCTCCGAGGCAGCAAGATCCAAACTCATATTGCCTCCCGTGCACGAGCAAATTCTGTCGCCCGTGCGTCCCTAGCCAGCAGCGGCGGCCCTCCTTTGTCGCCGGGCTCGGGCTCCAACGAACGAGCCCCATCACCCCTCTCGCACCATTCCGGCGCGCAAACGGACGTGGTCACTCGTGCAAGACCCGATGGCGAGCCCGGGCTCATTGAGAGTAATTTGAGTCTTCCTCACACGGGACAAGCGAATGAATTGGACCACCACGACGATATTGTTGAGCATCTTGACGTGATAGGTGCGTGTATTTGATTATTTAGAATTCGTGCGGAGGATGAAGTGGACATTCGATTGGAGACCCTCAGGTCGGGACGGTATCGACACTGACCAACGCCGCCAATGCCCTCTTGTTGTACGTCTGCCAATTTCATTTGTTGAGATTTCGCTCCAACGCGCACATGTGCAGTCCCCCCACCTGGTACTCGCGGAAACCGGTCGTCACGTTATCCTCGCCATCGACGACGGACGTCACGGACGGGGAGAAGGGCAAGAAGGATTATGAGGACTCGCTGGATCGTCATATCGAGGATGTTCTCGCCAAACCCTCAAAGTACAGACGCACTCTAATGGGCGTATGGGCTTTCCTCAAAACGCGTACGTTTTCAGTATTTGTATCTTGTGCAATTCTCAAGCTATGCTGCAGCGCTTGGGGTGAGTTGAAGCCATTTGTCTGCCTGGCTAATTTTCTGAGGATGTGCAGATTCTAACAGGGATATATGGGTTCGCTGTTGGTCTGTATATTCCATAATTGCATCTGAATGGTACTCATGTCTACTTGTTGCAGTATTCTGGGGCGCCGCCATCGTGTTCTTCCTCGCAAAATTTATCAACTTCCATAACGCAAATACTCAGGGATTCTGGGTGGAAGTCAGTTCCCAGGTCGTCAACGGTTCGCAGACCATTCTCCAAACCATTGGCATGACGAACCAATGTCATCTTCAGGTCTTTTCACTGTTACTGGCGTCGGGCTTATTCCGTCTCGCGTCTTGGACACATACCGTGAGTTTCAATGTAACTTCCCGTCGGTCATCTTCTAACAGCTGATCAGGAATATCATGGATATATTATTATAAACGACGCACCCGAACTCTCCGCCGCAAAGCCGGGCTGCCCGAATTATTCGATTCGGATGATCTCCCAGACCCGATATATGACCCCAATTATGTGCACGTCCTGACCGACGAGGAGCAGAAGTTCTTACATCGACGTATGTGCCTGTCCTATGGCTGTAATACATCCCTAAACACCTCGATGAAGAGCAAGTCAAGTTCCAGCGGCATCAGACCTGGTATCGAGCCCATGGGACTGAGACGCATCGTGTGAGTGTTATTTGTATGCTCGACATTCGCGGTTTGGCTAATTCTACTTCGTTATCTTAGGCTTTTCCGATCAGGTGAATTGCAGGGCAAGAATTGATGAGAGGTTGAACTCTGACCGTCCTTTCAGTACTGCTCTGATAATATGTTGTTTGAACGACGGAAATTCTATCTTCCAGGTGCGTGTGGTTGAGTCTCTGTAGGCACCTCTGACATGGGACGGTCAGGTTATGCTGTGCGGGACAATGTGGGGTCTTGACCGGTATGTGTTGTATCCGCTTTCCATGTGAGAGAAGGTTTAGATTTGCCCTTCGCCATTAGATTCCAACGCCCGGCCTGGAGCACAGGGATTCTCATCCCTGCGAGCTTCCTATGCGGGATCGGAGCAGCGATCATGATCGCCATCGGCGGGAACCACACGAAACGGGTAGAAAAAGTCAAGGAGCGGTTACGGGCGGCGCTGGCGATGGAACACCCTGCGTACGGTGCCGCCGAGTCGGATGCGGCCTTGCTGCAGAACGGCGGGGGCGACACCACTGATACGGAAAAGAAGGCGACGACGAGTAATGGGCATGCTGGTGGGAGTAGTGGCGTTGTTCAACTTCAACAACCACAGCAAAAACGGACTGTGTCGGAGACTGTTGAGGCGGAGACTGCGTTGGATGAGCGTATGGTTGTACCCCAGGCTAACGAAAAGGGTATTGTAGCGTAATGACAATTTCAGTGTAATAATCTAGTAGAGCCCGGATAAACTATTTCTTCCATTTATTTACATGTTGTGGAGACTAAGGCACGAAAGGGATCATCGTCCCGACTCTCTTCCTATACTGCACATACTGCTCCCCAAAGAAAACCACCAGCGCGCGTTCCTCCGCTCGCGTGCGGTAGTAGAAGAAGCGCCAGAGGATGACGGCGTAGGTGACGAAGGAGATGGGGTTCTGAAGGACGAGTTGTGTGCCGAGGGCCCACCAGAAGAAGCCTGCGTAGGAGGGGTGGCGGAGGTAGGCGTAGATGCCTGAGGTGACGAGGACGTGGGAGGGGCGCTTTTTGAAGGCGACGGCGTGGGAGAAGTTGGTGGAGGCGTGGATCATGGCGGAGGAGCGGAGGAGTTGGCCGGTGAGGACGAGGAGGATGCCTGTGCGCGGGGGTTAGTTTATTTCTTTCTTCGTAGGAAACAAAGAAAGACTAAAGAAGAAAGAAAGAAATGATACCCACCTACAAACGAGACATACGGCCACGTCTTCAAATCGGGGCGCCAATAGAGCGTCAGGACGTATTCTGCCACGGCTGTGCCGTGCGCGATGTGGTAGAGGGAGCCGTTCTCGAGCAGGAAGGAGTCGACGCTGCATTTCTCGAGATTCCAGCCTGCGGTGACCGCGTATTCGGCCCAGTGGAAGAAGGCCCAGGCGGCGGCGAAGAAGGCGAGGTGTGGGGTGAGGAAGGACGGGCGGGATACGGATACACTCAGATTTAGGTGGGGAGGGAGGGGGAGGCCGAGGAAGGGGTTGTGGTTTATTGTGGGGGAGGAAGGAGAGGAGGGGGAGATGAAGAAGAGGCAGCCGAGGGCGAAGAGGGCGCCGAGGAGGAAGGAGATGAGGGAGGCGAAGAGGGGGGTGTTGGGGATGCGGCCGGTGTATTTCGCGGGCGGCGGAGGGACGAGCGGGTGCGGCGGCGGCGGCGGCGGTGTTGCCGATGTTGGCGTCGACGAGGAAGATGTGGTCGTGGAGGCGGGGGCGGCGGGGCTAGCCATTGGGGCTGAGGTTTAGGCCGTTGTGGTGGGTGAGGTGGTGGCGGCTTGAAAGAGACATTTTTCTTTTTGTTTGGCCGGGGCCGATCATATCTTATTGTCTTGTCGATTTTTTTGGTGCTCATTGTCTTTCGCTTTTCTAAACCAGTGTACCTGAGACAGTACTTGGATTTTTGTAGACTCAAAGGCGGATTGGGACGGTTCTGAATTCACGCAAAGACATATAGCCATAGAAAACATGCAACATATGCCAGGTACATGATATGTGTAGTGTGGAGAGAATTAATCGGACTGGACGACTGTGCCCTTGCCCGAGACGTAGATGCCGTCGAGGAACTTGCGGATATCCTTGTTCCGGACAAGGCACGAGCCGTGGATCGACGCCGCTATATCGATTTAGGATTGATTGAATCGAAGGGGAAAAAAAGACGCACCGGACTGGGAAACCATGTCGATGTCGTTGCCCTCGAGGATGAGCTCGTCTTTTTGTGCGGAGGATTCTGAGACGACGACGCCGGGAAGCATGTCTACATGTCGTACGGTCTTTTCGCCGAGGAAGTTGCGGATTTCGACCTTGGTGCCGCCCTCCTGCATGATGCAGTTGATGGGGAAGTGGGCGTACACCGCGCGCATTTTGTATTGGAAGCCCTATCCAATCCCCATGTTATTTCTTCACATTTTTTTGCGATTAAAAACGAGAAAAGAGAGGCGGACCTTGGTGACGCCAGTGATCATGTTGTTTATTAAGCTCTTGATGGTGCGGAGACACGCGACGTGCTTGCGGCCGCCCTGCCATACGGCGAGGGTGACGCGGTTGGACTTGCCCTTGACGAGGCGGATGTCCATGTTAACGTGGCGGACGTTCTTGGAGAGGGTGCCGCGGGGGCCCGTGACGGTGATCAGCCGCGACTTGACGCTCACTTCGACGCCGGACGGGATCTCCAGTTCTTCGGTTTGCAGCACGTCGCGCATCTATCGATAATTGGCCAGTCAGCAAAACGACATCCACCACTTCCAGCCCCCATCCAGCCGGCCCGCAGAGTTTTGTGGACGATATGGGGCTCGTTCGGGAGCACGCAGCGATCCAGACGCATTGGACCAGCTTTTGGGGTATTGTGAGGGGTGTACTGACCTTGAGGGGAGTTTTGGCTGTGGGGAAGGGAAAGTGAGCGTTACAATTGATCCAATCCGGATCTTGCCGACGCCCTTCCCACACCGGCCCGCTGCTTGTCCCTTTCTCTTTCACCTCTTTGTAGAGTCAGTCACTCTACGCGCCCATCAAGTCATCGCCTGCGTCAACCCGCGATACTGCCTCCTCAAGGGAGGGGTCGTGAATTCTCGTGCGAGTGCGCGTTGTGAGACGCAATTTTTCAGTTGATTCGCAATCCCGATCGCCGTCTATCTCCTGCGTCTTCGACCACAATAAATGTAAGTACGGCGCTCAACTCTGCCGCTTCCCTCTCTCGATGTCGGTGCCTCTGACTCGCCAGCAAACTCGTCAAAGGATCTGCGCACGATAGTGCCTCCTCAGTCACGCCATCTCTACTTTGGCTGCCTGCTTCGTTCGTTCGCGCCACTGCTTTTGCTTTTGCTCTGTCAAAATTCTACACCTGTATCTCGCTGCCCCTTTCTGTTGCCTATGAGGAGTCCGCCAGCACGACGAGCCCTTCGCAAACTCCCAGTCCCTTCCCCACTTGGCTAGCCGACGGGCTCTCCACAACTGGCACCGCGCCCACTCCGTTTCCCATTGACTGTGCACTGCTCAGCCCTTATTGTGCTCAGAATCGAGTTCAAAATATGAATCCGAATCGTTTGAAACTCGTCGCATCCGGAAAGGAACCGCCGTATCAATAAGTAACGTAGCTGCTGAACCGGACACCTGAACGGCGCCTGATCTCCAAGGAATGATGAATGCCTTTCTTCAGATTCCCGTTTTACACCCTTACTCAATTCACGCTGTAGAACTCGGCCCACCTCTCGGACCAAAGGTTTGACATCCTGAATCTGCGCGTTGAGGTAGTTGCACTCTTTGCCTTCGGAACTCCCACGTCGCTCTGGCTGAGCTGTTGTGTACTCGCTGATCATGATGCGAGGAGGCGTCGAGGAGGCCACCGGACGCGGTTGGTTCGGTCGGATCCGGTTCAACTCCCGACGTCGCCGGCAGGTTCCAGGCGGCGGACTGATTTTATTGTTTTTTATTTGCTTTTGTTCGTTCTGAAATGATACTACCTGACTTTCAATTCATAAGTGTTGTCTACTCTAGCGCTACCGCGACTATGAATTTCCGAAGGTTTTCTCACCCGAGCTAAAACCTCCTTCGCACCCCTCGGAAGAGCTTCTTGCTCTGGGGAATCTGCGTGTTGGGCTACTTGCACTCTCCGCCTTTGAAATCGCCCACGTCGCTCTGGCTGAGCTGTTGTGTTCTCACTGACGTCGAGGAGACCCCGTGCGTGGCACGCCACGTCCGGGGATTCGATTGGATCGCCCAGCGGTTCAATTCCCGACGTCGCCGGCAGCTTCCAGGCGACGGACTGCTTTTATTTTTTATTTTTCCCGTTTGTTGAATGAGATTTTGCAGCACACTTTTCTCCAAGTCATGGCCTGCGCCACATCCCGAAATCGCCTCCATCGTGCTTTACCAATCATCACAATGCCTGTGGATTGTTGCAGCCGCCACCAGTTTGAACGCCAGGAACTTGGGCATGCAACGCGCAAAAAGTGGCCTCTCAAGCCAGACTTTGCTCGCCTCTTGCGACGCGTTCTTGATCGCAAACGCCCGTCCTCTTCGAAGACTGATTTACAAGCGGGCTTGTAATGATTAGAGCTTGCCAGTATATGTAGCATCAGATTCGAAACTTCCGTTTGCTGAGTGGTTGAATTTGAAGGTTAAGAATACGGACAATGATGCAGCGAAGATGGAACGCCCCGTTAAGAGGCAGAAGACGACAAGAATTGTGGAGATCATAGATTTGACTGGAGACGGCGACTAGCTCTGTGGACACGATTCGCGAGCCACCTGTACTTAGAGTTTAAACTATGTCTTCATCCTGTATCCTATTTTATGACTTCGAGTCCAATTTTCAGCCGTGGTGGACGACATTTTAGGCGAATGGACACAGTTTTGGGAACCTTGTCGGGAATCGAGACAACAGTGAACTGAGGGCGTTGCGAGTAATTATGTAGACCAGCTGCACAGTAGATTCTTTGGCTCATAGACAAGTTTTGGGAGGAGCGGCATGGTGGTAAAAGTCAAAAGCCAGTTGATGTCAAACTCTGATGTTCCTTTGGCGGACGCGTCGACCGCCATGTTTACATCTCCGCCGTGGATTGGCGACGGCCAGCCACGACCCCGCAAAAATACGCAACATGGCGCTTGTCGCGCATATTGGTTGGTGCTTGCATCTTCCCCACAATTGTTTGAACACGGCTCGCAGATTCGGGCAAAACTACTCTGACAGAGTCTATTCTCCTCACGTCTTCCTATCTCTCGACCCCTGGTACCGTCGACACAGGCAGCACGACCACGGACTTTCTCCCGGCCGAACGCGAACGCGGAATCACGATTCAGTCCGCCAGTATACCCGTCCGATGGAAGGACTGGCTGTTCAATCTCGTCGATACGCCCGGACATGCAGACTTTGGCATGGAGGTTGAAAGCGCAAGTCGCGTCGTTGACGGCGCGGTTGTCCTCATTGACTCTGTCGAGGGTGTCGAAGCCCAGACAAAGGGTGTTTGGAAGCAATTAGACAGGTGCGTTTTCTAGGTGAGACGCGTTGCCCAGGTCTTGACGCAGAGAACATAATTCAACGGACTTGTAGGTACGATGTGCGAACGCGCATCATGTTTTTGAATAAGCTCGACCGCCCCGGCGCGTCCTTTCGCGCGTCATTGGCGTCTCTACTGTCCCATAGACTACATCCTCACCCGATGGCCCTCGCACTGCCTATAGCGTCTTTCAATCCCCAAGATTACGACCACGCCGAGCCGGGTATCCAAGGACTCGTTGACCTGGTCAACTGGGAGGTCTGGAAGTGGGATTCAGAAGGCCAGTCGGCGCGCCATCCGTTACCCACCGACCCTGCCGATCTGCAAAGTCTCGACTTCATTCCCTCAACACATCCCATCCTTCCGCACCTCCCGCAAGCGCGTACACAGCTGCTCGATAACCTCTCCATGTTCTCCGAAGAGCTGATGGAGTCTCTGCTCGGGTTACCTGCCGGCCCACAAGGCTATCTTGCTTTCGATAATAAGGTGCTCCTTCGTCATCTGCGGAAAGCGACGTTGAGCAACGATATCCTGCCTGTGTTGTGTGGTTCGGCGATGAAGCACATCGGCACAGACCTCGTCATGAACTATGTTGGTGCGCTACTTGCAAGCCCTCTGGATCTTGCCCACGACCCGAAACGCGAAAACGCGCCACCACGGCTTCTGGCGTGGAAAGTCACTTGGGATAAGCGTCTTGGGTGGATGACTTTCGTTCGCGTTTATTCCGGTAATTGCCGTCTTTTTCTTATCTACTCTCACCTCTCAGTAGTTTCTTTCTTCAGGCAAAATCAATCGCAAAACTTCGCTGATGAATCATACTCGGGGACAGAAAGAACGGATCTCAAAGTTACTCCTTCTGTATGCCTCTCAAACTGAGGAAGTTGAAGAATTATCGTTTGGTGCTGTTGGTGTCTTGCTAGGACTCAAATACACACGTACTGGCGACACACTGGAGGCTGCCGGCGCGCCGATTACATCTCGAACATCTCTGCGCGAAATTGCCACACCTCCCGCCGTGATAGCCGCGTCAGTCATACCCAACTCTCATGCAGATCTCCAGCCTGTGCAAGATGCGCTTGAGGCGCTCTCTCGAACGGACCCCTCTGTTCGTGTCGACACTCAGGACGGACAGCTCCTTGCACACGGACTGGGTGCACTCCATCTCGAGATCGTCGAAGGACGTCTACGCGATGAGTGGGGCGTGAACTTTGAGTTTGGTGCTCGACGCGTGAGTTTCCGTGAAGGGTTGGGACCGGGTACTCCCTCTCCGGAGGCTCAGATATGGAGGACTGACGTCGGGGGCTCTGCGACCGCCATCTCGATTAGGCTTGAACTACGACCCCTTGCCCCAGACGAGCAGGGCGATTCAACGTGGGATGGCAACGTTGTGGTCAATGGGGCAGGCCAACCGTACGACACGCCGAATTCATTCGCTGGCACCCCTGGTGCGCTTGTCGCAACTGGACTCGCCAGCGCGCTGTCGAACTCACCCAACACCTCACTCGCGATGTCGCATGTGCACATCACAGTGCGCGATGTGGAGCTGCCGAAGGGCGTGCAGACGAGTGTGCTCGCGGGGGCTGCGGCGGTGATACTTCGCCAACATATCCGCGAGGCTGGCATGGGACCCGTTCTTGAGCCGTTCGTTGCCCTCAAGGTGTCGGTGAACGAGGACAGCCTTGGGAAGGCGGTGAAAGATCTGACGGAGCATGGCGCGGAGGTGGTGGATCTTGGTACGGGTTCGGTCGGTGCAGATGGGTCAGAGGAGGTTGGGGGGTTCCCGGAGGAGGGGAACTACATTCCGCCTGCATGGCTCTCGCCGTCTGGGAACAGCTCTCGCGAAAGCACGGCACGCTTGAAGCGCACGATCAATGCTGTTGCACCGCTCAGCCAGATGCTGGACTATTCAAACCGTTTGCGTGCGCTGTCGGGTGGACACGGACTATTTGAGATGGCCAACGCAGGCTTTAGGGAAGTTTCCTCAGCCCGCAAGCTCGAAATCCTGAGAGAGATCGGGCGTGCATAAGCTGATAATATCGGCAAAATGAAAAGTAAATCTTGTACAGATATCTAGACCGCAGTACAAAACAAAAATACCAGATAATATCTTCCCCTTGCCTCAATCTAGCTCCCGCACCTCGTCTGCGTCACCAAAGAATACCGCACCATAATCCAGTCCTTCCCCATCATCGGCCGCTCCTGCAGGCAAGTGGCTGTAGCTATTCATTGTCTGGCTGAAAGCCATCATGCCGCCGTTATCTGAATGATCGCTGTCGTCGTCCTGCTGCTCCTCGTCAAACAATGGGACAGGCGGGCGCGTGCCCTGCCCAATGAACGGCGCAGGTGTACTTCTATCGTCGTCATCGTCAGGCAAGAATAGCGGCGTCCGGGCTCTGAGCGTTGCAGCAGAGTTAGAGTTAGAGGGTGTAGCGCTTGCACCCCTGTTATTGAATAGCGGTGCGATTGTGGGTGCTCGAGATGCCGCTCTGGTTGTTGAGGGTAATGGGGGATATGGCTCGACGACGATGCAGAGACAGTGGCCGTAAATACTGAAGTCGCGGTATTTGAGTGTGAGCACCGGCTTTGGTTTTTCTTCGTCTTCGTCGATGTCGATATCGATCGGCGCAGCGAGTCCCCCTGGCTCGTCTTGCCCTGGAATAGGTGTCTCAGCCTTGATCTGTACAGATTCGGGGACATGGTTATTCTAAGCATTATAGTCAGTTTGAAATTTGAGCAACAGCGCCTCGGCATCTTGTTACCTCTTGCATCTCAACGTCGGAATCATGGGCAGCGTCGTCGGTTTGCTGATATCCGCCTGCTATCAGCTTCTTATTTCGTTGCGATCGACGAGGCTCTGTTGAAGCATCGGCAGCGGGGGTGGATTCTACAGGATCTTCGTCCCCGCTAGACACCGCTTCGTCGGATTCGTCGCTGTTAGGTGCCTTTTCTTTACCCTTTGTTTTGCGTCGCTTATTGAACGGCTGTGCTGCATTGGTTTTACGATTCTTGCGCTTGGTCGCTTTCGGCTGGCTCAATGGTGGTGGTGGCATCTTAGGCTTCGGTTGCGGTAATGCGGCAGAGAAATGTCTTGTCTGAATAGACCAACTACGCAGGAGTAGCAACACATGGGGACAAAACACACCTTGATAAGGACAGAGTGCTGCTCCGTCTGAGATTGAATTAGCACATGGTGCACAAAGAGTAAGATATGCATACCCTGCGAAGGAAGTAGCAGAATTGGTACGAATCTCACAAAGTATTGGTGTGCGTAACGAGTACAGAGCGAAAGAAAGCGACAGACCTCCCCTGTGTGTATCGACAGTTGCCTTTGAGCCCTTATTAGGAACGGGCGTCGAACCAAGTAGATCGGCTTCCGCTTTCAATTTGGGCAATATCCTTCGCAAGAAAGATGCGTTTGCGGCTTGAGATCGACAGAAGAGTCTTACTTTGGCTGTAGATCGGCGAGTACGTGTTGCAAGATATTATCCGACATCCAATCTAGATGAGCCTCGTCTAGATATACCTGAGTGGCGATAAATCAAATTGCCTGAGAGAGGGAGGACTGGCGAGTCACATAGAGCGGCAGAACATTCCTGTCCGAGATACGTAGATAGTAAGGATTCCGAGATCTTGGAGCCAGAGAATGAGAATCATCAGAGTGGACCGGAGAGACACGAGAAATACCGGAAGACCATGATGGTGGTATGAAACCAAGACGCGTAAAGCGCGTTTTCGGCTCTCGGCTTCTACCGAAGTCACGACCCCGGTTCCGCTTCCCGCCATCACTTTCAGCGTCAGAACTGGTACATACGACTATTAACGCGCCACGATGTCCAAGAACGAAGCTACGGCCGATAAAATAACTCGTATCGCCATCGTCGACTCCAACAAATGCAAGCCAAAGCGATGTGCCCAAGAATGCAAAAAGGTACACCAATACGCTCATTTTAATTGGTTACTGGAGATTTTTCTGCGTCGCAGTCATGTCCCGTCGTAAAAATGGGTGTGTCGCGGGCGAAAAGTGCTCTTATGTTGACCCATAACATCGCGTTCAGGAAAACTTTGCATTGAAGTCAAACCGACAGATAAAATCGCCTTCATCTCCGAGTTTCTTTGCATCGGTTGTGGTATCTGTGTAAAAAAGTCAAGCTTCCTGCTGTCTGCGATTCTACATCTTCGATCCTCAATTCCATGTACAGGTGTCCGTTTGAAGCCATCCAAATCATCAACTTGCCAACAAATCTCGATTCCGAGGTTACACATCGGTATACCGCAAACGCCTTCAAACTACATCGATTACCCACACCGAGGCCGGGCCAGGTATTGGGACTTGTCGGGACCAACGGTATTGGAAAGAGTACTGCTCTGAAGATATTGGCCGGGAAATTGAAGCCTAACTTGGGACGTTACGATGTGCGCAAATGTATTTCTCTGCTTTTTCTGAGTGCCTCATATGTTCTGTACAGGACCCTCCTGATTGGCAAGATATTCTCAAGTACTTCCGTGGCTCGGAGCTGCAGAACTACTTTACCAAAGTTCTCGAGGACAATCTGAAGGCCCTGATCAAACCTCAATACGTTGACCACATTCCAAAAGCCGTCAAGGGGAAGCTCAGCGTCTCTCAAATGCTGGACACGAAACTCGAACTCAATAACAAGGAACACATGTGTGATGTCCTCGAATTGAACAACGTCTTGGATCGGGATGTAACCCAATTATCTGGTGGAGAATTACAGCGATTCGCTATCGCCATGTCTTGCGTTCAAAAAGCCGATGTGTGCGTCACAATTATACACTTTCTCTTGCACAAACCTCTGAATCAAAATATCAGATACATGTTCGACGAACCGTCAAGTTACCTCGATATCAAACAACGATTACGGGCGGCCGAAGTCATTCGCTCCCTCCTTACGCCTGATTGCTATGTCGTTGCCGTGGAGCACGACTTGTCAGTCTTGGATTATCTGTCGGATTTCATCTGCTGCTTGTACGGCAAGCCATCAATGTACGGCGTAGTGACCATGCCCTATTCGGTGCGGGAAGGTACCAAATATCTGTCATTTTGTATAGGGACTGTGCTCACTAAAACCAAGGCATCAACATTTTCCTTGACGGCTTCATCCCCACCGAAAATCTGCGATTCCGGCAAGAATCTCTGTCCTTCAAGATGGTCGAGACAGCTGAAGAGGTCGTCGTGGACAAGACACGGCATTACTCCTACCCAAGCATGACCAAAACTCTGGGGGATTTCAAACTCACTGTCGAGGGCGGGTCTTTCACCGACTCCGAAATTATCGTCATGTTGGGCGAGAACGGGACAGGGAAGACGACCTTTGTGCGTCTGCTTGCGGGCGAGCCGCCAGATGACAAGGAGGTCACCCAGAGTCTGTCAGTATCTCTGAAACCTCAGACCATCTCGCCCAAATTCCCTGGCACTGTCCGCATGCTCTTGCTCAAGCAGATCAAGGCTGCTTTCATGCACCCTCAATTCCAGACAGACGTTCTCAAGCCGATGAATCTGGAAGGTCTCATGGACCAGGATGTCAAGACCTTGTCTGGAGGAGAGCTGCAACGTGTTGCCATTGTTCTCGCTCTAGGTGCGTGTAGATAGGGTGATTGTATTGGCTGCTATTGACAATTCTTGGTTAGGCAAACCCAACGTTTCCGTGTATTTGTTAGATGAGCCCAGCAGGTATGTTCAATTGAACCCCTGGTGCATACCTCTGGCTGATCTCATGTATAGTTTCCTCGACTCTGAGCAGCGTATCATCGCGAGCAAAGTGATCAAGCGGTACATTTCATCTCGCTCTCACAATGTCTCCTTGAGCTAAGCATCTCTTCAGGTTCATTCTACACGCCAAGAAGACTGCGTTTGTCATTGAGCACGACTTTATCATGGCCACATACTTGGCCGATCGCGTCATTGTCTTCGAGGGTCAACCTGCAATTTCGGCCACTGCTACGCCGTGAGCCATATCGTGCATTCTCCTCCGGTCGTCTGCTCACTTGCTTCGTAGACCGCAGACACTGCTCTCCGGCATGAATCGGTTCTTGGCTTCCCTAGAAATCACCTTCCGTCGCGATCCGACCAACTTCCGGCCGCGAGTCAACAAAATGAACAGCGTGAAGGACCGCGAGCAGAAGAGTGAGTGCTATCATATACTCGACATTTTGAAGCTAATTGTTTTCCAGCTGCTGGCAAATACTTCTTCCTCGAGGACTAAAAAGTATGCGTCATTAAGTAATGTATTAGAAGAACTCTTCGCGCACGGTGATGTTAGGACTACATAACGATGCAATGTAGCGGTAGCTGATCATGTTCTGTTGTACTCATGTGGAGTTATATGTACAACACTCTCCTGTACTTTCAACCTGCGCGCAGCATAAAGTTAGTACACTAAAATCTCGCGAGAATTGCCAATCTTCATGGGATCGAAATATGGATCTTAGTCGGACCTTGCAATCTCAAGCAGGTAAGTGCGCCGGAGCGTGGGGATCTGAGTAAAATCTTCATCCACGCTGCTTTGCATGTAAGTACTTGCAAGTTGAAAGGCTTAGGTGGTGTAATCACACATTCGGGTCTCAGCATTGCCTTTTTAGGTGAATTCATGTTGCAAACATTAATACTGTTAGCCATCGGAGGATCCAGCTTTTCGTTCAACGGTAGTGGGCTTCAAAAAATTCAATTGAGTTGGAATACATATGGGTGTTATGCAGGACACTAGTCCTCGTCGATGGGGACGTCCGGCCCCGAAATGATAGCCTTAAGGACACCCTTTCCGTCCTTACTCTTTCCATCACGCGTTGCATTAAAGGCAGTGAGGGCCTGGTCGAAGGGGAAACTGCATGAAATGTAAGAATGCTGTCTCCGAACCGGAAACAACACGGACCGGTGGGTCACCAGCGGTCTGAGGTCAATTTTGCCTTGAGCTACGAGCGCAATTGCGTGAGGGTAGTCTCCGGGCTAAGGAGGAGGTGAGAAAAGACAAGGCGTTGGATTCATGAAGAAACAAAAATGTACCCCGTAGCGGAACGCGCCCTTGCAAGTTAATTCTTTGATCTGTTTTGAAAGCAATCAGAGACGAGCGATGGAAGGCATAACTTGCTATATTTCCACACCAGAAGCATCCCGAAATTCACTGTCACGTCGAAAGCCCCGATTCCGACCTGGGGGTGATTGTTATGTCGGTGCTGAATGCGGGCCATTGGAAATGAGAGTCTTACCTGTACAAAGGTGCCCCCAGTCTTAGCGATATAGAAGGCAGTCTGAATTGATACTTCTGCCCCGCTCGCGTCAATGACCAAATCGACTGCCTTCGGGCCACGGTCTTCGATGCCGAGCTGCTGTTGCATAGCACTGGCACTTCGTTGGCTATATTCAACTTTGCTCTCGCCTTCCTTGAAAGGGATAGGAAGATATGTGTCCGCCCCAGTGTATTCTTTAGCGAAGTCAAGCCGAGACTGAACGATATCTACGGCGATGATGCGTGAAGCTCCGAAAGCTCTAGCGACAGCCATGCATAAAAGACCGACGGGACCGCAGCCGAAGATTGCAATAGTCTGGTTGTTGCGGAAGCTGCCCAGGGAGGAAACAGCGTGTACTGCAACGGCGAGTGGTTCCATCTATATTCCGCTCAGTATACAGTCATAGTACGCCAGAAAGACGAACCATGGCACCGTCTTCGAGAGACAGTCCATCTGGGAGAGGATAGGCGAGGTGAGCAGGTACGCGATAGAATCGAGCCAGAGTTCCGTCCGTCGGAGGCGTAGCGGCGAAGGCAATATCAGCACACAGCTAGAAGTAGTTAAGCCCAAGTCATATCTACGAAACTTCAGGCGAGAACATTGTATCGGCCCAATCTGCACGTATCGCATGTGCCTGTCGTTGATTTATTCGCCAACCTCGAGCAATGTGCTGGGAACCTACCGCAAGTAATTCCGGGTTCAACCGCAACACGGTCCCCAACCTTAAGGTGCTTCACGTCGGGACCTACTGCATGCACAATCCCGGCGGATTCGTGACCAAGAACCTGAATCCAATCATATGATACAACTTGGTCTTCGCAGATTTCAGCGGACTCGGGGTACCATATTTTTTGCAACTAGGTGTGCGATTCTTCCGTGAGCATACTAATCTCCGGTCTTAACGTATTTCGAACGCGGGGGAGGGATTCCGACGTACAAAATGCACATCCGAACCACAAATGCCTTGCCCGGCAAGTAAGACACCAGAAATTAAAGCATTCGCGTTGCGCTGGATCCTACAGACCTGTTTTCTTAATCTTGATGAGAACCTGGTTTCCGGAAATCTCGGGTATAGGACGCTGCTCATAAACCACGTCCTCGACAGCTGTCTTCCGGTTGAGCAACAGAGTTCTTCAGTCGACGAATTGAAATGATTCAGACCTTTCAGCACAAAGGATGGATTGTCCGACATGATAAGAAGAGGCAAGAGAGGAACATTTGCAATCCATGAACGGAGTGCTCTCCGCTGGGCTTGGCTCTCATAACTGAATTTCGCGCGACGATATGCGGACTCGGAGTGTATTGAAAGAGCGAAGCGAGCCGACGCGGGCGCTCTCGTGTGATGCAGTTAGAGAGGTAAATTTTGATGTGGTGGTCTCTTTTCAACGAGCTGTACCAGACCAAAGCACAACCAACACAATAGTTGACCCTTGATATATTTGCTTGGCTCGGCTTAGATACACGCAGAATACATTTAAGTTATCATACAGAAATCTTCGGGTTACTGCAGCGGTTAGTTCTCCTCAATAGACACATCTGGACCTGAAATGATAGCCTTGATGACGCCCTTCCCGTCCTCGCTCTTCCCTGCACGCGTCGCCTTGAACGCAGCAATGGCTTGATCGAAGGGGAACCTAGGTAAATGGGTATAGTTCAATTGAATGCGAGTGGCGAGAATGAAAAGACCAACCGATGAGTTACAAGGGGCTTCAGGTTAATTTTGCCTTGCGCGACGAGGGCGATGGCGAGAGGGTAGTCACCCGGCTCGAGGGAAGTGAGCCAACGCGAAAGGCTTGATGAACAGAAATACGCACCCCGTAGCGGAACGAGCCTTTGTAATTTAGCTCTTTGACCTGTGAATGAGGACGTGAGATCCTGAACACTATGGAATTCTATATCCCGCACCGTGAGCATACCGAGATTAATCGTCACGTTTGGGTTGCCCATTCCCACCTATAGAGGAGGTTGAGTAATTTACTTCCGAGATTGAGTTCGAAGCACAGACCTGCACAAAAGTGCCTCCAGACTTGACCACATGAAACGCGGTTTGAATCGACACTTCCGCACCGCTAGCGTCAATGACAAGATCGATAGCATTCGTACCGCGGTCTTCAATCTTGAGTTGCTGCCGCATCGTATCGGCGTTGCGTTTACTGTAGTCGATCTTGCTCTCGCCTTCCTCGGAAGAGACAGGAATGTATGTGTCTGTCGCTGCGTATTCTTTGGCGAACTCGAGGCGGGATGGAACGATATCGACGGCAATGATGCGGGCAGCTCCGAGAGCTTTTGCAACAGCCATGCACAAGAGACCGACAGGTCCACAGCCAAAGACGGCAATGGACTGGTTGCTGCGGAACCCGCCGAGGTTGGAGACGGAGTGAACTCCAACCGCAAGAGGTTCCATCTAAGATTAGTAGCTCAGTGTCTGACTACATTAACCATCTCAGAAGCCCACCATAGCGCCGTCCTCGAGAGAAACTCCTTCAGGGAGCGGATAGGCAAGATCTGCTGGTACACGGTAGAACCGACCCAAAGTTCCGTCATAGGGCGGGGTGGCAGCAAAAACAATGTCAGGGCAAAGCTGGTACGTAGTTGAGCATATCTGAGAGGGGTGAGAGCACCAATGATACCGACATTGTATCGGCCCGACTTGCAGGCATCGCAGTTGCCTGGAATAACGTGTGAAGGTTCGGTGAAACAAGTGTTCAGACTAAAGCCTACGACAAGTGGCCCCGGGCTCCATTGCGACACGGTCTCCAGCTTTGAGATGCTTGACGTCGGGACCCACTACATTTCTTGCAGATCGATGCGAGGGGAGTATGGACAAATTTCCCCACCTTTTTCGACGATGCCAGCAGACTCATGGCCAAGGACCTACATTCGATTCAAGCCATTGTGAGGACCGAGTTATGTTTGACGATCTCCAGCAAAGTACCATAGGGTTGTTTACAACAAAGTCTCCGATTCTCCCATGAACGAGATAATGAACATCGGAGCCACAGATCCCAGTTTTCTTGACCTTGACGAGAACTTGGCTGCCAGAAATCTCAGGAATGGGCCGCTCTTCGTAGACAACGTCGTCGATCGCTGGCCTCGAATGAGAAAAGCAGCCGGTTTTACAGGTTATAATGAACCTTTCAGCACAAAGGAGGGGTTGTTGGACATGGTGAGAGGCAAGAATATTTACGCTGCATGCAATCAGCCATTTGGTCGTCCACAGGCTTCCGGATCCGGGCCGCTCACAGCCGCTTGGATCATGATGTTTTGCCGACGACACGCCGGTTGTACCTTAACCTTCGCCACGACGTCGAAAAGGCCTTGAGGACGCGCAAAACAGCGCGCTCGACGCGTCTCTCCCTATGATACATACGATGGGCTTGACTTTGCCATGCGATCGAGGGGCAATCGGTGGCTGACCGCTATAAATACCAACCTCAACCTCCTTTTTGGGTCACCATTCTTTGCCTTCTACCTCCATCTTCTTCTTTCACCAAATCATCTTTTCTTCGTTCTCGCCAGAGTTGATCTCCAGCACACTTGACTTCTACGCATCCCTTCTCTACTATCATGACTCAGACTCCCGCCACAGAACTGCCTGACATGCTCGGCGAGACTATCGACAACGGCCGACTAAAACTGGTTCAACGACTGGGAATCGGCGCATATGGAATCGTCTATAAAGCTGTTGACTTGTACTCCTCCATCGACAATCCAGTTTTCTTCGCGGTCAAGTGCGTCAAGAAACTTCCTGTTGGCGAGAAAGAGGCCATTTTCCAGGCTCGCGAGTTAAAACTCCACAAGATGGTATGTGGTTCCACTGGTTCTGTTGGACTTGGCGTTGAAATATTTCCCAAGGTCGATGACCATCCCAATGTATTGACCATCCACCGGCACTTTTCTGACAGGCAACACGTCTTTATCGTGCTCGATTACTGTCCTGCGGGAGACTTATTCGCTGCAATCACCGACAATCGTTATTTTTGTCGCAATAATGCGCTTATCAAGAATGTCTTCATCCAAATCCTCGATGGGCTACAACACTGTCACAACAAGGAAGTTTTTCACCGGGACCTAAAGCCGGAGAACATCTTGTACGACCCGAAGACATGTAGCATCCGTATCGCCGATTTTGGACTCGCGACCCAGGCTCGTACTTGCTCTGATTTTGGTCTAGGGAGTCCGTTTTACATGAGTCCAGGTTCGCATTCCATCGTTTTCCCAGGTTATGTGGTTCTAACGTCCATGCAGAATCAATCGATAAAGAGCAAAAAGGCACCTATTCCTGTCGGCACTCCGATATCTGGGCCCTTGGAGTCATATTGACCAACCTTACCTGTGGACGCGCACCATGGCGTTTTGCCAATCTGGAAGACGAATGCTACCTCTCATATCTAGCCAACAGCGACTTCCTTCTCCATTCTCTGCCGATATCGAAGGAGACCAACGCCATTCTCAAGTCGTGTTTCCAGCTACATCCCATCGCTCGGCCTTCAATCGGTCAAATTCGCGCAGCTGTACTCAAAACCGATACGTTCTTCTTGACTGACGCCGAGCTCAGCAAAGCCACACCCATCCAGCGTGCCATTGCTCAGTACTATGCCACGGGCGAGTTCTCCAGCCCCATCTCAGATCAAGAGGTCGCGACCGATGAATCTGGCGACAATGACTCGAGTATTCCATCGGTGGACCCAGAGGAGGTCTATCTTTACGCTGCTGCTCCGTTCGACTCGCCCTCCTCACTCTCGCCTCCACCGAAAATTCAAGTACCCGGCGACTCGGCTTCCGTTAGCACGAGCGACGCATCATCCGGTGGGTCGCAGGTTCTCAGCGTGAGCGACGCATCCTCTGGCATTGAAGGCAATCTTACGGAGCCAACGACATTTATCCACTCCTTTGCGCCGGTCACAAGGGCCACCCAGATCTCCGAAAAACCTATCTCGCGTTCGGGGAGTTTGTGGAAGAGGACGATCCGCCGTTTCAAGGCGTTGGGGATTTGATTCGTTATTTCAACTATTTTTTCTTTGTATTCGTTGGGTGTTTTATGGATAATCAGATACTTGTATCAAGGACCTGTTCGGAGTTTCACGCAATATTGCATCAAAATGATTTCCGGAAAACGGTGTGGCTGCGGTCACAACCGTGACTGTTGCTGTTATAAAAAGTTGGGAGATCTGGAATCCTTTTCTTCATCGTACCATCATCTTCCCCCTTTCCCGTTCTCTTTTCTCCTTCAAAATGGTAGCATCCAGTGTCCTTGGTTTCCCCAGAATCGGTGCGTCGTTCAGTTTTATCCAGATATCGGGAAACCAACCACGATCGTAACTTTTCTAGGTGCCAACCGTGAAGTCAAAAAGGCCGTTGAAGCCTACTGGGCTGGCAAGATCTCTGCGGATGACCTGACAAAGGCTGCTGCCGACGTCAAAAAGACCAGCTGGACCAGCATCAAGGAGCGCGGCGTCGACTTCATCCCCAGGTAGGCCCAAATTTAATCGATTACATTCAGTCGCTTAACGATCCATCGATTTACAGTGGTGAATTCTCGCTTTACGATCACGTCCTTGACCATGCTGCCTCCTTCAACGTTGTGCCCAAGCGTTATGTCAACCAGGGTTTGTCCCCTCTCGATGTCTACTTCGCGATGGGTCGTGGTCGTCAAGCGGATGGTGTCGATGTCCCCGCTTCTGAGATGAAGAAATGGTGAGTTGCGCGTCTTTCTTCGATGCATAGTTGCTCATGTTCTCCTCCAGGTTCGACTCGAACTACCACTTCGTCGTCCCTGAGGTTGACGAGAAGACCGAGTTCAAGCTGAACTTCAACAAGGCTGTCGAGGAGTTCAAGGAGGCCAAGGCTGCTGGTGTCTCCACTCGCCCTGTCATCCTCGGCCCCGTCTCTTTCCTTGTCTTGAGCAAGGCATCGAAGGAGGCCTCGGCCGGCTTCCAGCCTATCTCCCTCCTTTCCAAGCTCCTCCCCGTCTACCAGACCCTCTTGACCGATCTGAAGTCTGCCGGTGCTGAGTGGGTGCAGATCGACGAGCCCATCCTCGTCCTCGACTCCGCCGCCTCCCTCGAGAAGCAGTACACCTCTGCCTACGAGACCCTTTCCCCGATCGCCCCCAAGATCATGCTGACGACCTACTTCTCTCGCCTCGACTCCAACATCAACTTCATCGCCAAGCTTCCCGTTGCTGGTCTCCACATCGACCTTGACCGTGCCCCTGGTCAGCTTGACGATGTCATTGCCGCAATCAAGTCCACCCCCATCATCCTCTCCCTTGGGCTCGTTTCTGGTCGCAACATCTGGAAGGCTGACTTCGCCGCTGCCATCAAGCTCGGCCAGAAAGCCATCGACGCCCTTGGCGCTGACCGCGTCATTGTCGCCACCTCCTCTTCTCTCCTCCACACCCCCGTCACCCTCGCTTCTGAGAAGAAGCTCACCGCCGAGCAGAAGGATTGGTTCTCATTCGCTCTCGAGAAGGCTGCCGAGGTTGCAACCATCGCTGCTGCCCTTTCTGGCTCGCAGGACGCTGCTGTCACCGCCGCCCTCGAAGCCAACAAGACTTCCATTGCCAAGCGTCGTGAATTCGAGAGCACCTCGGATGACACTGTGCGTAAGCGCGTTGCTGCCATCACCCCCGAGCAGCTCGAGCGCAAGAGCCCCTTCGCCGTCCGCAAGGAGATCCAGGCCAAGCACCTCAATCTCCCCAAGTTCCCCACCACTACCATCGGTTCGTTCCCTGTAAGCTTTCACTCTTACCTTGTAATACCTCTATCTGACATGTATCGATGTGCAGCAAACCAAGGAGATCCGTCAAGCTCGTGCCAAACTTGGCAAGGGTGAGATCACCAACGAGGAGTACGATAAGTTCATCGAGAAGGAGATCGAGACCGTTGTTCAGTTCCAGGAGAAGATCGGTCTCGACCTCCTTGTCCACGGTGAGCCCGAGCGTAACGATATGGTTCAGTACTTCGGCGAGCAGCTCAACGGTTTCGTCTTCACTCAAAATGCCTGGGTGCAGAGCTACGGTTCTCGGTAAGGAATTGTTAATTATTTGTCTGGCCCGCATTAATATTCTCCTGCAGCTACGTCCGCCCCCCGATCATCGTCTCCGATGTCAGCCGCCCGGGCCCGATGACCGTGCGCTGGAGTAGCTACGCCCAGAGCGTCGCCAAGAAGCCCATGAAGGGAATGCTGACTGGTCCCGTCACTATCCTCAACTGGTCTTTCCCTCGTGCCGATGTCAGCCGTGAGCTGCAATCCAAGCAGCTTGCTCTTGCCCTTCGCGATGAAGTCGTCGACCTCGAGAAAGCCGGCATCAGCGCCATCCAGGTTGACGAGCCCGCCATCCGTGAGGGTGTAAGTCAACTCGAGATCTTTTTTGTTTCGCAATGTAATCTCTTTACAGCTCCCTCTCCGCCGCTCTGACTGGGACGCCTACCTCAAGTGGGCCGTCGACTCGTTCAAGCTCTCCACTGCTGGTGTCACCGATCAACTCCAGACCCACTCTCACTTCTGCTACTCCGACTTCGACGACATCTTCCCCTCCATCCAACGTCTCGATGCTGATGTCATCTCCATTGAGGCGTCCAAGAGCGACATGAAGCTCTTGAACACCTTCAAGCAGTACGGCTACTCCAACCAGATCGGCCCCGGTGTCTACGACATCCACTCTCCTCGTGTCCCTGGAGACCAGGAGATCAAGGACCGTCTGGCTGCCATGCTTGCCATCCTCCCCGACTCCCTCCTCTTTGTCAACCCTGACTGTGGTCTCAAGACCCGTGGATGGAAGGAGACTGAGGGTTAGTGGTGAACCTCTCTTATCTTATATTGACCAACAACTTGACAGCTTCGCTCGTGAACCTCGTTTCCGCTGCTCAATGGGCCCGCAAGACCTACGCTTAATTTACCTCTACCCTTTCGCTTCAACAGCGCTCGCGTACAGGTTTAACTTAAATATGCATAGCAGGCTCGGAGAGAGCGGCCATGTGTTAGCCGTTGGGTGGTTGTTGCGTTTTTCGTGAGCGTTGCGATGTCGTCGACCGTAGTGAGGAGAGGCGGCGACGGGTTATGTAGTTTTCTTTCTCGATTGTAAACTAGCATGGTGTAGCTAGCAGGATTTCAACAATCGAATTGTATCATGAATTCGGATTTTTGTGTGAATTATGGGCATTGCGAGTGTTTGGCTACGCCTTGGATAAACTCTCCTCTCGACCTCTTGAACGGCGTCCGTATGAAGTCTGGCTGCAACTAAATTGCTTCATCGTTCCAGCGCCTTGTTGTATTTTTATTCTCTTATGTCCACATTCTCCGTTTTGTATCTCAAAGCTGCGCATGGGCCCGCACAAGAAGGATAGGCAACTTTTAGAGGCGATCATCGCCGAGAAAGATGCGGAAGTGAGTCTGTCCTGCGCATCTTGTTGTCTCTTGATTCTAGCAGTTGTGGTCTTGATCAGCTAGAGAATATACGAGTTTTATTGGAAACTCAGACAGCAAATTATGTTGCTGCAAAATCGCGTTTGGAATTGGCTCTGAATACCTTGGACTCTGTGCAGGCCCAACATGCCTCCGAATTAGCTGCGGAAATCAAGGCAAAGGAACGTCTTCGGGATGCTTTGACGCGTTATTCAGATGTGGCCAAGATTGCGGAGCTGGAACGAGACAATCTACGTGACGCCGTGATTGAACTAGCAGAGAAAAGTAGGCTTTCGATTGTTCTCACTAGCTCGCACGCCGTCTTATGGAAATGTTTTTGCAATGGTATTCTTGTAGTTGAGTTGTCTAAGGATGATCTCACCTCTTGGTCTCACAGTCGCATTAAGATTACGCGCAACCTAGGTCGGTTCTACTAAGCATCTTGATTTCCAGCCCATTCAATTCGTATCTTGGTTTGCGCAGAGCCTCTTGAACCCATGGGTACTGAAACTCTTGGTAGTGCGTTGCGAAGTGATCTTTGGGCTTACGCCTCGGGAGTGATTGCTCTTCTGCGCAGTTCACTGGCCAGTGAATGCCGTGCACATACCGAGACGCGCAAAGCTGCGCGTGCGCGCATTGCGTTGTTGGAGGCTCAAGTGGCACGTCTAGATGCTGAGTTGCAGCAATGCATTACGCATGCGGGACCCTCTTTCTCGCGCGCCTCTGGATCGAGACATATTCTGCCCAGCGAGATCCCTGAGATTCCGCCGTCTCCCCCGCCCATGCCGACTAACGTGACCAATGCTACTCTGCACCGCAGTCTGGCACATAATGTGCTACTCGAGGAGGAGGTGGAAAAGTTAGCGGCTCTGGTACGTGAATTTTTTGGTCCTTTTTCCAGGTCCCCTTGATGCCGACCCTGTTTCTTAGCTAGAAGAAGCCCGTCTTGAAGCTGCTCAGGTATCTTCTCCGCCCGGTGCGCGTCAAACGGCATCTAGCTCTACCACACACCCACCCGTCTTGGGACCGGATATAGGCTCGAGGAACGCTGATAGACAGAATACGCGGCTCGGTGAACCTAGTCGATGGCGTTCAAAATCAGGTTCACAGCGACGATCTGCTTCCTCCGCGCCTTCTGGCCCGCAGCGCCTTTCCCCACCCAACGAACCCACTTTGGATCCCGACAGGACCATCCGCCCCGATCCTCGGATTGCGCGCTCTTTCCATACAGAAGATATTCATGCGTCTCTGGATCGCGAGATCGCTGCCCTTGGCGCAAAGATTGAAAAGCTGCACACTGAGAAAGAGATCATCTTAGCGCAGGTGCAAGCCGAGTCTTCATCACAATTGGATGATAGTATAACTCCGCATCCTCAAACACTGCTCTCCGAACTGTCGCAACAGCGGGGTGTTTCTGCAAATGAAGCTCCGCCTACATCGCCGCTCCGTTCCCTATCCCTCGTAAGTAATGAGCAAATCCGCTGTAGACCCATCCTGATTTGTACGTATAGCCCTTACCGATTGAACGTCCCCCAGGGAGTTCACCGCAGGTACCTGCACCAGCTCCATTACTGGAGGACTACGATGGATCCATGTCTATGGACCTCGCCACGCCTCTTCTACCCACCGTCTTGCTCCCCGCACTGGCCGGTCCTTCAACCCTTCCACCACCCCCTTTCCAGTTCACACCGCAGCCATTGCAATTACCGTCGACGGAAATATCGCCTCTCGATCTCCGGGCTCATTACCAACTGCCTGGAGCCGCGCATAATTCACCCTTGTCGCCCGCTGACTCTTCGCCGCCGCAGCAGTCTGGCGAAGAGGCTGTTCAAGAACTCATGGGCATCGTCGCTACTTCACGTAGACGTGGCTCATGATCCCCCCTCTCTGTGCGTAAACGCAGGACCGGAGCATTTATCGAAGATCTTTCGTGGCTACATATCGGTTTATCTGGAATTTCAGAGCGGGATCTGTATCGTTATTCCTTTTTTTGCTCAACTCTCTTGGGGACACTTTATCGCGTCTTATAATCCTGCATCTCTATAACTGTATTCCTTACTTATCGCTCTGTGCTCTGTGTCTGTTGTTGCTCGCTTGCTTGCTTTGCATACGCTGTGTAATCGTGCTGTCTATCTGGAATATACAAATATTCATGTACTTGTTGTTTGACTGCTACTCCCCGCCACACCCGCCTGCGCCCCACCCTCAGTGTTCTTCTTCTTCCCTCTATTACGCCGCCTCTGTGATATCCCCCTTGTGTCATCGTCCGCATCTAGATTCGGTGGAGGGATGTACACGGCACCTCCACCTGACAAGTCCATCCATGGCCGCGAAGAATCGAATTTGGCAGCAGCAGAGAAGGGTACGGTGGGTGGGGGTGGGGGTACACGTACAGGCTCGTCCTCTACGGACTCTGCGCGCGATGCGGGCCGCGAGGGCGACGGCGAAGCTTTAGTGAACGACGAGACGGTCACCTTCTTCGTCTTTGAGTTCAGGGACATAACCATGCGTGTTTGGGGAACAGGAGCCGAGGGAGCAGCACCCGAGGTCACAGTATTGCCTAAGGTAGGAAACGCGCCGACTGCTAGACGCGCTTCTTCCTCCGCACGTTCGCGCATCAGAGCCTCCTTAGTGAGCGTTTCGGCGATCTGCGCGTCTAACCGTGCAATAAGCGCATCCTTCTGCGTCGCAGTGAGCAGACTTGCTGAGCAATGTGGACAGGAATACTGCGGAAGGTTGATTTCGCATAGGATAAGGCCGCAGGTCCGGCATAATTGGGTGTATGTCGACAGATGATGCTCGCGTGCTGAAAGATTCGTTTATGATCTTCCTGGCGACCGGCAAGGCAGTCTTAGGAGATACCTTGACAGAAGCATCCTCCTTTAGGATCTTTCTGAAGATTGCCTGCGACTCCCGCTTTGAGAGATTCGAGGCGTCTGACTGCTTTGCTTTTGGCCGGCTCCGAAGCGGCTGTCTTTCCTTTTCCCTTGTTATTTTTCGAGGGGGTGGATGGAGGCGGTGGATTGGGTCGAATTCTATCTGAAGGAAGGGAGGACGAGCCTTTCTTGGTCCAAGCTGTATGGTACATCTAAGTAGCACAAGTTGGAAAGCAGACGAGAGCGTGTCACAGATGTGACCGCGTACTTCCTTGACTTTTTCCTCTTAATGCCGGACGCATTTTTCTCCACCTCACGGCCTAGAAAGCGCAAGCGGTCTGACGCTGGCCCATCCAATGCCAAGAAATTCATGCGCAATGATAGTGGGGGTAACAAGAAAGCTCCAAGTGGTGTTCAAAAACGAAATGTCAAGAAAACTGTTGACGAAGAATTGGAATCTGACCGGACCAGCGATGAGGGTGACCTCGACGACATGGATTTGACTGCTGCACCGGATGCGGGTTCAAGCGGAGATGAAGACGACGAAACACCCGCCGAGAAACGTCTACGACTTGCCAAACTCTATCTGGAGAGTGTAAAAGAGGGATTAGGTGGAATGGGCTTGCTTTTCTTATTTATTCTGTGGATCTAAGGAATTATTGTGTAGCGGAGGGAGAGTTCGATGCCGCCGAAATTGACAGGGAACTCATTTCAGCGCGGTTGAAGCAAGATGTTTTGGAACACTCAGGGAAAATGCACAACTTTATTGCGGACACTGTGAATTCTCTCTTATACGCCTTGCTCATTTTTTTTGACTTGATCATGTCCTCAGATTGACTTTGCGCTTCCTCCTACTTCAACTATACGCACAAGGGGGCACCGGTTTTCTGTGACATCTGCCGTCGCATCCGAATCCGGTAAATACCTATTCACATCGGGGAAGGAAGGCTCTATCATCAAATGGGACCTTTCCACTGGCAAAAAACTTGGAGTTTTTCACAAGGTCCGGCCAGCGCAAAGCTCATCAGCAAAGAAGGGGAAAGCGAAAGGCTTGCAGGACCCTTCAGCCGAAGGCCACACCGATGAGGTTCTGGCTCTTGCGCTCAGCGGTGACGGTAAATATCTTGCAAGTGCAGGTAAAGACCGAAGGCTTGGAGTTTGGGATGTGGAAGCTGGAGTATGGCATAAAGGCTTTACTGGCCAAGTGGGCCACAAGGATGTCATTAGTGTGAGCTGGTCTTCAATATGCCTGGTTTTTCTTTCTTCATCTGATTTAATGAAGGCGCTGGCTTTTAGAAAGGGCACCAATCAGCTATATACCGGTTCGTATGACCGAACGCTCAAGGTTTACGATCTTTCCCCCGGGGTAATGGGTTACGTCGAGACATTATTCGGCCACCAGGACCATGTTCTGGGAATCGATGCACTTCGGGGCGAAAGCTGCATCAGTGTCGGTGGTCGAGACAAAACGGTCCGGTATTGGAAAATCACGGAAGAAAAACAACTCGTTTTCCGTGGTGGGGGACGGAGTCGGGTGAGGGAGGTTCTCGAAGGTGCGCTGCCCGGCGACGATGAGGCGGAAGATGAGCGCGATATCACGGCCAAGGGCAAGGAGCGGGAAAAGGTCTCCAAGTTCATCGAAGGCAGTATGGAATGTGTCGCTATGATTGACGAAAACACATTCGTCAGTGGCGGGGACAGCGGGTGCGATTGCTAGTGACTTATATTGTGTTTGGATGCTTATAGCCTCCTGCAGCTCATTATGTCTCTGGACGACACAAAAAAAGAAGCCTGTGTTCACGCAAGCAATTGCCCATGGCCTCAATGAAGCCGAGTCTGCGACAGAAGGCATTATCCGGACGCCGCGTTGGGTGACTGCTGTCGCAAGTCTGCGATATTCAGATCTCATAGTTTCTGGCAAGTCATATCCTCCCTGCACTACAGCTCTTACTCATTGCACTTAGGTTCATGGGATGGCCACATTCGAATATGGAAGCTAGATTCGCAGATGAAATCGTTTTCTCTGGTTGGCACGATTGCTGCCAGTGGCGTTGTTAATTCACTGCAATTGATATCACCGCCGAAAGAGTTCTTCTCCGCTGCGGAGTGGATAACTGCCCCGGAGTCAACTGCCAAACGGAAAGCTGCGGGGGTTGTGGTGGTCGCTGGGATCGGTCAGGAGCATCGGTTGGGTCGATGGCTGAGCATAAAAGAAAATGTTGTAAATGGCTCGTTGGTGGTAGCTTTGCCCTTGAAAACATGACATAGACCGGAGGAACGCTCCGTAGTCCAATCTCTGTGTTAAATACACCTCCGACTGAAGAGCGCGTCGTAAATGAGAGTGAGTCACGCGCGTGACCGCGTTCCCTTTCACCTTCATCCGAAAATAGGTTATGACGGGTATATGGCCTCTGCGAGGCGGGAGCTTAACCTTTAAGAGATTTTAGGAACTCAGTACCCTTTCGATCGAGTATATACAAGAACAGTGGGAGTGGGACTCGGCTATTTAAGCGAGTCCCACTGTTGATGTCTGTCGCATCAGCTGCTATCAGCTGGCGATCATTATTTGATCGATCCATCAAAATTCGGCATTTTGAGCCGCAATTGTTTTTCCAAGTGTTTCTGAGTTATTTCAGGGCTAAAATAATTACTGGGGGGAACAATGTTCCCCCAAGACCCCCTTCCTTTGGCCTGACGGCATTTCCGACAAGTTTAACTCGGTATTTTCGTTTTATTTTGCTGTTTATACTCAGAATTTCATTCATGTAGCGCGGGGGAGTCCCCCGCGGACCCCCCTTAACGCTCGCCGCTAGGCCCACTGCGTGGGGCTTTCGCTCGCCGCTGGGCCCACTGCGTGGTGCTACCGCTCGCCGCGGAGGCCCACTGCGTGGAGCCAGGGATTATTTTAAAGCGTCGGGGCCGTATTTTCAAGTGAATTTCGTGCCATTGATTCAAATCAAACGTACTGATGAGCCGGAATGCCGAGTCCCACTGTTGAAGCTCAAAACTCCTCATCCGAGCTTCCGAGTCCCACTGTAGGGCTTTTTCCGAGCTTATCCCGAGTCCCACTCACACCCTTTTCGTCATTCCTCCTTTCGATCTCAATTCTCCCGCTCTCAAAATCAATATTTTGACTGGCATACTTAATCTTATCTTAGATCGCCTTCCAAGTTACGACTTGACGGACCCGGCGGGCGCCGATGATGCATCATCAAATGCTGACAAACAATCATCGTGATTTTCTTCCTTCCTCTTGAGTCTTGACTTCGCCCAGCCCATCGTTTGATTCTCTCCAAGGCCGCACTCTGCACCCTCGAACAACATTTATCTTGCCCAATAAGAGACCAGCACATCTATTCTTGCATCTAAACTACAAGTCCAAATCCATTTCTGCCAACGGGGCCATCGGGAATCGCTCGACGAACTTTCCACTGTGAAGCAGCTGAACCTGTCCTTCTGGGATCAAGTCGTAGAACCACGACAGCCGTTCACGACTGTAAACCTTAGTTTTCTCTGCCTTGCATTCAGTACGGCGCAATTCGGCTCGCAACTCTTCGGAAATGTGGTTTTGAATCCGATCCAATTTGAATGGGCGCAAGATGCACAAACCCTCCAATTTCCGCACTCTTGAGAGCATCACATATGCGCTCTGGATACTTGGGCATCCAGCAAGGTCAATGCAGCACACATCAAGTGAACGTCCTTGGGCGTTGTGAGAAGTGAAGGCAAAGGCAGGTATGAGAGGGAGCTGGGAGCGTCTCGCAGTGTACTCGCGAACCGAGTTCGGGAGTTGAAAGGATATGTCATCAGACACAGGTTTAAGGGTCACTCGATGTGGATGGGGTGCGTTCGAATTCTTGTTCATGTAGGCTTTGAAATCAACGTCAGCGGATATAGCATATCGCCGACCATCGATCTCTTCATAAATCACAGAAACAAGTGTGCCGGGACTTCCATTCGAGATTCCAAGTTCTGTTGCTATGTTCTCAGTGCAAAAAACGGGCATACCAGGTATGTAGGGTACCTTACCACCTAAATCATTGGCCTCTTTGACAGGTATTGCCCATGCAACCTCTGCGACAAAGCCAGTAAGTTGATGCTTCTTCTTGCCACGTCCGCGGGTATCCTTCGAGTGATATATATGCCATTCTTGACTTGTCGCTTTCGAAAATGTATCCGCCATTTTATAATTGTGGCCGTCCCGTGCCACATTGGTGTATACAATGAGTGGACATGCCTTTTGAGGCTCATCGACCCATCTTTTGATATCGGTAAGGGTCGTTGTATCCGCGCTACAATTTGTATCTGATAAGACATGTTTATCCAGAACCCTTTTGTCTTCCTCAGTACATAACCCCTTCCGCAAGCGCTTGACAATACCCAGTAGAACAGGATCGTCTTTCTGCCTCATTATCTCATCGAGTATCACAACATGTTCAATTTGATGCCAGACTTGAATACCTTTAACATTCTGACGTGTGTTTTCGTTCAGATCATTGAGAAAACCATTCTCATAGCATTTCACAAGTTCTCGAGCAAATAAAGATTTTCCGCGGGGTGGTGGTAGCTGACAAGGGTCACCAGTGGCCACCCAATTCAACTCACCTAAAATTCGGTCAGTCTTTCCACGTGCCATACTCAGATATTCTGACATACGAGCAAGATCACTAGCATTCAGAAAATATATCTCGTCAGTAATCATTGTTTCAATCGGTTTGGCTCGATCCTCCAAATCCTTGCGGGTTTTCACAGATGACTTCATTTTGGCAGGGGGAACACGTAGACATGCTTCAGCGTGAATTGTCCGACCTCCGATATCGTTCGCCACAACACCGGTGGGTGCAGTCAACTGCAATCGTTCCGGCCGTCCAGTGATTTCATAAAACTCTCTCCAGGCTTTGAATATCGCTGACTTTCCAGTTCCTCCTGGACCAGTACAAAGCAAAGTCAACGGAGGATCAATATGCTTGGTATGTAATTCACGTCCAATCTTATCTGAGATCAAGAGGAACGCCCTAGCTTGTTCATCATTCAACGTATGTTTGATTATCAGTGCTATACATAACTTTTGGTATGGGAGGAGACATGCCCAAGGGCTAGCAGGTTCTGAGCTTGTAAGATTTGTTTGCGACACTCTTTGAATTCTTTCAGTCATCTCCTTGGCTCGATTTGTCTCCCTTACCAAAGTGGTCGAGAGTGCGTGTGGAATGCGGTCAGATTGGGAACGAATGTGGGTGTCGATTTTGTTGCTTTCAGCCACTACTTCTAAACGTCGCTTGATTAGCTGGTTCTTCTCTGCTAATAATGTCTGCATGGCAATATCTGCCCTGTCCTTGTCAGTCTCATCTCCACTCCTGGTAAGGCCGTTGGCCACTGGAATCGCAACATTTGATGAGACGGAATAAAAACCATGATCGTTTGCTCGATCAATAATTATTTGTGCCTCACGGGTTGCGTGTGTGTTTTTGCTAAATTCAAACTCGCTAGATACTGCATCGTCTGGGTCAACAGTTGTTTGCATAGCATTTTCCCAAACGGGATCATAACTCTCATCGGAATCTTCGTCTAAACTGATCCCGCGGTCTTTTGCAGCGCTAAACATAGCTGCTAACCTTTTAGATCGTTTGGCTGCATAATCAAACTTCGCATCCCGAGTCTGATAAAGCAGTTGCATATTCAACGCTATGCGCTTATGTTCGACGGCCATAGTCGGCTGGAATTGAGTCAATGCGTCTTCCCAAGGCAAGGTTGCAAGCTTGACAGGAGACAACTTGTCCTTAGACCATGGTTGAAACAGCGTCAGCATGACCACCGCGTATTTCACCCGATCTGGGTCGAAATCATTGCGGGGTACTCGATAGCCCATCAGCACCGGAATCACTGGCTGGTCCAGTTTTTTCAAGCAGTGCGTGGTAAACTCGGGGTGACCTGGCTTGAAATGTAAGTAAACTTTACGCTGTGTCTTTGAAGGTGGCTTCTTTTCCTTGACATAATTTCTTAGGATGTCCCAAGCACACATATTCTCAAGTTCAGGAGGGCGATAGAAAATATCATTGAACAGTTTTGAAAATCGCTTTTCTGCTTTGTCTTTATTGGTCCCCAATATCCCATGTGCTTCAAGTGCAATTGATGAGAGTATGATCAGATTATCGTCCTCGTCAGCCGGAATCATTAAACGTTGAGCCTCGAGGTCTTCACTGCTGTCTCGGCTTTTGTCGCCGTGTTCAAGATCTTCGTCTGTTGTTGCTGATTTCTCCGTGAAAATATCTCGGGCAATGTCTCGCAAGCAAGATGACCACCAGTATTGTTGATATACATCGGAGACATAATGATTCTTTCTACCTAGCAAGAAGGTAGCTGTCTGCTGTCCGCTCAGTTCCCGCTTCCCAACCAAAGTGTTCGTTGTCTTCACCATCATCAATCGACTCATTTCCGTAGTGTCAGTGTTCCCGTCAATATCCATTGGAGGCTTATCCTGAAGTGCCTTGATTGAGGAACAAAGCGCAGAAAAAACAATAGATGTATCAAGCTGCAGTTTGATGGTATAGTTCAACATGTACTCAATGAGCGCCATGCTAACAGTTCCGGAAGCGATTTGTTTCAAGTCGGTGTTACACCCCAAAGCTAAGGTAATTGTGGGGTTATGTCCATTGAGATCACCGTTCTCACATCGTATCACCAAATCTCCATCATCGTCAAAATGTGTCAAAGGAACCAGCGGTCGAGGAAGATCAAAGCGACAGTCCTTATCCGGATCAACTAGGCACTTGATTCTCTGAGGTATGTGCTTGAAGCATGTCGGATTGTGCTCATGAACAAGTCCCGTATTCTCACACAAATCACGGTGATGCTGATCTCTTTTCGTGGAGTAGTTGGGGGCTCGAGGATCCAAAGGACGGCTCAGAACAGGCAACTGCTTCGGAAAACCATCCACCGGTGTATACTCAACGGTTTCTCTAGCAAAACTCTGACAGATAATGTCATCATACCAAGCGGTAAGTCTTTGCTTGAAGTCGGGATCTGAATTCATCCTTTCTTTCATGTCCAGAGGTGAGGCTGGAGCTCGTCGCAGCCATAGGAGAATATGAAGGTGCAAGGACCCTCGAACTTGAGCTTCGACTACTGCATACCACCCAGCCACCTCGCCCAAAACACCAATCTTAGATGCTCGATCTGTTCCCAGCAGTATTTCAAGAAACTTAGTGATCATAAGATGGAAGAACTGCGCTCCAGCAACTGGATTTTCAGCTATTATTTTAGCACGAGTCTGTCCCTCCTTATCTGTGGAATCTAATGCATTGAACACAGTGTCCAGATCAACATCCCGTCCGGCTAGCAATTGAGCAATTGGATTATGTGCATCCGCTGGATTTACCGTTCCGAAAATATGGGGCAGACCATCGCAGATTACTTTGCCTTTTGCCTGTTGCTTCATCTCATTCACATCACCGATAGATCCAGGGACATGGTCAGATACATAGTTCAGATATTTCATGAGCTGAGCGGCTGCCTTCTCCCCCTCTGACTCGGGCTTGGCAAACAGATTACTCTCCAGCTTTGTCTTATATGTTTCCATAGACTCATTGTCAACCTTAGGAATCAACTCTTGAATCACAGGAAACCACGAACGGTTTACAGCTAGCCGAGATTTGAATGATGTCTGTCGACGTTGAATAATATTGCTCATGACAAAAATGAATGACTTGTGAACCTGAAACCGTCGGTCCGCTATGGTAAGTAGATGCTGGACATGTGGTAGAGTGTCAACATGATGAAAACCCAAATCCGTCTCAAGCCTTACATTATTGTTGTCGATCATTCCAACACCGTAAGGGAATAATGTTGGCCACAAACAACAAAATACACGGGGATTCTTCGATGTATGCAAAGGTTGGTTACCGGAAGGGAATTTAACAAATTCGGCATCTTGATTTTTCAAACGTTTGAGAGCCTCAAGCTTCCTCTGATTAAAAGTTGATTCAATATGGTCAGCATCGACCAATGTTGTTGAAGTTAGCTCAAAGGGATGATCTTCGGTATTAAAGATTTCAGCGTCTGCCTGATCTGTATAAGACGAACCTTCATTGTTCGCCGAATTTGTACGAAGAAAATCCTTGACAGCAAGTGGACAGTCATACTCGGGATATTCCTCAAGATTGGACATGACAGCATCTTTGCTGAGATCTGCGTATAGCGGGTTATTCTCAATTAACCAGAATAATGCGTCTTGAATTTTGCTCCGGCGCACAAGCAACGGTGTTTTTTTGAGCATAGTGTGAGTGACCTCGGTATCCGGTGATCCAACAAGAATAACACAAATCTCGTCTCGTAGTTTGAAGAGAGGTACAGGCATTGCATTGGCAAAGGAACTTGTATCTTGCGGTAAGATGCATACATTTCCTCGGGCTGCAAGCTGACCAGTCGGCCCCAACTTGATCTTGTACATGCATTTTGTTGCCCGGGCACGCGCAATACATTGCTCTTCCAAGAAAGTGAGATCTTTGAGCTCCTTGGGCATATCACCTATCCAGAGACCATTCGCATAGCTTCGCAAGGGGAGTGTCTGGAACTTATTGTAGCTCACTGATAAATTGCATAGATGGCAGAGAACATATGTCGATTGATTGATCAGCGAAGAAACTTTGAAAGCTTCAATACGAGGCTGGCGTGAGCTTTTGCGAAGACTATCGACGGCGTGATTCAATACAGAGATATCAAGCTCTTTGACGTTCCTCATCTTCACATCGATTGCCAGCTCGAGCTTTCCACAAAAAGAACATTCATACCTCTTCAGTGCCTTATTGCTTGTGCTTCCTCGGAACTCATGAATGATTTGGTCTTTTTCGCTTTGCGGCAGAATATAGGGAAACGGCACCGATCCCGGATTTGAGCATTCCATCGAGGTTCGTCTCTGCTTTGGCGGCCGCTCAGGTTGAGACACAGGTTTTCTTTTTTTACGGCCTGAACCGAACTGCAGCAGGAGTGCACACTCTTGATATTCGACAGGCGAGAGAGTAGGTTTCCCTATTATTCCGGCCTGAATCGCTTCCGACTGTAGAACCAGACATGCATTGGTACATTGATGGGACTCAAAGTCTTTCCGTAGAACGGCGGCTGTCTTCAATTTGCCATCGATGCGCAATGACATATGTTGATGTCGAGGTCCATATTGTTGGAGAACTTTGACACTGGCTTTGCGGGTCACAACGAGAAATTGAAGTACAAGTCGTTTCTCCTCAAGACTAAGGCTCGAATATGAATTAGTTTCAACATTGAGAGATTCGATATCGTGATGATCAGGACGAAGAGAGGACCTGGGTTCAATGTTGAGCTTAGATGTCGTATTCACAGATACGGTGGGTGGTAAAAAATGTCCAGTCATAATTTCGGCCTGCGGGGCAGACAATTTATTCATAGATTCGGTCTGATGTACAGACAATTTATTCAAGTATTCGACCTGCATCGCAGGCGATTCATTCAAGTATTTGGCCTGCATCGCAGACGGTTCATATTCGACCTGCAAAGCAGGCTCCCCTTGCGGGGCGGGAGACAACGCCTCCGATTCGTCCTGCAAAGCAGGCTCCCCTCGCGGGGTTTGAGACAGCGTCTCGGGTACGGTTCCGTTGTGTAACGACGGTAACACATCTGCAATGATAAATGTCAGTAAACAGATATACAATGAATGAGACAGGGCAAAGATGGAGTGCGCGCATTGTTTGCGCTCAGATTCGGCATGTTAATGCCACAGAATCACACCAACAGCGAGGCAAGCTTCACGAAGGTGGTTTGGACGCCGCCGCAACAGGATGAAAAGGGGGTAAAACAAGACACTCACCAGAAGGGATATTGAATTGAGCCTCATAGGTGTATGGCGCAAAGACCACGCTACCATCTCTGGCAGCAGCTCGACAGATCTCAAGCCAGTCGTCGCCCAGTACAATGTCGGCAAAGTTATTCTCGGTGATGGCGACGGGGAATGGCTCGTGAGCAAAAAGAGTACAGTCGCCTGAGCCTCGAATCGAAGCAGCAACAGATATGGTCACAAATAGAGTTGTAACGGCGGCAGAGATTTTTAGCCCAAGCGAACCAGCGTAATGCCGGGAAATTTGAGACCGTGGCTGCGAGTAGTACATGGTTTTTGCTGGACGACCGTTGACGAGGCACATAGGCTGGAGATTCAGCTCGGGCGAGGGTAGTGAGGGACGAGAGGGACGGAGCAAGGGGCTCGACGTGGGGGTTGGTGGTCAAGAAGCAAAAGTTCCCACCCCTTGTCAATTGCCGTTGCTTAGCATCGCCTCGGCAGGAACAGGCACGGAACGCGGGCCGACTTCCCATTGTATTAAATAAAGCGTCGAATTAATCTCTCTGGAGTCTGGATTACGGCCGGACACAAAGTTTGACCTACTAAACAACGAATTTCTCAGCTATTAGTATCTGTGCTTGCTCTGGCTGGGGAGGAATACATAGACTACGGAGTATTCAGCTGCCAGTGATGCGAGCGAACCCCTAAGTACATCGTCCCTAATTCTCCGATCGTCGCTGGGAGGGCCACACTAGTGCAAATCTTTCTTCATAGAGGGCACAATGGTGCCTACCGAGTATTTGCAGCGGACACCGGAATCCTTTCCGATGACGAGGTGGTTCAGATGAGTGAAAACGGCGGATGGAAAGAAGTCGACTTACGCATACAAGCTGACACATACCTTATTTGGCGGCGACCCCCGCGGTTATTTGTTCCGCGCAACAAAACGCAAGCTTGTCTGGGGAGCCTAACCTAAAGGTTAAGCAACTACCTTTTCTGGTTATTGATCCAGCTCAAACGCGTCTTTGTGGACGTGACCTATCTTTTTATTCTCGAATTACCCCCACTTCTGCCTATGACATTGTGAACTCACCTTTCTTGACTTGTCGATCTGACGAACCTCAATTTATTGACGCAACCACAATTTAGAAAACTTGACTTGACCCAGGTTTTTTGTTGTGGATCCAACATAATCAGCTTGTTGAACGGACCTCAGTTGCTTATCGAGTTGACCCCATTTTATGGCTTGTTGGCTTGTTGAACTGACCCCACTTTTTACCTGAGTCACGTTGTTGATCCCACTGCACTTTTTGGTATTCCGATTGTTGAACTGACTGCACTTTCGAAATCTCAAATCGTTGAACCAGCCTTTGACTAGCTTCAGGCTCATTCCTTCAGATTAAAATCAGAGACTCGAGTTCCCTTCAGTACACGGTGAAAAAATCCCCGAGAATTGTTACTCCTGGAGATAGTAGTATATATCCTGTGCTAGTAGAAGCCGTCCCTCGAGCCATTCTTCAAGTTCTGCTTTTACAAAATTTTGGCGTACAACTGAGTGTTTTTAAATCCGCACCTTGCTACTAGCACGGTTTTGCCGTGTTTGACGCGTCCTGGAATCAAGCCTCAAATTCTTCAAGTTCAACTTTCGTGACGCGTCGCAATGGCCCCGGCCGTCCCGGGCCTGCCATCGCATCTATCAACTGCGCGTGATTTCCAAAAGTTGGGCTGATTCCACAAGCAGGAGCTAGAAAGTGAGGTTGGTTCAACAAACTCAATGTCTCAAAAGTAAGGTTGGTTCAACATATGGAACTCGAAAAGTGGGGGGGACTCCATAACTATGAAATGCCAGGTCCATTAGCAAAATGAGCCAGGTCCATAGCGGAAACCTGGCGTCAGGTCAACATTCTTAAATATGGGGTCAAGTCAATAAATCGCGAAAGGCTCGTTCGGTAAGTCAAATCACGGGTCAAATCCATAGTTGCACCGCGCCAGATCAAGAACCGGGAAATTGGGCTGAGTCGATTACCAGAAAAGGCAATAACTTGTTTTGCACCTTCATCATCTACTCAGAGTCAATCTACTTACCGTTCGATCTAACTGTGAGCTTCAATGTATGCCTCGCCGACGGTCCACAGTCCCACTTCCAGTAATAATCCCACCATCCCCTCCGCCTTGTTACTCAACAACTTCAGATTCTGGACCTGCATACTTCGAAAGCTTTCAGCCAATTTCATACTCGAGCAACGGCGATGGTACCCTAACACATCTTGTCAATGCTACTCTTCAGCAAATCCATACCCTGGCCCAGCAGGATGATGTTGAAATGCAGGTGGCGACTACATCTATCCGACTTTTGTGTATTCATTGAGCTGATTCTTCAAACTTGAGGTTCCTTTGAACGAACGCAAGATATGTCTCGTAGTTGACACCAACGTCTTGCATGTCCAACTTTCAACTCGAAGACAAAGCAGCTTGTTCACTAAAACTGCAATAGGCTCGACAAACAAAAATTATTGGAACAATTCGTGCGTGACCACAGACGGAGACAGACGCCTATTCTTGTCATCATTCCTGGCGTGGTGCTCCATGAGCTCGATGGGTTGAAGAAGAGGGATCGATTGGGATGGTTTGCACGACGAGCGTCCTCTTGGATACTGGACGAAGTGAAGAGCAAAAGCATTACACTTAGAGTTCAGGTTTGCAGTTCGTTTCGAATGAAATGTACGACTACGACTAAACCGCAGGTAGAGAGATAGAGAGACATGTAAACAATCCGGGGACTGGAAAATTTGGCACCCAGGGCAGGTCAGTTGAAACTACCTGAATGCGATGGTGTCTTATATATTTTCTTTCTCAGTCATCGAATGCAAGAGCCAACGATGGTCTCATTCTAGACTGCTGTATGTATTTTCACAAGGCGATGAGATATGAGACCACCCTTTGCAGCGGGGATATTAACCTGCGCACCGAGCATGAGAATGAAGGCAAGTTTTGCCACATCTCTGCAATGAGGGAGCTTAATTATACACAGATATACGCACGATCTCACCCGCAAGCGGACACGATCTTGGGAATTTCTTACTGGGGACCCATTATGACCCGCAGGATTATACTGGGCCCGAAAGTATCTCGCAAGAGCAAAACGACGATAGCATGATGGATGTGGATGAAGAGATTCCAAAGCTGACTATCGAGCAAGCAATGGACCTCCTCCACATCCAAGTAATAGAGCACTTCACGCGACGTTTGAGAGAGTTGGTTGCTCGCTTTGGGCCAGAACCAGAGGATGGCCCGTCCAATACTGGCGTTGGAGCTTCGCGGCACGCCCCAAGGCGGAGAGATTGGGGAGCAACACATTACAGAGAATGGAATGCGAAGATTTGCCTCGCATATTTGGACGAGAAGAAGCCGATGAGGACGACGCATCCACGGGTGGATGTGTTCCTTACAGATCCTTATACGAAGGACGCTGGGGCGCGCAAGGGGCGGGAATGGCCGCACGAAGCATGGAAAGTAGCGTTGGACGGGTTATACGCGATCGCCAAAGCTTGGAATGAT
This sequence comes from Favolaschia claudopus, assembly GCA_037176885.1. Classification (NCBI taxonomy): domain Eukaryota; kingdom Fungi; phylum Basidiomycota; class Agaricomycetes; order Agaricales; family Mycenaceae; genus Favolaschia; species Favolaschia claudopus. The sequence goes on from JAWWNJ010000002.1 coordinate 1,709,184, forward strand.
CTATCAATCGAAGAAGACCTCAACGACCTGAAGCGACATCGTGAAATTGTATTCAAGCTCGTGCGTTGACTCCTGTTGACTGGTCGGGATCTTTGAGGGATCTTCACAATTGACTGCGGACTTCGGGGGGCGGTGTTTCGGTGATCGTGATTGTGCTGCGGGATTGGATTGGTGCGACACGGTGCGGAAGTTCGCGGACCGTCGTGTGTGAGTCCGACTCCCAGTGCCGCAGCATATGCAGCATAGCAGTCGGATAGTCGCATAGACTGAAAGCTGTGGAATTTGTTGAATGTGATATCTTGGTTGAAATGAATTTAATCGGCAAGGAACGAAGTGATGCATCAATTTCTCAGCTTCTTTCCGCGCTCCTTGAACTTTCGTTCTTCCCTTCGTACCTTCTGCTAATGCGTCGTCGTCGCGCCATATTCGCGCTCCTCACCGTCCTCGGCCTCTTCCTCTTTGGCACAGTCGTAGTACTCACCTCTGTTACGCTCTATCTGGCAATAGACCCTAGTGCCTATCTTACCGAGCTTGAGGTCCCTTACAGCGACCCTTCTATCCGCTGGAATGCCACAGAGCACGGCCAGGTCGAGCGTATACCTCGGATTCTTCACCAGACATGGAAGACCGGTACGCTTCCGGAGAAGTGGAAGGGCATCTCTCAGGAATGTCGAGATATGATGCCTGACTAGTGAGTATCTATATTTTTCTACGTTCTACTTCTTATGCTTCTGCCAGCGAATACATGCTCTGGACCGACGAGAGCTCCCGCGAGTTCATTGCGCGCCATTATCCGTGGTTCCTCAACACCTTTGACGACTACAGTTACGCCATCCTGCGTGCAGACGCAATACGCTACTTCGTTCTGTACCACTACGGCGGAATCTACTTAGACTTGGATATAGGATGCTTGCGTCCCCTCGACCCTCTTTTGGTATACCCCGTTATCCTCCCAAAAACAATCCCCGTTGGTGTCTCGAACGATCTCATGTTCGCCCAAAAACACCACCCCTTCCTCGCACAAACTATCCACAACCTCGCTACCTTTGACCACTCGTGGATTCTCAATTATCCGACCGTCATGTTCTCCACCGGACCCATGTTCCTCTCCATCCAGCACGGCATCTATTCGTCCCAGCATGTCCCTGGAGGAAACGTGCGCATCCTCCCCAAGACCCTATACGGCAAAAATGCTGAGCCTGCAGAGGCGCCGCATTCGTTCTTCACCCACCACTACGGAAGCTCTTGGCATTCCGACGATGCCGCTTTCATATGGTTCCTGGCGATATGGGGCAAGGGGCTCATGTGGATCGGACTGGCCGTCCTCCTCATAGGTTCGGCAAAGTTCTGGCCAAGCAAACAGCGTCGGCGAAATTTGCGGAGGATGGGTGGTTACGATGTTCTCTTCCCCCGTCGTTCGCAGCGCACCGGCCGATGGCAGATACACGTCGGAGAACCAGAGTCGGGTACCTCCACACAGATGCATTCTCCAGACGGCAGCGAGCAAGGATTCGAGGACCTTTCGTTACTTCATCTCCCCTTCGATGTCCGCTCATCGTCACCGACGTTCTCGGAATCGTCAAACGATCAACTACTAGACTTCACGTCGCTGTTCGATGTTGTGAAGCGTGCGCGTGCGTTGATAACAGGTGACGAGAGGTTACCGCCGTTACCTCACAGTCCGCGGCCGCGACGCAGCCAGCGCTATAGACGCGGTGTCCTCTTTTTCTTACCCGCGATGTTCGCTCAGCCACAGGACATGGAACTGGCGCCTTCATTTTCCCGAACGCATTCCTCCCCACCCATCCCCCTATTACAGCGGCCTGTGCCGCGTGGCGAAAAACACAGGTACGAGGAGCCTGAAGTGTATGCCGAAGCGTCCCCTATAGAGGTCATAACCGAAGGTGTCAAGACTCTTCGCGCGTCGAAAGGCTCAGGGCCAATACATGGCCACAAAAGATGACCCTGGCCTTCCCTTGCCCTTTCCTCGACTCAGACGATACCACCTCACGCTCATGACGCACGCACTGCAACTCACTGACTCTTCGCATACCTTTGCTTACATCACATTGCACTCTTCACGCAACGCGCACACACGCTTACGACAGGACGAACCATCGGAGGGATTTTTTTATTTTTCGCTATTTTGGGACGAAAAAATTCACATATAGCTGGGCCGGGCGTTTTTGGTGCTTGCCCCGCCCACCCCGTGAAACTACACCACTCCGCGCTAGACATTATAGTAATTTAATGGCACAGAGACATTCGTAGCACAAATTAAATATTTTCTTGTTCGTTTTTTGCCGTGGATTCCACACTCCTTCCGACCCAAACCAATATCGACAGTCTACGAGGATTTCGTTGCTGCTATTGTGCGCATACCTATAGATAAAGCAATCATAGCGACTGCTGAAATAGTGTAAGTGATAGATGGACCAAATGTCCAGTAAGAGGCACACGCTGAATAGAGATGAATGACGTGTTGACGGGGAGAGGTGTAGAGCTTACCAAGAAGCGGACCAATGGCACGCCCAAGCTGCCCGGAAGATCTAAACTCTCCGAGGGCCTTGCCTTTCGCGAGCTGTGGGTGCTCTTTCGTTGGTTTCCCAGTGATCGGGTCGACGGAGCTCTCATCGCACTGCAGTGACGCGAAAGCAGTCAACGAGTTGACGACGGTGGCAGACGTAAACGCCATGCACACAGCCGCGCCTTGTAATAACCTGAAAGCGACAGTGGGCCGTGAGGAGGTGAATTGGGGGAGTAAGGCAAGTTGGACGAGGGCGGCAGCACAGGCAGATACGCCGCGGCGCGCCATTACGCCTTCACCGATTTTAGATGTTGCTCGGCGGACGTAGCCGCCTTGGAGGAGAGCACTGACGATTCCTATTGAACCGATGAGCGCCCCGTTCTGTTTGTTGTTCCAGTCGAATACTGTCAAGGTGCGTCAGTTTGTTTCAACACATCGGATGGAGAGACACACAGTCAAAGGTTAAAAATGTGAGAGTAAACTCGACGCCGGAGAACACGCCCAAGAACAGGAAATGTAATCCGCGTAAAGTTTTTAGAATACTGAGACGTTGCTCGACACTGGCTTTCTTTGTCGCTTTCGATGGTGTAGCGCCATTAGTAGGTTTTTCTGCGGGCGGCACCATCCGTTTGCCCCGGGTTTCGGGGAGAGCCAGAATTAAGAAAAGGGTTTCCAAGATGAGGAGAACCACCGTGATAGCTGCAGGGACGGCATAGGGATTCAATTCGAGACCGAAGGTGTTCATGGAGGCGGGCAGAGGCCGCGAAGCAAAGTATGCGCCAATCGGCGGCCCGATACAGAAACAGATCGCGAATGCAATGCCGACGTGTGCGAGGGCTTTCGACCGGTTGGCTGGGGTGGTGACATCGGATAGGATGGCACTGGAGTGAAATGAAGGGAATTTGTGAGTGATTCAAGATGGATTGCTTCAGCACGTACATTGCTAGCTGTACATTTCCTTCACTTAATCCTCCGACTACACGAGAAAGCATATAGGTTGCGAACGTTGTCGACTGCAGCCATCTTTGCAATTAGTCAGTGGACATTCTCAGCTATCCAGCGCTCAAAACTCACAAAACCGCCGACAATATGTTTCCAATCATTGTTAAGAGAAGAATTCGCTTGCGACCATACTTGTCGGACAAAGAGCCAATACTGGGGGAGACCAGGAATTGCAGAGTCCTAAAGCCGTTGTTAGGAAATTGTTGTGCCGACCAGAATCATGTAGACGGACGAGAACACCGATCCCATAAGACCACCTGCAACTCTATGAGGTTTGCTGCATCATCTCAACAAGTAGGCTTGTTACCTAGTAGTACTATGTCCCATTTTTTAGAGTGGATGGATGGGCTGTAGAGATACCCGCGAATAGTTGAGACGAATTCCAGAGTGCGAGACAGAAACCCAGTCGGGTCAGCGGATTCGCGCTTGAATTGTTACTGTCACAACGCCTCCTTGCTCAAGCCCACGTATGCGACCTACCACAGTATACCATTCAATTATCCGAGGAAACAACGGTAATGGGATTGTGAACGCAAAGAGGTCGAGAACGAGCGATAGAAAGACAATGGTTTCGACTTTAGCCATTGCGCAGGAGATCTAAGGGCGTCGGAAAGAGTGTGAGCCCAGTATTAATACGATAGCTAGTGTGAGTAGAGCGTTGGAATCCTGAGAATAGGACGACGTGTCCAGCCCGGAGGTCGAGGTCTGTGAAAAGCAGTGGTTTGCTCCTTTTCGTCATGGCATTGGCACGGTCGATTTCTGCCGCGGCGCTCGATTACTGTCCCATCTCAGACACTTTGCTGAAACCCGATTGCGGCGTCAACGCGTCGACGCGTCGACATCTACAGCAATAAAAATACAGTGCTAATCTACTCTCTGTCTAAATCTGCGTCCGGGATTTCCAAAACCTCCTCGCTCATTGGTGCGTCAGTTGCCGCGGTACTTTTGGTCCAGCTCGATGGATCGCAAAATGGGACCGGTACCGGTGAAGAACATGGCTATAGTGGTTCACCGGTGTCCTTGTCATGCTTAGCGGTCTTCGAAGGAGAGATATTGAGGAGAACGGCGCGGTTGAAACAAGACTCCATTCCCAGAAGCCCACGTCGACCGGTTTGCTCTCTCTCACTCGCGCATGCGCGATTTCGACACCGACACCTGTCTAATAGTCATGATAATTCAAGATACACTGCTTCCTTTATATTCTTTACTCTCCATCTCCTTTCACCTCCGGCATTTCCGAATCCTCGCCTTCCGCTGTGGGTTCCTCAGTATTCGCAGCTTCAGTGCCACGGAATTTTTGGTCTTCAGCTGCGCTGGTGAGACTGCTCTGGTGGTGTGCACTCGTATCTGTCTTCGTGATCTCTCGCAAAGCCATCGTCGCATACGATGCAGTTCCCAAAGCTATTTTGATTTGCAAGGCCATGAAGCGTCCCTCTTCGGAGAGCACGGGTGGGTCGTATCCGAGCAGCTTGTCCTCGTCCGCCTGCGCAAGGGCCACGTCGGGATCGGTGTAGCGTAAGACAGACCAAGATAACTCTTTCGGCAGGTGGAGGATTGCACGATACGATCCGTTGAGACTGTATTCCCTGAACGGCGGGTCAGCTGGAAATAGTGAAGAAGCAATTCGGCAATTTACTTTTGTTTCCTGACGAAATTATCCGGATCCAAACCATCTAGTCGAAGATACTCTCGATACTTCTCACCGAGGGCGCCGCCCGGATATGCGACGTCTGTCCCGGGAAGAGGCATAACTACGTCGAATATCGTGTAATTATCCAGATCATCCTCCGTCAACGTCTTGATTTTGGGTGCAACGTAAAGCTTTTTGAATTTTTTGCGAGAACGTGAAGACGAAGGTTCCTCTGCGGCGTCGTCGTTTTCTTCTTCCGCAGCGGGAACCTCGCCATCCTGAGCATCTGGCATGCTCACGTCCTCTTCTTCTGAGGCTTTTTCGAAGACAAGGTCGCCAGCAATCGGTCGTTCAGCACCGTAAGTGCGAATGCGTTCCGAGACGATAGCATTCCAAACGTAGGACTGGTATGCATGCACATACATCAGGCGGAGATTTCTGGGGATCTAAAAAGCAGAGCGTGAGCTACATTTGCAAACCAGAGAGGGACAGAACTCACGGTCGAAAGCGCCCCCATGGCGTTACGAGTTTCGCCCTTTTGTTTCTGAAAACTTTCCAGTATACAACGCTCTGCCACGACGCGCCTGGGCATCAACTCGAGCGCTTTATCAAGATCATGATCTACAAGCCAGGCGTCCCGCGCGGCTTCCACGTCCGGATGTTCACCATGTCGTTTTTGCAGAATCAACGACACTGCTTTTTGCCACTCTGATTTTAGCAGCGCAAGGCCGATGGTATGGGTTGGAACGGAAGCCGTTCCAAATCGTTGCATACCTGCACAGTGGGTTGGCTCAGTTAGAACGAGAGGTAAAAAAAAATGAGAGTGTACCATAATAATTGATGAAGCCTTTGTTTTTGATGACTTCTAGAGCTTTGTCTAATGTTTCCATCGAATCAACTTGTACGCTCCTAAATAGCCCATTAGCAAGGAAAGCAAGAGAAATTGAACCACATATACCGCAAAGTGATGATGAACGAGTTTCCTTTGAGCATTCCGAGCTCCAAGCCAGCTTTGCGATATTTCAGGTCCCCGATACGGACACCTCTATCACCTCGCTGGTTCACGGTAGAATTATTATGCGATTGGCGACCAACTTGCGCGTTTGCAAGTTTCCAGATATCTTCGACAGTTTTGCTGTTCCGCTTCAACGATACCCTTTGCACAGTTATCCCGCGCTTGTCTTTGGTACCGGCGACCGCCAGGTCTTTGAGGTTGACGTGCAGAATACGGGAGAGATGTTGAAGAGCATCTTGTGTATCGCGATTGGTTTTTTGGAGTGTGAAGTGGATGTACGGCGGATAGGTTCCACGGGGAGTCTGGCCACCTGAGGAGAGTTTAGCAGTCTGGACAAGAGGAGAGTGAGTGAATGAACCTCCTCCTCCTCCTCTGCCGCCTCGTCCGCCCTTCGATCCCCACTTGATGGCAATTCTCGTTCCTTCTTCGGGAGCGGGTGCGGCATGAGAAGCGTCGGCTTCAGATTCCAGCTTGCCGCCAAATAATTCGCGGATCGCTACGTGAAGTCCCGTCCGAGTTTCTTTGGATTGGATGGGCTGATACAATTGAGGGATGAAGGGTGCGGAGATAGAGCAGAAGACCTACATTCGAGAGAACCTTCCTGTTGTCTTCCCGTCCTGGAGGTCGACCTCCTCTGCCTCCCCGTCCACCACGCCCGCCGCGTCCGCCACGACCACCCCTGTCCCGTCCGCGTTTCGACGGTTCGGGTTCTGGTGCAGGCTCGGAAGGAGCGGACCCTGGCGCCGGTCGCGATCCCCAGCCACTGTCAGAAACTCGTGGAGGTTCAGGGCCTTCCAAATACATCTCCTTGAGTTTCAAGATGCTTTCTTCGGGTAGAAATTCCGCCAGACGGGTGTTGTAGTGTTCGGGCCATGGCTCATCGATTTTTTGTGGCTTCTCCTTCTCTTTGCCCTTCTCCTTTTCAACGGGAGCATCCGTCCCTTGGGTCGTAGCATCTGTCGCCGCAGCAGCAGTTGAAGCTTCACCTTTGGGTGCTTCCGGCTTGTCTACAGAGTTCAGGTGTACCACATTGCCATCCTGGTCGATCTCATAGACCAAAAAATCCGTGAATCTGTCCCAGCTAATTGACTTGCATGTGCTGTCGATCGACGAAGAGCCCGAACCTTTGCTTTATGATTCCTTCTATTTTAGAGATGCCATGGCCAATGTACTCGGAGATGCCGACGTCGGTTTCGGTGAAATTCAGTGGCCCGTTAGTCGCGACGGGCAGCGGAACACCGAGTAGCGAATGGCTTGGAGGCAAGACGTGGTCCCATTCCTCGCTATCGAGCTTCGGACGTTTGGAGAGAGGCTCGGAATCAAGTTCGTCTTCCTGATCCCTTTCGCGAAATAAGGTGGGCATTTGTGGGCTCGTAGACCAATTGAACGCGCACGGCTGAGTTCACAGAGAGAAGCGTCGACCACCAGAGGAGCAGTGAGAGTCAGTAATAAGAGGTTCAAAATCAAATCAAATCTGAGCACGGTCACGCGTTTCGAACAGGCAAATGTCTTCTTCAACACCACCGCATCGGCAAACTTACGCGCAGAGAGCGCTACACCACCAAAACCCTGCTGCAAAACTGCTGCTTGAGACCATAGAAAGGAAGCAATCGAATCTCGCCGTCAGCGTCGATGTCACCTCCTCCAAAGATTTTCTCGCTATCATCGATGTAGTTGGACCCTTCGTCTGTCTTGTCAAGGCAATCGTTCTTTCTCGGCGACAGTATTACGTGTCATCTAATCCAAATCTAAGACCCACATCGATATCATCGAAGACTTTGCGCCGTCCCTCATAAACAAACTGCAGGTTCTCAGTGCAAAGCACGATTTTGTCATTTTCGAGGATCGTAAATTCGCCGATATCGGTCGGTCGCGTTAGATCGCTGCACTTATTCAGTGTTGAAGTTGAAGGGCATCTCAGGAAATACGGTTGCGCTGCAATACTCCAGCGGCGTCCACAAAATTGCCAGTTGGTCGCATCTCACCAACGCACACCCTGTCCCTGGGCCGTCCATCATAACCGGACTTTCCTCCATCGGCCTTCCATTGGGTCGCGGACTGCTTCTGCTCGCAGAAATGAGCACAAGAGGCTCTCTTGCGTCCGGCTCTTACACGGAGAGCGCAGTCCAAATGGCCCGCGCTCACCGTGACTTTGTGGTCGGTTTTATCGCACAGCGGCGCATGGATGGCGTAGGTGCCGGACCGGACGACGTGACGGCCGAGGAGGACTTCTTGATTCTGACACCGGGCGTGGGCCTCGACACCAAGGGCGATGGTATGGGCCAGCAGTACAGAACTCCTAGAGAGGTGGTGTTGGAATCAGGATGCGATGTTATCATCGTTGGCCGTGGTATATACGGCAAAGATCCCACTCTTGTTGATGATATCGTCGCACAAGCCAAACGGTACAAGGCAGAAGGCTGGGCTGCTTATCTCGACAGAATTGAATCTGTATGACCAACCTGTACAACAATTTAGAATATCTTGACTTCAGTTTGGGCTGGCGCAAAGAAAAAGGCTGAAGACAGGTCGCAACAAAGCAGGTATCATTCGTCAAGATCGAATACATCGTCTGAATCTTTGACACGATATAAACCTGAAGACGAACTGTTGTTATACACTTTGTCTAAAGGATTGCCGGAAGGTTTTTCTATCACACCTGACCGCATATTTTAGACAAGAAACATTAGCACCAAAGTTCTCACCTATGGTAGATAATCGTAACTCCAGGACAGCAGTCTCGAACCCATCGGTGTTTCCAAGTTCCTCGAACCCGATTAACCTATTGAAATGCCTCAGTCAAATCCGGAGAGGACTTCAGGGCACCGAACCTATCCTTCGAAACACCATCCACGAAACATATTACGCAGGGAAGCACCTTGATTCCCAGTCGTTCAACTAGCCATGGAACATTTTCTACGAAAACGCGGAAGAATCGAGTGTTGAAATATTTGGGGGCCAATTTCTGGTTCAGAGTTGAGAACGACACAGAAGGGCGCACTGTAGACTGACCGCGAGGTGCTTATCCATGATCTCGCAACGCTTGAATCTAGAATGATAGAAATGCACGACGCATTTCTTTTCGCGTCTGAATGCAGGGCAGGATAAGTATGAATCGAACGCGTCGAACAGGATGTAGACTCACGCACTCACTCGCACCACCTCTTTCTCGTCCGTAATCTCAGAATATTTGCCATGTTGATTTTGTTTCATTTGATTCAGCTGATCCATGCTATAAAGCGGCGTCGGATGAGTCCAATTCTGTCCGCGCACAGCTACGAGACGCGCCCACTGTTCCTTTAGTACTTGCATCCCGTGCTCGCGCATCGAGGGGTTGCTGTCGTTCTCGATCTCCTCTTCGAGCTCAGCGAAAATAGCATCTTCGTCCTCTTCATCTTGATCGTTGTGGCGAGGGCGGCGGTTAGATTCGATAACACGCGCAGTGAGCGATGCAACTCTCGGGTTACTAGCATTCCTCAGCAGGATTCTGTAGAAGCAAACCGATTAAATTTACTCGTTCATGATCGTGGTAGCAGAGAGAAAGAGGTAACCAATGAAGCTTGTCAATAAACACATCGACAAGCACGGCACTGTACGTACCGCTCGCTCGCTCGCTGTCTGCGCCTTCATTGCTGCTAGGGCCATGTCACTCTTCGCCCCGAGGACGATGAGGACATGTGGCATCTCTACAATCTTATCCAGGACGGCGATTGCGTCCGTGCCCCGGCCATACGGTAAAGTTATCCAATAATCCCCAGAGCCATCCTCCCAACCATCCGTATCTGTAGCCGGGTTCAGAAGGTCTCCGCAACAGGCTCTGTCGATTCCCAACGAGTCAGACTAAATCTGACCCTCCGAGTCACCCGGGTCGAGTTCTCTTCATCTGGTGGCCCATCTTCTACTGCTCCTGCCTCCGAAGGTGCTGCAGACCCTTCGTCTTCCTCTGCCGGCCAAGATTCCACCACCACTCTCCATATCACTGGACCGGTTATAGTCGAAAATCAACACGTTCGACTGGGGGCTTTTCATACACTCGATGTTGAAGTGCAGCGCGATGTCCGTATAGAGAAGACTGAGGGCTGGGACAGTGTTGCTCTCGCTCGTGTGGAGGAGTCTGTTATCCCCGGAAAAGGCGCTGAAGTTGCCGCAGTGGTGTGCGGAGAGGGCACCGCTGCGTTCTGTCTATTGTCGCAACATATGACGCTGGTCACCCACAGGCTAGCGCTCCCCGTCCCGCGCAAGTCCGGCTCTGCTTCGCAGCATGAGAAGGGACTGGGTCGGTTCTACGGGGCACTCTTTGACTCATTCTTGCGGCATGTACCTTTCGCGAATGTAGGGCTGAAGGCTATCGTCATTGCCAGCCCGGGTTGGGTGCGGGACTCAGTGTATGATCATTTGGTGGCCGAAGCGTCGAAGCGCGGAGACAAGATACTTCAGAAGGCGCTCAAAGACAAAGTGATCAAGGTGCACATAAGTAGCCCTCATGTTCACAGCTTAGTGGAGGTGTTGAAGAGCCCAGAGGAAAGTTGGTTAATCACCTGCACTGTTAATGCTCATCGTAGCTGCAGATTGTTTCTCAATTGAAGGAGACTAAGTTCGCTCGGGAAGGAATCGTCTTGGACAAGTACGTTTCTTCTCCTGCAACGAGGGCTCTTCAACGATCCAGTCTAGGTTCTTCAAGATGCTTGGTTCAGACGAAATGCGAGCGTGGTATGGGCCCGACCATGTTGTTCTCGCTGCGGATCGAGGCGCGATAGGAACTTTGTTAATATCGGATGACCTTTTCAGGTTTGCTTTTTTGTGCACACTGTCGCGGACACGGCTCAACATTTAACAGATCAAGTAACCCGGAGACCCGAAAAAAATATGTTGCGCTTGTGGAAGCTGTACAACAGAAAGGCGGAGAGGTGGTCATATTCTCAAGTATGCATGAATCAGGGCAACGTATGTTTTATGACAATTGCTTGGCGCGAGGTGACTTTTTCTCAACAGAATTAAATCAATTAACGGGGATTGCTGGTAAATACTTCTAGTTTACTTCTCCAAGTCTGCTGATGAAGTTTGCTTTCACAGCTATCCTGACGTTCCCACTAGACGTAGAGGTTTGTGGCAGTTATTCTCCTGGGATAGTTATTGACAACGCCGCTCAGATTGTAGAGGAAGAAGAGAGGGAAGAAGCTGAGCGACTGCGACTCGCCAAGGAGGCGGAAACAGATGTCGGATAGTGATTTCCTTTTTAAGATGCATAGGAGGTGTTCAGCCATATTCGGAATGATGACGTATCAGTTGTTGTCCCGATTCGATTTTATCCGCGATGGTTCGAATCGCTGGCAGACTGAGGTTATTTATACAGCCAGCTTCATGTTGCGAAGAACCACCATGTCTAAGCGCGCCTTGTCTCCAGCTCCCTCCGGTTCCTCGCCCAAGCGAGCTCGCACCATGGCCACTTTTCTCCCCAACAAAATAGCTACTGCTGATGCGGCGGCGGCAGTCGACTCAGACCCGCCTCTCGCCAAGTTGCTCGACGCGTCCAAACACGCTGGAAATGGTACTCGCAAGTCGGCAGAGTCGGTAGTATACTGGATGCGCATGGGCGATCTAAGAAGTTCTTTCCTTCAATTAGAACACGAATACGCTCGCTGACTCGATTGTAGTCTCGGATAACAGAGCTCTGTCCCTAGCGTCTGCGCACGCGAAGAAAAATAAGCTACCCCTGGTGTCCCTGTTCGTTCTGAACCCTCAGGACTACAAGGCTCACGACAGAAGTGCGCGTCGAATTGACTTCACGCTTCGTAATCTGGCGTCGATCAAAGATTCGCTGGCAAAACTACACATCCCGCTATACACAATCACGCACCCGAAGCGCAGAGAGATTCCAGGCCAAATCATAACTTTTCTAGAGCAGCTCAACGCCTCAGCTGTCTACGCAAACATCGAGTACGAGGTAGACGAACTGCGACGCGACATACAAATCTGCAAAGCCGCTAAATCAAAGGGATTCGGTGCCCATTTTGTTCACGACAAATGTTCGTTCGTGGCTGTCGGTTGCAACGTGGTTTCTGACACTATCTCAAGGTGTCGTGGAACCGGGGGTCGTCTTAACCAAGGAGAACAGAACATATGCCGTGTACTCTCCGTATCAAAGGGCGTGGATCAAAAAGTTGAACGCAAACATCCCGCACTTCCTTGAAGATTGCCAAGAGCCCCACCCGAACCCTCAATCCGTATACGAGAATAAGAACATCAAAGATCTCTTCAATTCTCAGGTACCTCAAAGTATTCCTGGCTTCGAACTAGACCCCGACGACCGCAAGAGAATGGACCTTGCATGGCCGGCAGGTGAGATTGCGGCGAACGAAGTAAGTGCACATTCTTGTTGCTTCGAGGAAATCCAATTAAACCCCTACAAGATGTTGCGACGCTTTCTTCATACGAAATCTAGGACCTCCCAAATGGTCCCATCCAATCCCTTAGCAGACGGCGCAGAAGATTCGCCGAAGCACAGTCGACTTACCGCGTACGACGCAGACCGAGACAACGCCGACAAGGACACCACCAGTCGATTAAGGTTTGTTGCTTTACGGTTCTAGGTTTATAATACTTATATTCGTGAAGCCCATATTTAGCTGCTGGCATCATCTCAGCACGCGCCTGTATCCGCGCCACTATGCCTTCAACCAAAAACGCACACGTCGAGAGTGGACGCTGGGTACAAGAGATAGCATGGCGCGACTTCTATGTCTGCATTCTTGCCGGTTATCCGCGCGTCAGTATGGGACGGCCGTATCAAGAAAAAAGCGCGGATATAGTTTGGGAGGGCCCTGCATTGGACAATGCATATACGGATGGCGAGCAACAGATTAATCCGAAAGCGGAGCTTCCTCTGACTACGTCCGAAAGCAACATTGAGAAATGGAAATCAGGTTCGCTCTCAGCATTTAATCTTCAGACCGCTTACCTGTACTGATTTATCAAATCAAGGTCAAACTGGGTATCCGATCGTCGACGCTGGGATGAGATGTGTGAAAGAAACGGGGTCAGTGTCTTTCTTCACGCAATGCACGGACGCTTCTCACCTGCGCACGTAGGTACCTGCACAACCGGGTTAGGATGATATGCGCTATGTTTCTGGTGAAGCACTTGATGATAGATTGGCGAGTGGGTGAAAAGGTATGTATCCAACTCTCGTGCCATCGTGCAGCAGCCTGAATTTGCGTAGTACTTTATGGAGAATTTGATCGATGGCGACCTTGCATCTAATAACGGAGGATGGTAAGGCTTGTGCAAATCTCGCCCCACACTCGTTGAATATCAATACAATCATAGGCAATGGGTTGCTTCCACGGGCGTTGATGCTTGTCCATACTTTAGGATATTCAATCCGTACAATCAAAGCTCCAAGGTTCGCACATTCCGTATTCTGAAAAACGTCGTTTGTTACTTTGCTCCAGGCGGATCCCACAGGTGAATTTATTAGGCATTTCGTACCGGAACTCGCTCGTGCTCGGGGCCCAGGTAAGTGTCACCTACTTGACCCGCTATGGTTCGATAATCGCGCCCTCATTTAGAGTTGCACAACCCTCCTGCATCCGTGGCGGACAAGTTGAAATATCCGCATCCCATCGTGAAACATGAGGAGTCGAGAGATAGGGCTATCAGAAGATTCAAGAATCCTGGCACAGCGTAGAAGTCGCCTGAAAGCACCAATGATATGTCGAATCAATAGAGTAGAATACAACGCAAATTTTGTACAAATACAATCTTCCCAACACAACTAGAATGACATTCCTACCACGCCAGTCGTGATCTTACTGTCGGAACTTCACGCACACGATGCAAAGATATAGCTGAAATAATCCCATTATGAAGTTTAAGCCAAACCTCGCCTAAGCGAATCAACCAAATCCCATCCATCCGTGTCCCCGTGCACATCGAACATATTCACCCCACGCATCTGCACCTTTTTCACATATGCGGCCTTCATAGTGAGAGACTCGGTGTCGTCATACGTTACTATTTGACGACTGGAAGCAGACCGCAACCAAGGTGTGCTCGAGCACTCGTCAAAGTATCTGGTAAAACCTCCACTGCCTCCATGAGTCCCATCGGATTTACGGGTAAGCGCGCCTTGCTTGACCAGATCGCGGAACTGGATTTGGTTGCCGTCGTAAGTGAGCTTGACGTTCTGACTTTTCTGATTATCGTTGTCGCCTTCGTCAGCATCGGCGTTGTCCTGACGCGTGCGCAGTCGTGTAGCAGTCGACTTTGAAACGTATCCATAGGAAGGAACACCCAGGACTAGTTGAGAAGGCAAGAAACCAGCGGCAGTCCATGCTCTGAAGCCTGCTTCTGCGCTTGCATCGGGCTGCGTGGAATTGTTACAGTTGTCAAAAAGCGGCGCATTCGGACCAGGATTTGGAGATGCTGTTGAGACAGCTGGTTTGAAACTACTCAAGATCGACAAGAAAGTACGCACCGCCCCATACGTCGTAATTCATCAGCAAGACCCAGTCTAGAACTCGTGCAAAAGCGGATACATCTTTCATCGGTTGCCTGTTTGATCCATAGAATGGCAAGGTTGTAACGGCAGCTGTGATTATCGCAGAATACGGGAGTTGTCGGCGAAGAAGTTGGAGGAACAACAGAAAGTTGGCGGAGTCCTTGGGGCTGACTTGATTATTTCCTGCACCTTGATTGCCAGGATACTCCCAGTCTATGTCGCAGCCGTCTAGCTGGAACTTGTTGTACAGGCCAAGGATGTTCTGGACAAAGAGGCGTCGTGTTTGATCTGAGGCGACAATGGATGAAAAATATCTAGAGCGAGGTCATCCCGCTGAACCAAAGCGATAATTGAATGAACTTACTGGCTACCGGTCCAGCCTCCAATACTCAGTTTTACCTTCTTGCCTTTGGCATGGGCAGCCCGAACAAGGCGAGACAAGAGAGCTGGGGATGTGTCGGGATCGTCCCAACTCAAGCTGGCGTCTTTGTTGGGGATCGCGAAAGCAAAGTCTATCCAGTCAAAGCGGTTGAAATCGATCCTTTCAGGAGGGAAGCTAGAGCCCGCCCAGTCCGGATAATACGCCATTACAAGAGGTGAGTTGGAAAACTTGGATGAGGATTGCGGTGGTACAGGAAGGAGGAATGGGACTTCGTCTGAGATTTGAGTAGGAATAGGCTGTGGACTATCTTGAAAGACAGTGGGCGTAGCAGTGGACGATTCAGTGGCATCTTGCGACGACGGGACTTGAATGATGATATCAGGCGGACTGAGATATAGCGGGGAGTTTGGGGCGCTCTGGGCGATACGGGGGAGTAGAAAGAACAAGAAATAGAAGGCTTTATTCATAGCGAATGAAGGGAGAATAGAGGACCACCAGGGTACTTGGAAGATGAGAGTAGAGAACAAGCAGAAGGAGCGTGATGTCACGTCACATTCTACTTGTTTGCGACGTTCACCTTGCCAAAGTTTGGTTTGTAAAAATCGATCTACTTTTGCTCTATTCTGTGCCTCCCGACCTCCGCTGTACTCTTGCTCATTGAGACAAAACCGCAGCTCATTATTCTGCCAGCATTTTCTTGGTCCCTTTCCGCCTCTGTTATAGCATTGCTACTTTGAACTGGCATGAAAGACTCGTCCTCGACAACGATAAGACAAGTTCGTCGTTCAAAATCCGACGCCCTTGCGAAAACTTCATCCTCTCGGGATGCAGCTCAGAAAACCAAGTCTGACATCCTCATCTCTATAATGCCACTCTACATGAACCGAATCGTGGAGAGGACAAAGGATCACGAGTTTCGGAATTATTTAATCCCTAAAGCAGTCTCTAGGATGTGGTTCGTATCTGTATTCACTCTATTCTGCTGCTTCGTCTAAACATCCTCTGCTTAGGCTCTATGTCTCGAGTCCAGAGCAGACACTGAAATACATAGCGGTTGTTAGCCATGGCAAACTTCCCGGCGAAATTGAGAACCAAGACGGGATAGGTAACGCTGACTTCAACGCTGGGGCGGGCGTAGCATGCGGAGCGTACGCATACGAGATTAAAGAGCTGTATGAGTTACTCGAGCCTTTGCCGCTCAAGCAGATGCAGAGCCGATACGGTGTCAGCTTCCCCCAACGCTACACCTATGTTCTACAGAGGATGATAGATGACATTGTGCTAGAAGACCAGAAACGACTGTTTTGATTGCGTCTCTTTGTGTTCGTGAACTGCTTGGCATCTGACTCAGTCGTCAAGTTCCCAGTGCCTTCAGAGTCGTTTGGCACTATCCAACGCTTTTCCAGCCCATGAATCGGTCTTACAATATGCCAAATCTAGCTATAGAAACATCACATTCGGCTCGAACAGAGAAAATCATGAAATGGTTACTTGGCATTGGCACAGAGGTGAGTGCTGAAGTTCATTCCAAGTACACTACTCCCACGCTGAGCGGCCTCCAGCGCCGCTCCTAGTCGGGGACCCAGGGTACGATCAGATACAGAGACTTCGGACATATCCCGTTGTTGTTGCCATTGAGCCAGATGGAAGTCTGGTCGGCACCGTTTCATCGTTTCTTACTTATCTACCATTCAGAATTTGGATGGTAAATCCGGACAGTTTAATCTGTAACTTATACTTGCAGACCGGGAAATCGGAGACAACAGCCCACAACCAACCGACAACTTTACACGCATCTCCGAGGTAGGGACTACTGCTCAAGTGATGCTGATAGTTGGTCGAGTAGACTGTAGCCGGTAACGACCGCTACTTTCCATTTCCATTCAAATTCAAAACTACAGACAAGGTCTCAAAAAATTAGCGAGGTAACGGAAGCCATGCCCCAATGAGAAAGAAAAGAATTCGAAAGCAAAGAATGATACAGGGCAAGGCTATAATACAGAAGTTGTTGACGATATCGCGGCGGATAATTCTAATAAATTATAAGGAGTGTAAGTGCGATGGTTTCGCGTATAAGGATAGATGGTAGGGATTGCGAAACTACAACGATCGCAAATCTTGCAGAACCTTGGAAAAATCGTCTTCTGTCCACCTAGCTTTCCCCCGTTCTCGCATCACTTTGCGAGAGGAAGGCTTAGGTG
The DNA here is from genome assembly GCA_037176885.1 of Favolaschia claudopus. NCBI lineage: Eukaryota > Fungi > Basidiomycota > Agaricomycetes > Agaricales > Mycenaceae > Favolaschia > Favolaschia claudopus. The sequence goes on from JAWWNJ010000002.1 coordinate 1,726,441, forward strand.
CTGACATGAAGTAGTCCCCCGATACTACGTCGTCGCTGTCGCTCAGGCTAGAGCTGTCGCTGTCGGTGGCGCTCCGGGGAGCAAGAACGGACTCGAGGGTGATATCGATAACGGGGCAATCATCCTCGCTCTCAGACTGTTCTCGCAACCGGGACAACACATCGACGTTCTTCAAGTTGTCCGGGCGATTAAGAACAACCTGCACACTCTCCCCGAGATGCCGACGAAGTTTGTTGAACCGTTTCCGCTGCAAGGTCTGCGGCGAAGGGAGCTCCGGCATCACTGGTGTAGCAGGACTCTGCGCTTCAAAGGCGCGGGTTTTGAGTGCTTCGGGGCTGGTTTGTACTTTCAACGACGCGCTCCTGGGTGGGCCGCGTCGTAGGTACGGGGCATTGGGACGAATTCTCGACTCGTACATCGGGGATGGCAAAGGAAGGGCTGCATGGGGACCAGAGGGGAACGCGTCGGGAGGGCTTGGAAGAGGACGCGGAGAGGGACTGCGGGCGTAATCTTTGGGTGGGATGGGGGGCGCGGATAACGGCGCGGGTGGGATTGGTAGTGAAAATGGGGGCGCGGATCGAGGGGTGAAGGGGACTTTGGGTAGAGGGCGTAATGTTTGCCCAGCGACTGCCAATCGGACGTCGATGGTCATTCCCCCCGTGCGGTTTACACGGCTCGAACTCGAGGACGACGACGACGCAGTGGGCTGAGTTACACGGGATGAAGCCAACTCGACCTCCATCTCTGAGCAAACTGTCCTCCGGCAAGAGTTCTCGGAATCCATAGACGAATAAATCTCCAAATGCGTCTGAATGATAACAGAAAGACAAAGACCGAAAACAAAAAGAGAAGGGAGAAGAAATGTTCAATAACGTCACCTCTTTCCAGCTTTATATCTTTCCGGTTCCTGTGCTGCAATTGAAAGAAAGAAGCACTTACTTCCGAGATTTCGCGTAGTCATTGGTCGGCTAACAAACTCCCAGGCCTTCGAAGGATATCCGGACGAATTTGGCCTAGCATCATTTCTCCAGCTGGGGACTCGTCACCGTCGAGACCTCTGAAAAATCTCGGCCTACGCTGGCCGGTAGCCCAGATCGACGAGACTGGAGTTTCAAGCTTCAAGCTTCTCCTCCTCCACAGATTCGAGAGCGCAGTGGACTCGAAGAAAACAGCCCTTCACTCGAATATATTGGCTGTCCCAGAAGACTCGGATGTTGCACAGACATGGCAAAACGGAAACTCAGGGAAACTCCCACCGCTGCCAATGGGTTTTCGAAGTTCTCGAGTACAACAGCTTCCACATCCAACTCCCTGATCCGTGGCTCGGAAATCAAGGTATCCTGACGGTTACTGCCCAAGCGACGATGAAACACTTTGCTTCATTACTGACAGTGAGATAGATCGCGGGAGACACGAGCTGCGGGATAGTGATTCAGAAGCGGAGGGAAGGAATTCAAGGGAAGTAGTTGCAGGTAGTTGCCAGTAATAGCTTGTAGCCCTGCCGACTCGAGGAGAGGTTCCTGGTCATCTATCAAACGAAAGCGTTGGCAGACGGTAAATTATATCAGCTATCCGCCAAAGAAGAAGAAAAAAAAACTACCGCAAATCAAGTTGAAGCGGATGTTAGGCAGGCGAAAAGGCTCCACAACCACCTGATCAAGCGAAAAAAATTGGCGAGAGCTCTAGCTTGGCAATTGGCGGCCGCCAAAACGCGCGAATCGTGAGCAAGATGTCGACATGTTGGACTTGGTGAATCCCGTATCCTATCCGCGGCTGGAAGGCTGCAAGCTGGAAGGTTCAAGTACAAGGCGGGATTGCAAACTCTTCTCATTAATGGGGTACCCACACGCAAACCTGAAATACTGAACACACGCCGAGAAGATAGATTTACAGTATACTTAGTCAGTGTCCATTTGTGCGGGTATGAATTCGAAAGGTACGTTCAAATCAACCCAGCAGCCCTCAACTCTGCATGTAACCGCCTCTCATTCTGTATCGCTTCTTGCATCTGTCTTGCCCGTTCTGGATCTGTATCCTCAGGTATCATGAACTCGCTTTCCTCAGGCGAGCCATCCTCCCGAGGTTCCGGAGCGTGGCGAGGGGCGAAACCGAATCCTTGTCGGAGGAAGTCGCTTTGGCTGATGCCTCTGAGCCCGAAGCCTCGTTCCCAGTTGGACATTATAGGGCCGGTCGATTGTTGAGGTGCAGCGGCAGAGTTTTCGCTCTGCGAGGCCAGAACGCCGCGTTCCCAGCGTTTGACGCGCAAGAAGCCCAGGACCGACGTGAGAAGGATGAACCAACCTTGATGAAAACGATCAGTGAGGAAAACAGATGGGACCTTTGCCCACGATACTGACCGATGGTCATCAAGAAGAATGACAGCCACTATGAAAGGTTAGACAATGTATCATTGAAGTTTGAATTGAATACATACTTCACTGGTGGCATCCGCGACAATCTCATTTGCCTGCTCCTCAGTAAGACTTGGCGGTCCTCCCGATGCTAGTGCGTCCGCGCTGCTGTTGTAATAAGCAGCTGCTTCCGACGGAGAAGAAAAGGTTGGGCGAGGGGCAGCCCAGCCAGCCCAAGAGTTAGCAGCTTCCTCCTCTGCCTGCTCAACTCGGGATCGCAACGCGAATCCTGGGATCTTCAAGTCAGTGCACAGTCAAGATCAAAAGATAGTTATGTTGGATTACCGTATTGAATCAGAGTTATTCCCAGACCAGCGCGCGATCCCAGACGAGCAGCGTGAGTTGTATGCAAAACGCTTCGGAGAATCGTCAGACAAAACTCAGGTTACTTGCTCTGTGCTTACTAGGTAAGAAGGAATCCGATAAGTTGGAAGCTGACGGAAACGAGCATGTTCCAGAGGAAAGAGAATACAGTGCCTGATCGAAAATTAACCAACGGAACGAGTTCATCGTATCAGATATACGCACCGCTGGGGAGGGAATCTATGATCATCTCGCCTGCTATGCCAGAGGTAAACGGCGCATGGACTGTCGTCTCCCAATACTGCGGTACGGCATCGGCTTGCGCAGAGGCGTACGAGGGGGGTGCTTCCGCCCTCGTATCCTCCGGGACAAGGAAAGAACTGTCCCCTTCAAATTCACATTAGGACAGGACTGAGATTGAACGATTGATTGAGTACCATCTTCTATACGAACAGGTCGTGTTGGTTTCGCCGTTACATTGGCAAAGACACCATCATTATTGTTACCGATGACTTGGCGCGTCGGGCCAAGACCGAAACGCTGGACATAGTGCGACGGCAAGATAGCTGCGGCGGTGCGGCTGAATAAGCCACGACGGGGTGCACTTGCAGAGTCCACTTCAAACCCAGCATCAGGAACAAAGCCATTCGAGTTGCCGAATTCGTTGGGAAGAGCTCTCGAGGAAGGCCCCGGAGGAGACCCAGGCGGCGGATAGTCGTAATCCACGTTCTCGAAGTCATAAGTGCCAGGAATATGGTTTGTAGAAGGACGAGATGAGTGTGTAGGGGGCCTTGGGGTAGGATTCAGCGGCTGAGTCTCGGAGGCGTCTTCGCCCTCGTCGTCCGAATCATCGAAAGCAGCGTCTAATTCGTCATCGGGATCTCTGGAGTTCGGGAGAGGGGCGTATCGGCCAGATGGCATTACAAGATGGTACTGGGGAATATACACAGAGCTCTGTCGAGGAACAGCAGCTGGAGATGGTGAGCAAAGGAGTGGAGGAGGTGGACAGTCACTGGACTTGATAAAGTGGATGATGGAGGTGTTGGCCTTGTTGTCCAAATCCTTCTTGACTGCCGTTCGGCTTGATTCTATGCTCTTCCACCAACGTCTAGAAGTAACTTAGAACGGCGAGGAGACGACTCATATGCGCCGGAATCCATCTTGAGGGTTAGCAAGCCCTCGTATGCGTTCCGAAAGCCTCGAGTCGCAATAAACAGCGGCCATGGAACGACAGATATCAATTTTTCGACTGACACCGAGTTCTTCTCGACAAGAAAGGAACAAGGCATGCGCAGTTGCAAAATCCAAATACCCCATTCAGTAGCCTACGGACTTACCCTGAAATACTCACCAAGCAAGATATAAATCGAATCGACACACACAATTTTTCGATCGTTCAAATCAAAGTTACATAACTCTGAATCTTTTCCAGTGTCCTCAGTTACATAACTCTGAATCTTTTCCAGTGTCCTCTCGTCTCATGTCTTCCTCAAACAAATCGTCTAGCTCTTCCAACTCGAAGGAGGGGCCGAGGTCCCGAAACCAAATCATTAAGAGCTATGGAGGCAGGCCGAACTTTCAGTATTCGTTCGGGTTGAAGATGGGTACGGTCGCCTGTCGCAGCCTCTGATTCCGAGACGACTCCGATTTGAACAGAGCCTGGTGATATTGAAGAGGGCAACGCCATACTCGACGCGTTTGAACAACAAGAGAAAGAGGATTGGGAAGAGCAGCAGAAGGAACAGAACAAAGACCAGAAATAGAGTCGAAATCCACACATGTTTGCATTCTTGCGCCGCGCTTCGAAGGGACAATTGACGGAGGCTCTTCTAGCATGTATCGCCTAAGCAATGACTCCAAGTTACTCCTGTATCTCTTGTCCGTCGTTTCGATAGCAAATCACTATCTCTCCGAGTGGTTCATCAACCTGGCTACGCTGTTTCCTTCATTCGCAACAATGGCTTTCTTCAGGCACTCTATGTCGGCATTGCAACACTATTCTTTCGTACTTCGATTCATACACGCAACACCCAATGAAATTGCACCATGACAAATCGTATTTCAAGAAGGTCTTCGCATACTCAGCGCCATTGATACAACCAATCCCCCGAAAGTGACTACAAAATTAAGACTGGATCCACACCGAAAATGCCGTCCAACCAATGACTACACTATACATGATACGTGGAGGCAGCGGCCGAAGAATGATCTCATCCCACGACTTGCCTCTCCTCGCGTCCAGGCTGGTCCGGGCTTCTACGAAAGAAGCTCGAATCAGCCCAGCTGAAAACAAAAGAATCTCAATAGATTCTTACCTCGATAACGTCCGCTTATCCTCCAATTTGTGAAACGCCGCCAACTTCTGGACCCTCCTGCAACTCTCCATACGTGCTCCAATAATCTGCCCAAACATGCCCAAGATATAATGCGTGCAAATGTCTTCCTCCGACGCCTTCCGTCTTGGCAAGTTGGAAGTAATCCGCCCCCTGCGAAGCTTCCGCGCCTTCCCGCTCAACTTGTTCTCCAATGATTTCATCTGCTTCCGCCAACGCATGCGATGCAGCGCGCCCGAGGCGAGCTGTCTGCTCGCTGGTCGACGGCGCGGCGTTTCCGTCTCAGAAAGGTCATCGTCCTCCGATTCCGTCGCCGTCTCGACGACATTGACTTGGACTGACGTGTTGCTGCTGCTGCTGTCGATCCAGTCCAATTGGCGCTGATAAAATTTCGCCAGGGTATCCAGTTTGTCGACGAGGTGTGTAAGACTTGGTGGGTCTGCTGATAATTTGTCCGTTGTGGCGGGACGAGATGGAAAGTGCACTGGAGACATAGTTTGAACAGGGGATGGTGCCGGTGTGGGTGGGCGAGGTTACCAACATGTTCAGCAAGGACATTGGGTTTTTGTGGATACGGAATTGATTGAACGGTTGTATGGTCTCGACAAGTCTACTTTCTTAACCGTGTCGAGACCAAGAGCCCAGCCAATTGAAACGCTGCGTCATGGAACAGCTACATGCCAATTTTGGAAGTTACGTTATCTGAGCTTCTTTTTGAGAACTTCCACGATGCTCGTCGGCGGCCTCGCGATTTCATTATTGGCTGCTCGTCTTGCCTGGGCAGCAGACTCGTCGTACAACGTCTTCCACCGCATACACGAGCCCACTCAACCAGAACATCCTTTCCTTCCTCGGGGCACTCTGCATATTACAGACAACGGAATTCCTGCATTCGAGCCTGCAACTTCGCTATCTCAGGACCTGACGCAATTCGCGGACGAAATCCAGGCCGTTAAGGGCGCAACATATCAGCTGGCCCTAGAGCTCGACGAATCACAGCCAGGCCGATGGGAGGTGGTATCGGGCGTCAAAGTTGTATGTACATGTTCCAGTCCAAATCTCGGCCTTTGAAACGCGACTTTCTCAACGCGGGTACAGTGCCACCTCAACTCAGCTACCTCTGAGATCATACTTCTGCATTCGACACGCGCAGGCAAACCCTATGCTCTAGATTACTTCGTGGCGCCAATCCCGCATAATGGCGCGTGTCCGAAGAAGTCTCGAGGGCCCGCATCATTGCGGTCGTTTGCCCAGAATGTTGCTACTCTGAATACGACCATTGAAATCAGACTGCCTCGAATTCCCCCACTGTGAGGTTTACTTCTGCGGCTAGCCCCTGAACTCTAAAACAATTCCAGACCTGAACTGCGTGTGCCACCACCACTCACTCCTGAAGGTCAGCCCGTCGTGCCCCCTCCAGAACAGTCCTTTTTCCGGAAATACTGGGTGAGGTGATCTCTCACTAATTCAAACTCTAATTCACCATGCTTGTGTAGATGTACGGTGCCGCGATTCTCATTGCATTGAGTCAGTCACACCACCTCGAATCTAGCCTGCAGCTTATCCATTCCTTAAGTGTTGTCCGGCGGTCCAGAAGAGGAACAGCCGGCCAAGAAGTAGATACCGCTGTACATATATTCTCTACAGGTGATACAGCTACAACTTCGCCATCATTCATCGTTGGTCCAGATTTTTTGCATCTGCTTCTTGAAAGGCTCTAGCGTGAACTCGAGACTCGAACACGGGTACCCTATATCGAACTTCTCTAAAACAGTAGGATGCAGAATTCCCAAAGTGCCTAGATGTATGTCCTGTTCGATATGCAGCGCTGACTCGACTTCTTGTTTGAGCGCTGCTAGGGTGCTCTGCTTTTCTGAGGGTGCGCGATAATAGATATTCGCCGCACGTCCAGGGAAGAACATCGGATCTATGGGAACTCAGTTTGCAGGAACGATGGCAAAGGCAGCAATTACTTACCACTGGTCTCTTTGATATAATATCCAGTCCTCGCCTTGCGATCCTGGGCAGATATTCTCGGGATATCGAGCATTTTCATAGCACGATCCAGCATGCCGTGCACGACCTCAAATCCTGCCGTCTTATTGCACCAAACGGCAGCAGCGTGTCGGATGTTGCGCGCCTGCCGCTCTCGCTTGAGGTCTTTGACCACAACGTCGCTCGTTTCGAAAATCTTTATCGGCAGGGCGTGTGATCGGTTCTCTCGAATAGTCTTGAGCAGCCCAGGAATGAGCGTGGTGCGCACGACTTGGAATTCGAGGGTTTTAGGGTTGGCGATCTTCACAACAGTCTTACCATCGTCGACGTGGTTCAGCCATTCAAAGTTCTCCTCGTGAGAGCACTGTTGTTGTGGGATTAGAGGAGCGGGCTTGACGAGAGAGGTGAAAACATACAAGAGTGAAGGGCAGGGCCTCGATCCAGCCAGCAAGAGCCCATTCCCGACGCACGACGTCGCTCAACTGACCAATCGCAGAAGGTTGCCCCACTGTCGATGTAGCGGGGAACGCATCTGGAAGGTTGTTGAAACCATACGCAATGGCTGCATCCTCCATGATATCGCATTCGTGGAAAATGTCTGGCCTAGTCGCGGGTATCTCTACGAGGATCTCATCCGGATTCGATGGAGAGACGGAGGTGTACAAAGACATCTTGTTGAGAAGTGTTGACACTTCTGGTGCAGACAGCTTGAGGCCCGTGCAAGAGTTGACGTAGGAGGCTCGAGCGGTGGTATGGCGCCCAGAGACATCGGGTGTGATACGGTATTGGCCGTCGGGGCTAATGACTTTGACGGGTTCAATGCTGCTTAATAGTCAGAGATTTTCTGCGGAAGTCATTTTGAACATACGTGAAAGGTTCGGCACAATATTCCGAGAACATGGTTGCCACCATGTTCACCACAATGTCGAGCTTGGTTAGATCGGTTGCGGTCACATCGATGAAGACATTCCGAGTGTTGAGAGTAATCTTGCTGTGTTCCGAATTGATGATTGGAGGCATCGACAGGACGCGGTCTTGTGCATCATAGATGATGGGATAAACCGGTGAATCGCGGACAATTGGAAGGAATTTTGACAAATGTTTGTCGGACTGAACTGCATGAGAAGCAGAACATTCAGATCGAGGCATTACGAATTACCTCGTAAAGGGTCATTAGTTCCTCCGCAGTGTACGCCTTGTCCTTGTTCAAGGGAGCGAATTTGATATCTTTCGGGGCCCGAGCTTCGTACCGGAAAGGGCCTTGAACTGTGTCCAAGTCATGGGTTCCAATCGCGACAAGCTGCCGCCTTCTGCAGATGTTTTGGTGCAATTTGTCTTGCAGATCTATGAAAGACGCATATGACCTCGGGGTGAACTTGACGTTGCGGAGAATAGCGCATGCAAAATAAGGTCGAATCAGTTTTGTCTACTTCCCCGTTCAGCCTTGCATGCATCGAGACAATACGACGCGTCGAACCTCCGGTGAGCATGTAACATTCAGAAGGGCGGCCTCCCCTCCAGCGGGCATTACGATTTTGTAGCGTGGTGCCTTTGATTTGCCCAGGAAGACGTGCAGAGCGCGTGAAATGCCTTCGATGCATAAAAGATCGTATCTGGACAGTTGCTCAAGAGAAAGAACGTCTTGAGGGCAGACAGGTTACCTATTGGCGGGGACCTCTATTTTCAATTGCTACGAAACGTGCGGATTGGCATGTGTAGTGGCAGCAATAGATGAGAACGCACTGGACGTTCAGCTGGGAGACCGTTCTTGATCGCTTCCTCCACTTCGGGGGTCGTCTGCACCAGAATACAGGCATTGTACCGGGAAATCAGAATACTCCACGCACATCTTCATCTAATTCCAAACCATATTCGAAGCAGAGGTGGTCAAACTCCTCGATGGCTGCCGTGTAATGCGATCAGAGGCCATCTTGACTGGTATTGGGGATGGCAAAGATTCACTGTATTCCTTGCCCAGTCTTTCCCATAAATCCGCCTTGTCAACCGCTACTGTGGGCATCGCGTTGAGGTGGGTGAGGTGAGCGTCAGAGTTCGAGTCAAGAAAAGTGCTTTGCGATCAGATGGGTAATATCACTCTTGTCCCAAACTTTCTCGATGAAATATGTCGCGTTACTCAGTGGGGGCAAGGACAGCTGCTACAACCTTTTACATTGTAAACGAAATGGTCACGAACTCGTATCAGCAGCATCTCTAGGGCCCGGTCCTGGCAAAGGTTTGGTGGAAATGTCTGCTTTCATTCCACCTGAGATCGCATCCAGAGGAAATCGATTCGTATATGTATCAAACGGTCGGTCAGGACGCGATAGAACTCGTTGCGCGTGCTCTAGATGTCCCTCTGTATCGAAGAGTCATATCAGGTCAAGCTCTCGAGCAAGGATCGGAGTACGGTGCTCGAAGTCATGCAAGCGGCACCACTGGCGACGAAACTGAGGACATGCACGCTTTGCTATCCACTGTTAAAGTGATATTTTTTCAAGGCTACCCTCGGGTTGTTAAGATCTGTCTATTAGGCGCACCATCCTGAAATTGAGGGGGTTTCAGTAGGTGCCATTCTCTCCAACTATCAACGGGTTCGCGTCGAACATGTGTGAGCTATCCTTCGTTCGCCGCGAAGGCGCGAATCTCACATGTCGGTCTAGCTGCCGTCGCCTCTCTCTCACACCGCTGTGTTATCTGTGGCAGCGAGACCAAGGCGAATTAATGGCAGAGATGGTTGAGGCCGGCATGGAATCGATTCTGATCAAGGTCGCGGGCATCGGACTGACTACCAAGCACCTGGGTAATACTCTGGCCCAAATGCAACCCACTTTCATCAAGCTGGTAAACATTTTTGATATAAATTCATTTCGAGTCCTCAACAAAGCACAACCAGAATAATCTCTACGGAGCACATATATGCGGGGAAGGCGGCGAATACGAAACTTTGACGTTGGACTGTCCCATGTTCAAGCAGCGCATTGTATTGTAAGTCTTCAATCCTCCTTGAAAGCTGTATCTGAATCCTTTCGAGGAAAGAAGTCGAAACAGTCGTACTGTCGGACAGTGGCTTTGCTACCGTGGCATACTTGAGAATCAAAAGCGCAATCTTACAACCCAAGTCTGATGTCGCTGACTCGTCCTCCATCACTGTCCCTGAAATGTTGGACGACCCATTTACATCTGTCAAAGACAATGTTCAGTCTTCGATCGAAGAGTCAGCTACAATAGATCAAGCGCACGCTCCCCTCCAATCGCTACCTCTCTCCATGTTCGAAAAGCCACAAAGTAGGAAAGTGGGTTCGTGGGTCGCTATTGCCAGTATTTGCTCCAATGCGGTGGGAGAATCCCCTGCATCATTGGACGAAGAAGTAAATCAATGTTTTTCAATTCTACAAGGTCTGCTTGGCTACTCCGTTATTCGTCCAATATTTATTTTTCTGTTCCAGATGAACTTGCGCGACATTCGCTCGAACTCTCGGACTGTACTAATATCAACATCTTTTTGTCCTCTATGGATCTTTTCTCTGCTGTTAACACGGTCTACGGGATGTTCTTTGGCACTAGCCCGCCAGCCCGAGCATGTGTCGCTGTAAATCTCCCTGCCCCCCACCGTGTCATGTTGGACTGCATAGCTCACACACGAACCACCGAGAGACATGCCTTACACGTCCAAAGCCTAAGTTACTGGGCACCAGCGAACATCGGTCCATATTCGCAAGCGATCATGGTACGTGTTCTGTCCATCAACATTCCACCTTGAACTCGAGCTGGGCAGATAAATAAGCGCGTCTTCATCTCGGGACAGATTGGCTTGATTCCACATAGTCTCGCCCTTCCTTCATCACCCTCCCTGGGCCTGCAGACGGCTCTATCTCTCCAACATGTGGAACGAGTAACTCGTGCCATTAGCACTGTCTCTGGCGGTTGGCAGGGTCACACTCAACTGGCGTTATATTGGTTAGCAAACATAACAGACCTGGGTGCGGTGCGGCAAGGGCATTCTGTTTCCGAACAGGTACTGCACACTATCCGAGACATGGACCGCGTATCTCACGTCTTTCAGAAACGAGTCGCTCCGACACTGTTCTTGGTCGTTGAACACATTCCAAAAAATGCATTGGTCGAGAAGCAAGTTGTGTTGCATACGGGCCGTGTGTCGATACCTGACGAGGACGGTGATCTGGTACAAGAAGATAGAATCCCTGCTTTCAAAGAAGGTGCAATATAATCTCTTCGCTGCCTTCGGTGATGATTCAAACATTTTCCAGGTAATGTTGGTGTTTTCCACTGGGAAGTATCGTGGCTAGACGATACGGATTCTTCATGCGTTATTATATGTGGACGGAATGGCGGTAATAACTGATTTTTTCTTCGTCTCGCTCACCCAGTGATGTATGTACTTCAGGCGATCCAAACGCATTGATGGAAGATCTGCTCCAAGAACCTGGCTTCAATCCGGTTCGTACACGAACATTATCGGTGCGCGTTTGCTGCGTGCCGTCCTCGAGAGAGCCGTCGTGTGAGTTACACTGTTAATATGGTACTATCCTATCTGACACACTCGCAGTTTCGGCCGTGTTCGATCTCCTCTTCGATGCCGCGATCCCAACAACGGTAATACCTTGTAAAAGCATCTCATCTCTCGGAAGCGACAACTGGGATTATGCAATATGTATTCTCACAGCGTAGGTTAGTACAGACCAGTACGAAAGAGGAAAAGAGACTACAATACATCTTACATCGTCCAACCAACCAACCAACAACCCATTGAGTCAACGAAAGTTTCGAGCTGTACTTCTACGGCGACGAGTCTTCACGGAGAACCATCATTTCTCCGAGCCGTCGTCGCATCGCTCGTTCCGTCGGGGTGGGAGACACGCGGCGACATAGGAGAGCTGCGACCAATGTCGCCTGGAATTTATCACCATCAGAATTCTTAGCGTAGCAAACCGTACATTGCCAACTCACCGCGCCGCCGAATCGCAGAACCCAGGCAACACCATTCTTGCCATAATACGTGTTTGGATTGGTCGGGTCAGTGTCCAGCTCACCATCGACAATGCGGAATATCAAACTTGTTACGAGGGCAACCTTGGAATCCTGTCAGCCAACATGCACAAGGTGACGAATAAAGTACGAACGATCAGTTGAGGTGCCACAATTGCGAGGTTGTGAACACCGAGAACGGTCCCTCCTGCAGTCCGAGCTGCAGGAGAAACCTCTTCAGCGTTCGGGTCGAACGCGTCGTAAGAACGACGGCGCAGTAAAGGTTGGTGTTCGTCGCGTCTACTTCCGCGACGCGTACTAACAGGAACTGAGACCGTGCGTGTGTGAGCTGGTCTTATGGCAGTTGATGTCGAAGGCGCCGAAAGATCTTTGAGCAGCTATGCATGGGTGAAGTTGAGTACAACTCGTTTTAAAACAAGAAAGCCTGACCTCCATAATGATAGCGAACGGCGCCCACACTACGAATTATAATAATGTGAGATGAGGTTTGAACATGCTCGTCGCGATGACTTACTAGCTACCGACCAACAGATACCAATCAGAGCGATGAAAACAGTTGCCTGACAGCTTTCAGTATAGGCACACACAGGACACTGTGAGCGTACTTGTCTAACTGTGGTGATGAAGAATGTCGACATCGTAAGGACAGAGAATAAAAGCAGGGCGCTGAGCAGACCGGTGAGGCTGCAGATAGAATTTCGGTTACATTCATCAACTCACCCAGTCCATATATTTCGTAACAGGAAAGGCATGACAGGCAGCCTGAGAGGTCTTCCCTTACCTATATAATCGGATGAGAATCTTACAAGAACGAGACGAGTGATACCCACGAGCAGCCTCAACCTTCCATTCGCGAACTGTATTCCTAATGCGTGTTAATTCGGCGTCTTCGTCGTCGTCGCCGTGGTGTGCCATAAGACGACGGTCACGATTAGCCAGGTGAGGTAGAATGATTCCAGAAACCACAGCGACTATCAAGCAATTAACGATAAATTTGGTTATGGAGTACCAAGATAACAAAGTTGCTCACCGATGCTGTAGATTAGCATAGCAAATTCGCCCGTGCGAGTGGCCAATTCTGGGTCAGGTTCCCTATCCATTTCTTGCGCCATGATCTGTCCCATATACGTCGTTCTAAGAAAACATATTTGTCGAGTGATGTTGTGGGGAAATAGAATGAAGATATTTACGCGTAGAAAAGGAAAGGGAACCATCCCATGAACGCGAATAATTGCACGTAACAAACGCGACGGATGGGCCGAGGGAGGTTGATGATGGCTTGTCGGATGTTGTGGAGAACTTCACCTGCTTTGCTGAAATCCCAGATCGACATTCAAGATGGCAGGGTAAGATGAAAGAAACAACAGACCTTCTGTTCATGAGCGAAGCAGGTCGTTCCTGCTCTTCGTGGCAGTAACATGTTATCCAGACAGTGGCAACAAGGATGACAATACAGATGATACAAAACTTGCGGAATTGGTCTCCTCCGAGTAAGCGTATGAGCGGTAGGCGGGCAAGAGGGAGGAACCCTTCAGCAATTTGTTCAGCATGTTGCCCTCCTCAGAGCGTTATACAACTCACCAAAACCGAACCCAATGATATTTCCTGCGTTGGTCATCCTACCGTGCCAGGCATTACCCGAGTTCAACTGGGAAGCAGGAGCAATGTCCAGCAATAGATTCCGAAGCGACGCTTGGAGAGCATTGAGCGCAAAGTCCAATACATAGAACGCGAACACGGCGAAAGCGATTGCAGCGTTCTTGGCCTATGAACAGAATATTCGCATGAATTTTTGGTCGTCGGTCAACGGCGAATCCTCGGCGTGAGTTTAAAACCACATACCCAACTCTTCCGCTTCTCGTCCCAATCCCCCGCACCAACGGCAAACAAGTCAACCAGGAATGCCGCAATCTCCTGACAAAACGCGAGAATCAAGGTCGATACTACCAGCGCAACTGTCGAGAGAACAATCCAATACCGACGTCGATATTTTGACGTCGAGGAGTCCGAGATCGCGCCTGTTGAATAAAATGAGAATCGTACAATCCCCGCCTGGTCTTGGCGCACCTATAACAGGCTGCGCTATAAGCCCGCTTATGGGGCCGGCTAACCACACCAGGGATGTAACTTGTTCCGAAATGCCTATTTCTCTTCATGAGATGGAGTGCAGCATAATGAACAGCGGAGCTCGCACCGAGACCGAGCAAGAACGGCGTCCCGTAGCTAATATGGCCGTCAGCTCAATGCCAGTCAAATAAAAAAATTGTAACGCACCCCAGCTCGACAGTCCACGCAATTTGTGCCCCAGCCATAGAGATACTGAGCGTAATGAGATCCCACGTCGTCAGCCGCCTTTTGGTCGGCGCCATGACCTTCTTCGCAACTTCCTCGATGTTATTTTCTGCTGCATCCGATTCAGCTTCATGTCCATCCTCCGCAGAGGTCGAGGACGCATGTTTCGGCCGTATAGGCCAAGGAACCTGCGTTGTTGGATCCTCCTGATCAGCGATGGGGGGGATCATGGTGGTGGCGAGTCAACAAGCAAGCAAGCAATAATAGGGCTGGCTAGGCTATACTATACGCCTTATGAAGGCTGCATTGCTTGAGTTTGTCTTCGCCGCGGCTCACGCACACGTGCCAGACTTCGACGCGCCAACAAGACCAAAACCGGCTTTCTCAGACGCGAAATTAAGAGCTTCGTTTAGAGAGCAAAGGAGTAAGTAGGGCGGAGCTTGCAGCGGTATTCATACACAAGTGGAGGAATTGTACCAAATACATAAATATGTAAGTGAACGGTCGCAACAAGTACAGTGGTGTGGATGGATGGTGAGGAAACAGACAACATAGCACAGTATGGAAAGCAGCTGGGGAGGAATAAAAATAAAACTAGTCGGTACAGATGTGCGTGTGCGTGCAGGGCCAACAACAGGTAACATGCGAATGTGGGTGCGGGTGCGGACGGGGGCTATGGGCTGCGGACAGACGTTGCAGACATACCACGTCTGTGGCTGTTCGGTGGGTCTGTGCTCGGTAAGGGTTTTGACAACAGATGGAACGCTAATCGTCGACCAGCAGTCGGCGTACTGCTATCGTCTGGTGCCAATAACGGGGGTTCAGGAAACTGCGCATACTGGCTTGACGGCCCAGTAAAGTTGCCAGATTCTTCGAAGATACGAGGTCGCGGGGAATTGGAAATGGATGATGATCGACTTAGCGGAGGCAGTGTCGGTCGGGAGGCAGTGGGATTCGTTCCAGCTCGTGTTCGATGCTCTGCGGACGACGACGTAGAGGGGAGCGTCGTGATGATATTGAGGGGTTCGGGTGTTGTCCGCAGCTGGGCAGCTGATGCCGACGGGCGTAGTCGTCTCGGCGTCATCGATCCACTTGCAGCAAGCCGCGACAATGTATCGTCCCCATTGACCGATGCCTGCCCACTCGAAGAATAAAATGAACCATTTTGCGATTTGTTGTCAGTAGTACTAGAAGAGGTCCCCTGACTACCAGATCGAGTCCGGTTCAGATATTTCTCTCGAGCATCTGCATCCCGCTCTCGCATCCGAGTCGCAACTGGTGATATCGAAGAAGTTGGGGGACCGTTGAATGGTGATGGTCCGCGGGCCATTGAAGGAGATGAAGCCGAGAATGCACCGTTACTCGATGATTGCCCGTGCGGTGCGAGAAATGAATTCGGCGCAGTCGAAGGTGACGAAGAAGAAGATTGGCTTCGATGTGCTGGCGCCAAGCCACTGCTACCTGCTTCCCCACTGTCCGATGTGGTTGTCGTACCGCTCGTCCCCGAGCCGCTTCGCATCCTATTTGGTGATTGCCTGTAATCTTTGGCTTTAGAGGGGACAGGGGGCGGCAAGCTGTTCAAACCACCCCATTCGTTTGCTCGGTTGGCTGCCTGCTGGAAGACATTCCGCCGAGTCTTTTTGTTGTTTTCGTACTGTAACCGCACGGTGTCTTGTAGAGTATCCTTGGTGCTGAACCTGTGCGCAGTGATATCCGTTTAGCGTCTGCGACGACGGTGTTTGATTAAATGCACGCACGAATACGCATAGTCTAAAGGGGTGAATCCTTCATTGTTCTTGGCCGCGTGTTGGCAACCGCGTTCGATGAGGAGCTGAACAATCTAATACCAAAATTAGATACAACGCAATCTAATGATTCCATTCTTACAGTGATATGTCCCCAGGAGCTCGCACTGCGATAATATTGTGAAATGGAACAAGTGCTGAACAATCTGAGCTTACTAGTGCAATGGCGTGTTCCCCTTATTGTCCGACAAATCCACGTCGGCTCCAAAGTCGCAAAGCATCTGCAAGGAAGCGAATGAACACTCGGCCTAGTCCAAGGACCGAGCAAGAACGCACCCGGACTAGTTCCTCGTGCCCCTTGAGTGCAGCTATGTGAAGGGCCGTCTTCCCATGCACATTCGACCAATCCAGTATTTCCGGATATCGATCATGGTACATCCGAGCCATACGCAACACAGCTCCCATAGCCTCGCCGTCATTCTGCCGCGAAGCGCTGGGAGTGTAGTCGGCGAGCAACATGAGGATAGTGTTGTTTTCCGAATCCTGTGTATCAGATGCAATGAGGGGTTAAGCCGGGCAAGATGGTACGATATTCGGAGAGGTTGCGCGCCTTGCTTAATTCGGAATCGTCGTGCGCTGCGCTCATCAAGAACTCGAATGTTTCTTCGTGACCAAGGACTGCGGCCCATGCTAGTGAAGTGTATCGGCGGGGGGCAGGGTCCGGATTGCGCATGTCTGTTCTCTGGATGAGACGCTTGACGATGAAGAGATTATTCTCTGCACGAGACGTTTAGGGAAATACTGCAAGTCGCAACGACCAGAAGCCAAACCTTTCACCGCGCGCCGCAGACGGACTGTGGCATCCTTCTCCGCCATAGGAGAGGATTGGCGCGCTCTGCGGCGAGGAAGATGGTGGTAAGAAGGAAAGGGCGCGTTAGCCGAATGTAAGTACGATCAGAAGGACAGGCGTGTGGCTGTGTCCCGGATTCCGTCGTTTCATTTATTTTTTTCGCTTGCTCGGAGGTTTGTTCCCAACTTTTTACATGCCAAAGGTCGTATCACGGTTAGAATCCGTTCAACGAATACAAAAACATTGTCGGCGCTGATTCTGCTCGTGTTCTCTCAGCTCAGCAGTCTCATCCTCAACAGACGGTGGGTCCAGAGCTGATTTTTTGGATGTAACTCAACGTTCAACTCACACATTATCTCCCTCCAGCTAGACCTACCGCGTCTTCGGCTGCAGCCCTTCGCGTCTACTGTCCGTACCATTCGGCATCTTCTTCCCATTATTTTCCCTCGTTCTTTTTCTCCCCACTCATTCACAACCCTGCAGATTGCATCTGCGGAGAGTTCATTGTGCGTAATGATCCCCAATAAATCTTCCGGATTCCGGAGGATCATCCCCATCCATTGACTCGGTGTTAGCTTGTGATCGACAAAACGATTGCCTCTCTCCCGAGACGACAGACAGACGGAGCTATCATTATCCGAGCTCAAGACACTGATGAAGCAAAAGCGCACGTCTTCAAGCTGAACGCGGTGGCGAGCGAGCCTATTCTTCTTGAAAGGTGGCGTGCCGTAGACGCGTATCGAAATGAACCCAACTCAGTCTTATTCGCCGCAGGCCAGGGGGACATGAACGTCAATTTAGATTCAGCTGTCCGCGGTGTACGCTGCCCATTGGGTATCAATCGACGCCGCCTCCCTTGAAATCGGGACCATTCGTGTATTTATTCAGTGGAGCGTTGAGCCAGGTACAGGGACAAGTTCCGGGAGACGCGTTTGATGGCGAAGAGGCGAACACGGAGGAAGACAATGAGAGCACAACGCGGGTGTAGCATTGGATGAAACGAATATATTAGTATGTAACATTTTGGTATGAGAAGTA
This sequence comes from Favolaschia claudopus, assembly GCA_037176885.1. NCBI lineage: Eukaryota > Fungi > Basidiomycota > Agaricomycetes > Agaricales > Mycenaceae > Favolaschia > Favolaschia claudopus. The sequence continues at coordinate 1,744,415 of JAWWNJ010000002.1, forward strand.
TGGAGCGGCAGGATCCTGACAAGAGAGAAGTCAGCATTCGTGTGAAGGGAAACACAAGAGGCAGAAAAGGTGGGAAGAGCTCAGATACCGTTGTAGAAAAGGTATATTCATGACACGGTTTAACACCAGTGTTCATACAGTGTGAATAAAATTGTCATCACAGCGATGAAGAGACGAAAAGCGAGACTCACATTCGAGCAACATCGACGACGACGGACATGGTGAGAGAGAGAGAAAAAAGTTTGACAGCGCTTATAAACTGCGGTCGTGTTTGGCTGCGACGCTCAGCACGTGCCAAACGACTTGCCTTCTCCCATTTGTGTCATTACCGCGTCTGTTCACCGCTGCCTTCAACTTGTGGCAGACTTGACGCCGAGAACTCGATGATATGAGGGGGATCCTAGTGAAAGCGGCCACTTCAAATTTAGCGATCTTGAATCTTCTGCAAATCCTCTGTCTGAACCTGTCACTTAGACCGAACTACTTTGCAATTCTGAGATTCTTGTTTTCTTGATCCTTTCTTTCACATCTACTGAAGCAACGATCAGCGTCATGGTGCTCAGAGCTGCGATGGTCCATATGCAACTTCTGAACACTCTGGGAATTATTATTCTGTCATGCTCACAGAAATTCACCTTGTGCTCCCACTCAAGACGCTTCGCATCCGGGTCAGCGGAATCCAAACCGCTTCTCCACCCGTCGTTTCATCATGTTCGTTATGCAGCCATCGTCGCCTGACGTATCGTCTGGGTATAAATAATACACTCTTCCGTTCAGTATATCCCAGGCTTCAAATCGTCGCCTACTCTCCTCAAACCCGCTGCAACCATCATGCGCTTACTGAAAACCTTGTCTCTCCTAGTGTGTCCTCTAGCTACCCTGGTTTCAGCCATATCCTGGACTGCCACTCCGTTCAATCCGTCCTCCATTCCGCTTGCAGTTCGCACACCCTATCTCAGCGCATGGTGCGGTCTGATATCATCGTAACCCGTCGAAAGCTCTGACTTTCGGCGCCAAAGGCTGCCGCAAGGACAGGGCGCGGCCTTGAACGATGCCTGGGCCACTTTTTGGACGGGGATGGTGCGCAGGCTGGCTTCGTGCTAGGATCGAATTCGTTCAGTGCTGCTTAGATCGTCGGTTGGGCCGGCTTCGCTAAAGTCGACAGCGTACCCTACCTCTTCCTCGGCACACCAAGCGTCCCAGCCGTCACTTTCAACAAGGCAGTTCAAAAGAGTTCTCAAGTTTGTTACTCTGTTTCGAACAATCTTCATCCGATCTAATGGCGTGGCTATCTCTCAGTTTACTTCCACCCAAAGCATCTTCGTGCTATCAGCTGGACCGGTTGATCTTACTGTTACGTTCCTCAGCCCAGTTGAGCCAAATGACCTCGTCAAACAATCGATTCCGTTTTCGTATATGGCAGTGTCCGCAGGTGCTTTGATTTGGCAGGAAAGTCGATCTTCATAGCTCATTCCGTTTAAATTCAGCCTCTACAGATGAGAGCACGCATTCCGTTCAAATCTACAGCGATATCAGCGCCGAATGGGTCTCTGGCGATAATAGTCTACTTGTTGATTGGAACTCGACGACATCTGGTGCTATCCTTACCCATCAGGTATTCACAAAGAATCCTCGAGAGACTCGCAAGGCTCGATGTACCCTTTCTAGGTCCAGTTGCAGACGCCAAACGTGTTTGGAGAAGTCAACGACCATACCCAGTGTTTGCTCGCTTTCCACCCTTCGAACGTAACTGACCACATATCCAGACGGATTTGCATTCTATTCCACTCCAAACGTTGGTCTCAACACTCATTCCGAACGTTCATCTACATTCAAAATCATATAGACCGTCGGAGCGACTTTCCAAACCGGCCCAGACGTCACCGTCCGCGCTCAATTCGTGAACAACGGCAAACTAGCCAACACTCAGGACACTAACTTCCGCGCCATCAGCGATAATTGGCCCGTCTTTGGCCTCGCCCATGATCTGGGCACAATAAACTCCTCGTCTGACCCCGTAGTCTTTTCCGTCGGCCACATTCGCGATCCCGCCATTGAATATATCGTGGCAGATGGAGGGCTACAGAATCGCAGTCTCTACTTCCTTAGCGAATTCCCCACTTCGGCTGATGTGGTTCGTTATCTTTATTTGCTTGAGTAAATCTTGTTTGAAAGCGTATGACATAGATCTTATCCTTCCTAGACGACTTCGGTGCAGCTCTAACCCGCGCCAACGCATTCGATGCACAGGTGCAAACGGACGCCGGAAAAATATCTGCCGACTACGCCGCTGTCGTGGCGCTCTCCATCAGACAAGCATTAGGAGCCACTGAACTCACCATCTCCAAGACGCCTTCCGGTGCTTTCAACACCTCGGATGTTATCTTGTTCATGAAAGGTGGGGTTGCCAGTGCACGCCGCTGATAAATAGCTCACGGGGAGTTGACGGGGAGCCAGAAATATCTAGCGACGGGGTACGCACGCACGTTTCTCGATGCCCGGAATACTTTCACTCATTTTTTTGCATTTGTAGAACGTGAACACTGTTGATGTGATATTTCCAAGCTGGTTTGTTCTTGCTTCAATTCTGAGATACCGGTGTCTGATTATCCCTCGCAGGCCGATCTTTCTGTACACGAACCCGATGCTGGGAAAATTCCTGTTGGAGGGACTGTTCCGCTATCAAGCTTCTGGACAATATCCGTACGTACTTTTCTTACTATTCCAATAGCGACGCCCACTAATTACAACAACCGCTATACAGAAATGCATGGAGCGTTCACGACCTCGGTCAGTCTCCGTTCGAAATTGATAGATACTTTGTAAAACTGCTCACGAGTTTCACTTGACAGGTTCAAGCTATCCCAAGGCTAGTACAAACGAGGATTCTCGGTGAATTTGAACCCGCATTTATCATTGCTTCCTTGCTTCTTTCGTAGGCGCTGGGCCACAACGATGGCGCCGACGAGGCAATGCCTGTTGAAGGTCAATTCTTCCGGTGTTATCATCAAAGCTTACTTTGGTGTGCTGAGATATCGTATGTGCTCTAGAGAGTGGAAACATGGTCATCATGGCGCTCAGCTACGCTCAGAAGACCAGGGACATTTCACATCTCCAGACATACGTGCGTAAACAAGGCGGAACAATTCTGGTGGGGAACTCAACCGAGTATCTAACTCAGCACGCTCTACTCACTCAATGGACCGGTTTCCTCGTGTCGGATAGTCTCATACCGGGTCCGCTTTCCTTGCTTGAATGAATGATACGTGATATAGATGCCTGACTGACTTTCTTCTTCCCCAGCCAACCAAATAAGCACGGTGCGTTATTAACTTCAAGATACCTACCACCCCAACACCCGCGGTCCAGGATGATTTTGCGGGTGCTCTAGCGAACCAAACGAATCTCGCTATAAAGGGCATTGTCGGTATCGGGGCTATGGCAGAGATCGAATCGTTGTTGGGGAATACGGCGCAGAGTCAGAATTATAGCGTGTGTTTGGTTCCGAATTTGTGTAAGCCAGCGTTGCTGAGAGGAAGGGCAGTCCATTGCGTCAAGCTACGTGACTCAGTGGCAGAATCTTTCTGCATCGACGACTGGGCCGCATCTTACTCTGTCAGTAAGTGTCGGTGTGCGTTTTGGATCTACCTTCTTTCGTTCTGACGATCGTCCTGTACCCCAGTACGGCAACTCCAGCAGGTGGGTTGGGTTCTGTTTCTTGCTGACTTCACTAGATTAATGTATTGATGTTATGGTCTTTAGCTGGGGTCTATCTTACAATCGTGAGTACATACATGCGTATACCCCCTACGGAGTACACCGCCAACTTTCGTTCGCTCTGTCGGACGAATGTAACCAAAAAATCAAACTGTTTGGCTTCGTGATGATGGATTTCTGACGCGCCGCTGTATCCACAGTCTTCGGCGACAAGCTACTCAAGCTCAATCTGTTCCCTGCCTCTGTCTACGACGAACGTAAGTACACATCGCAGCTTAAATCCCGCTCCGTTGCATTGCATTCCATTCCATGCTGCCATCCCGTTTCGTGGCTGGGGTGTGGATGGTACCGTACCTGTGCCTTTACGAGCTCTAGCAAAGCACTAAACTGACCTCTTGCTCGCCACACCGCGACAGAAACGGCGTGGTACCAAACTCATGCGAGTAAGTAAGTCCCCTGGGCAGAGTTAGCTTGAAAGCTGATATCAAGGTCTATAGACGCGTTCGGAGTGCCGCTTGACACCAGGTACGTGAAGTGGGTCCATGTCGATGCCGTCAGGCAGGCCCAGCCCGATTCTTGTCTGTCTCGAGTCCCGACTAACGCGCACACCGCTCGCACACTCGTTTCGCAATCTAGGCACACGTACACAAAGACCGGTGCGTACCTAGTGCCGCCCCCACCCACCACCGTCACTCATACATTTGATCCGCCCCTTCTTCATTTCTCGACGACCTTGGTTTCAATTTTGGATTTTCTGTATCCGAATATGTACACAATTCATTTCCAGATTGGCAAATATTTACCGCATCCTGGGCCACAACCACCGCAGTACGCGATCTCTTGATCGGGGCGGTAAAGAAGTGGGTCTCTGACGGGCAGAATAATGGTTTGTCTGTTTTATGACTAGCTGCTTGGGTATATATTTTGGGTTTTTGGCGGCGACTGATTGCTGTGCTGCAGGACCGTTTGGAGATTTGTACGATACGGTGACCGGGGCGATCGCGGTTGGGTTCAGGGCGCGCCCGGTGGTTGGGGGACACCTTGCGCTGGTACGTTCAATTTATTTATTTATTCGGGTTTCGCCTGGATTCTGATTTCATCGCATTGAAATTTTGACAGCTCGTCTTGTGAAGAGTCGTTGCGCGTCGGAGTGCCTGTCTACTTGCTCTTTGTTGAATAGCTTGTTAACTACCATCTTGACTTGCAAAATTAAACGGAGGCTGAATTCATTTTGGTTACTGTACACAGCGGATTGCGAACGGAACGCGCGTCAGCGATGACGGCGAGGTGTCGGGTAGGCGGGAGCTGAAGCCGGAGGCCCGGAACCAAAATCGAGGTAAAACTCCGTTTAATGCATAAAAGCCAAAACAAATGCGGTTAATGAAAACATATGTCTGAAGTTACGTTTCACGAGCGCGCCGCCCCGATGTAGATCGACGCAGTATTGCTGCTGTCGCCGTTCGTGAGATGGTTGCTGACTGGTGCAGTCCGTTCTACGGTTGTGTGGATGGATATATGTGGTCCAAGTGATCCGCCTCTGAGAGTCTGTGGAGCAAAAATACGGAGAGAAGTGGGGCGCGGTAGATGGCGGGGGTCACTTGAATGGCTGACCGGGTGCTTCGGAGTGATACAGTTGCTGAGTTGTCGTCGAGTTGACATCCCGCCGGAGTAAAGAGGGTGGGAAATTGCAAAAAGGTGGAGCATCGTGGAATGCAGAGGGATCGCCATCCGAAAAAGGCGGTCGTGTTTGAGTCGAAGTTAGCAAAGAGTCATATTTGCAGGAGCATGAGGATAGGCATGAGGCAGCGGGGAATTGAAGGAAATTAAAGTCAAGGCGGGCCTTCGGGGTGCCAGCGCCACTGCCAGCTGGGTGTTTGATTGGAGACCGATGCTGAGTTGAAACAGGAAACAGCCAGAAAAAAACATGAGCAATACTTTGGACACCGGCGAAACACGGGTCCGTGTGAAAAATACATCCTCCAAGGGGATCTTTGCAGTTGGAAAATTCAGTTAAAATTCGAGAAAAAAAAGGGAAGAGAGAGGATAGAGGGATGGTGGTGAGGCAGAAGAGGCAAAGAAGGAGCAAGGAAAGGGAAGAAGAAGAGAAGCAAGTCAACGAAGCGATGGCGTCGAGCAAGGAAGAAGGCAAGGTGGACGGCATATCTCGGCAAGATAAAGTAAACTCATTCAGATCCACAACTCAGATCTACCCGCCTTTAAAAGTAATGCTACCATCCTTCTCTTCCTCTTACCACCATGACTCTCTTCCCTCGTCCCGATTCTCCTCCTCCTCGTTCTCCAAGCCCCGAAGTCGTTCTGGCTCCCCTTCCTCCCCCAATTCGCAGACGCACTCCTTCTTCTCGTCCAGCCCGTCTCAGCCTCCAGACTTCAGACGAGCGCCCAAAGTTCGAAAGACCTCACCCGCAGCGCCCAATCGCCTCTATGCGTTCTGTCGGTGACCTCAGACGTCCCCCGACGCCCCGAACCGCCTCTTCCTCCCGATCCGTTGTATCTGCGCCCCCAACCCCACGGAGCCTAGTGCCCTCGTCCCCTTCGTCGCAATCACGCGGCCACAAACGCAATCTTTCCTTTGCAGTTCCTTACCGCTCGCCTCCAGCAAGCCCTACTTTTTCTTCTCCCCCACCGCCCGTTCCCCCGATCCCGGAATTCGTGCTCTCTCCCACCGATAAGAAACCCGTCCTCCATCCTGCTGCCTCGCCGCGCAGCGTGACGAGCCATATATATCTTCCGGAATGGGAGCAGTTCAGCGTCACGCCTGATCTCGCTGCGCCGCCGCCGCGCAAGAGGCGCGTATCCTCGATTTCGCCTTCATCGAGTCGTCGGGCCGTCGCGGTGGGTGCTAGCGCTGGCGCCATGACGTGCGCCACCTTCCTCGCACTGCACAATCAGAACCAGCGCCCGCAGCACGTTGCCGCGCTATAGGTTACGCAGATGCATCTTTTCGTGTCTATTATTTTTTGGATTGCACCACCCAATCCACACCACACCGGCTTGCGTTGCGCACCGCACCTCGCGGCACCTTCAACGGTCTCCGCCGCCGACGAGTCGAGTCGCGTCGCGTCCAGGCCGCGGCCCTCCATTGGGAGAGGGCAGAATTTAGCTCTCCAATCGAAGCGAAGCGCTTTTGAAGCAAAGATAACTTACACTCATTTTAAAACAACTCCCAACTCCCCGACGCTCTCTATCATTCCTTCATTCTTGCTTTCCCTTTTCTCCACACGTACCAAACAAAATCTTGGCTTTCGAATCGCATCGCCCTCGTAATCCTATCGTATCCTCCGCTTTGCTTTCTCTGGCAAGCTATCTGAATCCTACTTTATCGTACGCTATCACACTCCCTCCTCGCTGTCACTTATACTATACTGTACACTCCCTGACCCACCACCACCATCTTGTCCTTGGACGTTTCTCTTGCTTACGCCAAGTGTCCGTCTGTCTGTCCTTGCCTTGTTGCTATCATCACCGTGTACAAACCAACACCCACTCGCACTCCAGAGTTGTATTCGTACGTTACCCACCCACAACCACCTTCCGACTATATGCGTACGTACCAAAGTTAGTTACCCAATTGTAAGCTAGTCCGTTGTGCCTGTTGCTTACCTTAGACTACAATCAAATCGAAACTAAAGTATTTCCGAGTATGTAGTGAGAAGCTTAAGGATGATAAGGAGTGAGTGTCATGAACGGCTCCGAGGATGCGAGAGCGGCGGAGGGGCGCGTTGACACTCAATTTGATCATCATGTGACCGCGTTCAACGAATACTCTTCCTTTTCCATTGTCACCAACTCCGAGTGCAACGACCCTCCTTACTTGGCCCGACTCACTGCGGTCACGTCCCTACCTACAGTGCGTAAACAGCTTGGCTCGCCACCAGCAGTGTAGAAGAATTTTCCTTTCAAGGGTTGGCTGGATTTTGTCACTTGTGTCCTCGTCGACTTCGTTCGTTTGGCAAACGCGTCTTTCTGATCTCAATATCTGTACCCCGAAGTAGAACTCACATCAAGCATACCCTCCGCATGCTGCCAGCTATGTACAGGATGCTCAGCCTACTGAAGCGATCATCGGACTGAGCACTGGCGGTTCTTGAATGTCTGAACATCCTCTCTGGTGCTCGAGTCGAGGCGAAGACCATGGTGGCCAAGGAAGGGAACTCATTCACGACGTGGTGTTGAAGCTCAGGATCAACACCGCCAATGCAACTTCTCGAATGAGAGGGTAGCTTTCTGTTAAACTTGGATCACCTACGGAGAGATTAGCAGCTCCTCGGCTCGACGATTGCTATGTAGTAGGAGAGCACCGAACCACCCACGTATGTGCGGAAGTTGGAATTCACCTGCTCGTGCTTCGCTCCCAGGCGGCGCGACTGCTATGGCGGGCCAGAAAGGTATGATGTTCGGCGCTTTCTTGGTTGAACTCGTTTGCGAAAGGTATTGTGAGTTAATCTGCGAAGATAGGGATTTCTCACAGAGTCTCAAGTTTTGTCAAGGACGATGAAAAGCGCAAGCTCAGAAACACGAACAAGAAAATATCGTCTCGCACAAAATACTCTCAAGAAACGGAGAACTTTGCAAGCCCCTCAGCTCATCATTTCTTTTCTTTCATTGTAATTGACTTAGACATTATTCTACCCATAGCCTTCCTGATCAAGTCCAGGGTTTGCCTCCACCCAACAAAGCAACAAAGGATCTCCTATGTCACCGTCGGAGGCCTCTGTTTCGCTGACAAACATGAAGAATGAAAGTTACGAAAAGTTGGTAGTAGAGGCTTGTGCTCACAGCAAGCCCGAACAAGAATACTTGTAGGTTGTGGGTACACCTTCTGTGAAGGTTTGCCCAGAAGTCCCTGACCCTCGTTCTCATACAGATCCGTGAGTTTGGTGGTCTTCCTGAAGGTGAAGCTTCGATATACGGCGCTTCTTCGCCGGACTGCTCGAAAGGCTTGTTTCTTTGCTGCATTGAAGAACCTTCTTAGAATCTTCGGTTAGCGAGTGCAAGTTGTGTCTCGGCAATGCAAATCGGATGTGCGAATTCATCCGCTCGAAAATCAAAGGTTTGGCGCATTCTTGACTCTGAACCGAGGAAATATTCGAATGGTTAGCGGTAAGTCCTAAACCACAGTTCCGAACTACTTGAAATTGAGACTAGATCAGAGGTAAATTGTATGAAATTAACTTGCATACCGCACGCACCAACTCACCAATTTTGACCGGTCAAGCCACTTCTCGATTGTCTGGATCGTTCTTCCATCAACAAGATGAATTTGGTGAGCTGGACTCGAGCATCGAACTGAGCAAATTGCAATGCCTCATTGGCTCGGCACATTGCATTCTCCTTACCGCAGTCGCATCTTCATCTCGTATGTTTTATTGCCTGAGGGGTCAACCCTAGGGTCCTAAATTCGTGGAGCTTCACACTGTCCCCTCGTAGTACTCCACTTCCGGTTTTCAGGGCTTCTTTGCCTACCCATTTCTGTGGAGTCCCTGCACGGACCCTGTGGAGGCTCGACCAGTGGCGGTTGAGCGATCTCTGAAAAGAGGACTTCGCTTCAAAACTATTCGGCCGTAGTTCGACTCAACACTATACACAATTTCATTTTGCGTATCTTTTTTCTCAGAGATTTTGTCGAGTCAGTCGGTGACTCGGCGTACGCTGTACAGTGTACGTGCGTCGGCTGGCGCCAAGAGTTCCTGGAAAATTTAATAAGAATGGAAGTTTGACAGATTGTTCAACGACCCCAAGCGCGGGAAAATGATGCGACGCGTAGCCTAAACCTTCGGACCAACTTTAGACCAACGAAGACCAACGACGACTCAGCTTAGGACCTGAACAAAAATGGCGATGACGATCGTGAAGACGCCATGGGAACCCTCAATGGTATAGAAGGTACTCTCGTTTGCAGAGAATGCGTCTGATGCGCATGCACTGGCAGTCGAATAGTTTCAATGAAGATGAGCAGTATCCTTTGCGCTGGGTGCCTCCACTAGCTTGGGGTGGAAGAAGGGATTGCTTGGAAGATTTTTCTCCCATACATATGCCCCACGCGGATGGGATCGGAATGGATGGGCCAAGTCAGATGGAAGGCCAAAGCAGGCTAGAGAGAATTCCTTAATCGGCCATCCGGACCGGAGCCCCTGACCGCCTCTCGACTTCCTTTTCATCCACGACCACCACCATCCCAGACCGCTGGCTAGGCTAGGCTAGCTGGCCCCTGCTCTCCTCCTACTCTTTCCCTAATCCCTACAATGCAGGTAACAATTACTAGGCTTCCTACCGCTCTCAGCATCGTCTCCATTCCTCGCTCTCGTCTCGATGCCCTCTCCCACCCAGTTCTCCGGGCTCTGCTGCAACCAAATCCCTCATTTCTCAGCATCACTTGCAACACTCTAGAGCTATCACTCTTTGCCGAACCCCAGTCGCTCAGCGCTTTCGATGCGATCGCGCGGGCAGACCAATCCGCAAGTAATTGCGTTGGTGTTCAAGCATTGGAGCCTGTTGAGATCTCACACGAGCGCTGGAGCGTCCTGCAGATTGATTCTCACAGTGACCAGCTCGGTGGGTGCTGGCTACTTTTCATTTCACTCTATCCCACCTAACCCCGCTTTCGAAGACAATGCAGGAGCTCGCGTAAACGAGCTCTCTGCCCCGCTGGCAGCAGCTGGTATCTCCATCCTATACCAGTCATCTTATATGAGCGACTTCATTTTTGTGAGTGGAACATCAATCTCAAGTCGAGAGCAACGCAGATAGGGTCTCGTATCTCGTAAATGTGACTCCGAACGGTCAGATCTGAAGCTGGCTGGTGTTGTCTTTACGAAAATGAGATGCGCTAGCTGCACCTTTGCCTCTTCGTCTTGAGCCTCGTTATTTTTAATGGCACCTCGTTGACTCGACCTGTTACCCAGGTAAAAGAACGCCGTTTGGCCGAGGCAATGGCTTTATTCGCCGCTGCAGGCTTCACACTGTATGCTGCAGACCCAAATCTTCTTACGGCTTTGTTGGAGCCTCCTCCCACCCCTTCCTTTGCCCGGGAGCGCAGCGGGTCCGCCCCCCTCCCATCCACATCAAGTCTCTCACGTTCGAATTCAAAGTCTTCTCGAAAAGGTGTCTCGCGCGCCGGCTCTACTAAGACGTCTGCGACAACCTCAAAATCAAAATCCCCGGCCCATGTTTCTCTCCGGGACGTGCGCATGCTGGCACCGGACCTCGCCTGCGTAGGGCTCGCCGACGATGCTGCTGATCACTGGGCACTCAAGATTGTGAAGCTCATTGCTTTCCCCGATCTTATACCTTTGCCGACGGCAGTGGGTTCCTCGTCTTCATCTCATCCTTCTCGACGTGGAACATCGCCCGTGGAAGAGGAAACTGAAGACGATGGTTATTTCTCACACTCGCCTTCGCCTAGTGCCGAGTTGGACCCATCTCACGAAGATGGTAGTGATGAGAAACTCGCAGACGGTGTTCTGCCTTCTCCAGGGCGTCCGGTACCTTCACGGCTTGATCTACCCGCATGGTTAGGGGCAGATAATCCGCCGGAAGGTCCCCAACTCAGCGAGGACACACAGCCAACGACTGGCAATGACGAGACTCCCAACAATACCTCTCCACTTGAAGTCGAACAGGCGCGCCTCAGGGAATATACAATCCCGTTTTTCAGCTTCACCCGCACCCCCGAAGGATCTTCTCTCACTACCGGTGCTCGTGTGCTTGCTGCGCTCTTTCCGCCTTCAGAGCGACATATGGTCATCTGTGGCAGTGAACTCGACGCCGCGGATCGAGAAGCAGAGGCCTTCAACAGCCGCTCACCTTCCGCCTCTTCCTCTCTATCCATTCCATCGTCGCCCAGTGTGCCAAGCACGGACGATGCGGACGACTTCTCATCCGACTATGATTCGGACGATGACGAGGCTGATTCGGATGTGGACGTGGACATTGACTTGCATCCGCTTTTAACAGCACTTCAGGTCGATTTACGAAACGCTGGGCTCGACACTCACGGCTTGGTCCATCGATTTTCGCGTGCGCTGGCCAAGGGCGGCGTGAATCACATGTACGCGTCAACGTTGCGAAGCGCGAATCTGCTGGTCCCGACCGGACGCCGAGGACGCGGCGCGCGGCGCGCGAATGGTCTTTTGCGCGACTGTTAAAGTGTCAAAACCGGAACGCACAAGGCGCCCTGGCGGTGCTGCGCGAAAAAAAATAACACCCGAATTCAAAAGGCGGCTTACGAATTTCGACGAGCTTCACGATCGCATGACGCCCCCCTCCCATGCTTCCCCCTCATTGCATCGCATCACATAATACTCACCCCCCCACATGTCTATTTTACAACTCCAATTGCTCACTTGTTCAACTACATCGGGCAACTAACAGTTACGGCGCCACCGAATTTAAATTCAACTTCATCTTTGCACTCAATCATGGTACATACATATGCATCTCTCACGGACCATTCTCTGTTGTTGTATTTCGTACGTACCTAGCACTCTCACTATTTAAATTTCACCGGTACACCTTACGAGGTATTTCTAACCTGCTTCTGTGTGCTAGATTTCGCGTAGTTTACATCCTTACTAACGCAACTGCTCCTGTATTACCACAACATGTCTTGTTTGGTTTCGGCCCAATAATTGCCAGGATGCGACGTCTGTGCGCCATCAAAAAAATTGAGAGCGACAACCCATTTTTAGGGTTACGCGCCTTTGTACCGATACTAACACGCGTCGCGTTCTAAATAGCGCGACAGACTGTCTCTTCTGCTCTTTTCATGACTTATCTCTACTAAATTGGACCGTCAGCGAAGCGTATGCGTCGGTTGGCGGAGGAGGAGCCAGTGGAAATCACACCACAGTCGGTCGTGGATCTTGCAAAGAGCGCGTTGGTGCCGGTCAAATGTGACGCAACAACGACTGCACGCTCTTCGACTGCCAGTGGGAAGGCTGCGTGCATCGAAGAGTTTTGTTCGTGGAGATCGCTTTGCAGGGTAAGCCATATTTTTCTCCTCTTTTTTCAACGAGCTCCTTGTGTTGGAGTTCCAGTTCGAGCGTGTTCAGGGTCACTGAGACCAAGATGAGGATCTCAACTTTCACTTTCATTGCATTTGCTACATTTGTGGCCATCCATTATGATTATTTTGACTCCTGTGTCTCCCTTTCATACTGGCTCACTTCGCTTTCTTTGCAGCACCTGCGCAAAAAGCACACTAGTGGTAGCAGGCGAAAGGTTTGGTGTTTTGCGCAAAGAATCACTTTGGGGTCTGATGTTTGCTGCAGGGCTTCACCTGCCAGCTTTTGCGCTGCAATGCAAGGCAACATGCAAAGCAGGAATCCTTGGAGGAGCATCTTGAGCATTCCCACATGAAGGCTGTCCCCCTACCCTGTCCATTTGCGAACTGCCTACCTCCAATGCCCGATTTTGGTGTTCGACCTGAGAAGTGCACATTTATGAAGGAGAAAGATCTTGTCTCTCACCTCCAGCAAAATCATTCTGAGCTTGTTGGCCGCATTCTCGATCGACACTCTGAACTTCTGCTTCCAAGTTGGGAGCCTCACCGACCTCTTTCTCCACCAGTGCCACCGGAGCTTCCGAAGGATATCCCATGGGCCTCATTTCGCTTGGACTACTTGGATGAACCTGTGCACATGCGTTCAGGCTGGTTTTCGCGAGTCGCCGACGAAGAAAGCACGCAATTGACAAAGCGACTGCCTCCTCCTTTAGCTCGGACGCCCACACCATCGCTGACGCTCATCCCACTCACGCCGACTAAAACGTTTTCCACTCGCCGGCCTCTTCTTCGCGATCCAAGCATTCTCTCGATTGCTTCGGAGCCAGAGGCCGGGCTAAACCTCGACCTACCGGACCTCGAAGCTGTCACCTATGACCCCGAAAGCGCACGAATGGCGCTGCGCAATAGACATGGCAGGGCCGCGCCGATGACTCCCATCGACATCAGCTTGCCACCTTATTTTTCTTTGCGGCGGGCTGGCGGAGAAGACGGGCGCATTGAACACGCGCGTCCGCTGCCTATGCTGCATGTCCCGATCCCCGAGAAGCCTCCACCTCTTGCATCCATCTTCTATGAAGTCCTTCGGCAGCAGGTGTATGCGCAATATGCGATGGGCCAAGACGCAACCGCGTCGAATTCTGCCTCAGAGGTGCCTCCCAGCTGAGTGTTGGCACTTTCGGGACTCTCTCCTGTGCAACACGACCCCGCTGTACGGAGCTTTTCGCCCCGCACTCCTTCCCTTTCTTGTAATCACTCAAAGGTCCTGCATTTTTTGAATGCAGTAATGTATCATTTCGACTCTTTAATTTGATAATGTCATTGGCACCAGACTTGAATGTTCTGACCTTGTGCTACAGCTGCGAATCTTCGACGGCTCACCTTTTCAACTTGCCCTGAAGAATGTTTGGTGGCACCATCCAATTCGGTTTGACTGGATCATAGTTCAACGCTATAAACTTTCCAAAAATCATCACCATTCGCGCGAAGCTGACTTGGTACTTCTCAGGATGCTTCGAGTTCGACATTCATCGTGCCTTCGCAGCGATCAAATTGGTATCTCAGCAATTATTCTGGGGGATAAGGGTCAGCGCAGCCTGGCGTTGTGGATGTACACCTGCAAGAAGCTGATCGCGCTTGGCAAAAGCAGTAAAACCGCGATGCTGTCTAAATCGGGGCGCCCGGTGCTTTTCATTTTTTCTTCCTTTTCCGTTTCTACAGTGTTTCTGCTGTTCGCAAGCCGGCCGATGAACGCGTCAGCCTGGCCTGGACCATTGCCGGCGTGGACTCGGGTTGCCTACACAGGAAGGCCAAATTTTTGAGCGATAGTCGTTTTCAAGGTGGATAGACGAGATGCAAAATAAAGTGAACTTTTGTTGGAAGTTGAGCGGCACTGTTCCGGTTCGTTTTCCACCGAACGCACCGGGTGCGTCCAAAGTCGGAATTTAGTTCATCGCACGGTTTTGCGCCAAGTACAAATACTGATTACGTCAACGGTCTCGACCTGTTCCGCTCCCCGCCTTTCTGATCGCATATTTGTGCGCATCCCGCCTTTTCCGCTGCTCAGGGCACTTTCCGGTGCTCTCCCGGTTGCTTCAGAAATAAAGGAAAAGAAGTGATAGAAAATCATCTAATTCCATCTACATACACCAGGCACACAACACGGACCTATCACTCATTTGTCCCCTTCACCCGTCCCAAAACTGACTGCCAACTATGGCTGGAGGTTAGAATGAGCGGTGTAAACCAGAGAGAGAACGACGTACCATGTACCACGCCCATCTTTAATCCAACCTCGAACGCCACCTCAACGACAAGATATTCCATGCTTGCACCAGTGACTTGCGGCTCGCTATTTGAGGTCTCGATTTGACTTCTGCCTTGCATTTGCGGCCTTGATTTGACTGCTGCCTTGCATTTGCGGCCTTCGGTCTTCAGATATTGAGATGCCTCTTGATCCTGAGGTAGACAGCCATATGGAACACAGTTTGTAACATAGATTGAGCACCAGTCTTGAGATTTCGAGGGGGTAGCGTTCATGACCTTGACGTTGACGCGGCCGCTATAGACAGTTTGCTCCGTTGAAGCCTGAATGGACTTGAGACCTTGTCAGGTGCACGGTCTTGCGCATAGGTCGTGAAGGACTTGATCTCAATCCAGTCTTGAGGCTTGTGGCTTAGAGAGGACTTGACTTTGTTCCAGTCTTGAGGCGCATGGGAGGGTTGAAAGAAGGGTGCAGACGGTCGACGACTGCGGCTGGGAGGAACATGGTGGGAGGCAAGGAAACGATATCAACTTCGTCCAAACAAACTCACAACAATGACTCATTGCGATGCCAAACAAGCACCAACTCCTCGTCCTCCACCGAAACACCACGAAAAATCAATGAAATATTTGAAGTTAATGAACAAGTATCGAAGTTAACGAGTTGAGGAGTAGCCACCGCTGCCCTGGATCATCGACTCCAGCATCTGACCCGATGAACGAAACACACCCGACCCCAATCCCGGTGTCTGCTGAATCGGCTGCTCGGCGCCACAAGCTTCCAGCAACGGACTTCTCTCCTCAACAACAACAGAGCCAGGCAAGATCCCCTTGAATTTCGCCTGGTCGTCCTTCATGAGCTGGTCAACGTAACTGAAGATTGCCATGAGCCGAAGGATGAGAGACGTGATTTAGAGAAGAAGAAAGCGCACCTCTTCCACTTCGATCCTGTCAAGGTCGAACCACGTTTATCAACCTCCTCCTTGAACCACCTGTCTACGCCACCCCAAAAACTCGCACTCTTGGGAATTTTACCCGTTTTTGCTTTCTTCCGGCTGCGGCGTCCCTCGGCCTCCTCATAATCGACATCGCTGTCCTCGGGTTCCTCAGTGTCTTCCTCTTCGGCGCTAGCAGCAGTGATGAGGGTCGGATTGTCAAACACGAAGCGTCGCTGTCCAATCTCTGCTTCAGCTCAAGCTTAACAAAGATTCTGAGCACGTACAAGTAAGACCGCGTGAATTGTATAAATCTGTGGCAGCTCCCCTCCTCCGCCTCCCATTCGGTACTTGTTAGCAGAGTTGTACACAAAGTCGGCAAGAGAAGTGAACTTCTTGGGTTTGATGCTCGCAATCAACTGTTTCCGAATCTTTAGAATAGCAACAAGCAAGAAGACGAACGACATACATCTGTGCGCCATGAATTGCGGACACTTGAGCATTGTCTCTTAATCAACTGACCCAGGATCTTCTCCCTCCCAGGTACACCGAAAATATTGTCGAGGCTCAACTCTTTCTTGCGTCGCTCGACAGCATCCTTGGGAAGGTCAATGAGAACAGATCATATACGAACAGACATAAAGAAGAGAATGCACGCACCCACACGTCGACATGCAGTTTCAAAAACTTTGTACGGCTCCCTTCATATATGACATCCTGCACGACACCACGGATGTGCGTCTTCCGAGAGTAAGTGCAAATGCATGATATAAAAGACTCAGGACACACCTTCTGTTGACGCGTGAAGGTAAAGGTTTCTTCAAGTCTGACTTGAAGATCCCGCCACATTGCCCTATGATCCGTCTTCTCCTGCTCCTCCATTTTCTCTTTGCGTCGTCTCTCGGCCGCGTCGCCAAATTGAGCGGCGAGCAAGACGACCCGCGTTGCCATGTCGGGAAACGAGAGGCCCGCATCAAGGGATCCGAACTAAAGAACTATTGAATACCGACAAGAGGGGAGAATGCTTGAAGACTTACACCGACAAAGGTATGCAGCATTTGGGTCTGTTTCTGTTCCAGACAAAATTCGCGTGCAATGGTGTCGATAAAGACGGGACTCAGGACTGCTGGAGTCTGCGGCGGCGGTGGCACAGAGGATGTAGGGAGCGGTGGTGGGGAAGAGTGAGCATAATTGAGTGGGCTAGGCGAGCTCGGTGGGTCGGACGAGGAGGGGTAGGAAGAGGGGAAGGGATGTGTGAGAGGCACATCAAGCGTCCGCGGCTGCGGGCTGGGAATGGGGCCGAAATTGTATGGGGTGGTCATTTGAAATTATTGCAAAATGGATATAGGGGCGGTGAGATTGTACGCGTCCTTTTATAAGAACGCGGTGGCAGACCTTCACGTGCGTTTCTCGACGCGTCTTGCTGATTTTTGTTGATAATAAACAAGCGCGACAAACGCGTACAACGCGACGCGACGCTATAAAAGGGACGAAACAAATGATTTCCAATTTCACCATATCACCCACCTTCCTTTTCGAGAATGAAGACAAATTCGACCAAACAAAACCGCCGCTTCTCTCCCGTCGCGTCTCCCGACACCGACACACCCTCGCTGAGCCGTCCCCGACACGCTTCACAGGCTTCTCGAAAGGCGACTGCCAGGTTTTGCCGTGTTCCTCCTCAGCTACAACCCACTAACATTCTCTCAAGACTTTTCGCAGCTCCTATTAATGATTTCGAGCCCCCTCTTTCTGGCTATGGAGCTTTGAACAGCCAGGTCGGTGAGACTCAGTATTTTGCCCAATGTTAGTCCTCTCTACTCTATTCCGTTATTGTCTCTCAACATCGCATCTTTCAGTCGGCGTCGACGTGCAGCTTCCGCAAGCTCGCTTATATTCCCCCTCTCCGCCATCCTCTCCATCCTCCCATCTCCCTTCAACACCGCCCGATTATACCATCCCATCCTCGGATCCGCCGCTCAAGAGCTACAGCTGGCGGATGCGCGGTGTAATGCTGGGCGATGGCTGTCCGACACACCTCGATCTCTCTCCAAACGGGCTTGAAGATCCATTGAAGGATGGTTCCATCGAGCAAGAGGAGGGCTTGGAGGAAGAGGAAGAGGAGGCATGGGAGGATCAGGATCTGAATTGGCCATACTTTGTGGACCGGCAGGGCAAGAGTGCGTCGTCTCAGTTTTTTTCTCCACTAATTTGTGTGTTGCTCACTTACATTCCCAGGCCATGACTTCTCTCAGCTGCCATGGGAGGAGAGCGTTGAGCCGCAAAATGAAGACGTCAAGATAAAATATGAAGAAATGTTTGATGACGGCCTACTGGGACTTTATTCGGATGTGGTGAGCACCACACACGAGGTGGAGGCATTGACGGAGCTCGACGAATTCGAGACGTGGCTGGTATTCCGTGTGCGAGCAGCTCACGCAAAGGGCGAATCGGCAGTCGCCGCATTGCGGAAACTTTACGAAGGACTGCATGTTCTTCGTAAGACTGTCCACACCCTCAAGGCGGAGAATGCTGAGCTCACGGGTCAATTG
This sequence comes from Favolaschia claudopus, assembly GCA_037176885.1. Classification (NCBI taxonomy): domain Eukaryota; kingdom Fungi; phylum Basidiomycota; class Agaricomycetes; order Agaricales; family Mycenaceae; genus Favolaschia; species Favolaschia claudopus. Next base: position 1,762,903 of record JAWWNJ010000002.1, read on the forward strand.
GGCAAAGTCAAAGCATTGGTTAATACTGCGATTTGAATGTATCTTCTACTTTACAAGCGTTTGTATTTATTCGTCTGTGTCAATCAAGTTTCCGTACTGGTTCAAGCCTTTTTTCTGTGAGATCCCAAATCATTTCTTCGTGATTTCTTCTAGCGTGCTAAACATCTCCAATCCCTCTGCCCACCGGGACTTCCGACTCTCCTCTCGCTCAGCAAACCCCTTCGGATCGTCTTGTGCAAATTTGCCTTGTGTCCTCCCATCGTTATCGGTATATTGAAACAGACCTCCCGCGGTGAATTGAGTGAACGACATCCGCTCATCTCCGTCTTGAACTGGTATGTTGGAATGGGCAATCGTGGCGGAAGGTAAGAGAATAAGTGCCCCCGCGGGAAACTCGACAACGAGTTTGACATCCCAGAGGATGAGGTGGCCACCTTTCGTAGCGTCGAAGTTACCGAGTGCCTGGACCGCACACCATCCGTACGGGAGATTGCGTATATCCCGATGCTTGAATGTCCATATATTCAGACCTAAATTGAACGCAGTGCAACAGAAAACGGAGCGGGCAAATGGGCGTCGTAGGCCAGGGCACCGCTCATCGAGCCTTTCGTTGTTCTTGCTGTAGTGATCATAAAGGCGTGGCGCCCACATTGCAAACGCCGCTGAGGAAAGGTACAAGATCAGCACGCACGTCATTTTGAATATGCATGTTTTACTGACCGTCCGCAAATTGAGCCATTCTGTCGATATTATCGTCTGCCAGAAGACGCTCTGCCACCTCACTGTAATCTCCACCGTCGAGCCACGTAGGATCGGATTGGCCAGCACCAAGAGTAAGTCCAACGTTGATAGCGGCAAATAGGCCGCGTCGGTGTTTCCGGAAAGAAGCAGGAAAATGTGTATCCTGCAATTGCTTCTTCATCGTAGCGTAGGCTCGCGAGACTGCTGTCCGATAGCCAGGCTGGTCAGGCTGCCCAACCAATACCGAGAATATGCGCCCGTGAACATCAACGAGCGGCTTGCCCTTGCTACATCTGTGTTAGCTGAAGATTCAGCGTTAGGGAACACAGCACTCACATTCCGTCCCATTTGACCAACTGGAACCCTGCTGCCAACATCTCTGCGAGCGAACGTCGTTTTTTCGAGCCTCGGGTCTCTGCCGCAGTCTCTGCTTTGGCAAGGTATGCGGACGCGGTGGTTGGCAGCGCAAGTGCGTCAAAGTATGGCGTAGGGACATAAACCGCAGGTGTGACGTGCTCCTCGACAGTCGACTTGCGAGGAAGATGCCCTCGCGCTTTAATATCTTCATCGCGCGCGCGCGTTCGGCGTCGGTGACCGTTGGGAGGCTTTCCCGCCGCGACGACATCTTCAAAAATGGGTTCAGCGCGTTTGCGTTTTTTCTGCGCAGGCTGCGATGTCGATGGCGAGGCTGGCCGCTTGCTGTCGACTTGATTGAGAGGGTCGTTGTCGAACTCGTTGTCGACACCGCTGGGATCTAAAAGCGGTTCCAAGCCGTCCAGATCGTCGTCGAGCGCATGGTCGTTTGTGGATTCCGCCCCGGCATTGATTGCTTCGGTGAAGAGTGAGACGAAGTCGACGGCTACATCCAACCACCCGGAAAAGACAGTGCCTTTCCGGGTCTGCGGTGAAGTCATCAATAGATGTCTCTTCCTTTAAAACGAAACAAACGACTGACCTTGGGAAGGACTTTCCCTAACATCCTTCCAAAAACCTACAAAAGCAAATGGTCAGCCATGTTTGAAGTCTTCGAAGTGAGTGGCAACGGCCGAGGGAGCAGAGAAAGCGGCTCTGCTTGTTCCCGGGTTTGGGTCGCAAAGCAGCGCCGCCACCTCCGCTTCCTCGGCCGTTGCGCTAACACAGAATGACTTACCGGGCGCGATTCGGGGCTGCGGTGGTTTGTACAGCAACAAATGAGTATTTTCCTCAGTGCTGATTGCTGTGCGGAGTACAGGAATAGAATCTTCAAAAAGAGCAGCCAGTGTCGGCGTATAATCGAGGTTAGTCGAGAAACGGACACTCACATTGTGGAGACTTGATCGTGGTGTGGGTGAATGTGGGTGCCTCGGAAATTGTCACAAAGTGACATGTCACACGCCCTCTGCTCACTGCTTCCCCTCGTCCCACCGCAACTCAACTCTAACACCCCCAAGAGATCTGGCGCGCGAGTTAACGCAGAGGTGGCACGGTGATCCCAATCAAGGCACAACCAGACTGAAATTGGAGGATCGCGGGGTTTGTGGTGTTTTGAATCCGGATTTTGGTATGTTTTTTTGTCTCGCTCTTTGTCGTCCATACCGATCCGCTGAGATTGTCCCTTGTCGACGCAGCTGCTGCCGCCTCTAGCGCTCGTATCCCGCCACTCGTGCTTGTGCCCGCTCGCGTGTCCCCATCCCGCCGCTCGCGTGCCCCATCCCGCCGCTCGCGTGCCAAACGCCGCCACTCGCGTTTGCCTAGCCATCGCTCGCGTTTGCCCAGCCCGCCACTTGCGCTCGTCTCAACGTGAAACCGACCGGCTCTCGACTGCCGAACCCCCAGTCCACTGCTCGCGTGTCAAAGAACGTCGCCAACAAAGGAACGAGCCGTTCTGGCTGCACCCTCTCACTCTCCCGTCTCTCCCCGCCTCTCCGACACCAGCCACAACAACCCAACCGCGCCGTCGCACTCAACGCGCGTTGGGTTTGAAACCCCGCCACTGGCACTGTAAACCCCTCCGCTGCTCGCGTTCCACAACTCTGCCTCTCGCATCTCGCAACCCCGGCCACTGGCGCGTTTTGCGTTGCAAACCCCGCCCCTTGCGTCCGCTCAACCCGCGTGTTCGTGTCGATACCGCGCCGTACGCGTACGAAACCGCACCGTCAGCGTTTCCAAACCCACCCCCTCTCCCTTGACAGGGGAAGAAATCCCTTTTCTTCCTCCTCGTCCCGACTCGCTGCCACCATCGCCGACTTCGTTCGCCCCCGTTCGCGTTTGATACGTTTCGCGCTGGCCGCAATCTCCTTCGCTTGACAACGCCACGGCCGCCCCGTGCGCCGAATTCTTAGGAAAGTAAATACACACCCTTTGTTGCCAATTAACTTCAATAAATCACTTTTCTTGCGAACGATACTGCAGCAAAGAGGTTGATAAAAACATCAATAGATTCAGTTCACAAGGTGTACAAATTACTGAGAATACCACGGCCATGGACGATAAAGTTGTTGGTCAAAAGGAGGATATGATGATACTTGGGGGGTATCAGTGGTGGCAGCCGAGGAGGAGGAGGGATTGGGGGGATGCGGATAGGCGGGGGCTGATGGCTCTAACGGAGGAAAGCGAGGCATGAAGTGGTGCGGGGGGGCGTGCATGTGAGTTGGTGCGTGAGATGTAGCCGAAGATTCGGAGGGATAGCGCTGGAGGGACTGGATGGCGGGTGGAGAGAACGAGGGCGGCGCTGAAGCTGGTGGAGGCAAGAGCTGAGCGCGAGACAAATCGTGTGGGAAGTGAGTGCCGGCGAATGACGGCAATACTGAGGAGGTGGGTGGGAGTGCACGAGGGGCGGGGCGAGCCGATGTTCGCCGTGGTGGTCTGGGAGGCGCAGGTAGAAAGGATGGTGGGACGCGAGCGCCCCCGGTTGACGAAGACAGCAAATGCCCGGCCGGAGCTGGATCGCCGCCAGTTGTTACGGATGTCGAACTAGATGCCAGCGACACGGACGGTGCGCGAAGGGCGGAGGGAGCCTGATGGATACGAGCGTTGAGGTCGCTACGCGGTCGCGCTGGGACGCGAGCGGCGGGCACCGTGCCTGTGCGCTTCTTGCGTGCATCGATCTCCTTCGCCGCACTTTCAGTGACAATGCGATCGACATCCATTGGAACGGAGTTGACGCGATATCTCTGAACGTACACGGCGTCACGCATTTGAGCGGTGTTCAAGACAACGTCGTCGACATTCTTTGTGTGGGAAACTCGTGCAGCGGTCTGGCTCGTTTTTACTCGCTCTTGGAAGACCGGAACCGAGGCGGTGGTGGCGCACAAGTTGTCTTTACAATTGTGCTGAACGTTGACGGTGCACAGGACATCCTGAAATTGTGAGTTAGCTTGACCTGCGTTGGACTCAACCACATACTTTGCCATGTAAGGCCGCCCATTCCTCACTCAGTACCACCGACGGCATACCATATCGTTCGCGGGTGGTGTTGACGACTGCTCTTCGCAAGAGCACCACATTGAGCTCGGATTCTTGTGTTGCTTGAGGGTCAACGCGGTGTAGTATTTCTTCGACACGGCCCACGAAGGTGTCACCGGAGCGACGCCAGTCGTGGGCGACGACAAAGTTGCCGGGCGCGCATGTATCACCGTTTTCAATGACGAGGGATTTGTTGGTCTGATATAGGCCAGGTTTAGCAGACCACGATTGAACGCGCTGTCCTGTGATTGTGTGGGACATCAGACGCGGCTTGAGCTGGTCTGCCGTTGAGTTGCCTGTGGGGCCTTCAATAGAACGAGATCCCTTTGAAAGAGAGAAGTGGGACATACCTGGCACAGAAGATTTCTTTTGGTCAAGACCAAGGTAAGCAGTAACAGTACTTCGCCCCTGAACGAGCCGTCGCGGCCCCTCGCCAATACTCCTCCAAGCAGTCCGTTCTCGGGTAAAAGCAAATCGGGGTGTGTTACGACCAGTGGACGAGTCCTCCACAAACTCAGCCTCTTTCAGAACAAAGAGGCCACCGCTGAGCAGGTGTCGAATACGATTACCTTGAGCAAAGGCATGTGCGATGTCTCGTGAAGGTGCATGGCGATTAGAATGCACGCTCTTAGCCCGTATGATAGCATTGAAAGACTCAAATGCTTCCGTTGCAAAGAGGATAGCGGGTCCAAAGCGACGAATATGTGCGGGTAAGTGGAGGATAATGTGAAATTTTGGTTTATTAAACCATCGCGTTGTCCACTTGGCGGCGCATAAGAGAAAATGATCAATCTCCTTTGTTACCAGCGTCTGCGAAAAAGGTTGAGGCACCCTACAGCTTGAAAGTTCACGGCACGCACCACATAGCTTCCAATGTCTTCAATCTCAGGCTGCCAAATGAGCGGTACAAGTTTGGAAAGAGCTTGCCATGTCTCGAGACACTCCGAAGACACTAGGTCATACAACACGAATGGAGCGACTTGAGCTATCGCGCGAAAATCGCGGCCAGTAAGAGAGCCAGAATATTGCACGAGAGTTCTGCCAGCAAGTGGGGAAATTCCCAGGCCCGTGACATCAACGGATGTCAGACGTGCAATGAGCAGCTCTTTCTTTTCGTCTTTACCTTTGAGCTGCGCAATCACATCGCGCCAAAGGTATTTCACGAAACCGAGCAGAATAACATGCAAGATTTCCACTGGTGTATCTTGATGCGGATCCAGACCTACCGAGAACTCTTTTCAGCTGGTCGCTTGAATATAGATAAATGAATCACACCTCTAATCCGCCAGACGGGACTCGTCGTCTCCTTAGGCAGCGCCGCTACAGCGGCATCCAAAGCAGCTTGTTTAGTCTGAGCACCGCGTTTTTTGTGGTAAGATGCAAATAGTTTCTCGATGAACACCAGCTGAAAGGTGTCTTTGAGCCCGGTCTCCGTACGCAAGCTCTTGATCTTCGTTTTGGTGTCTAGCTTGGTTGACGCCTCAGTAAAGAAGGATCGCAACTTATCCGTAGTCTCGGGTTTACGCCGCAATTTCCCGACCTGTTTGTAACTCAGTGTTTGTGGGATTGATGTATGGAGATCTCACCTTCATGAACGACTTTACACGCTGAACCATATCGCTCATTGTCTCTTGAAATCTTTTCGCCGGCTTACGTTTTTCAGCTCCCCTGGGTGCTGCCTTGTCACTCTCGGGCTCGCTTGAAACATCACTGCCAGCAACACTGGCACCATCGCTCTGAACGCTCTCAGCATCGCTCGGGGCTCTTTGGTGTCGAGATGGAGCGGGGGCGTCATCCCCGTCATCCCCGTCCATAGCATCGTGACCTTTGACCCAACAAGCACGGCAGAATAACTTGCCGCGAAGCCCTATATGACACGCAAACTCGCTTTGCATTGGATTGTCGCCGAGCAGCGCGAGGACCTCAGGAATGACCAAGACCGGTTCATTATGCTCAATGTCCCACACCCAGATTCCGTCTCCCTGAGCCTGCCTACAAAAAACTGTCAGTCAGCTTCCACATATCACATTCCGAGGCTCACTCCAACTGTTCGACGATCCCGTCCAACATTTCCAGCGGTTGAGCGATGTTGGAAGTGCAAAGAAAATGGATGTTGTACTCTTTTTGAGCCTCAGCGCGTGGTAATCCTGCAGGCGTCATCAAGAAACTATTGTGTTCGTTCCATTTCTTCGAGACATTTCCCGAGGTATCGTCGCAGTAAACCCACATCGGAAATACGACAACGCGAGAGCCGTTGGCTTTGGCGCGCCAACGATTGCCTTCGCTTGGATTGGTATGATCCCACGAACGAGATTGGTGTGTGTCGGGATTATACACGTCTAAAAATGTATCAGAAAGAGAATTGTGCGTATCAATGACTGGAGGCAACCAAGTATTTTCGACGGATGCGGAACATTGTGCAATCCAGCATCGGTTTGGAACTGAAGAAAATTCTTAAGAAACCGACGTGCAGAGACCTCGTAGTCGTCAGTCTGGATAATACGCCACCCAGAAACAGTATCCGTGGAGATTGCGACCATACGCCAACACTTGGCAAAGAACTCCCCGCCACGAGAGAACCAGCGGATGGGGACACAAAATTCGCCCTCCGCTGAGTCAAGCATTGCCGGCTCATAGATGTAATAATCCTGAGCGGAGATGCGGACCATAGGCGTCGTCTGCTCGTCGGGAAGTTCGTGGAGCCAACGCTCCCCCTGACGGGCCTCCGATAACTTTTCGCCGCTATCTTCGGGATAAAAATGCAGGTGCGGCCGTACTCGAGGATTAGCCATTTCCTATATCTAGCTTTAACAGATTCAAGAGGTTCGCAGTTGAGCTTCACCTACCTGAGCAATGATTTGAGCCAAACTGTTGACAAAATACTTATGCCCGAGAGCGCCATCATAAGCCAACGTCTCGATTCCGCACACTTTTTGCAAAGCGAGATTGATTTTTTGCATTTGCTTGATGCTCGGGACGTCGTCCACCTCGTTTACTTTAAGAAGCCATAGAAAAAGGTCTAGTTGCTTTTGTGAGAAGACTGAGCGCGGTAAATGCATGAGGATGTCGAGCGTGCATGACTGGATAATAGTCAGGATGCATGCTACGGCGAGATTGTGTCACTCACAATACGATCTGGCCAAGGAAACCAATACCGATCGCTCCCAGTTTCATCTTGCATTCGAGCGCGTTTGGTCGGGGGTGGCCCAAACCTGGTGCTATGCTCGGATTCTGCAGATTTGGGAACCTCTAAATAGTTTAGGATTTGAGTGATTGTTCGTGGCTTCAGTGAGTACACACCATTGACCTCCGGCTCCCTCAAGCTTTCAGTTTCCGAGTCGGACCGTTCTTCAGGTTCTTCGTCGGAAACAGGCAAATCAAATCTCTCTAGAATATTGCCCGCAATGAGAGCGACAGCTTGCTCATCGGCTGACATGGCGAGTTCTCCTTCATTGTTGATTTCCATTAGATTCCAATTAATACCGACTCCTGGCGGAGATTCGGGATGTTGGTATGCACTTTCAGGATAAGGACGGACGCCTGGGCCGCTGAGTGATGCAAGGAGATGGCGCAGAGCGTCTTCCGACACCTTTGATTCCGTTGGCGGGTTCGTAAATGCGGGTTGGGTGGCGCGTTGAGTTTCAAGAGCATCGTCCAAATGTATACGGTGTGTCGAAGTCTGCTCATGGCGGCGGCGATTGTAGTCCGTTTGATGTGAAACCCCGTCCCGGCATATTAGACAACGAGCAGCCTTGCCGTTTGGATCTGCACTGAAGTCCCAAACGACGAGAGCTTGAACAAAATTTGAGTGAAGTCCCGAAAAGGAGAAAACTAATTATTACGCACACGGCGGGGTGAGGTTGGCCGTTGATTGCATCACTTATCCAGGGCACGAGAGTCAAAACGTCTGGCAATGAGCAAGGGATAGCTCAAGAAAAACGAGCGGGAGTTAGTTCCGACAAAAAAAGAGCTCAAGCTGCATTTGATTTTGACCGGCATACATTTGAAATATTCTAAGTCTGGGCTAAATCAAATGTGCACGCGATTCAAAACTCGGATCAACTATCGTTTGATTCCTTTTATTGTGCGCTGTGTTCATCCGAAGGTCTGGCTGTGTAGCCTGCGAACAACTGTAAACAGCTTGAATTATATTGAAGTGGAATCTATTCTGAATCATTGGCATTCGCAGAAAAGTGCACCCTCGGTGTTAGTTTCCTTTCGCTCTCTTTTCTTGTCACCAAGGTCGCTCGACCTTGCGTCTCCCAGATTCCTGAGTGGGATCAGGACCATCAATTTGCTGGTATCAGATTAGATAGCCGTTCCATCGCAATCGCTGTCAGTGTCACCGCAATTCATCTTTCTCTTCCTCCTCCTCCTCCACCGGCTGTGCCGTGCCAGCAAATTTTGTCAATATTCGTGTCCCTCGTTCAAGCCTTTAGACTATGTCAGAGCAAGAAGAATATATCGACCCCTCACCCGTCTGGGACAGTCTTGACGTGGACTTGTTCGTCAAAGTCCTGAAGCACACTGCGTTCAGTACGTTGGCCCTCCAGCTCAGAGCAAACCGACGCGCTTCCCTGACCGACTTCTTGCTACGCACTCTCAGGCCCTTTCTTCGTCATGCTTATCCCTACTTTCTATATATTCCAAGGCGCAAAGCTGACAGATTCGATCGTTCTCGGGTCGGCGGCGTACTACGTGCTTGTGGCGTCCTTTTGTGAGTGTTGGCGACTGATTTGCGTTCGGTTTGTGTTAAACAGTCTGTCACTGGTTCCCAGGGGCTATAAGATGGATTTCTCGGCTTTACAGCAACCAAGGAAGTCTGATGTACGCCCCCCGACCTTTGGATTGGAGTGACCAGATTGTGGTTATTACTGGTGGATCCTCTGGCGTCGGCGAACTTCTGGCGAACACACTTGCGGTCAAGAGCGTTTCGGTTGTTGTCCTTGACGTTAAGCCGATTCAAGCACAAAATTGTACGAATCACGGTCCTCTATTTCGTCAAGCTTATCCTGTGATGGTGTAGACAATATCACGTACTACAAGTGTGACGTCTCGAAGTGGGAAGAGGTCGAGGCTGTTTCCAAGAAAGTCATTGAGGAGGTAAGGTTCTGCATGCAAGAAATTGTGAACCACGCTCAGGATCAATAACAGATCGGGCAACCTACTATCCTCGTCAACAACGCTGGCGTTGCCCAAGGGAAACTGATCCTTGACCTGTCGCCCGAAGATATCCAACAGTATGTGTGTTTGCGTTCTACTGAGAATGTTGTTAAGTTCTCTTGTGCAGGACGTTCGGTGTGAATACACTGGCACATTTCTGGACTTTGAAGGCCTTCTTGCCGGGTATGATCGAGAAGAAGAAAGGACACATTGTGGGATTGAATCATACGATTTAACTGTCGTAGCGATTAATCGTTCGCCCCATAGGTAACGATGGCTTCCAACTTGGGTATCCACGGTGTCGCACAAATGAGTAAGTTTATATATCCATCCCTCCTTGCTGTCGCTGATAAAATCGTAGCCGACTACTCTGCATCCAAAGCTGCCCTCATCAATCTCAACCGCTCACTCAGGTCCGAGCTTGACAAACGGTATGCAACGTTGCTGGCCTTTGTGTCGTCCATGCTCAACCTCTCTTCTTTTTCCTATGCCGTAGGTACAAGTGCCCCTCGATCCGCACTACGCTCGTCTGTCCCGGCCACATTCATACATCGCTCTTCGCCACGGCAAAACCCTCGCAGCGATTTTTCTTCCCGACCCTGCACCCCATTGATGTTGTCAAGCGCATCATCCAGGCGGTCGATGACACGCACTCGCAAATTATCTACCTTCCGTTCTACACGGAGTTCATGCCCTACCTGCAGCTCCTGCCAGACTGGTTTGCTGATCTCGCGTCCTGGGTACGTTGCAAGCTCTCCTTATAATTGCTGTGTTGATGATATTGCACTAGCTATCGAACGCGGACTTTGCTGTTGTGGACTTCGTCAAATTATCGGGACGAAGGCCAGAGGAAGGCCCTGCGCCTGCGGTGAATACTGAGCAGGAAATGGGTGACAAGTTCAAGTCGAGCTGAGCCTATCAACAAAAATCTGTTTCTGTGGGGAATAATTTATGCTTCGGTCCTTTGTATCACATAGCTAGAGGTGCGATGGTGTGTGTCAGTCGGCAGAAGGTCCGGGTCGGAAGCTTGCAAAGGCGTCTGATCTTGTGTTCGATAACATCCAACAGCCTTTCTTCTTTAAATGAGGGTGCGTGCTTGAGTGAAAAATGCAAACGGTGAAGGATGGTTTAGAGACAAGGTGTATTGGGGGTTGACGGATGAGCGGTGGCGTCGCCTAGAGACTGAGGATAATAGAAATCTGTGCGCTTTGGCGGCGCTTTGATCTGCTTTGATTCCTTTGTTGAAATAAGCGCCCATGACTTGATTATATAAGGCAGTGGGTCCTTTCACCACAACCACTACAGCCTACCCTCTGCTTGTGGCCACAAACGCTACAATCCGCTACTACTACTCTCCCCATACACTTCTGCCACTACCGAATCTCCATGATCACCGTGGTACGCAAAGTTTTCGCCATTGGGGTCGTGCGGGCTACTACACGCGACGATGGCGACGACGCGCCCACATCGCCACTCACGACGCGTCAAAGGACTCGGTCAAGGTCCTCATCTTTCAAAGGAAGCTCAACATGCCAGGAGTCGACGCTTCAGGTCACTATAACCTCTACACCGCACGACCACGCCCATGATGCTCTCATCGCTGCCACCCGCTTCCGCCGCCTCCCTTCCACACCTGGCTTTGTTCTCAAGCATACCACAATCGACCAAGATCCGGACGACGCGCAGGCCAGTGGTTCTGAATTGGAACTGGTGAGTCGGCTACAGCCCAGCTTTGTTGATGGATCGTGGGATCTTGACTGTGGACGCGTCTTTCTTTACAGTCGATCGCGCAAGATATCCCACTATCTCGCTGCTCAATCGTGTTCGAACGCGTGCCCGGGTCGACCGAGTCTGGATGCTCAACTTCCCGCTTGTGTGAGGACCGTGAGGCGCTTGTTGACACCACGGAGGAGCGGTTGTGGCGTGATGACGATGACGCAAATGTGAAATTCGTTCAAAAACTAAACTGCCACACCCCGACACCAGAATGCAACACAATAATTACCGTCAGTCACCTAGGCTGCTGCTTTTCTTTCTTATACTGAATATCTTTCGTAGGAATCCGACACTATGCGAGTGAGCACCGAAATCACCTCCTATATCTGGATCTTGTGCTGACGACCTTGTACAGCTACTGTATGCCTTGTGCCAACATTCAGGCGCTGTGGTATGGGAACCCCGCGTTCCCGGAACACCTTACATCGCCCTCACTCCCGCGGATGAGACATGGGAAGAGTTCACGGATCGCTGCTCAAACCAACCGTTGCCCCAGTGGCCTGATTGCTATTTGCATGCTCCCGTCGTCGTTCCTATCCATTCGCCTTACGGGCCAACCGACCCTCATCGGGATGTGACTGAGGACCCCATTACGGTCTTCAATCCATCGCGATTTGCTGAATCGGTACGCTATTGCCTTGTCTGCGACGAACCTACCCTCATATAAGGTGCTTCTTTATAGGTATGCCTAAACCTGGAGCAGCCGCCTCATCAGGCCCTTTTTATGCAGCAGCATGCCTGCAAGGCCGCGGTGCGTAAACACGCGTTTATTCAACTGATTTCTGCCTCATGCTTTCCTTCAGGCGTTTGCTGCAGCTTCTGCGGGTCAATGCGTACGCGCCTATTACGATAATGCTATCATCCTAGAGCGCCTCGACGCCCTCGCCCCCTTCGTATGGACCGACGCGGCGCAGCCCATCCTCGCAATGTGGCGTCATTGCATGATGGTGACAATTTTTGAATCTGAAAACCCGTTTGCGCAAGTTCCGCACATTGTTATCACCGGCGCATTACCGAACGCTCCTTGGGACGTTGAGGAGGCGCTGATTCCAGAACAGGACGAATGCTACCTCTCTGTCCCGTCTTGGTCCTACCTGGAGGTGATTCAAGCCCAACGAGAAGCATTGGATGAAGCCTACGAGGAGTGGTGGGGTGAAGAGGGAGAAGAAGAAGAGTACGAAGCTAATTGCGAAGTCGATGTGGCGTATTGCCCCGCGGCCTCATTCTCGGAGTCTGAGGACGAGTCAGAGGAAGCGCGGACACCTTCTCCCCCATCCTGGCCGATGCATGCTTTCCCCTCGTCTCTGACCTCCCGATTGGAAGCCGTTTGCGAAGAGGACGAGTCGGACGCTGAGGAAATTCCCTCGGCGACGGCAGCACTTGTTCGCAAGCCGTGGCTTCAGGACGAAGACGAAGAAGACACTGAAGAATTCTCTCAGTTCGCCCGCCGACCAGCCATGCGTTCCGCTCGTTTTAGCTTCTCCTCCACCCTCTCCCCCATCGATGAAGTCTCTTATGAGGCGGCATATCAGTCCACATCTGCGTGGACGAACGGCGGCGAATCGTCGGCCTGCAGATCAATATGCTCAGAGTCTGGCGACGAAACTTCCGTATATACCGACGCTCTCGAAGAAATACCATCCGAAAGTGACGCCGACCACTCAGAAGACGACCATTCCTCTCGTCGCGCTCAATCTGTAGCCCGACCCTCATGCGATATCTTTTCCAATGGAGAGGAATCGTCGGACGCGTCCCCACCTCCTTCTCAACCCTTTGCTTTGTCGGCGGAGCTGGACGATGACTCAGACTCACTGCCTGAGCTTGACGAGGAATGGATTCTCCGTGCTCGTGCCCTTGCCGAAGCAGAGACCTAAGGCCTTCGTTGGATTGGATTTGAACACCATGCCCGGCTTTTCACTGGCCAATTGGCTCCGCGTTTTCGGTTTTTCTGTGATATGAAGCCGCGCGCCTTGCCTTTCGCGCAATGCGCGCTGCCCCCGCCTCGCTGCCTCGACCTTCCCAGTCACTGGTTACTGTCGAAATCGAATATGTTTCCCGGTCTCGGTCGTTTCTGATTTACAGGCATATTAGCGGGCTCTACCTCGTCGGTTGTACAATAGTTCTCGTCGCATCGCATCGCCCGCATACCTGGCTACATACCTCATTGTGCATTAAGAACCCATGTATTTTCTACTCATTAATACGCTGTTGTTGTACATTAGATGTAATTTTCTCCGTGGACCTTGTTGTAATCGAATGTAATGAAAAGTTTGAATAGTTTACTGGACTTCGGTGTCTCCGACTGTACCCTAATGGCATCTGGACTTCGGTTCAGTCTGGTCTAGAGTCTAGAGTTGAGCGCATTCAGATGAGTTGCTTTACAGGCGAGGATGCTTATTCATGAGCCTAATGCTAGTAATAGCAATGCTCAAGTGTTTCACGTCGCCTATATTGAAACGCCAATGCATGGAGTGCGCATGCGCGTTCAAAGTTCACGGACCAAGTATTACTCCAATGAACCATTTCGGAAACACACAGTGAGAGCATGCAAGACACGGAATCCGGAGGCACCAGTCGAACCCCAGGTAGGCGGCTCATGAATACCACAGTACCGCCAGGCGATGTGATGCGGTCACAATGCACTCACGGATTGCAAGATCAGTGCTGCGTGCAAGGTATCACTTTGCGGAACAGCATCGCGGTGAGGTCAAGCGTGGAGTTTTTCGGAGCAAGGGGGGTGAAGTTCGTACACTGCAGGATGTGGCCAGCAAGGGAGTCACAAAAGCAGACGATGAACCATCGGGAAGGCGGGCAGTCAATGTACACAGGTAGAAAATGGGTTAGCAATCCAAAGTGCAAAGAGCGGATACGAGCATAAATTCTCTCGATCTGCGATTTGACGACGGACAGGCTCAGGCTTAGTGACTGTTAAGGCAGGGTCGTATGGCGTGGTGTGCGTGGTGTGCGTGAAGAGTAGAGAAAACAACAACAAGAATCTAGCTGCAATTTACTTCTGGTACGACCACACGTTCCTTAACACTGGAAAAAAAATTGGGATCAGCAATAGCGCCTATGTCAATAAAGAGCACTCGACGCACGTCCAGCTTTCGTCGCGAGCCTGTTAATCGAGTCGTCGCTCTCGCCCTGGGACCGGACCTGCCCGCACAGCGCAAAAGTGGTGGAGGTGCCCAAGGCGCGGCCGTTGCTGTCGACGTCGGCGACGTTAATTTGGACCGAGGCGTGGTCTTTTGAGATGATGAGGCGGTCTGTTGGGTTAATCGACTTTGATTACTACGGGATTTCTAGAGGGGAAAATTTGGATAAGACGGACTGGTTGCCGCGCATTTGCGGGGGACGTAGAGATCGACGAGTTCGTGCTGTTGAGAGCGTTGTTAGCGGCTAGGGTGGAGGAGGAGGAGGTGGGGCACTTTGTCGTTTTCCATTGTAATTGACGGCGGCAGCAAGCAGAGGAAGTTCTAACCTTAACCCTAGGAGAGCATTTGTGTACTGTATAGCTGATCTTCCCTTTGTTTGCCATCAGCGCTGTCACCTTTGGCTATAAAGTCCAATTAATTTGCCGGCTTTTGCTTCCAACATCCATGTCCACAATGATATACAGTTACACCAAGTCCCTAGCTCGTTCCTCCATCCCATTCATCTTTCTCTCTCTTCTCGACGCTACACGATCCTTAAATTGTCTCGACAGGGGGACCTCGTCGTCCCCACCAGCCTTTCCGCTGTCTACTGTCGATAATGAGTCAAAGTCGTGTAAGATCAAGCTCGGTGTGTGGTTTTGGCTCGCTGGACTCGTTCTGGGTTTGGTGAGCTAGGGGCTTTCGGGTCCCCCATGCGCTGGGCGTTGCTGTTGCGGGCGGTTGATGATGTACGATTTTTTTGTGGCGACATTCATCTTCACCCGTTTTCTGGCGCACAAACTTTTGGATATTATGATATGATACGTGGCTTTTCTTTCTTTGATACTGCAATGGTACTGGATACATGTGTCTGTAGGATAATAGTGTGCAATGCAATTTTTTTCTACACTCTCTTCGTCTGTGCTTGGGCTTCTCTACATCAGGCACACAACTTTTTCCCTGTCGTGAAGCATTCAAGAAGCCTGGGTGAGACGACTTCCAACCGAAGAACTGACATTACAGGTAATAGAACTGCACCACGGGATATCGGCGACGTGATAAATTTCAGAAGCGCCATGGATCTAACGAAGGACGGAATGAAGATACGCACGAATGTGCGCTTTGGTGAAGAGCGGTAAAATGCTGCTGGGATGGCGCGACGCCTCTCTAAGCATGCAGAACGGTCTCGGATTTTTCTGCAGTCGAAGGACGGAGCACAAAGGAAATAATAAGGTTCTAATTAACTGTGACGGATCGTACTTAGTGAGCCCGAAAAGGAAATGGAGATTGGCGGTTCTTGTCCTTTGACTTTATTGGCCATGGGTAATCACGGCTCCAACGACCGCCAACTCGTTCCCTCTGAACTCTCCGCCCAAAACCTTTCGATCCACCTCAACTCGGATACCTCGCCTGTAAGTATTCATTTCTCTTCGTTTGACGCGTCGTTGAGCTTGCTTTCGCGTAGAAACTCAACGCTAAAGCGACACCCTTTCATCCCAAGGTTTTCGGACTCTTTCTTCCGTCATTTTCTTTCTTTCTTGCTCACCGTGTTCAACAGCCGGCTCGTTCAGACACCACTACCGCCCAAGTAGGTTCTCCTTCCAGAAGTCTTCTCGAAGACGAGCCGCATTCGAGTGTGAGTTCTTCGTCGTTCTATCTTTACTTCGCATTCATCTGAACAGTTGACCCTACAGCAGGACAGAAACGCCAACACTTCCCACTCTTCAGCCAACAGCTCTTTCCCGATCCCAGAGTCTGCCTTGCCTTGCACCTTTGACACTTCCACCGACTCGAATAATCGTGTTCAGCTCTCCCACTTCTTCCCCTTGCCTCCATCTGATACGCCAGGCTCGCGAAAGGCTTTTGGTTCGGCAGCTCTCTCTGTCAGTGTTGATAATAGATCGTCGTCTTCTCGTACGCCCTCTGTACCGCTCTTCGTTCCTAATTCGCAGCCATCGCCTAATCGTTCGTCAATGGTCTGCCTTTTTTTTTCCTCTTCTTCCATCTCAACTTACAGCCCGCTTCTTGCAGTCGTCTTTCAACCAATCATCTGGCCAAAAAAGCCTCCAAGAGACCCTCGACGCGCTCTGGGCCCCTCCTAAACACGTCCCCGTTCACATCTCCGCGCCCAACACCCCCATCATTGGAGGCATCGGCCGCGGCTACGAATCTTCCGACGAACTCTTGATTGATTTCTCTGACTCTGATGTACCCGTCCTAAACAGTTTCCCCACCATCACCTCCATTGATACCTCCTTCGAATTGAAGAACACTAGCGGAGGGTTCCCTTCTGCGAGTCAATCTGCCGAAGGGTTTTCGTTGCTCGATGGTATTGATATGAAGATAGATAATGAACTTCATGCAGAGAGTTTGACACAGGTAAATGATGCTCTTTTATTTTTCTTGTGAAGATTACGACGGTCAATGCTGATTCTTTCTTTCTTTCTATTGCCTTCTTTCAGATGATCGTCAATCACCCTGAATTAGACTTTGGACCACTTGAATCGTCGTCACCTAAAAGACCGCTTGCCATTGATGTGAGTATCTCTTGGTTCTTTACAGGGTCCGGCCCTGACGGATTGGTTCGTTTAGACTCGAGATCTGCCTGAATCCAACGCCTCCCTCTTGGCCGACAAATCCATTCAATTCACTCCAATCACGTATGCTGATGCAACCAATGTAAGGTTGCTACCTCGGAGTTCATCCGCCAACAAAACTCATCTCACTTTTTTCTTTTCTTTGTAGATCGCGGCTCAATATCCCGAACTTGCCGGAATAGTCCTCACGGAACCTCTCGCTACGCCCGTCCAAGCCAACAGAACTCTCGACCCCGAAGAACCTGAAGAACTCGAGGCAGAAGGTCCCTCCCTCCCGAGCATGGAATTCGAACTACCAGAGACTGCGGCGATGGACGTAGAGGAACCCGCGCGCACTGCGCCCGCACATACTTCGGAGGCGCCGAACTGGGCTCTGGTGCCCGCCTCGCCGGAGGATTACCTCCCGCGTCCTGCCAGCCGTCGGCCCCAGCAGCAGCGCGATGGTGCTGGTAGTGGTCAAGTAGGAGGAGATCGCAGGAGGTCCGGGCGCCGAGGGAGTGCCGGTTTCAGTCCCAGCGGCTACCAGCAAGACCAGAATGAGCTCGATGCGCAGTGGGGGTTCAGCGGTAATCGTAGCGGCAGTGGCGGAGGCGGAGGCGGGGTTGATCGACGTGGTAGCGTGGGTGGTGGAGGCAATCGGCGTAGTAGTGTGGGTGGAGGCGGGGGCGATCGGCGTGGAAGGGGATCGAGACAAGGTGGAGGTGGAGGCGGAGGCCCTCAGCGCCGTGGGTGGTCGCAGGAGCCGAGCCATGGTGGTGGGAAGGACGTGCACGACGTGCCGCCGCATATGCGTCGCGGCGGCGAGGGAGACGATTCGTTTAGTCGTGGCGGTGATAGTTCGTATCGCAGCGACGGTGGTGGTAGGGAGCCTCTGTTGGCAGGCGGAGATGAATGGAGCGGGACGAATCGGGATGCTTGGGGCGCACCAACGCCGGCCAAACAGGCACGCGATGTAGTCGCGCCGCCGCCTGCGCGTCATGAGGCTCCTGGCCCTGCCGCTGAAGTCGATTGGAGTGGCACGAACCGCGACGCTTGGGAGACGTCGGCCGAACAGAAGCAAGATACACGCGCACCACCACCTCCGCCTGCGAGTGTAAATCGCCATGAAGCTTTTGTACACGCAGCCGTAGAAGACAATTGGAACGGGACCAGTCGGGATGCCTGGGCACCTGCCGAGCAGCAACAAGCTGTAGCCCCCCCTCCCCCTGCTCCTGCGGCCCTTGCCGCTGTTGACGATGAATGGAATGCTGCGAGTCGAGATGCATGGGGAGCCCACCCTGAACAGATGCAGGACGTACGGCCGGCGCATGTCGTGAAGACGGGCTCCTCCGCGATCCTACCTGCGAGCGAAGACGAGTGGAGTGGTACTAGTCGTGACGCCTGGGGAGCGCTCGCGCAGAACAAGCCTACTGAGCACCGATCGGCGCCCGAACTGAACGAGAGAAAGCATGAGTCAGCTTCATACAGCGAGGAAGCTGCCCGGGTCGCCAACGAGTGGACCGCCAACCATGATCCTTGGACAAGCGGCGGTGGAGACGAGAACCGCAACCACAGTTGCCGGCAGTCGCAGAAACAGGAAGAGGTGGAGAAGAAATTACAAGCGCCGTCTGGCTTCAACCGCGGTACTCCTTCGCCGTTCCGCGATATGATGAACGATACTCGGAACCCTGACCGCTCCGTCGGTAATGAAAGCTCTTTCTCTGTAAACGTTCTCGATGTCCGTGCGCCGCCGTCGCAAGCTTCCGTTGCGGCTCTTGCTGCTTCTCGTAACACAGGTGTTTCCGGTCCCACCGACAGCAACAGTCTCCCTGCCGAGTTCGACTACTTCTCTTATAGTGACGCGGTTGACTGGACGAACCCTTCTCCCGCCAATCGCTCGCAAAACTCATTCTCGCCGTCGCAACAGCTCGCCGCTCCGACGAACCCGACCTGCGATTTGCCTACACCTGCATTGACCCCACCAGCTGCGCAGCACATCAGCGCTCCCGTGCCGCGCAACATGGATTCCTTTGACTATAGTCAGCAGCCTTCCGACCGCAGCGGGGGCAATGGTAATTGGGGTGGAGGGCATTCCGCGTCGAGGATAGAAAATAGTTATAACAACAGAGGTCGAGAGTCTTTCTCGATGTCGACCTCAAGCGAGAGTAACGATAACTGGGGCGGCGTATCACAGAGTGATTCCGGAGACGGGAACGGTAGTTTCGCGCTTGGCAGGATGAAATCGGACCACTACAGCTCGCGCGAGCGTAAACGTGAACTGTCTGACACACCATGGGGACATTCTGACCTGGATCAAGACTTGAGTTTCGTTGGCGGTGGGGGCAGCGGTCACAGAAGATCCTCGTATGGGGGTGGGCGTGGCGACGACGGGTATGGGGGTCGCGGTGGACAGGATCATGGACGTCGCGGAGATCATCACGAACGTCGCAAACGCGATGAGAATGGCCGACGAGGCTCGGGTGGGTGGAACCAAGATTATCCCGACAACGGTTCCCCTCAGAACTTGAACAAGTATGGCGGAGCGGGACCACTCCCTTCTCCTTATTCTGGGCCCCCGCGAGCCACCAGTTATGGTCATAAGAACTTTCAGCTCCCTCCCGTTGATCATAGCTATTAGTTCTCCGCGTTTTCTGTACTATTACTTTTAGACGAGCTTAAAGCTCCCAACACCGTTCTTTCTTGTTGTCAATTATCGATATCAATTGGTGTCTTGTTCCTTTGACAAACATGAAAACCGACGACTTCTTCTCGCATCTTGTAGCATTACTTACGACGCTTCACACAAGCTATTTCAATTTGAATCCTCGATTTGGAGGTCGATGGAATTGGAACGTGCCCGACACGGCGACGACGCGGTCTCCTGACGCGTTGTTTGCACTTACTTGCAAGATTGTTCTCCCCCCTCTTCAACGACAACCTTACCACCCCACAATGAGCGTGGGGCCTTCCAAGTAAGTAATGGATTGTGAATATACAACTACAGCAGCGGATCGATGGAAGGCATTCTGCCACTCTGCACACATCGAGGAGCATCCCTGTTCCGACGACCTCCTCGTCGTGCCCGAGAGCCTCCCCTCGAATCTGCCAACCCTGATCACGGAGAGTCTGGTGGATCGCGTCGCAGAGAAAGTTGCTCATATCCCCGTCGTTCAACTCGCTCAAATGGACGCCCTCCGTACGCAAGGGAAATGCAACTTGGTCGAGGAAGATCCCCACGACTTTCAAGGAAATATGCATCACCTGTGCCGTCTGTATAGCAAATTCATGGTGGCCACGACCCCGACCCCTGTGAACCCCAAGCCGCCTGAGGCCCTTGTTCGGAGGGCGGTGGATGATTTGTTTGAGCTAGTGTTTCAAACGAGCCGTCATGGTTTTGCGTATTACGCGTGAGTAGTGGATCCTGTTTGTGTATCATTGTCGCAACTCAGTCCAGGTCCTCCATTCAGCATGGAGAGCAAAGTCAACGTGGTCAGATATGACCATCACAACGTGCGCAACGGTCCAAAGCCTGTCGCTACAGCAGACGGCGCTGTACTCCTTTCCTTCCACGATGAGTTCAAGATCCTCAGTAATTTGGGCGATTGGTTCGTGGGCGCAGGACCGGAACTTTCCTTCGCATACGCCCTTAGCTATGTTGAATTCAAAGGCGGACTCAACAACAACGGTCCCCAGGCCATACTCGATAGCGCCGCTCTTCAGGCCGTCCATCGCGCCTGGGGTCTCCCTTTCAAGAGCTACTCATTTAGTATCCATCATAACATTGTCGATGTCATCATCTCATGGTGGGTGCCTTCCGATGATACGGCTGACACTACCGGCTACTCATATCGATATTTCCGCCGAGACAATTGGTTCGCTCTCAGTGACCCATTGGGATGGTTCAAGTTCTATGCTTTTCTGTGCCGCCTTCGCACATATCATTCCACCATTCTGGAACACCTGCGCCGCACCTTGCCTGCGCGCACCGCCAGGCAAGAAGACGTGTTCCATCAGGAAGGCTTGCATCCAATCCCAGAAGGCAGCGGGGGTGGAGGGGGAGCCAGTCATGATGCTGGCCAGCTGCCCATGCCTGGTAATTCACGCGACATGGAGATGACTGACAAGGAAATGATTGCAATGGGTGAAGATGCGTTTTCAGGCAGTCGGCAGGTTTCAGTTGAGGAGTTTTGTCAGGGCGGGCACAGCGACGAGTCTGATGAGGGGGATGAAAGTTGCGAGGATGAAGAGAACATCAAGTTTAGCATCGACATCGAGCGACTGCATGCCTGGCGCAGCGATGTCCCGGACAGCCCCACCCTATACAGCCAATATCACCGGAGTATCGATGAAACTGGCAATGAGAGGGCTGGAGTTTCTACACCACTTTAGCCTTCTTCCTCGACAGGTTGTCACTTGCCCTCTGGCCGTTTCGAGCCTTGCATCGCCGTGGATGCAGCAGAAAAATGTGACACAAACTACAAACACAGTATACGCCTAACCAAATTCTTTCTCTCTTTCTTTTCACCTGGAACCCCTGCTTTCGGGTCATAATGCTCCTGTGTTGCAAGGGTAGACCGCTCCCATTCAGATTCTGCAACAGCTTGGACACTATTGGGGGCTAATTCCGGTGCAATAGCTGGTACGGGTTGAAGTCATTTCATCCAAAATAGAGACAGTGACACTGACCTAAGACTGCGTATTCTGATAGCGACAACCCGGCACAGTCGTTTGTTGTGACATTCGGTATCTCGTTTATTGGGTTGATAACGTCGGTCCCAGAGACTTTGACCTGGGGACCAAAAACCCCGGTTTTATTCGCACTGACGGCGTTGAGAACATTGAGAAAAACTGGACCGAGTCAACGCACTTAATGATGTCCCAAGCGGCTTGTTTGAGCGATGTGTCATTGAGGCGTTCGCCTTCGGGGCCATTTCAAAAACAGAATTGATGTGCTTACAATAAAACGTACCAGCGTAGGCTTGTAGCTTTGCGTACCACTTCACTTTCTTAGTATTGCATAAACGAATCGAATGAAGGTTGATTCTACCTGTGTGAAGACACCTGTTGAAAAGGACTCTCCGTAGCGGGCGAGAATGCTGGAGAAGCCATCAGAACTCGCTCCCTTAGAAACCTGCCAATCGACTCACGCAGATTGAGGGGCGTTAGCGAGCTTGCAGAAATCCAACCAGGCAGCGTCGAATTCAGGCTCATCGTCCTGCAGCAGATCCATTACTTCCATCAGAAACTCCCCTCCGCCAAACGGCATCATGAGATTATAACTGGACGGCAAGGTATTTGAGCTCAGACCTGTAACAGAGAGAAGGCACTCACGAGCCTGCACCTTCTCCTCCTTCGTCGACCATATGAGAAGTAGCGGCGTTCCATCCTACGGCGGCGCCATTTCCAGTGAACAGACCGAATTTGAAACCCCCAATATCTCTCTGGAAACAGAATCAAACCCTGTGCCCCAAGTTGACGATACAATCATACCATCCCAATTCTAATCTTCTCCAGCCATTGTGGGTCATTCTATAAAAAGAAAATTTAAGAGGATATAAGGAGGCAAAAGAGCACTAACAGTGCGTTCCCATTTAGTGAACCAGTTGCCCGCTAATGTGGTCCAGTCGGGACCAATCCGGAGACGACCGGGTCCGGCCGGATCAGGCGGAGGGAAAACCTACAACTCGATCCTCAGCCGCACTGACACTGCACAGACGCAGGACACCGACCTTTCGCAACGGATCCCAAGTCATTATGGTTTCACCGGCTTTTAATGAGAAATCCATGAGGTCTCCAATCAGTTCGTCCGCTAGGGCACGTTCAGTGAATATTCGTCGACATCACAAGAAGAAAGATTACCTGTCAAATAGTAGAAGGGTCGTTTGAGGGTGCTGCCTGCACAAGATACGTCGCTGCGCAAAATGTGGATGTATGGTTCGACTTACCCGCAACTCTGGCCTCCTTCGCGCCGTCTCCCCAGTGGTTCACATTATGCCGGCTACCTATTCCGCGGTCTCAGAAAGTAGATGCAGATGACTTTTCAAAAGGTCGTTACCTAAACCAGCGAACGGACCCGTATGATGAAAGTCGACCTCGGAGAGGTGGCGAGTCATCGCATACGATAGCCGCCAAACATCACTTCGTCCAGTCCGCAGGAAAGACATCCAAAGCCACAGATCTGTCCCGATTTCACCGTTGTCCCAGGCAAACCCACCGACGTCGTATCTCCAGGTGTGGCGTGTCTGATCGCTGGACAAAGTCAGTTTTACGAAGACCACTACTTAGGAGAATGAACTCACTATGTGTGCATGACATCGCCGTGATCCCAGAATCCGTAAAATTGGCGTTGATCGACCTCGGCGACATAGAAATCTAGGAGATCGCCGTGTCGCTTTTCCATCGCAGCTGCGCCTGTCGTAGAAGTGTCGGGCACGTTCCATCGACCTCCAAATAGCTTGTGTGAAGCGTAGAATGCGGGGCTCGCGACGATTTGAGGAACGACGGTCTCAAGGAGGAGTCAGGGCGCGCAGTGAGTTACTCATGGTTGGACTCACATGAACAGAAGCTGATTGAGCCAAAGTTTCGCGTGACGGGGTTGCGGAAACAACCTGGAAAGTCATTTCGTATGATCTCCCAATACCTGTGCTCGGTGTTCATCTCAATGCGCATACACATAATGGAGGGGAGCTAACCTACGGGGTTGGGGTCGGGATCCCCAACATCTTCATAGGCTAAATCAAGCTAAGGGATAAATCAGTAACAGTTTCGAGTAGCAGCAAAAAAAAGATACCCCATGAGCGACCGTGTCGTAATGGCGCATATCAATTGCCGGCCCCTGGAGGCGAGTGAGAAGGACGCTTGTCTTTCTGGTTAACATAAGACTCACTCGTGGACTGTATGCCCACAGTGTGACAGTTGCTGTGTCGGCTGCGGCGCCGCGAATATCCAGCCCTCGAGGAGCACCTTGCCAGAAATCTGATGTGCAAATTCGAGTATAGAACGAGCGAGTGAGTGGCAACTAACCTCTCAAAGCAAAGACAACTCCTCCGCCACTGGCACCACCAACATACCCAAGACCAGAAGCACGAGTTCCAAAACCAGCGTTATTTAAGAAAGACGAAGTTCGCCCGCCTGTTGTCCTTTTTGAGATTGAGAAATACGAGGGAGAGAGCTGGTCAAGGGTGTAGTCGTTCCAGAGAGCAAGCTGGTCAATTTCTCCAGCTACTGAGGCCGGCCATGCGGATAACGGTGGTGTTAACGTCCCATTGAACTGCGGGGTAAGGACAGCAGCAGTGGCGTCACGACGGAGTCCAGACACAACCCGAACGGCCTCGCCCCATACTCCTCCACCCGCAGCGCTGACGAACCGGACGTGGCGATCGTGAACCAAGTCAGTTAGTGGGGTGGAGAATTGAAATCCTAGGCCCTTGATGAAATCTTTGAATTGATCTCCGTCGTATATGAAAAAATGGTTCATGCGTAAAGCGGTGGCACCCGCAGCTATGTAAAAGCGAAGAATGAAAGGCAGAAAGTCGGCATGGTCGGAACCACTGTATTTTCCCGTTACCTGAGGGCGATGGGTCAAACTGAATGGTGTGTATTCGATCGCTTCATACCTTCAGTACAGCTCGAACAGGCCCGCTCTGTTCTACAGTGACCGACTCAACATTGCCGTTCATAGTGACCACGGAAGGTTTGGATCCAGCAAGTTCGGGCTCATCTGGGGCATTTTGAAGAAGCAAAACGAGAGAACCATTTTGAGCTTTTGCCGACCCAGAAAGACTGAGAGAATCAATCAGAGTCGTTCCAGATGTGTTGAACTTGGCTGTTCATGGTCGGCAAAGCATCTCGAAATTTTATACCAAACCCTACCAGTGAATGAACCTGTGGTCACCGTAATACTGACATCTGTCTGAGAAACGGAGACTGGAGATGTCGGCTCTGCAGGCGTTCCTGGTGCCAACTGCAGCGTGTCACTAAGTCCGCTATCCGCCGCAAGACTGTGTCCCGTCCATTTGAGACTTCCATCTGGCCAGCTTCATACCATGTTCGAATGAACTCGAATGGAAATCATGAAAGCAACTCACTATGCCAGGGGCCATGTTTGAACAGGAACTCCTTTTCCTGCGGCCGACACGCGAATTGGAGTGGTCTTGTCTACTTCCCCTCGCGCCCATGGTATTCCAAACGACGTGCCCGTGGGCGTTCCAGCAGGAGCTTCTTGGTCGACCCACCCGAGGCTAACACCATTAGGTGTGGCCATGCTGCCTCAGAGGTTTACTTGTTTTCAATCCGGCGGTGGCTTCTTATTGCTTTGCAGATGTTCATGGCGGACCGACGCGTTCGAAGCGGCGGACACAAGACCGCGCATGTGATGGTTGTTCTTGACAAGTCGCGTCAACCGTCGCGTTCTTGCCGTCATCGCTGCGACTTTGCTACCCCGTTCGTTTGTCGCAGAAGCAAGCAAAAAAAGCAAGACAAAAAAGACCCAAGGCTTTCGGGAGACGGTATTTCTCAAGAGTCAAGACTCATCATATCAAGGATCTTTGGCTGGTCGTCCCACAACGACTTTCGGTGGCGAGCGTCAAGGTGGTCTGCAACCTTTGGTCGGCAAAACCCATATTTAGTCGGCCTTTCTCTCGTCCAGCTGACGACACCGCCGGTCCGCAAGCGGCTTTTCTTGAACGCAAAATTCCAAAAATGCAACGCGCGTGGAAAACAATGTGGCAAGGGTCTCAGAGATGCACAGTGTGCTGCTGAGCGTTTTGCTCGTTGTAGCAGCGCAGCTGCTGCTGAGCGTTGCAGAGGATGATGAACGCGGCTCTCGGTGCAAGTTCACTCTCAATAAGCTCCAATTCGATCTATGTCCTTTGTTTGCAAAACCTCTATCGATATCTTGGGAAGAATCGACCCCACCAACCTTCACGACACATCGATATGCAATGAGCTTTGGGGTGCCTCTGAAGCGGGATAGCACTTTACCAATAGAATTGCAAGTGAGTTGGACTCCATTGAATGTTCCTAACGATATTTGAACATTCGCTGTGCTAGTGTCCGAATGGTAATACTCCTTGGGCTGACTTTTTCTTTGAAACTAACACCATGGCTAAGGAACCTTGATATGCCTTACTATCGAAAATCGACGCCCAGGTCACGACTCAGAGCCAACGAGGATTATTCAAGTTGTTCCTATCGCCGAAGTTGAAGGTAAACATGAAGCCGTGAATCAAGTCCTTTGCTCACGCCCTTCTTCGCTCAGGCTTGAATCCCAAAGCGATATTATTGCCCAAAACACGAGCCAACGACACTCATCGTGAGCTGGAATCAATGTCGACCAATCGATTACTAAAACACTTCAGAGCCTTTGCAAGTCACCTTACACGGTGGGACTTACAATCACAGATCCCAAAAGGCTTCTTTCCGCTTCGCCTGTGATCACAGTGCAGAAGAGGTTCGTGTGTCCCTTCCACCTTGGAATTCCAGCGTATCGTGATTCTTGTTTCGGTCCAACCATTACAGCCAACCCAACCCAAATTCTTCTGGCAATTCAACTCGACGCATACTTTCCTATGGCGCACAAAGCTCGCATGCGCACGGTCCCTACCGCCCGGCGCACCGGGGCAAAAACCTGAGAAACCCGATGCAGATCCACCGGCTACACTTCCTTCTGACCCGGACGCCGATAAGGACGACGGAGAGCAGCTCACCCGTCCACGATCACTCTCGCCGCTTGTTATCCTGTTTTGGATTGCCTTGTTAGTAATTTACAACAAGATGCTCCAACACACGGTTTACTTTTTTGCAGGTCCGCCATTGGTCTGCGATTGATCTACCCATGGCTGTCACGCTGGATTCGGAACGCTACGTTACGCTGGCGATACGCGTCCGCAAATCGCAATAGAAATTTCAAGCCTTCAGTCGTGAATTTGGTGCGGTGGGCGTCCGAAGAGGATCCTGGAGAATACGGTGCAGAAGACAGCTTTATACAAAGCTCCCGTGATGGGGAACAGACTCCACTCAGTCCGACTTTCCAAACATCCGCCAAAGCACAATATGGGACGGCGGGATAGCAATATAGAATAGAGCGAAGCTGTTATATACAACCACACTGAACAATTTCTCATTTGTTTCGATCGGAATGTAGTGTACAAATAGATCAGAGGTTCCTTCACTTGAGAGAATGGATCGGTCAGAATTCCTTATCGCGTTCAAACTCTTCCGCCGCAGTAGCAAGAATATTAGGGGTTGCGTGCCGGTAAGTAGAAACTACTAAGACACTCGATGATTTGGTTGGGTAAAGGCATTACTCTGGATAAAAAAATTCATGCCCAGAAAGTCTCGAAAAAAGAAATGCTACTCTGTTTATCTATCCCGCTCGCACCCGTACTTCGTTCAAGAAATCTATTGCTTCCTTCCGGAAGTTGTCGGGGATAATTTGAACATCGGAATCGGTGAATGTCAACAGGGATGAATCTCCCTCCGTCGAAGGAGTATTCCATTTTGGCCAGAACAGTGCGGATGACGAGTGATTGGTGGGAGCGTTGGGGTCCAGTCTATTGACAAAGCTCACTGAATCGCACAAGTCATCAGCGCCGACGCACCGCACAGAAAGATGGGTGCGTACCAAGTGCATCCATACCGAAGTTGCCCAACGCTGTCGAGTTTGTGAACCAGATGGGACCATCACTGGTGTGAAAAGCACCCAACGGGACATTCATTATCTTTCCCCTCTTATTCACTACATCAAGGTTGTCAAAAATTCAGTCAGGATCAGAGAGTAAGAAGAGCTCACATGTTCCCCATACGTTCTGCCTTGCAGAGGCATGCTGGAGGAAAAAGCGCCGCGGAGATACCTCAAAATCGTCACCTATGAAGGCGGCAATACGCTTGTACTGAGGGCTGGTAGCTTGTGAGTTCTGTGTAGCATGGCTAATGAGTTTAAAATACGAACCCCAGTTGATTCTCCGTCCCAGTGTCAAAAGGAGATCCCTACAGTCAAAAATGAATGAGTGAGGGAAATACGGAAAGTATCCTCATAGCACACCTGGGTGGGATCGTCGGGCCACAGGCGCGAAACCTGGGCTATTTCGACGGGAGTTGCCGTGTATAGGAAACTGGTGTATTCATGAGTTGTAGTTCAGATTTGTGTGCACGTAATCCACAAATTCGTCGGTCGTCCTACGAAACGATCATCACTTAGGAATCGGTGCGAAAACAAATGAAGCGCGACAGACGTAATGTTGAGGGTAGGTAGAGAAAACATACTGCGAGCGGAACAGTCAGTCGCTGAACCGCAGCTGAGTGCGTCCATGAACTCAAACTCACGTTCCTTCGTCGTCGCAGGCAGTCACCAAAACGGGCATCTAGATAGCTGTTAGTGATGCAAAACACACAATAAGTACACTGGCCTTACCTTCCCATACAGTCCCTTCCTAACAGCGGTCCAGGCGTCGGTCTCAATGACATCCCCGTCAATGTGCGGTGCCCAAACCTGGTTGAGGGTCTGATACGAAGTGATGCTCGGGGTGTTGTTCACGGCAGCCATGAGTGTGTCGAACGGAGCGTGCCTCAAACAGTCAAGGGTGCTCTTTGATTTGGTGCAATCTGCCGCTTGTACCAGGGCATCGTACTCAGACTGACCGTCTGATTGAGGACGGATGTGAAATGCAACTCCAGATTGCTGTCCAGAACGTATTCGTTGAGCGGTCATACTGACAAGGAAAATTAAGCCAACACACCAAAAAAATTCCGCGGAACAGAGTATTAGACATGTAACGGTTATTAAGGGAGAGGAAGGACGAGGAGATCGAACCAGCGCTCAGGCCGCCACTACAGTCAATCAGAATACTTTGAACGTCTCATTTTGCGACGGGACGTACAGGACCACCCGAGACGGATCACCTCCGAAGTTTGCAATATGTTTTTGAACCCAACGGAGGGCGAATATCTCTAGAGTCTAATGAATCAATACGCCGGAGAACAATAAGAGGAGGTGCGCACGGTCGCGAAGGCCAATGTTAGTGATGCCAGCAGCGGCTGCCTCCTTGCCCCCAAGAAATCCGAAAGCATTAACGCGATAATTAACGGTGACCGCGATTAGGGGCGACTGCGTGGTAATAGACCTCTCGACCAGCGGTTTGAGATCGTCGGCCCGTGTGTTTCCAACGGAGAAACCACCTACAAAGTCTGCTGTCAATAGTTCGCTCTAGGTGAATTAAATCTTGCATCCGGACCTCCATAGAGCCACTTGCAATTGAAAGATCAATTTCAGTTGTATACTAGTATCTTTCAATCAGGAACGCACCACCAAGACCGGAAGCCGTGCAGATGTTACAAGTTTGGGTTTGAAAACATCAAGCGTCAAACCTATGTACACGGCACCCGAGGAGAATTAGAGGGAACCATTGATAATTTTGCGACCAGCTTACATTCTTCTGAGATCGGTGCAGTCAATCCGGAGATGTTCAACCCAGGCAATGGCCCGAGTGCTTGCTGAGGACAGGCTGGTCCATATTCGGAGGCATTTTGGATTCCTGGAAACGGAATGGGTTCTGTAGGCAGCCGAAATCTTTCGCTTGAAGTCTGAGATTGAGCAGCGGGCAAAAGAAGTGACCGTGAGTTCATACGCGTGTGCAAAGGGAACACCCAAAAATTGTGCGAGATTCCCTTCAACGAAGCCTTGGTACTTCCCGTATGAGAGCGAAACGATTGGAGAATCTGCCACAGTAAGACCAGGTAGGAGGAGGGTAAAGAACGGGATTGAGATGCAAGTTAGAAACATTTTCAAGAATAGGCGATGGGCTGCAATTGAGAATTCGTTCTTTTTTTCAACACATGATATACCTTGATATACTTACTCCCCAACGTAGTATTACATCTTGGGATTCGCCGATCCGCTGCTGCCATATCGGAAATTGGTCAATAGTCAAGGCATCATGTCCGATGATTTGGAGCCGGTCAATAACGCTCAATACGTTGCGATTGATGTCTCTCCTTGTCTCTCTTGCAAGTTGTTTGTGCTTCTCAACAAATGTTGTGGGAGCCAAGGATGTACAGAGTAACTGTGTTTCAAATTGTCAATGAAGCCCTCAGGTTCCGTTGTAGTATAAAGGACAGATCCTCGAGTAAAGCAACGCTTCAGGATGTATGCAAGCGACCTTTTAGGTTCGTGCGCACTGCGGATGTCGGCGAATACCAAGTGGGGAAACAAGCTGCGAAAAGCTTCGAGTAACTCAGTAAGCGGGAATTCTGGAGAGCCGCACGACAGAGAGAGAACCGAAGCTGGGTTCGCGTGCAGGACAGGCGGATTAAATTCGTGGCATGCGCAATGCAGAAAACGCTCAAGACATGGTGGCTCGTAGAAAGCTAGGCGTTGATCTAATCTAATCAAAGCCGATACACAGTCACAAAGTCGCGTTCTCTCTACTCTCATGGCGCTCGCCAGACCTGCTGTAAGGTCGCGTTTATTCTGTCGGTTTATATGCCTCACATTATAATTACTTTCAAGCTTCCGCCCGGTGCCAACCGTATTCTCTTTGTCAAGAATTTGAACTACCAGATCACCGGTGAAGATTTGTACGACCTGTTCGGCAGGTACGGTACCATCCGCCAAATTCGCATCGGAAGTGAGCAAAAGACAAAAGGAACGGCTTTCGTGGTCTTTGACGATGTTATGGATGTTCGTGCTAGCTTCTGGTAATCCTGTTTGAGTCGCTAAGTACCTTACAGGCCAAAAACGCCCTTGACCACTTGAATGGTTTCCATTTGCAAGAGCGATATATCGTCGTATTGTATCATATGCCTGCAAAACAAGATGCAGCCGCTGCCAAGGCTGATCTAGCACGGAGAGAAGAAGAACTTGCTGCACTGAAGAAAAAACATGACATCGGGGACGCCTAATATTCTAATAAAATGCGGCTCTACTACAAAAGTCCGCACTTGTATAACATCACCTCGCTCCTGGGTATATATCCATATTGATTCTTCTCTAGGTTTCTGAGAAGTCCGGGCTGTCGTCAATTCCTTCTGCACGCATCACACCGTTTGTGCAGATGTGGTGCTGGCTTTGGATCAGCTTCGAGGTCAATTATGCTGGTACTTTGCACGTACTATATTGCTGTGGGGACTGGCGGCTACAGTTCGCATAAGATCAGCCATTTCTTGAACCAAATCTGTACGGACTATTGCCAACATGTTCGAATACACGATTGCCCGGTGCAATTCGTGGGGTGTGCTGGGCTGAACTTGCAGCGTACTAAATCACACTTGATCTATGGCCAATCATCGCCGGCGATTTCAACAACCTCTTTGCTAGGCCAGGCGACTTCTCACCTCCTCATCTATCTATATATGCCGAATCAGCCAATTTATTCCGACTGGGAGCGAAAGTGACATACTAAATTCACAGCGTGGCCACACCTATTGAAACGGCAAACCTCGTCAGAACTGAGGACCATGCACGACCAACAGAACCGCTTACTGAGTGTAATAGTTGCGCACTCTACCTGTTAGGTCAGTGTGAATATTTGAACCGTGTCGTCGAAGGTTTACTGACGCCAGTAGCACATCTGCTAGGAGTGGTGAACGGATAATGAATCATGCGTATCGTCCATTCATCGTTTTATAGCCTCGACTGCCTTGGCTCGGCTAACGACGCATGACACATTGCAAACTTTGACGCGATAGCTGATCCACAAAATCCTGAACGTCTGTTTATTCTAGTTACGCGTAATTCGACAAAAGACGTCTGGCAGGCAGCCTCACATTCCACGCCACGACCACGAGCCCATCCAAAAGGCCGTCCCCTTTTCTTGTTTCTTTTTCTCGTCTTGAGAATTATTATTCATGTGAGACGGACTTCCTCCCTTTGTTCGTCACCGACGTCTGTCGGACTGTTAATATGCTTCATGAGCTTGCGCCAACGTCTCCTAGTCGAACGAGGTGCGCATACGACCGCGTAGCTTTCTATCGGAATTCACGCCTGTTCATGCGGTAGTCTAGCACTTCCGTAAATTTTTACAAGTCAATGTTCTTGCCACTTTGTAATTCTCACAAACACCCTCCCGATTTCATTCTGCTAATTGGTAGAGATCTTCAGTTCTCGTGTCCTCACGCTTAACAAGTTCTCCGATTAGCGCACACGACAGACAGATTTACAGTTGCGATGTGCTCTGAACTGCGACAATTTAAATGCCCGTATTTCTGCAAGGACCCACAACTTTTGTACTGGGTTTCAGCAGGGTGCTGCGTCAAACTGCGTTCAAATTTGCCCACTTGTATCACTTCAAGGGACCAGATGTGGCTAAAAAATGTTTCGTTGCAGAGACAGGTACTGTATCGCTGAAGGAGGTCCGCCGCTCCTACCTCCTGACAGACGCTAAGACAAGGTGTCATAATGCCTACAAGTCGACGTCTCGGAGATGAACTTGCGAAGCGAAATTTTTCACTCCGTCAGAATAGATAATATGTTTTTGCCGAAGTGGCCGACTGAACACGCTCGTCGTGTATTCCACAACGACGGTATGATCAAATATGCATGCAAGTAGTCGGCGGCCGGAGGGCACGTCCTGGTTCACGTCCAGATGTCCGTAATCGAGCAGCCAGTGCCAGAGAAGGGATGCCTGAAGCACCCTTTCCCAGCTCACCGAACGCGTAAGGTAAAGTAGGTGAATGCTAGTGACACGATCAAGGTCGATACGCAATTTAAGGTGTAGATGCAAACCTCAAGTCATGCCACTACCTCGTCTAGTTGGTGTCCGTCCCTTCACGGTCTTGATTTTCTGTGCTTCCCCCACCAGTTCTGCAATCAGTTTATTATATGTTTCCGAGTCCTGTTGCAGAGAATCTCGAGTCTGGAGAAGATGTGACAGCAATGCAGATGTGCTGGTGGTTTGTGCGCGCAAAGCGGCGAGATGACTTTCAAGCGAAGAGATGGACTGTATCGCTAGGGATTCTTTCGAGCAAAGTTGAGCTGTTAATTCTTAGAGAAGGATGAAGCATACCTGAATCTAGTGCGATTAGCTCCGCAATCTTCGCGTTATCGATTTCTGGTTTGGGGCCAAATTGTTCTGCTCGGCCGCCAGGTTGTGGGGTTCCCGACCGAGCAGGAGTTGAACCTCCCGGTACAGGATGATTATGCGGTCCCGGTGGAGCAGACATGGGTCGTATCTGTGTCGTGACATGTATTGGAGGCATTGGCTTTCCATTAGCTTGCGGGGGCAGCACTTCGTCAAGGTTGACGGGAATTCCCAGCGCGATCAGATGTTGCCTGCGTGTGCGCGAGCGTGTCCAGTTTGGTGGTTTTGTGGGAGGCGGCGATTGCACGAGCATTGCGTAAAGCTCCCGACTGATAAATACTGTCTACAAGAGGAGAATACAACCGGAATGAAGGCATACCTCTCAGGGTTTATTAGGATTTGGCCGATACCTTCAACCTCCCGAATGCCCTCTTTCGTCGTGACTTGAGATATATCCACGCCCCTCCAGATTGGAGCCAGTATATCGTCTAGCTGCTCGCGCAGATCTGCAGGACTAGGCATTGGATCCAAGTGAAGGGCTTCCCAATTCGTTTGGAACGTCTGAAACGATGGACCGGCTTGCGGAATCTCGTCAAAATCTTCGGATACAGCAAAGCCCCCTCCCGCCGGTTCTTCACCCGCCTCGCCAAAGTCTCCAAAGTCGCCAAAGTCATCATCATCCGTCGCGGTTGGTGGCGCCATCTCCGCAGGTGAACCAAAGTCATCAAAGTCGTCTAATTGGGTGCTGGGGATGGAAAGACTGAAGCTGGGAGGAGGGGAGAGCACTGGTTCCGGCGACCCCCAGACGGAGGCTCCAAAAGTCAAGTCATCTTCGTCCATCATCTAGTTTTTTGAGAGAGACTCAGAGAGTCGCGGTGTAAATAATTGCAGAAATCGGCGCGCGATGTCACACTGTGACACGATGTGACGCGACACGTAAATGTGGATTTATTCGATTTCTCTCTGAGCGACCATGTTGCGCTCCTCGTTCGCAGTTGTCCTCTTCTTCCTCCTCCTCCAACTTGTCTCTGCTCAATTCCAATTCTTTGACGGGATGTTTGGCCAGCAGCGCCATCAGCAGCAGCAGCACCAGTCTGGCGCATCTCAGTGGGCAGCACACCTCGAGAGCGGTTGGTGTATCCTTGGTTCTTGAATTTCAAAGTATTCAAGGCTTTCAGTATCTTGCTCGCAATATCTCTGTCCGGCTACCCTCGATTGCGTAGACGGTCCAGAACGCTGTCCGTGTCCAGATGCCGAAGACATCAAGTGCATTATACCAGACGGAGAAGAAAAAGAGGGCACTGTTGTTTGCGTTCGAGGAACCGATGAATGTCGACAAGTAGAGCGTTTGATGCAGAGGATGAAATAGAGGTGACACTCAATGTTATGGCAGTGAAATTGTACTCACTGTCTGTTTGCAGGGTCATACACGTTAGATTCACTTCCAAGTATAAGTACGTTTATTTATATGAGCAGTGGAAGTTGTAGACCCTGTCTTCGCAGTTGAGCGAATATTAATCTGTCCAGTTGACCGTGGCATGGAGCGTTGGGACTTCTTCAATCTACCTCGACTCCCGGATGCACGGTGGCTGTCATCTGTGCTCTCCAGCAGAAACTACGACTCTGGGCCAGGATGCAAGCTCACGCATTGAGTATCGAATACAGGCGTTGATTTGCCATATGAGCTCGGTAACATTCGCACTAGCTACTACGCGGACACAAGGAATTTTCTCCAACAATGGCAAGACAGACTATTTATGGTGACCTTGACGGCGTCCATCTACTCAGGGCCTTGGAGCGATGAACTCCTATCCGTTGGACCTTAGAGCAGTACTGCTGGCCCCTCAGCAACACAATGTTCAAGAATATAAATAGATGTCTCATGCTCAAGCACTACGAAGTCGCTACAGGTCTCCCTGACCATTGTACGTGTCGAAATTATTTTTTTGAGGCGTACAGGCTGAGTAACAAGAATCTAGATGCCACCAGGGTTCAAAGTCCACAACCGGTCCAATGAGATTATCTTCTGCTCTGTAACCAGCAACAGTCGCGTCGGTGGAAACATCCAAGAGTACGAGATAAAACCCTTTCAACACAAAGAATGGGCTCGGGACGGCTGGGAGGATGTCTCAATCCGAAACAAGCAGAACACGCACAAGTCAGCTCTCTGGATCAACCGCGGCGGCCCAGCACTCGTCCATTTCGATGGTTTTGACAAACCATTCACAATCTACAACGACTATCGCCCCGACCCCGGCTTCGCCATCAACAACCTCTCGCACCGCACCATCCTTTGCTTCATTTCGAACAACACTCGACCTGGCGGCAACTCTGCCTGGTTTCCGGTTCCCCCAGGTCAAGAGAAGACAGTGTCGCGTTTAGGCTGGGAGGCTCTTGCTTTCAAAGACCAGGACGACAAGCAGCGCAAAGGCGAGTTTGTCGATAATAAAGGCAGGCTTGTTCGTATCGACTTTCATGGCTTCGACGAGGACCTGGTAGTCCACGAGGCTCCTGACGATTTTATCGCTACTGAGCACTTCGAGGAGGCGATCCGCATTGCGGATCGGAGCTATGCTTCTGGGGACTCGAGGGCTTCTCGCCCCGGTGGACTCACTGCGTCCATATACAAGTGCGACACGCTCGAATTCTATTCTACCGGTGCGTCAGTACGACTTCATTTCGAACCATGCATCTAACTATTTCATGCCCACCAGGCAAGAAAGGTCTCAGTCTTGGAGACCACAACCAGATATACGTCCTCGGATGCCTCATCAACCATCTCAAGTACGGTTTGGCTGAACCAGGCGTCGTGGTATCAGTGACTCCGGACTGGGTCAAAGTCGCCGCATACAGCTGTGAATTCGACGGCATTGTCGTTCTTGGGTTTCCGACCAAGGCCATCGACCTTGTTGCACCCGACAAAAAACGCCCCACTGTTGGCACCCGCCTACTCGTGGTGTCCCAATTCACGTACAGAGGAAACAATCCCAACACGCAGGGGGTGCAAGGCGATATCACTATGGGGCCAAAATCTCGAGGTGAGTGAGTACATACGCGCAGCAAACATCTAAATATGAATTCTCTATGCGACAACTAGACGTGTGGTACAACTTCCATCCGCTGGTTGCACAATTCGTTTCGGATGACTCTCATGCCGCACTGTGGCAGGAGCGCATGGCGGAAATCGACGAACACTTATGGGAGGAGACTGCGGAGTCCTGGATTGCCTGGAAGGTAAGCCCACTCTGAACAAAGTTCGTTGCCTTCACTCATCGAAAATCTCAGGCGCGGCACGGCGAGCAGTACTTCCGCCTTGGGTGCCCCACAAAGATACAAGACATCGCAAGTGTCCATCCCGACAATTCGCTTCCTGCTTATACTCCTTGAATGCGTCGTCCGGAACCAGAAAGATTCAAATTGTTCCTACAACACCAGGGGGAAGTAACAAATCAAGAAAGGCGTATCAAAGTCGTGATAAAGGCCGGGATTATGGACCAGAAGAGTAAGGAATATAGGTGGTCTAGATAGATTGTGGCTAGAGATGGTCAAAGCATGTGGAAAAAGAAATGAAGCATTGTATGTAACCGAGCGCGAACACCTCAATCTTCGTCGACTAGCAGTTCGTCCGCCTCTTCCACCAGGCGCTGCCGTAGCTCACGGCGCTCTGCATCGGAAACCCTAGGCGTAACCCGAGTATTCCGAGTCAATATAATGGCAGACCGGCGAGGGGTGGGTGTGGTGCCATACAAACGCTCCGTAGCTGACTTGCCCGGCGTGCAAGGCATGGAATTAGCCGTCGCGAGACTGGCACTTGGCGAGCAAAGACGCGCTTTGATGTCGGAAGGCGTCGGGGCCGTGACGGACTTGCGGGGCTTCCGCCGTGGCACAGCGTTCTCTTTCTCCCCATCCTTCTGCGGCGTACCCGGAGTGTCCGTGTCGGGGGTGGCAGGGTAGGACGTAATGATGTACACGTCCTGGAAGACAACGAATCCGGGGTAATGAATGGATTGTGGGTCGACCGGGGGAGGAAGATCGCGTGGTGTTTGAGTAACGCCGGTCGCAGCAGGGGACTGAGTGCTTGACGGGCGGGAGGAAAAGTAGTCGGCCGCCGCCAAATCGTCGCCGCTACTTGACGAAGAAAACGCGTCGGAAATCGCGTTCTGACGCGTCAATTGCGGCGAGGCAGGGTTGGCAGAAGGACTGAGAGATGCTGACGCGTGGGTGGGGGAGTTTTTTGGTGGCCCAAAGTCGAGCTTCTTGACAGGGCTATCACCGTCTGAGTTACGCTTGACAGAGATAGCCCTGACGCGAACTGACCGTCGCGGCGAAAGACGGAAACCCTCCTCCTCAAGAATTCTACGCTTTTGGGGACTGAAAAGACCGGGTGTGCCTGGGGAATGGACGCGTTTGTTGGGTCTGTCTGGTAGATTGGGGTTTGGGGGGAGGAAGGCGTCGAGTGGCAAGTCCATGAGCGGACCCGGACGGCGAGTTCGAGCTGAGGATGAGGCTTTGGGCATGGCTAAAATGGATAGCGAGGGCGATGGTGGGGGTAAAAGGCAAGGGGGAAAACGGCCAACACGCCCACGCATCGCGACCCCTACTCCACGTGCTGCCACCAAGACCCCGGTCACCTTTTTTTCTCATGCAGACCCGGGACACTCCAGCTACCCATTGTCTACTCTAAATATTACAAGATCGAATGTACAATACTTTTACAAGAGCTGATTCACGCTCCAACAGCAACGGGCATCACCACGTCGAATACCCCAGTCCCCGAGAGACTGGGTCGACCAAGAACAATGTTTCCTGACGGAGTTGTTAGGTCGTCGAAATCGCCATACAAGGTCGCGTCGGAGAGGAATGATGCTGTCGTTTCATACGACGCCTTCAGCAGTGGGGAGGAGTTGGCCGCAATGCCTGTACGGTTGAAAGGTTTGTAGCCACCATCAAATGTCTGGATTGAGATGTAAATTGCTGAAGAAGCGATGATGGGTTCACGTACCATGTAATCAGCAATAAGTTCCAGATGTCTTTGGTCGACCTGGATCTTGTATGCGCCGAATACGGAACTCATTTCGCGCAAAATCGCGGCGCGGGCCATCTCAACGCCGTAGGTCTTGAGGATCGCATAAATGTCGTTGGAATATATATCGTCTTCCTCGAGGATGGTTTCATCCGAACCGGCACTGAATTGCCATAGACCTTGGAAGTTGGAGCCATTGGTCGTGAGCTAGAAACTATGCTTCAACTCAAAACATCCAAACAAGTACACTGCACTTACCTTGACCTGTGCCTGGCCCTTTTCCCTGCTCTGGAAACAATCGGTGATGCCCGGTATCTCTCGAATAATAGTTGCTCGACATGTGCGCTCAAGAATGCCAACCAGCAATAGTTTAGGCATATCTGGCCGGAACTAGACAAAATCAATGAATATGCGACATCGACGCAATACCAGAGACTACCTCGAGTTGGAAGGTGCACTTCGAATCGTCAAACGAGAATGAGGTGGCGTGTTGCAGGTTTCTCGTGAAGGCGTCCGAAACGACCGATACCCGTTTGGCCATTGACATGCTCTGCAGCTTCTTCTTGGGCACCTTGGGAGCATCTGCATCAGCATCCGAGGCGTAGGCAGCTTCAATATCGGCGTTGTTGAGAGCTTCCTCCCCATCCTCCTCGTCCTCGTCATCACTGTATGTTGCTTGTTGCTTCTTTTGCCGAGCGCGTTTCTCGTCATCCGCGTCCCCGTCACCCGCCTCGCTTTCGTCGTCATCGTCTTTCTTCTTCCCCTTTGTTTTTGGCTCGCCGTCGCCGTCGTCATCTCCTTCGACCTCCCCAGCGGCCGGCTTCACCTGTTTACCTTTCCCAAGTTCCCGTATCTGACTCCTGAGGTCTGCATCCAACTTCTTCATCTCTGCCTGCATCTCCTTCTTCAACGTCAAGGGGAACTTAGTTCCAAAGGAGAGTAGAATCTCTATGGGGTCAATGTCGTACTCTGAGAGGTACTCCTTCTTAGGGTAAAACGATAGATCGATAGTGAACTGAGTGCGTCGGGCTTCGCCTTCGACTATCAGTCGTTCCCGTACGCTCACATCCTGAACGACTTGTGCAAGGGTAACGCGACTGGCACGCTTGCAGAAGACATCAATATCTTCGTCTGTAACACCCGGACAGACGGTCATGGACATGGACGGTGTTTTTGGCTTTTGCGAAGCCGTCATGACGATTTCACGAAGACGGGGAATACCCAAAGTGACATTAGCAGCACCATGTCCTGTAAAGGGACTCGGTCATATTCGTCATCCACTGTTAAGAACGGATACACACCTGCAAAATGGAAAGTGTTGAGGGTCATCTGAGTCGAAGGCTCGCCGACACTGAGAAAGATGAGGAAGACGAATAGGAATGGAAGCGGAGGAATGTACCCTTGGGACGCCAACAGCCCCACGGCCTCTCCAGGTTCTACCAAACTCCGCATGTACTTGACGTTCATCAACATTCGGAACTGGCTAGGGTTTACCGGTTTGCGGAGGCTGCTGAACAAAGCCTCCTCATCCTTTTCGAGAAGATGATCCGGATTCGTCTTGATGTACTTATCCACAGCTGCAGCGAAACCTTCCGAAGTGCTGCCCAGGAAACGGCTGGGACTATGCATGGAGAGGACGGGGTCATAGCTATCCCGCTTCGCAGGCGTGGTCTTGTCAGGACGAACGTTAGACTTCTTGAGGACCTTCTTCATGTACTTCGGCGCCGTTTCGAGTTCAACAACTCCCTCGAGGGCACGAGGCCTCAAAATATTGATGAATGAAAGCTCATTCTGGGCGATGAACTGGAACTGCTGAAGATGCTTTTGTTTCGTCACATCGAGTGCATCCCCACCGTATTGGAACTGGTATATAGCAGAGTCGCTGCCGCGAACGGTGTGATCATAGTGGACTCGGATCCCCTCCAGATGCTTGATCAAACAGCGCTGCAGATACCCGGACCGCGATGTTTTCACTGCAGTATCAATGAGCCCTTCTCTACCAGCCATACAGTGGAAATAAAATTCTTGAGGCTTGATGCCCGTCAAGAACCGACTCGCCACATAGCCACCGGCGATGGCCTTCGTCTCGAACGCCCGGAATGACGGGAGCGTCTTGCCACTGACCATCACAGGCACTCGACGACCCTCGAGCTCCTGCTGTCCCAAAGCGCAAGATATCTGCCTTGCGTTCACGGCACTTCCTTTGGCCCCGGAAAGAGTCATAGTTTGCATGTGGTTGTGAGGGAACTTTCGCAGGAGACCATTAGGCATGCATTTCTTGGTGATGTCTTCAGTCATCTTGGAAAGCTTCGTCTTGACAGTCATGTCTAGTCCGGCCATCTTGTTGTCGTCTCGTAGAACCTCGCGGAGTAGAGATGTCAATGCGGAAGGGACTTCTTTCTTTGGCGTGTCTTTGAGCGACGGGAAGTTTTCGATTGCACCTTCCGTGCCCCAGTTCTTCCCCTGCGCCAAAATGTCTTTGCGCCATGCATTCCCCTGAGGCGTCAATGTTAGGTCGTCCATGCGACAGGTGAATGCTCGATGCTGGAGGAACTTCGTGAATAGTCGACTGAGGATTCCAAGCAGTTTTCCTGCTGTGTCGGCCCCATACAGCTCATAGACCGAGTGAACCACACCATAGTCGGATGCACCGAACGCGGCTTTATCCAAAACCCCGCATAGCAATTCGCCGTCCATGAAAATAACCTTGTCCTCCTTGGAATCGCCACCCCAAAGGTGACCAGGAACTTTAGTTCCGGCGTCGAGGTTGAGACCCTCAAAGTTATTGGGAGTGATATTCTTGAGTACCGTTGAGATCTGGACATAGTGAGTACCGAAAAGCGGTGTGTAGATAAGGTATATCACTCACGATCTGCTTACCAGTCCACATTGGAACTGGCCTCCAAATAGTAGGAGGTAACGTAACCAATCGCGAGTGGTCGTCGACCTCATCCTCCGGACGCAGAGCACCGTATAGTAACTGGAAATATTCTTCGCGGGTAAAGAACGCGTCTTGGCTTGTCATCCAGACTCCTGCAACGACATGATCCTGGATGAGGCCACGGAGAGGGTTTCCGGAGGTTGGTACAAGATACTGATTATCCGTATTAGCGATCATCATTGCTTCCGCACGAGACACCTGGTTTTCTGAGATGCCAGTATGAACGATGGATAGTATGACAAACGACACGCAAACTTACGAGGGAAGTGAATATTCATTTCGTCACCGTCGAAATCAGCTAAGTAT
The DNA here is from genome assembly GCA_037176885.1 of Favolaschia claudopus. Classification (NCBI taxonomy): domain Eukaryota; kingdom Fungi; phylum Basidiomycota; class Agaricomycetes; order Agaricales; family Mycenaceae; genus Favolaschia; species Favolaschia claudopus. The sequence continues at coordinate 1,804,023 of JAWWNJ010000002.1, forward strand.
CCGAGCATTCAGGATACGAATTCTTCGAACAAGGACGGGCTTACCGTTGTACGAATTGCTACAACAACTCGTCAGATCGATTAAGTTGACAGATGTAAGAGACGAACCAGTTTGCGTAGTGCATACGAATCGTTTTCTCTCCTTTCAGTACTCGAGCTCTATGAGCCATCATACTGGGCTTGTGTAGCGTTGGTTGTCGGTTCAGAATTAAAATATCTCCATCCCGAAGGTGCCTGTATACTTTCTTGTTGATCGCAGGCGTGCGGGTGAACAAACCACGCCTTCCAAACCCTCCATGTTCATTCTCGTTTGGAGTCAGCAACTGATTCGCTATCGCCGTCCGTTGCTCCACAGTCAGCTTGTCGAGCAATACTTGATGCCCATCTTCGTACTCGACCAATGTTGCCCCCGGATAGCCCTTAGTTCCGGTGATGACCCTCTGCCGCATCTCATGGAAATTGGCGGGTGTGACAGGTTCAGGGAAGGTCAATTTTTGAGCGAATACCGGTGGTACTCCGATTTCATTGGGCTCGATGTTCACGTCGGGCGAAATAACTGACCGGGCCGCGTAATTGACACGTTTACCCTGTCAAAAATGCTATGAAAAATCGTGCAGTCGTAGAGGAATGGTCATTTTACCATCATATGTTTGCGGAAAAGCCCTTCCTTCTTCTCGAGCCCTTGTTTAACCCCGGCAGGCGGCAGCTTTCCCATTCGCATGGGAGTAGGATTCTTGCTACTGTCCATGAAGCTGTTGACATCGACTTGTAGCTGCACCAAAGACTCCAAAAGTTGGCCCATGACTTTTTTCCTCAGCACATCATCAAAGTCAGGAGTCTTCTGCGATGCAGCACGGAGGTCGATATTCAGGTCGCGTAACCTATACGACGTTCTGAGAACCTTCTCCAGGAGTTCATTCTGGGGGTGTTCGAAGAGCTTGTCGGCCATTTTGGCGGCAGGTCGGAAGCGGGTGGGCGCAACAGGCACGACTTCGAGGAAGAACATGTCAGCGGAAGCGAAAGAGAGCCCATCCTTCGACAGTGGGGCAAAGGGTCCGTGCCGTCCATAGAGTAATGAACACATAACGGCTTCGTTCTTAAAGAGACGGCGGAGATGGGCTCGACATTCCTCAGGGGCCATGATGCGCTCGTTGCGCCCCCGCATTGTCTTCTTGACCTGGCCGTTGGCTGCTCTGGGAAGATCAGCATCCTTCGCCTTCGCCTTCTGCCTGGCTACTTCTTCCTCGTCCTCGTCCTTGTCATCGTCGTCGTCCGGTTCCTCTTCGTCCCCGTCTTCCTCAGATGCAGGATCGCCCATTTCGACATCGGAGTCTTCGGTCGCCTGTTGCCGTTTTTCAGCCTGGAGTTTCGCCATTCTTCCAGCCTGCTCAGCCAGCAGAACATCAGGCCGCTTCCGACGGATCTGCGCCTTTTGTTTCTTCGAGAGATCATATTCGACCACCTTGGTGTAGCCTTCTTTTCGGAAGGTATACCCCGGGCTATGAAAATGAGATCGGAGTCAGGGTACAAAAAATGAATGAGGCACCTGCCGCATCCCTCATTCTGACATTTGCCCATGTACGAGACCTTTAGAAACTCGTGGATGAGATCCTTCCGCGTCTTATATACCAGCCCATCTTTGTAATGATCGCGTTTGCTTGCGGGTGCACGAGCGAGGTGTATCTTGACATACAGATTCAATCGTCCCACAAACTGCTCCACCGTCTCGTCCGGCATAGAGATCCCCTTGCTTTCCTCTTCGCTGTCAGATAGATCTTCACCGTCTGATACTCTTGGACCTTGACGTTTCTTAACAACTTTCTTTTTTTTCGTCTTCACTCGCATCTGCATATCGTCCACACCTTGCGCCGCGTCCAACAATCCCCGCTCAAGAAGCCGAAACTTTGCTTCGTATTTAGCGAGCTTGAAACAATGTTAATGAAGGTCTATTTGACGCGTTCAGCAACTTGGAATCATGCGCACCGTTGGCCGGTTAAGTTTGAATTTGTGGCAAAACAGGCATGTGTCGCGCAAGAGGTTGTACATATTGCCCATGAACAAGGGATGAAAGACCGGAGCCGGGAGTTCGATATGCCCAAAATGTCCAGGACATGTATAGAATGTGAGGCTGCATGTTCCGCAACTGTTCGAGCATAAATTTTCGTCTATATCGCCAAAACAATAGCACAACACACATATCATGTCGATCAGTAGGGCCAAGTGAAGGGTCGTATAAACCGCCTGCGTTCGGTCGATTTAGGTCGTCCAGAAGGTTCACATTAACGATCTGCTTGACGGATATCCGGCGAACATCCTCGGAAGTGAGAAACGAGAACGAGACGCCGGAGACGGTGGACGGGAGACTGTGTGCAATGTTCATGGCAATCACAGCGCCAACGCGCTCGAAGGCAAGGGCTCAACGTCGTCCGTGCGCGTTGGCAGCAACTTTCGCTAATGCCAACTTTTTAAGGATCAGTGGCAGTGCGCACGCCACCAGCAAAGATTACGTCCTGATCAGCAAAGACAACGAAAGAAATTATTTCCACTGCTTGTGGGTGATGATACATATTCTCAACAGCAGAGCAGAGATACAGATAAATGAACTAAAGGACCCCAAACTCTTTTGCGCTCAGATAAGTTCCGCTGCATTCACCGGCATTTCATCCTGCAGAAGGGGACATTAGCGCGACGGACACGAAAACAAGACGGATACGTACGATCTGGGTGCTGTAGAATTGTTCTAAAAAAGGTCAGCCTCATACTACAAATTTCAAGGGAGGATATTTACCAATATCGCGTAAGATACGAACGTCGTCGACCGTGACGAACTAACAAACAATTCAGCCGCTGCCTGAACCGCAGACAATTCACGTACGTTGATTGCAACACCCTTGCGTCCGAAACGGCCAGAACGACCGATACGGTGGATGTAGTTTTCACGATTTCTGGACCGCTGTCAATATGTGCGAGGAAGAACAAAACTGAGACATACGCTGGCAAGTCGTAGTTGATGACCAGCGAAACCTGTTGGACGTCGATGCCGCGAGCCCAAACATCCGTGGTAATGAGAACCCGCCTGTAAGATATGAAGATGTCTCCAGGAAGTTGCACAAAATGGGAACTCACGATGTTCCCCCACGGAACTCTGCCATGATCGCATCTCGCTCCTTCTGAGCCATCTCACCGTGCATCGACGAAACGGTGAAATTCGATGAGCGCATTTTCTCTGTCAACCAGTCGACCTATACAGTGTGTGAGTACTCGCACATGACATTGAGAGCGGGGAGACTAGCCTTGCGGCGAGTGTTGCAGAATATTACGGCTTGCGTAATTGTAAGGGTGTCGTAGAGGTCACAGAGAGTGTCGAATTTCCAGTCCTCCTTCTCCACCGCCACGAAGAACTGCTTGATCCCTTCCAGCGTCAACTCGTCACGCTTGACGAGAATGCGGATGGGGTCGGTCATGAATTTGGTCGTCATCTCCAGCACGTCGTACGGGAGTGTAGCGCTGAGGAGTACGACTTGAGTCGCAGGGGGGAGATAGCGGTAGACGTCGTATATCTGGTCCTTGAAGCCCTTGTTGAGTAGCTCATCAGCTTCGTCAAGGACCAGCATCTTGATATTCCGTGTACGCAGACTCCGTCTCCGTATCATATCAAATACACGTCCCGGAGTACCAGAGACGACATGCTGGCCGTACTCGAGTTTTCGAATATCCTCGCCGATGGAAGTCCCACCAATGCACGCGTGACATTGGACGTTCATGTAGTCGCCTAAAGCGAGCACAACGGACTGAATCTGAGTCGCAAGTTCACGTGTCGGTGAAAGGACAAGAGCTTGCGTCTCGCGGACGGTGACATCGATGGATTGAAGGATGGAGATGGAGAACGTCGCAGTTTTACCGGTACCAGATTGAGCTTGGGCTATGACATCCCTGCCCTGCGTTATGGGCAAAATAGCGCGCTGCTGGATAGCAGAGGGCTTTTCAAAGTCTAGAACGTGTTCAGTGAGTATCGTTACTGGGCTCCGCGAGATCAACTAGACGCACTGTACGCGTATATGCCGCGAATAAGGTCTTCCTTCAACCCCAGGTCATCGAACGTAGACACAACGGAAACAGCCTCGGAGGACTCGAATACGAGCTTGTCGTCGCCTGGGTTGATGCCTAGACAATAAACTTGAGGGAGAGATACGAAGAATTGAGTAGCAAAGCATACCAGCCATTTTGGTTTGAAGGAAAGGCAGATCAGCAGAGGGATCAGCGGAGTTTGAAAGACTTGGTCGTTTTCGTCCACCATCACCATGGACTCTGTTATCGAGCTACAGCGCCAGACTCACGAGGAGATTGAGCGCTTCGAGCGCGCACTGTACACCCTTCTCTCCCGAAACACTCCTACCCATGAACAGCGACTGCAGACTGAGCACAAGTCTGCTCAGGTTTTGGACCGGATATCGTCTCGGGTAATTTCTTTGAACAGCATGTACGAGGACGAGGACCGCAGGCGCGCAGAAATCGACCTTCTCTCAGCACCCACCAACCAGAACGATCTCTCCGAGTTTTACGCGCGGTTGGTCAAAATACAGGAACACCACGCCAAGTACCCTGATTCCGTCGCAGGAGGGTTTGATCTCGAGTTGGCCGTCCTTCTCGAGGAGTACAACCAAGACGGGGTAGATGAGGAGTTTGAGGAGGAAGACCGTGCGTTTATTGGTACTCTGTACGCGCTTTCGCCCTTCATCTCTGTCCACAGCTATCTCGCTCTTGTTTTCTGGCGAAGAGTCATACGGCAAATATGTCGACTTGTACGCCAACCATACCGCGTTTTGCAATCTGAAAAACATTGGCAAGCGCCCCGGCTACCTACAGTATCTCGACCTGCTCCTCTTGGCTCAATCCGGACAAGTCCACCGCGACTTGGGCAAGGATACGCGCTTTACAAAGGACTTTGAAATGTGAGTCGGCTTTCTGCTGCGAATTACACTGCTACAATTCGTCCAGATACATAAAAAATCTTCACACATACCTGCTGTCCTTCGCCAAGAAAGCTATGCCCTTGACGGATATTGACTCACAGCAACAAGAGGCGGCGGAGGAGTTTGAGCAGAAGTGGGAAGCTGATGAGATTAAGGGCTGGGAAGAGAACACGCCGAAGGCACCTGCGAATGGGAAGGAAAGCGACGGTATCTGGTGTGCGGCCTGTAAGTGTTCAAAGATCTTATTGCCTCCGCCTGCCCTAAAATGTATCCAGGTCAAAAGAACTACACCAAGCAGACTGTATACGATGCACACTTGACCTCCAAAAAACACATCAAAGCTGAAGCCAAGATGGCCGATGGCGGCTCGGCTGCACCCCCTTCCAACCCCAACGGAACGAACACCAAAACACCCGCCTCCGCCCAGTCCTCCGCAAAATTCCGCATCCAAGCCACCGCGCGGCTAACCGCACTCACAACCTCCCTTCTCGCCACCCTCGCACCTATACTGAACGACACCAAATCTAACGTCGAACGACGGTTCTCATTGACCGCGCGCGAGCGTGAGCAAGAGCTACTAGATGCCGCTAAGCCACCCCCGCCACCTGCGCCGACAAAGGACGGCGCACCAGAAGAGGAGGAGGAGGAGCGCATCTACAATCCTTTGAAACTTCCTCTTGGTTGGGATGGCAAACCTATTCCGTATTGGTTATACAAACTACACGGATTGGGCGTCGAGTATCGTTGTGAAATATGTTCGGATCATGTATACATGGGCCGCAAAAACTTTGACCGGCATTTCCAGGTACTTCTTTTGTTTCGTCTCAATCCTGTGTACTTATTGGAGCAGGAATCCCGGCATGCGTTTGGCATGCGCGCGCTTGGACTGCCAAACACCAAGCACTTCCATGAGATTACTCGAATCGAGGATGCACTTTCGCGTATGTCCATCTTTGTCTTTCTCTGAATTCACGCTGTATCTTCTTCCACAGTGGCCGAAAAGCTGAAGCAGGAAGGTCGTCACGAGATCTTCGAGCAAGAAACCATGGAGGAGCTGGAGGACGACGAGGGTAACGTATACAACCGCAAAACGTACGAGGACCTCAAAAAGCAAGGTATCATCTAGTCGTGCTGTTGAATCTATTCTTGTTTTGCAACGAAGGCGGTTGCTGTATCGCATTAATCCGGACCATTAAAACTCGTCTACGGAAGTACATTTCGTCCCTTTCGTCCCAGTCATTCTCCCGACTTTTTCCGCGGCGGAGGTGGAGGCGGTGGTGATTTTTTGGCCGCTGCTGCCTTGACGGGCGAAATTGGTGTTTGGAGTGTGAGAGCGTCCGTGTATAAATGTTCGTCGGACGAGGATGAAGAGGAAAGGGGTGACTCGGCAGGAGAATCGAAAGGATTCGTGTTGCCGGGCTTCATATTTCTAAGCTCTGCCATGGAGATTGCGCCGTTCGGATTCTCTGTGCAGAGGCTCAGGCGAGGTATCCCTGACGGAATTGCAGCACGTACCTGGTCCTTCCCACCAAGCAGCATCATCCGAGCTCGGGGGTGGCACTGTTTCTTGTGATCAGCGATCTACGTGTTAGACATTTTGTGGTGGACGTACAATCTTCTCCGAGCGTGGCTGGCAATGCCATTGCAGCCAACTTGTCGTCTAGTTTCTCGCCTGGAGCCGTCGAGACAACGCTCTGCAGCAATAGCTGCTGTAATGCCGCACGCTTGACTATATCGATCGTTCTAATGGCGACTCGGAAGATCGCGAAGACTGGCGAGATTTGAGAACATTGACTGGACTGGGAGAAGGCGGCACGCACCAGGCTTATGGTCCGACCCTTTCAACTCCGCACGCGAATACACTGAAAGGTCGAGCGAGTCTCCTCGGTACAGAATGCGATCTTCAAACTACACATCAACTTCTGGTCTGGACAAGAAAATGCAAACAGCCGACCTGTCCACGCCGGTATTCGCATCTTCTCGCTCGTATCATAATTATCCGTCCCAAGATCATATCTGTAAGTTGGACGGAACAGTAGCGGGCCTTCATCGTAGCCAGTAAACGCAGCCCCGCTATCAATGGCCTGCCGAAGCTTCGATTGTTCTCAGTTATTAACATCATCGTACTTGGAAATTCGCATTATTACGAACCTGGTCCCCCGCAAGCAACGAGTCGAAATCGTCTGATGCTGCCAACGAGCGCACAGTGTCATTATCGAAATCTATCCGGTAGTTGGTGTCCGCGAGCCAAATGACATTGCTTCATGGGTCGATAAGCTTTGAGAAACTGGGTCAAGAGAGAGAGAAAATGCCTACTCATGGCTAGCGATCGTCTTTCCCTTCTGGAAATGCAGCCCACTAACAATCGTTCGGTAGTCCGTATTGCGCTCCTCGACGTTCGCGTGTCCGGCAGCGAGGTGGGCAGTGAGGAAACAGAAACTCGTGTCTTGGTAGTCCAACCGAACGCCAACCGCGCCTTTGTTGCCGGACATCCCGCGCAGTCCAGTCTACGTTAATCGCCATAAGTCTTCCAATGGAATAATAACATTGCCTGCGCGACGAACTTTTCGTGAAGCTGCCTCTACATTACGCATCACTGCAGTCAAATCTGACTTAACGAGCACTAGCAGCGCCGTGCCAACTAACTGGTCGCTTCTAAGGAGGGTGTAGCTAGCTTTTTTGTTGGGTCGGCGATCAAGAGTATCTAATATTCGTGATTCCCAAACACGTCTTCAAGGTCATGTCAGTTGGTTAGTTGATGCATCGAGGGGAAACAACGAACCGCTTCTCAGGATCAGTCTGGACTATTTGTTGTGCTGTTAGAGGCACGATTTCCTGGAATCCAAGAACAATCATGTCCGGCTCGGCGACACCTTGCAACAGCATTATACGAGGGATGCCAGCTTTTTTAAGAAACTCACTCACCATCTCGAGGAAATAGCCACGGAAGCAACGATTCCGATGGAGGCTAGAGGGCTTCCGTGAGTATGAATAAATAAACAAAGAAATTCGGGCAAAGTGACTAACTCGACCATTCAGATTCCAGGTCCCCACGAACATAGCGATTTGCTTCGTGGAAGAATACTCCTTCACCCTGTCCCAACAGCTCAGGATTAACATCAGCACGAAAACCTGCTCGACGGGCAACTTGCCGATTTTCCAGCGCAACCCGTACGGAGTCATGAATGGGGTCAAATATCGTTACAGATCTCTGATGGCTCATGTTGCCCTTCGAAAGGGTTAAAATAAGACCTGGTCATAGTACAACAGATCTGCTCACGAGAAACATATCAATCGCACTCTGCTTCCCCTTATCCTGAAAGTTGTTGATATATGCGCGGGACACGCTTTTCGTGGCATCGGATAAAACACCAGCCAAGGTACGTTTACCGCTTCTCGTGAAGCTGGTGTTCAAGGCGCCTGTACCGGCGTATATCCTGGAGAGAGCATCGCCGTTTTCCGCCCACAGCTCGCGGTGATGTGTCCAGAGTGAATGGGAGTGGATCCATTCGCGGCGCACGAGGAGGATGTATTGCTCGAGGGTCATGCGAGCCATTATATCTTGCACGAAATTTGTGCGGTCCAAGCTGTTTTGGGGGTGAGATTGAATACACCATTCGATGATGAGCGGCAAGTCTTACCAATCCAAGCAGTTCGTGCGGAATATTCCCTTCTGCTCGGTGACCAAATCATCCGTAGGGGCATCACACATAGTGAACCCGTACGTGTCGACGTGATTACTGACACTCTCGAGCCGCCTCAGATCTCTAAACACGCTATCGTGGCCACCGATTTTCACAGCGTTGTGGAAGTCATAATGCGTGATATGCAGATCGTCGTCGCCGAAAGCTGCTCGGGCGATTTGGAGGTGTCGGCCGTACGCAGTCGTTAGCGATGTTTCGTTCTCTTTGGTGCCGAGGAGGTTGATAGCGTGGACTGAACCATATTCTTCTGTGAGTTGCGCAAAGTGGCGGTCGAATGCGGGTTGGGAAGCTGTTGGTCGGGTGAGTTGAATGCGCTGGCTGAATGTCTGGAGGCCTTGTTGTTCCCAAAAGACTGGAGGGGATTTTAGATTGGAATACACATGTATTGGAAGAACGTACGTGGAACGCTCCCCCGGACTTGGGCATAACTGACACAATGTTGGTCAGAGGTGAATAGGACCTCGGTCTGGAAGAATGAGTTTGAATTGATCCATAGTAGAATATGGACCTACCTCAACAAAATTCGCCGTGTGCCCGTCGTCATCAACTCCTCTCGCGTTAAATCGGGTTCCTGCTCGCTTCCACGATAACCGTGAAATGAGCGAGAGGGTAACGATTATCGGTGCGCCGTTTGTGGGCGGAGCCGGAAGGGCCATGGTGGACGTCCCTACATAACCCTGGATAGCAAGAACCTATGAAAAACAAAATAAATACCCAGAGAAGAGAGAGACGTTAGATTGCATACGATGAACTGACAGGTATCAAACTCGCTTCGTTCGAGAGGGTCCAGTCTCTCTCGGAAATCCAGCAGACTGCGGATTAAAAACGCATTCCAGACGAATCTTTCATCGAACGTCCCGAGATCCCAGGTCGCGTGCCTGTCTCTCGCAAGTCGGATGGCCAGTCGAGAGGATATATCCCAATTGGCATCCGTGGCATAATAAAACGATCCGGAGGATAGAATCTTTGTTAAAGGCATGCAGGGGTGCTCGAAGACCTGAGGAGCATTCGGTTCGCGCATCATCATGGAATCGATGGCCTCTGGATTGGCGAGGGTTTCGGGGGGCAGATCGTCCCATGTTGCAGAGGTTATACTGTAGAAACAGACTTCATGGATTCTCGCGACAGATTCCGAATTGGAGGCAGCATTGGGTCTTGTATTGCCGACTTCTGTGGCGCTGGTGACGACGGCAAGAAACAACTCTTGAACGAGAGCACGTTAAGCGAGTGTTATCGCCAGTGAGATTCACAGCACACACCGCGTTCGATAGCGATTAAGCCAAGACAACCCTTTACGACGCGTGTGGTCAATCGAATGACATTGGTGAGGTTAACCTCGGCTTGGGGAAGAAATTCGACTACAGCTTGAGCTGGATTTGATTCACTCTGGCGGAAGGCAAGGACTCTGCGTTGTTCAGTTGCGACGAGGTAGAGCACTCGACTAGATTGGTTCCCTCCGAGGTAAAGGTACATAAAAGGGATTGTAAGGCTTAACTAAGCCCAGCTGTGCCATAGGGTCAATTTCGTTTCTTTCACTCTATCTCAATCCAATCCTCGACCTGCTAGAAACCCGCGTCTTTCGTCTGTATTAGCGTGCATTCTATGGAGCGTAAGTATTTCAAACGCATGGACATGGCAGACGGTTGCATCATTTCCACATGCCGCTCAAACCAGAGTAGGTGGCGTCGGTCAATCCCGCGGCCGCGCCCAAACTGCGCCTGTACGATATCGAGGTCTGTGAGCGAGTACCAGCATCCTATCCTGCCCCAGCTCGAAGCAGAAACAATCGAAATATTGGGTTCACAGAATCCCTGAATTTGTTCTGTCCAAGATCGCGACGCATCGCCACCAGCGCTTTCGCTCGCGTATCACATTTTGATTTGAATTCCTCTCTCACCTCCTTCCACCGACCTAACCCGTGCCCTCCCCGCACCCATGGCCCTCAATTTGACGGTCTCGGACCAGTCCCCGACTTGGGTCTACGCCCCCGACCGCGAAGGCTCCTGGCAATCCGTCTGGTCCGGCTCACCAGACAGCTCCTATGATGCTACCCACAAAACTACCAATCTCCCCCAAGGAACCTCGTCTCACGTCACCTCGACTTCCGGCGCGTCCGTCCAGATAGATTTTGTGGGCATGGCCGTGTCTGTGTACGGATCAGGGACGGCTGGGGCGTATACAACAACTCTGGACTCGAATTCCCCCGTCACGGGAGCACCGGCGGGGTCTATGCTCGCGACTTATGGCGATTTGGATGGTACCAAGAAGCACACGCTGGTGCTGAAGGCTACCCAGGCCCAGTCTCTGAGTTTCTCGTACGCAACTTTCACGATTCGGGAGGAAGGAGCGGCCGGGTATGTCTTCTTGTTTTGGCCAAAAAGTCCATATCCTCACTGTGTGTATAGCCCCTCCAATAATACCCAGACCGCTGTCTCGACCGGGGCAAACAACGCGTTCACTACCAACCCTTTCTTCAGTACAAGTGGGGACGGGTGCGTACCCTTCGTTTTTACTGCGCGTAATCCAAGGATACATATATTCTCAGGTTCCGGAATGACCACCAGGATTCCGGCTACACGAGAATTGACAGTAACAGCGCTAATGCCCAAATAACATTCACTTGCTCCGACACGTACGTTCCCCGTTTCACGCCCCCGCCGGATTCTTACTTGGCACCAGATCCGCTCTCTTCATTTACGGAACCACAAATTACGACCACCAAACATATAGCGTCGAGCTCAGTCCTTCCGCAGGAGCATCTCAGGGTGGCGCTCGTATATTCAACGGGACATCAAAGTGGTTCGTCCTCGATAACTTATTATTTTGGGAAGCCGGAATGGACCCTACGCAAAAATACCAAGTCAAAGTGACGAATTTGATACCCGGGGGCTACATGGATCTCCATAGTGTACGCCATTAGTTCTTTCCCTCACCAAAGTTCTTTCAGCTAAAGCAATTCAATTGCCAGGCTACAATGATGAAGTTACCCAAAATTGCACCGTGAGTCTCTCTGTAGCTCGCCCATAACCGCATTTACCTTACCTCTCATGAAACCCGCAGACCCTCGTCGTCCAGCTCTTCTTCTTCTTCTCGTTCTTCGACGTCCTCACCAAACAAATCCACCCCGACTCCTGGCCCATCCGACTCTGCTACCCCGTCTCCTTCGAGCGGGAGCAGTGTTGGCAAAACCGTCGGCATTGCAGTATGTTGTTCATTCCCAGCTCTTGAAGTTGAATGCTGACAACGGGGTAGGTTGCCGTCGTAGGTGCACTTGCAGCTGTGGCACTTCTCCTGTTCTGTTTACGGCGTCGAAAGTAATCTTCCCTTATATTCCCGCCTATTTGGACCTCCCTTGATTCCAAATCTGCAGCATCCTCAACAGACGGCAGAAGAGACGAATGACGATTGATGGAATGGTCACGCCCTTTGGGAATGCTCCCTCCTCCCCATTTGTCGATGCCCCACGTAAGCTCGTCTCCCTTTCATTGCGGTATTACTGACCTCGGTGCTCGCAGATGGCAAAGACTCGTCGGTGGCCAGTAGCCAGAATCCCATCAGCCTCAACAACTTCCAGACACAACCGGCAGCCGGTTATCCGACAAACAACTATGGCGGCGGCTACCCCAACAACAACAACTACGGTGGTGGTGGCTACCCAAACAACAACAACAATTACAACGCCTATCCGCCCAGCCACTCCTACTCGTCATCAGAATCCCCCTCCAACTCCACACAAAACCTCAGGGTGGTCGGCGCCAGCCCGCTGAACCAGGAAGCCCGATACTCCGACTTGTCTGGTTCAGAGGACTTCAATCCCTACGGCGGGGAACGCCAGGACTCCGGTCTGGCGTACCTCCGGGACTCGACGTACGCTGCGTCCACTGTGGGCGGCGCGTCCACTATCAGCGGTGGGATGTCGCGGCCGCAATCGAGCCTCATCCCCGTAGCGGGAGGCTCGTCGGGATCAACGGCGGCGCCTGCGCCGCAGCCGTACAGAAGACCAGAGAAGGGAGGGCCGCTGCCCAACGATCCGTCCAGTCGTCCCTTCCGCCAGGAAGTCGACGCTGGGCGTGTCGTACCGGAGGACGACGTCTTACCGCCGTCTTACAACCCCACTTGGCAGCAAGGATAACTTGCTCGGATAATCGCATTTAATGAACTTATCTTTATTGATCTTCACGACACTCATGCCCACACACTCACTCACTCAGCTATTCTATTCGGCGTGGTGTATTCGCTCGTGTAATTTGGCAATTGGTTTTCAATTGGTCTTCGCGTGTTGTTGTCCGTTCGTTCGTTCGTTGTGCATACTCTACAGTACAGCAGTGTTTTCAATCACAGACTTTTCTGTACGTCAATGAGCCATAACATTAACTTGGAGCTACAGAGGACATCGTGATGAAATCATAAAGAGGGAAATACACTAATTGTTTCTCGTTCTCGTACACAAACACGCTCTAAGTTAAGTTATTATTTACGGCTTGGAGCGAAGGGTATGGCTCCCATTCGAATCAGGGTCAAACGTGCCGCTTTTGTCCTCTGGGTCGAAAGTCGAGCTGCGCTGTGTCGATTTTTGCTTCGACAGCACATAGACGTCGGGTTGTGTCTCTTCGTCTCGCTCACTGCTGTAGAACCGTGCGGGTCCGGTATCCCGTTCGTCTCGATTGGGTGTGTTGTAGCGCGAGTCGCGGATATCGTCGAGGCTGGTGACTTCTTCGATCCTGAGGCGTTGGGTGCTGAGAATTAGATGCTGAGCAGCTGAAGAAAGGGATCAGTCTTGAAACTCCCCCCGACCAATTGAGGATGTCACCGATCATCATGACTGCAAGAGGCAAAGTGGATGCCGCGCCAGAGACAAACACGCCAGTGAATTCCAGGACAACCCAGCTGAAAAAAATGAGGATGAGAAACACGACGGTGGAAAAAATGCAGTCCTTTGAGAACTTACAGATTGGCGAGGAACACAACAGCGGTGTATAAAATACCATTGCGAAGCACACGCATTAGGAATCTTGAAGTGTTACTAGCGGGAAGCAGTGTTGGATATCAGACCTGAAAGAGAATGCGATAACATACAAAGTTCCTTGGACCCGTGAAATCAAAATAATGTAGGTAGTCGCTGTTATACATGCGAACAGGTCAAACGCCATGTGGGCACTGTAATAAACAACATTCCAATCGGTCTGTTCAAGAAACGTGGTCAGCCAAGTGCGGTCAGAAGGGAGTAGAAATGCGACGCACATCGCCCACGGGAACTCTGCCTTTGCACCTATGTATTTTCGGTCAATCTACTTGTAAGCAGCTTGAAGTGCAACGTACGATCCCTGGAAGGCTACGGTTAAAAGTCTTCAGACAGAAAGAAAGCTAGGCTCACATTGTTGAGAAAAGGATTCCGATGATAAACAATGCCAAAAACTTGAACTGTAACTCGGGGTCAGACAGCTAAGCCAGTCCCGAGTTGAAGTTCACTCACAAGGAAGACAAATAAGCCAAAGTAAACCCAACCCATAGAAACATCGTTTAGAACGTCCTGATATCGCTAGTGTTCTGAGAGGACATTGAGAGTCTGCAGTGAAGATTGAGGGGGGAAACGAACCTGATGAAAACGAGCATTTGAACAGACATGCTAGCAAGCACTGAGCATGAAACAATTAGAACCCAGAATGCCAATTACATCGTGAACACAACGCACTCGCTGTTATATTAGGCAACATATAAAAACGCTTGCATGATTCTGGCGTGAAATTCGTGCCAAAAAAGCCTGGCCAACGGAAATTGAATTGAATATTTCCTGGCGAACAGAAAGGTGAACAGAACGAACCGATGCCGTTTGAAACCAAAGAAATAATACTGATACTAACGCGCCATCATCGCGTCAGTCCATGCAACTTCAGGAAGACGAAAGGCACCACTTACTACCGCGTACACGCGTAGAAAAAGCACACCGCGCTGAGGTTCCCGTTTACCCACTGTTTTCTATACAGTCTATACGTATCCGGGATAGTTTGCACCACGTCCCCAGCCGCAAGGGAGAACGAGATTATGCGGAACATGCTGAACTTGTCGATAGCCATGGTCGCAGCAAAACCCTACAGCTGGGGAGCATCCACGGACAGTGGTGGTCGCGGGAGAAGAGGTATTGTGTTGAGAGTCAGACTGTCCAGGCTAAGTGTAGATTTTCGTGAGGCCCGCACCATCATGTGTCAGCTCGAAGCGACGCAAGCGAGCCAGTAAATGCGAGCCGCCGCGGGAGCTATCGGTAGTTCTCGTTAGCTGTCTTCGGCTGGACGGAAATAATCCTGTGAACCCGAAAACCATGGCATCCATCATCAATCTTAACCGAAGCTTGCAAGCTACAAATCAGGAAGGCAGAGTTAGGAAGAATACTCACTGTATGGCCAACTGGAGAGCTAGAATGCTAAGTAAATATCCCCCAGGATGGTGCTGCAACCTGCTGCAACTGTATCTCATATGGCTTGGCGGAGGAACCCTTCGGAGAGTTTACCGAGTCGGTGTTGAGGAAGCAACATCGATACAGGGGCTGAGAACCTCGAACTTGAGAAGAAGAACCAAACCACATGCAATGACCGCTGCAATGTCCAAATATGTATGTATGCTATTAACAATGTCCAAGAAAGCAGAAATTAGTACATCAGATTCATTACCGTCAGACAGTCCAGCACACCGCGCCCGGGTACTAGTACCAAGTCAGTAACCCGCCCTCGTCCGTCCACCGCCGAAAATGCGCGCGTAGTACGCCACTCTACGCCACTGCAGGGCTGCAAATGACCGTGACCAAACATGGTCCCCACTTTACACTGCAACGCAGAGCGACAGACGTCGGGCCCTTGACAACCTTGGATCCACATTCAAAGGTTGAAACCCCAATTCACGTTAAATCCCGTCGCACAAGCACAAGCGCTCATTGACCAGGAGGGAGCGGAAGTCTCCGTACAGAGCGCGTCGTTGCCTCGGACCCAGATCGTTCTGTACGTGTAAGGTGCGCCGGAGGCGATTTCAGCGGGACCGCAGGCGCGTAAGGCGGGGCCGAATGCGGCGGGGTGTCGCCTGTCGGTTCAGACAGCACCTGAATCGGAGCAGGAGGCGCCGCACGTACGTACGGAGGTGTAGGCGTCAACGGCAGGGAGCGAATGGAGCTTCCCCCGTCGCTGTCGGGTCGCCTGCGGGGGGGAGGAGGCGCAGGGGCGATGACGACATTGTTGGATGATGGTGGTATAGGTGGTTGGTTGACAAATTGTGCAGGGAGGGCACCACGCGCGCGTCTGGAAACGGTGGGTGGAGCTGGAGGAGGAGATGTTGGTGCAGGTGGGAGGGTCGGTGGAGATCGCTGAGAATGAAATTTGAGTTGAAGCACTTATTTCGTATTCAGTACTCACCTGGCTCCGCGTTGTTGAGTGAGGCGTGTTTGTTACAGAAGGAGCAGGGGGAGGAGCCAAACGAAAGGGAGCAGAAGATCCCTATATTCAAATGTTAGCGGACAAAGTGTCTATGTCTTGGCCTGCACTCACGTGCGGCTGGGAAGAAGTTGGTGCGGGAGGCGGAGATCCAAGTTGTGGCGACTATGAAACAAAGAATTAAACAAACACGATCTGCATGAAGCTATCCACTTGCCTGCTTTGGCGGACGAGGAGGCGGTGGTAAGGGGATTTGTGGAGGCGAACTGGCGGGGGGCACTTGTCTTGGACTTCGTTGGGAACCGCTAGGTTCTCCCGTAAATCCCGTAAACTGAGGGGAGAAAACAGGTGGATTGGCGGGCGGTTCTGCATCGTGGTTCGAACGCGAATGCTGTTCCGGAATAAGAGGTAATTCCTCTTCATCACTGTCACTACTATCATTTTCTTCTCGTTCAAAGATCGTTTCATTTTGCAAATTGGAACGACTACGCTCCGCATGACCCAAGAGACTGTCGTTGCGCCGCTGAGAGAGAGGTGAATCCGAATCGGAGGCATCGACCCTGAACCGATTATATCCAGGAACATTCTTCACCTGCTTCGAACCTTTCCAGGCTAGAGGAATCGCGCTAGTCAAGTGCTGGACTCGTTGTAGAGGTCCTTTCCACAGAGATTTCCCTGGCCATGTCCGTACAGGCTCTTTCTTCTCGGAAGGAATTTGAAGCGCAGGAGGCGTAATGACGGACGAGGAGGAGGACAGCCGGACGTGACCGCTGGTGTGCGAACCTTGTACGGAATTAGGGTACGAGACGAACTGATATTCATGCAAATCCTCTTGAGGTTCATCGATGCTCCAAGAGCTACTCCGGTTGAGTTCGCGGACCCTCTGGATGCTGGACAAAGTGGGGAACTGGAAACGCGGGCGATTTCCAGAAGTTTGCATCCACGAGCGTTGTGGATTCGCACGTCTCCTGCGACGATAGATATAACAGGCCGTGGCAATCGCGGCAACAAGAACGGCTGCAAGAATAGGCAACACAATTTGAATGGTAGTCCAGCTCGGTGACTTTTTGCGTGTAGCTATACGGTTGAGGGTCGATAAACAGAACAATGTGAAAGTTTGCAAAAACGCACATTCAACGGCTGCAACTAAATTCCAAGTACCGTTCGCTGGCGGCATTTCCGTGTAAGCCCAGTCCGGATATGGAGAGTCGGGTCGGGGATTCAACGTCTCGAGATTAAGAGACGCCTGCTCGCACGTTTGCATCAACGGATTGCACGTCGAATTCCCGTACCCGGTGTTCGTATAAATGCAGGCGCCTTAGAACGCGTCAGAATATGTTGCAGACAAAGACTCAAGGGAATGAAGCACTCCATAGATTGAAAAATACATTAGTACTGCGGAGCAAGCAATAAGCTAGGTCCGAAGCGTGATTGACGCAGAGCACACACCAGATACAAGATGTCGGCGTGGGGATCGTGTTGCTGTCATTGCTGTCGTTGTTGTCGTTATCGTCTGAACAGAGTCAGAGGAATACGGGGGCAATTTTGGAGTGTCAGACCTCGCCTCGACGCGGGGTTCTTGCATCCGTCCTGGGTCAAAAACCTGTCCTTCATCTCACATGGTGTCTGGCCGTGCTTGTTGTTGAACTGAACATCCCCCACTAGTTAGAGAACGAGAAAGCTGTAGAAAAACGGCGACTCACGACGTTATTATCGGGGGACTTTTGAGCGGCCGATCAACGAACGGAAAGTTGAACTCATCGAAAGAAAGCAAACCTGGCCATCGTCTTGCGAGGCAGCTGTGCCTATGAGGGAGAATAATCCAATGTAAAGGAAGGGTAGGAGTAGCATGTCATGAATGAACGAGGAACAGCCGAGGATGTAGTGAGAGGCGGAGGGAAAGAAGCTCGGGAGAAGTGCAGATGTCAATCAAGAAAGTTATCCTTGGGTTGAGAGTCCCACGCTTGCGTGCCTCTTACTCTACTTCCATGACCACACAGCGACCACAGCGTGAACTTGGTCGATCGCCAGTTTCAGCAGAGCCCCTTGAGCCTTGGTATCCATGTTGCACCGTTTTCTTAATTTTCAACCACAGCCAAGGCAGCGCATCACTACGAGCGCTAATTTGGATCAGCAGTGAAAACAAGCAGAATCGACGGACGTCGCGGTAGATGACGGGAACACTGCGTCTGACGCTGGATGACCCATCCATCGCATCTTGAACGCCAACGTCTAAGCTTCCTTCATTTCCAACATTTTCAACGGAGCAGCAATCCATCGAACTGTCCCTAAGAAAAGCAGTGTACTTGCGGAGGACTCGGGGACTGCGCGTATTCTAGCCGAAAACCTTGAGGGAGCTGTTGATGTTGGATTGGGGCATCGAGGGAGATTCGGTGAGTGGTGGCGGAATTGATGCTGGGCTGTCAACAGGCATAGGAGTTCGTCAAAAGTTTACTGGTCTGCACCGACGTGATGTCTGGCAGAGGCCGGATGTGAATATTTCATGAAGGTTTACTCCCGAATTGCACGACGCGAAACGTGGCGGCAGATATACTGCTGAACCTGCTACTCGAATTTTCTGCTGCTCCGTCGCCTGTTGGTTCTTCTGCTCAAGAGCAGATCACCTTTCATTTCTGTCAATGATTCATCATTGTTGTCGCACCCCGGGTTACTTCTTCGACGTTGTACGTTTACGTTCTCTTCCCGGACATTACATTCCGCAACAGCAATCTCGAAGAGGGTGAAAGTACTGCTGTACTGCGTATGATACGCACGATCCGGACAGTCCGACCAAGCTCTCAACCGCAAAATTTAATTCATCCTGTGTATACACGTAAAACAAACCTAGAATACATTGTCTTGTCGTTGTACAGCCCGAAATCATGATGCGGGCCGCAGAGCCCTCAGCCGGTCAGCGAGCTTCGCATCTTCATCGCGGACTGGTTCTTGTGGAATTTCCTGCGGCACGGCATTTAAATCGTGTTGAAGCTCCAAATCCGCCTCATCTGCCGTCTGCCGAATAAGCTGGTCGATTTGGTCTTGCGGCGTTGATACAGCGGTCGTGGATCCCATCGCGTCCTCCATGTACGATGTCTGCACATCGAGGTCGGCAAACTGCGACTCGAATTTATCCATGACCATGGATATCTTGTGCTATGAGCCACTGCGACAAGAGGATATCGCAGAGACGTACTCGTTCAAGGTTCATACTCTCCATGGCCTTATCCATCCCGCGAACGACAGAAGTCATATTTCCCGTCACTTGTCGCATCGTAACTGCAGTTTCCACGCGGCTTGCAACAGCGTCTATCCGACTGGACAGACGGAGAAGATTCAAGGCTTCACTCTTCTTCCGAATGGCATTAGAGGCATATATACGGGCTCCATCGTTGTTGCCTTGTTGTAATGCCTGAGCGAAGTTCAGCTGGACAGATAAGGCACGAAGACAAGGAATCGGACCTTCTTTAGACGTGTTTTCTCCGATTTCTCGTCCTTTTCCGCCTTCTTTGCCTGACGACTCAGAGTCTTGGCTGTAAACTTTCAGATCAACCTTGAGTATCATGACATTAGGAGTGACGGTGGAAAGAACCTTGAGCTGGAAGAGGGTTTCTGAGTTCGAAACCAATTAGATATCAGACGATAGCAGAGGGACCAGACACTTGCTCTCGAGATTGCTCATGGTGGTCGGAAGAGAAACTGCGAACGCAGCTAATTCCCGATTTGGCAGGCGGTGACGCGCATTTTGGCTTTTGCCGTCAACTTTGCTGCCGTTCATCCTCCCAAGGCACAAGTACCGCTCCCTCAGGCTAGGCTAGCGATGGGCCTGTTGTTCTATCTCAGGTGCACACGACGCGCCGGTAATTGCACTTATTCAGCTGACTTGCGTACAGTTATGGTGCAGTCATAATTGCTTTTGCTTTCGTGGTCCTTTCTCTAGGTTTGTCTATGCGCTACTTTCGCGCTTCGGCGAGTTGAACACAACCCATAGCAAGCGGACTTTTGTATATATCGGAATTGATTGAAGAACACGCACGACTGGCGAAAACGGTTGGACAGAGGGGCATATACGTGCGCGAAATTCACGCGTTAGTTCGAATTCGTTAACCATTCGCCCTGCTTCTAGGCCATAATTGCTCTACATGCAATACTATACTTTTCAGACTCCTTACCGCTCACTCATGTGGGTAAGTACAACTCTCTTCGACGCAATTCAGCCAACAACCAACCTTATTCAGCATTCTCGATATTCTGCCACATCGTCTATCTCCACAACTTCGCCAGCACCTGGCCCATCATCTCCCTGACATCCATATCCTTCATCGCCTCGTGCCTCCTCGTCATTTCCGACCACTTCCTCTGGTTCTTCCACTTTGCCCGGATTTCGCAGGACGCAAGACATAATCGTGCCCATGCATTTCGCGGAGCACCGCCGCCAAAAGGCACACCAGGATTCACTGAAATCGCCACCTTCTTTGGGATATGCGTGTGGGCGGCGCCTTTGTTTTTGTTCTTGAGCCTTAGCGCCAACGACAACGCTCTTCCCGTAACAGCAGGTGGTAAGTTATTGATGTTAAATTGTTCTTCCCTAGATTGAGACTCTTCAGCAGCGACAACGGAAGGCAAGTCAGGCGACGCCCCGAACTACGTCCAGAAAAATCGTGTTTCCCTCTTCCGGTCGTTGGTCTCGTTCCGCTCCAAGTCACGCAACGAAGGAATTCTCACCCCGCACTCCCCTTCTCCAATCCCACCGAGATCCCCTCTGCTCCAGCCGATGCACTCTCCCTCATATAGCGCCCTCACTCCCCCGAGGTCTCCCCGTGCCAAATCGCACGACATGGATTCTCAGTTTGCGGCTGCTAATAATAATTTCAAACTCGATACACCTCCAAAACGATCCGTTCGGGAAGGATCCTCATTAGCACAAAGACGAAGTATACTACTTGACGAGAATGTATTTAGGTCGGAGTGATTGCATGGGGCACTGTATCTATCATGGTTGTATGTGGTCTAATAGGTCGGATGGGTAAAGTCACCTTCGAAAAGTCCAAATTCAAGCCCCTTCGACTTCAGGTAGTGTTTATTCCTGTTCCTACAAAACATCAGAACCGCCAATATATTTCCACAAGAGGCTCACCTTGAAAACGGCGCAGATGTCGTCCCAGTACATCAACCTTCGACTTCTTACGCGGGCACGATTTACACTCCAGCAATGTTTACAGAAGTTGGCAGGTCGAGTATCATCGAATGCCTTCATACGTGCCAGCGGATCTATTGCTAGTTTCCATTCCAAGCAGATTCTTGGCCAAGTTGACGGGCAAACCTCCGGCGTGAGGCAGGATGTCGATGGAGCAATATACAAAGAGGAAAATTTGCTGGTGATAGAGTTGACGCGGGTCTCTCGAACTTTCAGCAACAATTTGTAGTCCACCGCTGCAACCAGGTCCCATCTAGCCGTGCGTTCAACGCCCAGCTCCGTGTCCTCCTTGCGGCATGCAAACCAATCGTCCGCCGTTTGGAGACGCGAGAGGTGGTAGACTGCGGATGGCAGTATTTTCGGGATATTCAGGTCCATGGCTAGACGAATGGCAGAAGCTGGTTCTGGGAGTCTGTCGTCGAGATATAGACCGTCGATTGTTTCATCGTCTGAGAGCTGGTGTTCTCGCTCAAGAGCGCTACTCTCCATTTCGAGACGGTCCCATTCAGCGAGTGTACAAGGCCAGTCGGCCTGCAGCTGAGCGACGATGCGGTCTCGAAGAGATTCCATCTCGTACTTGGTCGCCATGGCCAGGGTGCGACGAACGTTCAGCGGTGTGAGGGGATCGAGCCGTTTATATGGAAGTTCGCTGAGAGGAGCAAGAAAATCAATATATGGTAAGTTGAGTGTAGAAGATTGAGCTTACGAAGGGTTATACAGCACTTTAAAGAGGCTCTCCAGATCTTCGGCATCGTCCTGCATACGCACAAAGGGGACACCGTCGTAGACGTCGGTCGTGTTAGTAGGCGGAGGCAGAGTGAACATCGCTGCGAAGACGGGGGACTGGAGTGAAAGCATGGACTGGTGAACACGAAATAGCATCGTTCCGCCGCCGTTCCCTGAAATTGGGGCAGCGACAACGAGATTCCCATCCGCAAGATACAACGAGCTGTGTCGAGTGCCATCAAGGATGGGCCCAAAGTCGGGGGAAGGCACGGTGGGAGCACTGTGTGTTTTAGTCGAAGTGCCACCAGATTCATGGGGCGGTTTCATGAGTTTGGATTCGAGGTCGGTGAGTTGGTTAGTTATTCTATCGGACATGTCCGCAATTTGGAGTGACAACGCGTCGTCTCGCGGTCCACGCGACACTGATGATGTGAGAACAGCTATTTGCTGGGACCTGGCGACAAGATTCTCCCAATCAGAGAGAGAAATCGATAGGTTCGTCTTGTTCTTTGATGGCTTAAGGGCAGCCAACGACTCGTAGAGTGTCTGTGCAAGCGAGGCAATTTTCTCCGGATCAGGATTCGGCATTCGACGGTGGGTACTCGAGGGAGAACGCGTCGGAGAGGATGAAGGCGCGCTGAAGGAAGAGTCTGGGCTATCGACTTCCATGGGGTACTGAACGCGTTCAGAAGCTATGTTATCAAATTCGAACTTCCCTGCGAAGATGATGAAGAGGAAACCGAGATTGTAGTGGTGTATGGGAGTGAGGGAATGCCAGGACGCGTCAAAACGCGTCGCGTCACATTCCGTCACAGATCCGAATCACCCGATCCTGATGCGTCTCAGTTTGTCCCTTGTCCCTTACGCTCACCACGATGAACAAGAAAAATTACTGACGATGAACTACACGAAGCTAAATTGTCTGGAGCACTCCCCGGTCGCGGTCTCAGATGCACTGTCCGGACTCGTTTAATCTAATCTTCTCATCTGACATCAACTTTCACGGCTGGCAGTTCAACAGAGCAACAGGCATCTCAACTGAACTACAACAAAGAACCAGACTCTCTATTACTTCACACATAGCTTTACGCAGGCTTCACTCGTGAGCAGTCGAAGAAGGCGATTTCAAACCTTCGCCTCATGTGATACTGGCGCCACTTAAATAGCTTCCCCACGATACGGCGACGCCGCCTTCCAGCCCCCCGTTTAGTCTGATTCTCGCTGCAATGGCCAACACTACCTACTCATTGCCCACTCTTGATCTGCTGGGAGTCACCCTCCCCGATGATTTAAATGCGAAGCAGATCGCGACGGAATGGTTCAACTCTTTCCGTTCCGCCGTCGACACTGGCAATGTCGATGCTATTGTTGCTCTCTTTGCAGAGGATGCTCTATGGAGAGATATCCTCTCTCTTACCTGGGACCTGCGGACCTTCAGGGGAGCCGCTATTCATCAGTTCCTCACCGATCAGCTAGCCGATGCACAGATGTCTGCATTGAAGCTCAAGGACGAGTACCTGGGATTGAGACGGCCTTACCCTGATCTCGCCTGGATTGAGGCCATGTTTACCTTTGAGACTCGTGTTGGTCTGGGTTTCGGTATCTTCCGCCTCATACCCCAGAAGAACAACGAATGGAAAGCGCATTGCATGTTCACTAATCTCGAGGATCTCAAAGGCTTCCCGGAAAAGGTTTGTTTACATGAACAAGTGGATATGGTCTATTCACGCGTCTTGCAAGCTTGGATCGCTGCGACCTGCTGCAATGAATCATGGCAAATGGGAAGAGGCTCGGCGCCGTGCTGTAGAATTCAAGGAAGATCCCACAGTTCTCATCGTTGGCGGTGGGCAAAGTGGACTAGAGCTGGCCGCTCGACTGAAATGTCTCGGGGTTTCTACCCTGGTTGTCGAGAAAAATCCCCGAGTCGGCGACAATTGGAGAAACAGATATGAAGCCCTGTGCCTACACGATCCCGTCTGTGCGTCCTATAAACTGCATCGACCTATTCTTCCCCCTAACACCTCAAGCCATTAGGGTACGACCACATGCCTTATCTCAACTTTCCCGCAACGTGGCCTATATTTACCCCAGCTAGGAAGGTACGAACTCTTTATCCTATTATCAGTATGTCTTCATAACGAGCAAACCTCCGCCAGCTGGCGAACTGGCTCGAAAATTATGCGGAATCACTCGAGATTCCTGTGTGGACATCGTCCGAGGTCACAGCGGCCTCCTTAGATGTGTCTGGAATGTGGAACGTGACTGTGAGCAAGGCTCATGGGGAGCAGAGAAATTTCAAAGTGAAACACTTCGTTTTCGCTACTGGTTTTGGAAGCTATCGGGGGAAGCTGCCGGTGTACCCCGGAATGGTGTGTTTGTTGCCTGCATAATATTGCTGCCGCTTGTCTACACGCTGATGCGAACGCGCTAGGACGAGTTCAAGGGTCAAATTCTTCACAGCACTCAGCACAAGAAAGCCACCGACCACATTGGCAAAAAGGTTGTCGTGATAGGAGCATGCACTTCAGGTAATTCAACTCTCTAACGCTCGTCGAGCTTTGGCCCCCTAACCTCTAACAGCACACGATATCTGCGCGGACTATCATGAGCACGGCGTCGGTATGCCTTTTTACATCTCAAGCCTAATCTCAGCCATTAATTTGTCTGCATAGACGTGACGATGTTCCAACGCAGCTCAACCTACGTGATGAGCATCGAGAAAGGCCTGCCGATCCTGTTCAAAGGTTTGTATTCGGAAGACGCACCACCAGTAGACGTTGCCGACAGAATGAACGCGTCGTATCCCAACCAATTCGTGGAGCTCCTGGCTCCGCGCACGGTCACGCGAATTGCTGAGGCCGACAAGTACGTCTCGTACAACTACTTCCAATTTTCCCGTGATTAATTTCTCTTTATCAAGAGACTTGCTCGACGCCTTACAAAAGCGCGGTTTCCGTCTTAACCGCGGCTACAAAGGCGCAGGCTTCCAGCTTGCGGTCTGGGAAAGTGCTGGTGGCTATTATCTAGGTTCAGCTTCCTCCTTCAGCCCAACAGTAAAGCTGGCTCATCGACCTCATGTAGATGTGGGGACAAGCAGATTGATCGCCGACGGAAAGATCAAGCTGAAGAACGACAGTCTCATCGAGCGCTTCACTCCTACCGGGCTCAAGTTCGAGAACGGCAGCGAGCTGGAAGCTGATGTAGTCATTTTTGCGACGGGGTAACTGTTCAGTCATCTCTTGCTTTCCACTTCTCTATTGATTGTGTCACCTAGCGTCGGCGACGTCCGGGACAATATCCGGAAAGTATGTGGTGACGAACTCACGGATAGATGTAAACCTATTTGGGGACTGGATGCAGAGGGCGAAATTCAGGGCTGTTGGCGAGACACAGGTATGTCGAACCTTAGTTGTTCAAGTTCTGCTCTTGAATATAACCTAACTCTGGCGTTAGGTCTGCCGGGTTTGTGGTACATGATGGGTGATTATAATTTCTTTGAACTATATCGTTTATAGGCAAACGCTAACTAATATCTGGGCAGGCAATCTGGCTTATTGTCGGTTCCATTCCAAGCACGTTGCCCTCCGTTCGTCTACTCAAATGAATTACACTTGAACTGAAAGCTGACTGATCGACGCAGAAATCAAAGCGATGGAAGAAGGGATCTTCACCAAACGATACAGTCTCAACTAGAGAAACGCAAGATCTATCTGTATCACCACCTTGAGCCGACTCGGCTGTACTTATATGTATGGACCATCGAAGAAATGTATTATTTGTTGTGAACAGCGGGAACATTGCGAGCACCAAGTTGATAAAATAGTAAGAGTCATGGACGGTTGGGCCCGTACTACAGGTCACAACTCTATGCCAAAAGACTGATAGCTAAGGCTGAAGCTACCACTGCAGTCATAACGAAGGGGGTATGAACTGAGATAGCCCCTGAGCCCTGCGGTGTCGGGGACGGGTCTGAGCCTGCCGTAGTATTGGTTGCATTGGCGGCCTCCGGTCCTGTGAGGAAGAAGGTGCCCGCAAACGGTGCGCCCAATCCGAGAGCTTCGCTGAGTGTGCTAATATTGAAGCCCGTTATGGGCGTCGAGGCGTTCACGAGCGATGGGGCCTTCGAAGAGAAGCCTTCTGACTGCACGTAGGCCAAGACGAGGTACCTAAAAGCGGCGTTGGTGTTTGTTCGTGGATAGAAAGCTGTTTCCTTACCGATGAGGATCAGAGCCGGGGGGAGGGCCAGGAGGCAGGAAATCGGAGAGAGCTGCCGTGGTGTTCGTGAGGGCACCGGTGCTCGCATCCCAGTGATATCCTCCGCCGAGTAAATGACGGACTTGAGCGAAAGTCCGATTTTGCGGTGTCGGAGCGTCGGGATCAACCAATGCTATAACGAATTGGGCGTTGGACGCCGTTGTGGTGTCGGACACCTGCAGCCCGAACTTGGGCTCAGTCGACACCTCTGTATTACGAGTCAGCTCAGATTCTGCTAAGAGGGATTGCTGTTAGGTTACGTTTTACAGTCAAATTTATTCCTGGCGTGACTTTGACGGACTCGAATTGAACGTCCAGGAGCCCAGTAGGTTGAAATACGGGAATGACGCCAGGCACAATCCCAGCCCGAGAGAATGCGGCGGAAACGTCGGAAAGAGAGGCATTGGTGACGGCGCGCGTCTCGAATGTGGATGATGGCCGCGCAAGTACACCGCTCGAAAGAATGAAAGAGAAAAGAAGTGAAGATGTGAGGATGGCCATGTCGAATTGCTCGCTGTTGCTGCTGTTGGTGCTCGACGGAGAGCCATTTTGACTTTATATGTTCGAGCGAGCACGGTTGGGCCACGGTGACACGGACGCGCTCAGTGTCGCGTCTAACCGGATAACCGTGTTTGCCCGTGCGCATTGTTCGCAGGCAAACCTTGACGTATCAGCGGCAATGCTATGCACATACTTTTGATCCAAGCTATCCGAGTCGAGAATCAGAGAGATGCGGGGATCAGCAGGTTGACAAGATACGCAGGGCCGTCGTCAAGTCGGCAAGGCGGAAATGCGGGACATAGCTGAGGGTGATGCTGGCAAAATTCCTGCGAATCGTAGTGAAAAGAAGGGCGAGGCTGTAATGTGTCGTCCGACGCCGTCGCACCCAGTTCAGACGAGATAGACAAAGATTCGCTCAGAGAAAAGTAACCAGCTAGTACTATGAAGCCAGCTAGATTGCGCAAAGACACGACTTGAACAGATGCACAGAGCATACACAGTGAGCCACAAGAGAGCCATGCAGATAAACGCGTCGCAAGCCTTGAACGAAGCTCGAACGTTAATTCGTTGAAGTATCCGTCCTGTTGTGGGAGGATGGGGTGGATCAGTCTTATGATGGCATGCCGTAACTTGTCTAGAACCACAGCGCCGCCGCCGCAACTTGGCAGCGAAGTGGGAAGCCGCGCCACCCCCTCGATCTTAGAATGCGGCGCGCATACGACGAGGCGCCGGCCATCTTCGTCAACGCGTCGCGTCAAATCGCGTGCGTACTATGCCGTCGTACCCCACCACTCTGATTTTGAGGCGCCGATTCCGAATCGGACCTGGCCGTTCAGGACGTTCCAGTAAGACCTACTTCAATGCTGAGGCACTCGTCACAAGGTATATTTGTTGATACTTTCTATCTACTTCTCCGAGTAGGAAAGTATTCAATATTGTATACAGTGTGCCCGCTGTCAGACCTGTCCAGTGCGAAGAAAAACAAGTCAGACGCTGTGAAGGGGAAGACGGTGCGTTTCAAGTTGCTCACCCCGTCGGTTGATCTTTCACTGAAGATCAGCCGTTGCAAAGGCCGGTGCTTGTTTTGATCGTCCAAACGTATGAATAACTTCGAATCTTCAATCCTGTCTGTAGCCAACTGCTTGAGAACTCACACCATGTCGTGAATGCGCTCAGTCCAGCTGAATGAAAATGGGAAAACCCCAGAAATCCAAAGTGTTGAAAATGCGAAAGAAATCAAGACAGCTTGGCCCGTACAGTCAAGTCTTGTGTGCGGTGGTAAGTACAAACGAAGTAAAAACGGTTGAAAAATAATACGAAGCTCACAATTGAACTCGGTGTTGACAGCTGCTCGCTTTCAGGAATGTGAAATCAAACAGTGAGTTGAGAGCTTTGATTGATTCACATACGAAAGAATCTAACTCACCGAAGCTGCTCTAAACGGTCACAACTTGAATGTGTATGTCTCATTACACCAGGCATTCAATGCGAGTGAAATGAGATGGAGGGACGTACCGCTGGCTTAACCAGTCACGACAACAATGTACATCTCACTGAGTACTTACAGGATTCAACAGCGGCATAAATTGAGCGATATTGAACTGAAAAGAAAGAGAAGCCAATCCGAGTTGAGCCGAAGGGAAGCCGCTAAGATCATTAGGAAGATTCACGCGAAAATGAACACCATGAGCCAGTCGATCAACAGAACGAGCATACAAGAAGGTGTCAGTAATAGGCGACAAGGTAAGAATGTTGAACGTTCGAAGACAATATTTGATTTGGACTCGGTGCCTTGACATTGAAGTCTGGATATGTGTGATACACGTATACACTAGAGCACAATTGGATCTACTGGGCCCTCGTGGCCATTTGTCTGAAAACAGGCGTGTGCCGAATATTGTGGAGGAAGGAGGAAGGTGGAGAGAGGATTCGGCTCTGAGGAAGTGGCGACCTGAGTAAAGCTGCGCAGTGTGCACTGTGGAGCCTCAAAGAGAAAAAATCAAAAAGCCGTGGTTGAACGCTGAGCGAGAGATAAGACATACGGGGCGAAATAGGCGAGTAGAAGAAGCAGAAGTGGTCGTGAAACTGCCACATAGGTGGGTAAACGGGTCAAGTTGTGATAGCTCAATCGTAGGATGAAAACCCAAAAGCATGAAATGTGAGTTAGATTGGGGCGAGGAGCTCGACCAGCGATGGACAGTGGTTCAAGTTGACAGTCAAGAAGATCAATGGGGGATGAAGTAGATGACAGATCGCGGGGGCCCTGAGCTGCAGCAAAAGCATACCGAGATATTGACTCGGGAATGTGTAGCGTTGGTAGACGAGAGAGCGACAGAAAGATCATAGATTGAGCCCATCGGCAATTGGATGCAGGATAAGACAGGATCCTGAAAGAAGCCGTGGATGCGGGAGACATGACGAGTCGGCAGAAATGTTTCGTACTTGTGTCGAGCAGAAAGCGCCATGGGACCGTTGGGAGGAGGTTCTGAAAGCCAGGAGTGTCCGAGTCGGTGATGTCGAGTACGGCCACAGTACTGATACGTAGCGTGAGCCTCCAGACCCATGAAGTTCCATTCGCGATACCGAGCTGGAAAAGCCAGCCCTATAGGTCCAGGAACTAAGAGCGCGCCTTGTCGTATTGTCGTTAACAGCGCCGAATCCAAGCGTCAGTGGATCAGTGAGCCGCCCACTGGCACCGACGTTGGCGGAGAAGCCGAGGAAGCTGTCCCAGTCCTTCCCTGTCCCTATTGGCAGGCTTCTGAGGCTATTACGACATCCCATCATAAGACTGATCTACTACCTGCTCCCACAACAGGCCTGTTGTGGCGCGTTTGCAGCATGTGATCAAATTGATGGCTTTCCTCTTCACTCTGACCGACGCGCGGGACCCCCGCTCGGTGCGCAAAATTCATATCCGACGACTATACGATGTCTTGCAACTGTGCCTACAACGCCGCGACTTCCAACGCGCTCACAGAGCGTGGTCAATACTATCCCATTGCAAAGAAGTCGATTGGCGAATGCTATGGAGTACCAGCGTTGAGATTCTCAGTGCTCATAATCTGCGGGACCCTGAGAGAACTATCGAATTTCTGCGTGTTATGATGCTGCATCATCCTGAAGATGTGAGGGGCTTTGAAAGGACTCGGTTCGCTGACTGCAGCTTTCATCTCATTTAGCGGGAGGTCATCCTGAAGGAGATGGTGCTTCGCCTCATCAACTCTGAGCGACAGAGAGACGCGCTGGACGAATTGGAGCTGTAAGACTATGGACTTGCTTCGCTTTTTAGAGACAAGCCCAACGCGATGCCTTCAGCTATCTTCCTTCTTTTCCATATCAGGACAACGCACTTCTGCACCTCTATGCCGGACTGCTCTCCCTATATCTAGGCCAGCCCACATCTAACAGTAATGCTTCTTCCCTCCTTGAGATCACACCATGAAGTCTTAGCCAGTTGCGCAATTCAACCCCACTTTGCTTCGGAGCGCGCAAACCTATTTTGAACGCGCCAAGAGCCTTGACCCTCAAAATGCAATGGCAGAAGCATTTATTCGCCGGGTACGATACTTCCCTCATCCCCAGCAATGAATTGTCGCCGACCTTTTTCTACAACAGATACACAAAATTAACGGCGTAGATATCCATTCCACGGACAAGGAAGAGTCGGACGAAGAAACGCCCTCGGTTGTATCAGACAAACCAAAGCGCAAGCGCGTACGAACAGTGAACGACTGAGAAGCCTCTGCCACAGGTACACTACAGACTAAGAATCAGAGTCCGAATCGGAATCCAGATCAATGCCCGGCATTTCCTCGTTGACCTCCTCTTCTTCGACAAATACGGGCATCTCAACGGCTACTGGCGGCTGAGCGACGGGTTTTGTTGGAGCGACCGCCTCGATCCGTGGTTGGTCGGGCACCGTTACCATTTCTGGTATCAGCGGCCGAAGGGGTTGGGATGGGGGAGCGATGGCCGGAGTCACTGATGGAGTGACTATAGTTGGCTTCTCTTGTAGCACTTGCGACGGCAATTTACTTGTTTCTGCAGCAGCAGCCGGCGGCGGCGGCGGTAATTCATCCATGACCACATCGCCATCGGCAGCGGAACCCAAACCCAACGTTTTCCGCAACTCTACCTCCTCTTGGCTCTCTTCTGAGCGAAAGAGAGACAACGCCTCGACCGCCGGCATTGACCGTAACAGTGGGGGCAGTCGTGGATGTAAAAGCACCTCCAGATCTCGATGCATCTGGAAGCAACATGTGTCAAGGTCAAACAAAGGAAGAGGAAGAGACGATACTGACATGGCAATCCTTGAGATTCGCACCAACGACCAACCCGAGGCTGCTGCCCATATTGCCTGTACTACCTGCACCGAGCTCGACACTTACAGCTTGAACTCGTTCGAGGAGTAGAGGATGGAGCTTGAGGTCGGGCGAAAGTGACTCGGGGGAGATTTGTGGAAGCGCAAGTAGGACGGATAGAACGACTCGGCATGAAAGAGACTGCATTGCAGAGGAGAGATTTGGATTGCGCAAGACGATGCGTAGCACTTGGTTTCCATTAGTCGATGTTGGAAAGAAAGAAAGAAGTAGAGTTTACCAGCAAAGGCGGAGAGTAACACTTCACCGTCAACAGCAGACGGGCAAACCACCTCTCGACCGATCTTAAATACCTCGTCGCCTTCGAACTCGCGCGCACGTTTTCTGCTCTTTTTACTCCGCCCGGGAGCATCGCCCTCGCTTTCGCGGGATTCGGGTTCTTTCGTTAGCACGATGGAGAGGAATGGCACGATAGCTCTGCCTAGACGGTTGACGATGTGGGTTGCATGTAGGGGATGGCATTTTTCGAGGACGACTTGTAGGGTGTTCAAGAAGGGTAGGCGTTGCGAGCTGTGCAGCAAATGAGGTTAGATGGTAGAGAATGGAAAGGATGGATGGAGGGTAGTGTACCCTGTGAGATTTTGTTCGAGGTGGAACACGATAGATGTTACGATTCGTGAGAGGCTGGAGCTTAGATGCTGGCCGACGCTGAAATAAGTGAGTAAAAGACATGTAGAATGGGGATGAAGTGCGGTACCAAGAGGTAAGACACGATATGAGATCGCAGGCAAGCTTCCAGAGTTGCGGGATCACGGCCGTCTGCATTGCACGTACTCCGGGGTCGATGTGTGAGTCGACCTAAACACATCAGATGCTGGACACAAACGTGGGGTGGGGACATACCTTGTCGTCAGGCGTACAACTCAGGAGAGCTATTGCGAATTTGGTTAACCGGCCTAAAGGCACTTCGACTGGGCGATGTGTTGTGGCTCTGTTCAACTTATAAGAGTCTGGTGCATTACAGCAGAACATTTGAGCATACTTCAACAAATCGCAAAGAACTAGAACAGAGCATCTCAGTCTGTCGGCGTTGAGGGGAATGGATATGAGGGGTTCCTCGGTCGACACTGGCAGCTGAGGGACCTGGCCTACACTTCGAGTCAGCGTTGTTTAGCAGGTAGAAGATTGAGAACAAAGACCTTCGATCCGATATCCAGGTCGAATAGAGAGGAACGCGTTCCAACCAAATAC
Source organism: Favolaschia claudopus (assembly GCA_037176885.1). Taxonomy (NCBI): domain Eukaryota; kingdom Fungi; phylum Basidiomycota; class Agaricomycetes; order Agaricales; family Mycenaceae; genus Favolaschia; species Favolaschia claudopus. Next base: position 1,836,359 of record JAWWNJ010000002.1, read on the forward strand.
CAACGTATCGTCGACGGACTTTTTCCACAAGTTGGCCGCGCCGACTTTACCGCCAGTAAAGTGAAGGACTCTGTACAAACGAGACGCAGCGGCACTCAGTGGGATGTTTGGCGGTTTGAAGGGATGGCCGTTCAAAAAGCTGAAGCAGAGTGTTGACAGAGCAGCGTGCGAAGTTCTGTGGATGGTGGGGTATAGTGGTATTACCACAGCCAAGGTAGACAAAATTAAGATCTAGGCTGCATGAGCTCGGAAGAAGATGTTAATCTCTCCACTGACTTTCAGATCATTGTCTGCATGTTTTTCAGCCAGAGGAATCAACGCCGCCGTGAATTTCAAGATATTTGGTGTTGCGACTTGTCTTTGGAACTCTGGCACATCGGTCGCGCTGCTGAAGATTACCCGAAGCAGTCGCACAGATGCGCTTAGTATCGGCGGGGCTTCATTTTTCTTAACACAAGGCTCAATGGACCACAAGAATGCTGACCATGAATTCACGGACCGAAAGGATAGGTAAGGCGATCCCTAACCAACTTTGTGCACATTCTATCATCGTGAATTTCGACAGCACTGAGGTTCTGTGCGCTAGACAAAGCCCAGCCCATTTTGCGTCGGGGGCTTTGGAATGGAGTAAAGAGTTGACTCTAGCGATCCATTTCGAGGAGTGGGCGGATGGGAGCAGCGATTCGGCGGTGAGAGCGTTGAGGATGTGTGGTAAGTGAGTAACAGCGTAAGAGTCAGAGCCTAGTTGCAGTTGCAAAAGGGATTTCAATGGATGCCCATCCATTCTCTGAAGTTGGTTGAGAGCAAAGTCAAATTTTGCAATCTAATCTAAAGCCATTGACCGGAAGATAAAGCAAGACACAACAATCCCGATTTGGGTTGCCATAGACAACTTGGACTCGAATGTCAAGGCGGCCAGCTGCTCCTACCCTTGATCCCGCAGTCGAAGAGCATTTACAACTATCATCTTTCAAGGTTTGACTCTGGCTAATTTTCTCCGACGCGTATGAGCTTCAGCACGAGGTCAACAGGCTAAATTCGATGTCACCGAATTCATAGGCAATGTCTCTGAGAAACTGATTGCCCAGTCTAAAGGAAGCTCTGGTCGTATGTTCAACCCCTCACCTTGGAATGAGACTGTGATGCTCGATCGCTAGCTTTCGACCCTACGCCGTTCATAGGCACATTTGAAGCTGCTGTCGACAAGCTTATTGCTGTGCGCAAGGATGTGCAGGCCAAGACGGAGCAGATGGAGAAGGGGGTGAGGATATCTGAACGCGAATATTCGAAGAAGATGGCGGAGTTGAATCGCGGATTCGAGGTGTGTGCAGCCAGCCATGATTCATGATGCTTTGCTTACTTGTTGCACTATTAGACAGTCGGCAATTCATTCGCAGGAATGGAGAGTCGAATGAACGAAGTCAGCAGTACTGCTGTGCGAATAGGTACGTCTAGTACACTTGTTCGCCACGTTCTGTTGATATGCACGCCAATTTCTATAGGTGAACAATTGGAATCTGTCCATATTGAACGACAACGCGCCCAGGCCGCGTACGACTTGATAGACTTCTACAACCAATTTTCGCGTGGTGATACTACCCGTCTAGACACTTTACGGAAAGACGGAAGAGCAGGCCGTCGTCAGGTCGCGGTCTTGTTGAGACGATTGAATACAGTCGCGAAAGAGGTCGACCTTCCGACAGCTGACAAGGTTCGTGCTATTGAATTTAATGATTTTCATCCTGACTTCTGTTGCAGACTCGGGAGAACATCGAAAAATACTGCGAGAAGTTCGAGAAAGAGATGTTAAACTTGTTCGACCGTTGCTATCGACGAGGGGACCCCAAAATGATGCATGTAGGTCGTCAGCGTTCTTCTTCTTGCGCACTGTATTGAGCCAGCTTTCATAGCATTGTGCCCAAACGCTGCTGGAATTCAACGGCGGCTCCTCCTGTGTACAAGTATACGTCAATCAACATGATTTCTTCATTAACCATATCCGAGAAATCAAACCCGCTGAGGATACTTTGTTGTATGACCCTTCTCTCATTCTGTACTTCTCACCGAACCTCTTGTCAGATGGAGCACTCTCCCTGATCCCGATGCCAGTTGCCCGAAAAGCGAGACCGGATTAACAGAGCTGTTCGCGGAAATACGGGGTACAGTCGACACCGAGGCTCAAATCGTCAAAGCCGTCTTCCCAAATCCTCCAGTCGTCATGCAGGTGTTCCTGCAACGCGTATTTGCACAGTCTGTATGTGTAGTCTTTTTCGTTCATTATTCATTTCTAACATCATAGTACACAGATACAACAACATATGGAGCAGCTCCTTCATCGCGCATCCTCCATCTCAGATCTGGCTTACCTTCGCGTGCTGCAGCTGGTGCACATCCAAGCCACGGCGCTAGTAGAGGATCTCAAAGCCTACGAAATGCCGACGGCTGCAACACGGACGCCGTTTGAAGCGATCGAATTCCAGCGATCTCTCACTGGGTCTACCTCAGCTGCCACCGCCAGCTCGGGTACTGTCAGCTCGATGCTGGAATCCGCCATGGAAGCACTCTTTGTGTTATACACCGAAGGCCAAAGATATCTGGAGCGTGAAAGTCGTAGTCTTGGAACATTGTACTCGACCCTTTTGACCAACTACACCCGCTATCACGTTCGTAGCTTCCCTTCGAACTCATATATTCATTGAATACAATCTATCTTTGCAGCTCAGAACTCAGAAGACAGGCAAATCCTCGATGTTCGACACAGTGATGAACCAGCTCAGTTCAACGAGTGGAGGGTCGTCGACTTCATCGCAGGCTGCCGCCGTCCTCATGCGTTTTGGAGGGATCACCTCCACGCAAAAGCAAGACAAGGACGATGAACCGATCCGAGAGGAAGATGGTGTATTGAAGATCGAAACCGCTGAAACCATTCTGAAGTGGCACGCTGAGGCAATGGGACGGTGTGTTGAGCTGACTCCTTCGACTGACGTGTGAGTGCGATGCGCTTGGCTTTACGCCGGTTTCTTGCTAAATACTTCTAGCGCCAAACACACGTTCTCTTTGCTTCGAGTGTTGTCGGAAGCCATTGGAACTGCATATGTGGAAGCAGCCATGGAAACGTGAGACAAAAGCTTTGCCTGAAGATTACTGCTTGACGGATGATTTGGCAGTGCGCAGGCGCGTGTCGAAATCGAGCCGAAATCTGAGCCGAATCTTCAGGCACTGACGGTTTTGCGCTCGGTGGACCTCATCTGTCATTTATGGCAACAATACGTGAACACGGCACTGCTGCCGCTGGCCAGTTCGTCTGTCACGATCCGCCGTGAGATGGTTGTTTTCAATAATCAGACCGTAAGCCGGTTGGAGGGCGGCGCCAACGCGCTGACACAGCGGCTTACTGACTGTGAGGTTGCAACTTGTCTGATTTTCTGTCTGCTAACATCTGCCAGCAATCATCTCGTGGCTGTCTCTGCAACTTGCGAAACAGAAGAAGAATGATTTCAAGCCTAAGAATGACGACCTGTCGTTCGCCCGAGTCAACACTGAGCCTTGTGTCGCCTGTTGCGAAACGTTAGAGCGAGTTCGGGACGCGGCCAAGGCCAGCTTGAGTGGCAAGAACTTGGAAGTCTTCTTGATGGAAGTCGGCGTCTCCTTCCACAGGTTTGTTGACCATTCAAGCTCTTGTTTTTATTCAACTGACCCACATGTCTAGTCTCCTTTTGGAACATCTGCGCAAGTTCCCGGTTAGTGATACTGGAGGGTTGATGCTGGCGAAGTAAATTTGCTCTTCATCGGTGTTTCGGGATTCACTCATGCGTTGTTCAGAGACATCAAGACGTATCAAGACACTATCGCCACCTTTGGTATCCCAACTCTCCACGAGCGTTTCGAATTCATCCGCCAACTGGGAAACATCTTCCTCATCCAACCCGAAACCCTCAAATCATACATCACCGAAAGCTACCTGGGTCGCGTGGACGCCAATCTCTTGAAACCATACATCGCTTTGCGTAGTGATTGGGGGCAGTTTGAGAAGGGCTTCAATGACGCTAGCAGTGCAGATCCTACCGCCTCGAGAGGGTTGAGGGATCGGTTCGGTAGGTTGAGCGTCATTATGAAGGAGGTGGAAGGTTTGAAACTGGGAGAGCTAAACCTGTCAATGCCAAGCAGCTTTGCAAGTGGATTTTCTGCCGGCGGGTTTTCACTCGGAACGCGTTTTGGCTGAGTAGAATAAATGTTGTATTTTTATTGCTGTTGTACGATACTATACATCGGATTGAGCTACTTACCCTTGAATGGTTGATTGGCGGTTCGTTATCGTCATGTAATTGGCGGTTACCGTGTCGTGGGACCAAAGAAAGCGCCACGGCTTTGCTAGGACTGAGCGAGATTCGTGCTCCTGCACAAAGTCCGTTGGGCTTAGCAAATGTTGTGCAGTGGGGAAAAGAAAGGAGCGACGAGTTCGACGCATAGATCCCACGCCTGAGAGACTCAGCAAGCTGGTCAAACCGGTCATTCGCTGCTAGCGAGGGTCGACGAGAAGCGGATGGGATTAATGCTGTATTTTGTATTTGCTGTTTTACATCGAATTTATTCTCCCTTGAATTGGGGCTTTCTCTTTTCTTTGAATGCCTGTAGTGCTTCTACTCGATCTTGGGAAGGTATAAGCAGGTTGTATGCTGCTCTCTCGAAGTCTAGCCCTGAAACACGATTGAGAAAGGTGTTTAGAAAGTCAAAAAGGCATACCAGTTTCCAGCGGTAAATCTTCAGACCGCGAAATAACAAGTTTTGCTGCTCTGACAGCGAGGGGTGCATTCCGTGCTATCATTTCGCCCAGGGACAGTGCCTTGTCGAAGGCTGTTTGCTCCGGATCCGACACATAATCGACCAAACCCCATTCAAATGCGTCCTGTGCATTCAACGAACGACCTGTGAAAATGAGATCTTTTGCTTTGCTCTGGCCTAATAGACGTGTTGCACGCTGAGTACCGCCGGCACCAGGAATGATTCCCAGACCCGTCTCCGGTAGGCCTATTTTCTGGACACTGAACGCTGTACAAGAGTTGGTTGCTGGACCCTGAATCAGTGGACGGTTCAAATACCTGCAACGCGCAAGTCACAGGCAAGAGCCATTTCTAGGCCACCACCGAGAGCAGGACCATCGATGGCGGCAATAGTTGGCATAGGTAGGGATTCTAGCAAACCGAGAGCAGCACGCAGATCGGTAAGAAAGGCTGCAACCTGAGAGTCGGACATTGTTCGTCGTTCGACAAGGTCTGCACCAGCACAGAACGAGTTTGGGCTCGTAGACCGTAAAATGAGGGTTCGGACGCTGAATGGATGTCGCGATGAACTATAAGCGGCCGAAGAAATTGAAGAGCATGCCTGGCATCGGATTTCACAGTTTCCAGACTCTCCCGAAGTTCCTGCGCAGATATTAAGCTGCAACATCGTCAATCTAACGCTGCGAGCTGTGTACCTTGAGAAGGGTCAATGAAATGGCGTTCTTTGCCTCCGGTCGATTGAGGGAAAGACAAGTAATTCCGGGTTGTGTAGACACGGGCTCTAAAAATGCTTGTTGAGAATAGGACCTTGCGCTGGATCTGAGCGGGGCGGTAAAAGCGCGTCTGAGCATCGTATGACCTTCGAAAATCAAAGGCAGCTATGCGTCTTCGAGCCTGTGGTCGTTGAACGGTGAGCGTTGAACCTGGAGTCCGGAGCTTCAGCTGGCCGCGCCCAAGACAGTCCAGACAAAGCCGAGACGCGATCGGCTTTACGGCAGAATCGGCTTCACCACTTGACCTCTACTTTCACGTCGACCCATTGCTGGTGGGTGTTGCTATCTGCGTTTCCGACGCTCGCGAGTGCGCTGGGCTGCTCGTGGACACGACCCATCATGAATTTGGAGAAAATCTACCCGTATGCAGTACCAAACGATGGAATCCAGTCCAACAAAGCTTCTCGACCTCCCCAATGAACTCCTTCTGCTAATATTCCGCCATCCAGATATCCCCTTTGGAACGCTTTTATTCCTATCTATGCTTTGCAGGCGTCTGAATTATCTGGCTCTCTCAATTTTCCTCGAAACGTGCGGTATGCAAGAGCCAACTCAGAAAGTCAACGCCACAATGTTTTGGAACAGAATAGACGGAGTATCGGCTCTTCGTTTGGCGCTTTTCATTCCATCTATAGACACCCTGTCTTGTTCCCTCCCATCATGCGAAACCTTCGACTGTCTGTTCCTCCACATTCGTCGGTTACGTCTCCTCATTGAGAGACTCGACTTTGTTCGCACCGTGACACTGGATCTGAAAACACCGGATGTTTTATGGGACTTCGATGAAACTGTTCCAAGATCATGGGCTTTGGAATTCGGAGACCTGCTCAACACGATAGTGAAGCGGGGTTGCACATCGCTTACGATCCGTCATGGAAACTTTTTCCACGAACTCTACCAACTTCGTCCAATCTCCTTTGTTTCCCGACCTGTGAACGCACTTCGCAATGCTGTGCGACATATTCTACCCAAAGTTGTGCCCACACCAAGTAGTGATATATGGCAATTCTGGCAGCCTTTTGCACACATAGGAAAGGACCTAATGGAGCTTGACCTTGAAGGACGGTCAATGTCCAGACTTGCACATCTGCGGATTGGTTCTGCCACGCTCCTTATTCCGCCGAGTCTTGGCTGGACTCTCTCTGCACTCCGCCACTCCCCCATCACTGCTTTCGAAATATGTGGTGTCACTCTTATCCATGAAGACTGGGCCACTGTGCTGCCCCTAATAGCAGCCGCAATACCCAACCTAACCTCCCTCACACTCTCCAATCTATGTGGGGTATCCGGGGCCGATATACTACTCTTTCTAGCTAAATTACAGCACCTGAAAATTTGCACCGTCCGGCACACGGAATACAACAGCCTCGTCCAGTCCGCGTACCCAGACTCGGCGCCAACCGCCACATTACCCGACCTAATCCGCCTCCATGCACCCTCTACACTCATCCTCCACCTCCTCCGCAAGAAAGCCTCCCTCCCCAACCTCACTCACCTCTGTATGACCCCGCACAGGCTCATCATGACGAGAAGCGACCTATCCACCATGCGTCACATCGGGCATTCCCTATCCCAGGTCGTGGCTCGGCTAGAAAAATGCAAGCTCTCGCCCGAGCTATCTCTCGAAGTTGACTTTGGGCGGCAAGAAATGCCCATGGGCGTGGCACAGACATATCCACTGGGACAAGAGATGATTAAACCGTTCAGGGCTATAACGCGCTTGATCATTTCCGGAAACAGGGCGGACTTTCCTGATTCTGGGGCTGAGCTGGAGGTGCTTGAGCGCTGGATTGCTTGGTGTCCTGCATTGGTACATGTTTCGATCAGTCGTGTCTCTGACGCGATTCAAACAGACGATAACGACTGGGCCACTTTGGAAAGGGCGCGAACGATAACCGAGCGCCATCCGACGGTTCAGACGCTTGAGCTGAACGGCAAATTTTTCGGCAAGGATTATGTCCATACGCGCCGGAAACGTGAGTCCCCTTTTCACATAAATGTGCCTTAATTTCTTCTCTAAATATGAGAGGCTGTAGTGGCGACGCGGGAAATACCACCCGCGATAATTGGGGTTTGAGGGCCGCTGTGTGCGCAACAGTGTGAATGCGTTTTGTGCGTACGGATCTACCTACCTCACCAAGGAATGCAAATGAGAGTGAAATGGAATAAAGATAAGTGAGATGCGATAAAGCGACGAATTGCAGAGTACTAGCGTCCTGTAAGTGTAAGTTGCAATGCCCAGTCCATGCAGGTATACCCAGCCCATACAATACAACAATAACAATAAAGCCCGCAGCAGAAACAGATGTTAACAATAGATCTTGAATGGTAGGGTCCAAATATAGGCGGATCTGCACATCGACTCCACCCGGTTGTCGTACTTGGCAACCGAGGCCGAGTCTCGTGTGACGCCTTCGCTTTCACGAATCACGTCGATGATCATATGGCTATCTGGTGCCGCGGACGGACAAGGACGACGCAGGAGGATGGGTGTGGAGAATCGAGATGCAGGATCACGAAGCCTGAAGGAGAATTTGGAGGAAGAAAGCGAGATAGCGAATAAAATGAAGTAAAAACAACGTCGCACACTGTACAGTACAGTTTAGAACAGCAATGACATCCACCGTAAATGCCGCGACGTCCATAACGATTCAGTTTCTAACGCGCCGTGCCAGCGGCACCATAGAACGAATCGATAGACGGTTGGTACGAGTCGCGGCCTATCGCATTAGAGAATGCGCTGGGAGGGACACCGGATGCGTGGGATGGGTGTGAGTAGGGGTGGGGTGAGAGAGACGGCCGCTGGTTGGCCGAGGTGACGCCGTAGGCGTTGGGACTCCCACTCCCACTGCCGCCACCGCTACCGGTGCTGTAGTGATGGTTGTAGTTCTCGTAGGCGTTGCTGTCGGCATAGTATGCTCCGCCGTTGGGGTTGGAGCTGGGCTCGACAAAGTATTGTTGGTGCTGCTGTTGGGGGTCGGCGTAATACTGCTGTTGTTGTTGGGCGTCGGTGTAGTATTGCTGCTGCTCCTGGTGTTGGTAGGAAGCGGCGGTGTTGTCGGCGTAATACTGCTGCTGCTGTTGGTGCTCTGCAGGAGCGTACGCCGCACCTGGGGGATAACCCATAACATAGTCGTTCGTGTCGACGAGGTATTGGTCTGCTAGCCCGTAGTTCGGCATGGGGGTGGAATGCGCGTCCATCGGTTCGTCTCTGAGAGAGGTCATGCTGGGTTCAGGCGATGGCTGTCGCTCGACTCTGTCCGCGGGAGTTTTGGTGTCGAAGAATGTATCCCGAGCGCTGTTATGTGCCGCGTTGCGGCGACGCATGACCATGACGAGGCTTGCCAGGATTCCAACAATGACGAGGGCAACGATAGTGAATGTCGCGCCAACTGAAGAGGGATACATTCTCTCAGCGTCGGAATATAGAAGTCAGATACACACCTTTTCCCTTATTTCCCCAAAAGCTGCGGAATAATGTAAGTTAGCATAGGTGCAGCAGCAATTCGGCGGAGACATACCCAGACGAAGCAGCATTGACATTGTTGTGAGTGATATCAGACGGCTCAGGTTCGTCGCCCGTGTCGGTGGGATCTGGGTTGCTGTTGGTGGGGAGGAAATTGTTGGTTTGAGTGGGATTCGCGATCGCTCCTCTTGGGGTCGTGGAGCTGGACAACGGTCTGCTGGAAGACTCGGGGGCAGACCTGCCAGGATTATGAGGATAACGGGAAAGAAAAAATAGAATGACAACTCACGACGAGGAGGGGATAGCGGAAGAGGAAGAGAAGGATGATGAAGAGGTTGTCGTGGAAGATGACGAAGATGTAGTTGTCGAGGTAGACTTCGAGGAAGAGGAAGGGGGAACGAATGAGCTGCTCGGGGGAGCACTTGATGAACTCGGCTTGGAGGAAGTCGAGATCACAGAAGAGCTGGAGAATCCGCCTGAAGACGACGGGCTACCAGTGGAGGAGGCTGAGGCAGACTGGGAATTGTTGTCGCCATCTTGACGGAAATATAGGGCAGGGGCGCGTCTCAAGGCCTGAGCATGAGCGACACCAGACAAGATGAGGACAACCCAGAAAAAAGAGCGGAATGAGAGGGTCGATGGGCTCATCTAGCCCGTGGTGAGGGTAGGAAGCAGGAGGTAAGTTAACCGTTATTGATCATTTGATGCCAGTTTCATTCCAACTGATCCCGCCAATCTTATCTTATCCACCCGGTCACTGGTCACCGTTCGTCACGGCGGTCTCGCTACTTTCGCAACGCCGCCCACCGTTTTCGCGCAACGTTCTTTGGCCATCATGATGATAGGATCCCATTAATGCAGCGGATGGAGGTGGTGTGCATCGATGTTGTCCCGAGGTCGTTAACAGAACCCAGGCTTTGTGTTGCGATCTAAATTGTCTGATACAACGCAGAGATAAGGTAGAAATGGGAGACACACCGCTCGAATGGTCGGTACGACGCTGTTGAGTCGAATGCGCGGGTATGCAGGCAGCTGGAATAGATGCAGCTTAATGCCTGATGAACAGTGAACACTGTTCGATGATACTCGCCGAATGTTTCACCGCCTCGTATAGGAACTATTATCGAGAAAAGCAACTGGATATCTTGGTGGTCAGCTATCGCGGGCGAAGAATGCTCACATAACCAGCATGCATATTGGGTTGAATACAGCCTGAAACGGTTGATGCTCAAATTTCTTTGTGTGAAGAGGCTCGTTTTGGTTTGATACTGCTGCACGCCGTCGCAATGAGGCTGCATCCGGCACATAATTTTCAATGCACCTACAGTCAGGACGAACTGTGCGTTGCCCTCCTCACGACCGAAGAAGTTACAGAACGCCACCCTTGTATTCCCTGTTCTTGTATCAAATGCGCAAGGTTCTGGACGCGTTTGATTTGGTTTTTCGCGTTGAAAAAAGATACCAGAAGGCGTAAAAGCCAATGGATTGTCGCCAAAGATTTTTCATGAGTTAACAAAGCAAAAAAGTCGCGTCAAGGACAAGTAAGTGAGGTCCAAGCATGAGACAAGGCGTCGGCAATCTAATCTTATCAGAGTGACAGGTTTTGACATTGGGTCACCCGTTTCGTCACAAATCCTCTTTGCTCTCCGCGCCCACCAGCGTCCCGATGTCATCCTCGGGACAACCCCCTCAACTTCACCTTTCTTTGCCTCCGAATACTACCTCATTTAAACGCTCTTTTGACGAGCAGTTTGGTTACCTTGAAAGCCCCCCTTCTACCCTCTTGCAGACCCATGAACCCATCGATGGCACGAGTAGCACCGCCTCTTCCTCCAGCTCCAGCACAAGGAGCCCAGACGCCAACGAAACCAGGAGAAAGAGAGCTCGTAGCTCCAATACCTCAAACCATCCAGAAAGCCGTTCCAGCGAGCCTTCATCCTCTTCTTCCTCCAGTTCTTTCGACTCCGAGTCACCGTCAGATTCATTTTCACATTCCAGTTCCTCGCAGGCCCCTCGCCGCCACCTTCTTTTAGATCTTGGTCTTGGGAGAACCTTGGGAAGCAGTGTGGCCTTGGGTTTAGGGATGGCTGCCTCGGAATTGCAGCTAGGTGGACGTGCCACCTCCGAGCCGCCGCCGAGACTTCCTACCCCCGAGCTTCTCGAGAGCGACGACGTCGAAATGCCCGATATCGACATCGGCTTTTTACGTGACGAGGAACCCGAAGAAGAACCCACATCCTCCGCAGACCATGTTCGGCGCTCGGTGGATCGCTTTAATGCATTTGAGAGGCATATTAGCGTCCTGCGCTCTTCTTCTCCTCCCGTCATCCCTCATCCGACTTCTCTAAGTGCACATCCTGCCTCTCACGCACCACCGATTTTTGCCGCCACTTCCGCTCGTGGACTTGGCACTTGATGCTGAGGACGAAGCAGGCGAAGAATCAGGAAAGTACTACAAATAATACACACTACATCGCGGAGCAGACTACTGTAACGCCAACATAAGCGCCAGCACACCTCCACGCCTTGACCTCAACCTCCCAACAACTTCTTTGTCACCTGGTCCTACATCGCCCTTGTTGCGGAATCTCAAGCACAGTTCCGCGAACATCTCGACTCGGCACTTGATGGCATCGGTGAAGGAATGCTGCACTTTGAAGCACCTATCTCTCCCACACACGAACGTGTGGTTGATGGGCCGTCTTTTGACACCTATTTTGAGGAGGTAGCTGTTCTTCTCGCAACAGCGGCGCCGCGTGCGAGCGGCAGTGTGGAGCGCGATCCGGTCTGCCTCCCCGCATCCAACGCGGCCTTTCTCGCAGAGTCCGATTTTAGAGTGGTCGGCACCTGCAGCACTGGACTGGGACAGTCCCGCGCTCTCGCCTATCTCTCCAGGTATTTCGAACTCGGCCAGCGCCGCACAACCTCGCCCCAATCACGGTTCATCCTCCTCCTGGCGACGGCCGTCTCATGCTGGTGCTAATAATACCACCGCATCCCCAGACAGTACAATCGCGGGTCTACGGAGCATTGTTCACCGCACACGTGCCGCCACGCCTCCTTGCGTGTCTTTCCGCGCCCACCGTCGCTTGCGGCGCCGTTGAGCGTCGCAGCTACCACAACGACATCTAGCCTCGATGCTCGTCGGGCGTCGGATGTGGATCTTGACGATGCGTACTTTCGTTGCAAATGCCTAATGCCCGAGCGTGGGAGAGTGCGGTTGATCGAGCGCGGTTTAATCGGGAGAGGGAGGCGAGAACGGCGGGGACGTGAGCGTGAAACTGAGAGGGAGCTCGAGCGCGCGAGAGAAGAGGAGGAGGGCAGCTGAGAGGGAGCAGGAGAATCCTTGGCGGCTGGATAGTATATGGGATATCAACGCTGGGGTTGAGTCGTTTCCGAGTGCTCGGACGACGACCGAGGGAGTCTTCGCTTATACGGATGAGGCGGGAGCTCGAGGAAGATCAGTTGGCGTCCGCGATTTCTAGGTAGGAGGGTTATGGATAGGGAATTGCGGATGACGGAGAGATATTTGATGGATCAGCAGCGTGAGGAGGAGCACGCTTCTACCTCTCTTGCTGCAAGGTATCTTGATTCTGCCTGGTCGATCCTCGAGAGGCGCCATCGGCCCCGAGCAGTAATACGGGGTGCATTGCGTCCACCGCAGGGACTCGGCTAATTCCCTTTGCGACCACCTTCTCTATGCCTTCGTCCGCTAGGCGACCTTTCCGACCCACTGAAGAGGATGCATGGACTGCACGTCCCCGGGTTCGTCGCGTAGGCAGTAGTTCGAGGGACGGCGTCACTGATTGGTTGGGTGGGATTGAGCGCAGTGTCCGTCATAGTATCACTGCTGATCTTTACGATCATCTTCTTTCCGGTGGGTGTTTGTCTTGTTTCGTTTTCGTTTGTCCCGCTTATGTTCTTTGCAGACCATCCGACTCCTCGAAGCGTGACCCCGGCTGTGGGTAGTTCCTCCAGGATTGGTGTCTATGATGACAGCGACTCGTCGGATTTTCGACGCGGAATGGTGATTCGAATATTCATCTCTATTTGTCCCAGTAGCTCAAGCCGTCCTTGCAGACGCTTCCGGCCCACCCCCTGCTGTGGGAATCCGTTGGCCACCCCGTCTTACGCTCTCACCCCAGTCCGCGGCGCAACCCGCACGCACGGCAACACATGCGCGTGCCCAGGTCCATCCCCAGCCCGTCCTTGGCCTCGCTGAGCTCTGCCACGGCCCAGCCCTCCTTGTATCGATTGCGTCAGCGATTCCATGGTCCGAGGATAGGTTCCTCGCGTCACTCGTTTCAGAGAGCGCTGCAGCGATACGGAGGAGTCGGGCGCGATCTGAGTTGGAGCGTCTCAGCCGCTTTTCGAGTAGGATGTCGACACGTTGTCGGATTTGGAATCGGACTACGATTTCTTGGAGCCGCCGAGTCCGCCTGCGGTCGTGCCTGTTGAGAGGAATATCATGACGGATCAGATGACGATGTACGCCGTCGCCTTCCTGGGTTTGCAGGATTGCAGCACCTGCATCATCGTCGAATGTTCCGTGGCGATTACGAAGTCAGAGGCAGAGCGAGGCGAGTCGGCCATCGCTGCCTTTCCGAAACACCGAGTGATCCTCTGGTGCCTCATTCCGCTTTCGAGCCAGAACACGAAGAAGCGCCCACTGCGTCGTCCGCTCTGTATTCTCGGCGACCCTTCTTCTTACCGCGTCGTCCCATTGTGCGTTTGCGGCAACCTTCGATTGGCAGCGGTGACACTGTTCCTTCATCCTCTGCCACATCATCAGTTGATCGACGCCATGTTTCTTGGGAGGCTCCGTCGACCGCTCGGGGACTCTCATGCGTCTACCACTCACCAGTATCTCAGTGCGTTGAGCCGTGTGCTCGACTCTGATATTCCCAGGGGCGAACCCTTGCCACCACACCCCTTGCCATCGCCCCTTTGCCGATGTGGGGAGAAAATAGCGAGACCCCGTATTCGAGCCTTTTTTGGGCGATCGCCTGTGCCTCCTCGTCATTCTCCCGTTACTGTTACGAGAGTTCCAGATACACCCCGAACTTCGAGCGTGCCGTCTTTGCCCCCTCCTGATCTTGGTGGGGAATTTGAAAGAGGCGAGGATATGTTGCGGACTGCGAGTTCGTTCACGACTTTCAATCCGTCGGAGATGGCCTGTGCATGCGATACGACCGCCGACGCCTCCTTCTCGGTACACTGGCCCTTTCCGTCTTACCATGCAGAGGCGCGATGAAGGGCTTCGCAGGGCGGCTGGTGCTGCTCGACGATTGCCGGAACCACCGTCGATCCCCCCTCTCGGCTTTTCGCATACTTTGGAGGGCAGTTCGACAGCTGGCCCCTCACAGGACAGTTCTAGTGGCCAGACTGAGAGAGTGAGTTCTGTTCACCTCGTAGGCTCCATCTGTTTGCTCACGAGTTTTCCAGAGTCGAATCCTTCACCCCTCATTCGCCACCCGCGGCCGCTGAGCTACCACAGTGGCTCACTTCTGGGGGTGAGTCGTCCTCGAGCTCACGCTTTGTGGAGGCAGAGCGACGGCTGTTCAGCTATGCTGGTCCCGGACGTAGTTCGCAACCGCAAAGCCCGGATGAAGACCCACGTCGGTTCTTTCCCTCCGACCTACACCCACATCCTCGACCTCGAATGTAGACCCGCTTGTGATCACTGAGACGCCTCTGCATGCACGACGCTCAGTGCGACGGACATGCACAACGTGTTGGCTCGCCAGGCACGACTGGTTGGTTCCCGACTTGCAGATGACGTTACATCTTACTCCATATCGGCCCAGCCAGTGACAGCAACCCCGCCGATTCAGGTTTTGAATATGCGGCGTCTCGTGCGCAACGGTTGATTCTCCAATACCATGCGCGAGCTGAAGCTGATGACGCGGAGCCTTCTTCGTCGTCATCGAGCTCTCCGTGGGCTTCCCTGCCTCCTCGCAGGGACACGCGATGATGTTATTCGTGCGGAGGTGCAAGGGTTTAGACGACGACGTGTGGGGTTCTCGGGGATTCATGAGCGGTATGGGCGAGGCAGAACCCCCGCAGCTAAGGCATCGTGCTCTCCGTGGTGATTTCCGTGGTGAACCGGCTTTGAATTCCATGTTTACGCGACTGCCGTCGTGGAGCGCTTGGAGATTATATGGTCTGTTTTCCTGTTCATGCCTTTTTTTCGTCTTGAACTCACGTTCTTCTTCTCTGGTCAGCGGGACGAAGATTTCGACTCTTCATATGAAACCCTTCTGTCACTAGGCGGGTGGATCGGGGATGCGAGACCCAAAGCAACTCCCGACAATGTCCTCAGCAGCTTAGAGACCGCCACGTACAAAGATTGGGCCACTACAGACAGCGACCAACGTTGTCCTATCTGTTTGGACGATGTAAGCACCCTCCTTCCTCTGTCGAAATCTGATTTGCTTATGAGTTGTTTTCAGTACAAACCCACGGATCGGGTTATGAAACTGGGAGACTGCCGACACTGGCTGCACAAGGAATGTCTGGAGCAGTGGTTGAAAGGCGCAAACACTTGTCCAGTCTGTCGCAATGCTGTGAAAGGAAAATCGAGGCAAAGGCCTCAACGTCATCATCACCCGCACCCGGGGGCCGGACCCAGCAGACGCCGCGATGACAGTGACCCGGATGGAGGAGGAGGAGGGCCCAGCACTTCTGGAATAGGAGGAAGCGGGGGCGGTTCTGGAGGAGATATTCCCCACACAAACTGGTTGAATTTCTTGAGAGACTAATAAGCAAGCGAACAAACAAATCTTCGAAGCATGTGTACTTTTATCTGCATACCTACCGTACTCACGCGTCATATGTATTTATTACCATTGCTATCCAAGTTCTTGCCATGCCCTGCAATATCGCCTCCTTCCTTTTCGAGCGACTGGCGTTGTGTTAGTGGCGGTGCTGACAATTTCTCAGGTTGCGTTCATGGCCTCACTGGGGTCGCGGCTAGTCGATATTCACACTCATGTATACCTACCGCGGTATGGCCCTGGTCTAGGTTCTAGTATCATCTCGCCATTTGACGCGTTTTGCAAGCTATGCTGCTCTATTGCGATCGCGAACCACTGTTCCTCGTATTCTCACCGCAACCCGCGATGGCAAACCAGACGACAAGTAATTTATTCTTTCTCGGGGTTTTCTCTGAGCGTTGAAGCATTGTAGACTGATCATTCTGGACCATGATACCGGACGTCCCGTCGGCCCTCAATATTGGGATAGAGACGAAAAGCTGAAATTCATGGACCGACACGGAATTGACTTGTCGGTGGTCAGGTTGAACCCCCACGCGCGTCGCTACAATGCACTTCTGATTCCTGGAGCACTCACAGCTCAGCAAACCCATGGCTTGATTTTCTTCCCGCCCCGGAGGCGGAATCTATGGCAGCACAACTAAACGAAGACCTAGAGCAATACTGCGCCGACTCTCCGTCTCTGACTCCATCTCTGAAACGTCTCTATGGGTTTGGCATGCTGCCTCTTGTCCCTGGGATATCGACCACTGCTCTGCTGGCGGCAATCGAACAAATATCTAAACTTTCGTATTTGAAAGGAATTATCATGGGGACGCGTGGGGTTGGGAAAGGATTGGATGACGAGGCGCTTGATCCTGTGTGGGCTGCGCTGGAGCGGACGGGTCTTGTTGTGTTTCTGCATCCCCATTACTCGATCGAAGGACAGTGGGGCGAGAAAGATAACGGGCACGTCCTGCCATTGGCGCTTGGATTCCCGTTTGAAACGACTATCGTGGGTTGAATCCATCCTGGTCTACTCATCTTCATGTTTGTTGACTCGGATATACATACTGTAGGCAACGACGCGTCTCATCCTCGCTGGCGTACTTGATCGCTTCCCCGCCCTGCGCCTCCTACTGGCGCATTCAGGCGGCGTGCTCCCTCAGCTTTCGTCTCGGCTGGCATCATGCATCGAGCACGACCCCGTCGTTGCGTCGCGGCTAAAACACGACGCCCGATATTACCTCGGGAAGCTATACTTTGACGCCGTAGCATACGGACCCGAAGAGCTGGGCTTCGTTAGCGACGTGGTCTCGCGCGCAAAGCACTACGAACACAATACTTCTGTGCCCGCAAACGCGACGTTCGAACGCGGGTTGGGAAGCGGGAGGATGCTATTTGGGACGGACCATCCGTTCTTCCCGCCGCTGAAGGGGACGGACAAATGGCCTAGTGTGGTGGAAAATCTGCGAGCCATAGATGCTGTGTATGGTTGGAGTTCGTCAGACAAAGGAGGTGTGCGTGGTGGTAATGCATTGTCGTTGTTCGATCTGGTCTAGCTCTGCGATAATATTACATACATACTTACACTGTTGTTGTTGTACCCCGTATCTCTGAATTCTAGTTGGACGGATCTTTGGGCTTTTGAATCTTGAGGCTGAAATCGATATGCTGGACTGACTGATGTACCGTGCTTGTACTCAGAATATCGACGTCTGGAAACATATTGAATCTGGCAACGCTATGCGGGCAAAAAGCAATGAACCTACCATTGATGGCGCGTTCCTGCAAATTGTCCTCCGTTATATTCCCACTCGTCTCCAACAAGAACTTCCTCTTTCCTTCCCACTTCTTGCGCAAACTCCGCGCTACGCTGACAAGCTCGGCGCCCTCGATATTGTCGAGCATGATGACGTCTGCTCCAGCGTCAATCGCCTCGTCTGCTTCCGCCTCTGATTGTACTTCGACGTCGAGGAGAAGACTGAAGCCGCCTACTTGACGTGCTTGTTGGATCGCAGCAGTTATGGAGCCTGGCAAGATAATTCACGAGATCTCAGAGAGAAAGAGAGGATAGGCGTACCGGACGACCAGATGTGATTGTCTTTGAGCATAATCATACTCGAAAGATCGTGCCGATGAGGGTCGATACCTCCTACCAGCATACCATATTTCTCCACCAGTCGGAATCCTACGTTGTTATGAGGCTCCGTAGATCCAAAAAAACACAGAAATCAATACCAGGTGTGGTCTTGCGCGTGCCAGCTATAGTTCCCTGGTACCCATAGCCCCTAGCAAGGTCTTTGATCCTCTTAGATCTATCATCGAATCAAAAAATGTCCAGGCCAACAGACCACTGCTTAGTCGAACACAAACGAACGAACTTTGTAGCGATCCCACTACACCGTGCGAGCATATTCAAAGCGACGCGTTCCCCAAGCAGCAGATGCCGCGCCTTACCCGTAACAGTCGCGACATGCTTCACGGGCTCGAAGCTCTCGCCCTCTTCGACGTGCCACACGACTCTACCATATGATTAGTACGAGCCGAGGAGCGGCCCGCATATGTACAACATACTCGCAACCCAGCTGGGCAAAGACCTCGGTGAAGAATGGAGAGCCCGCTAGGACGGCTGGGAGTTTGCCTTTGCCGAAGAGATGGGCTTCGCGGACGGCTTCGCCTACTACGTAGCCGCCGTAGTCGAATGAAGGGGTGTCTTCTGCTAGCCAGGCTGTGACTTGCGTTTTCCAGCTCGGGGGAAGGAGGTGCGCGTAGGAATTGGGCATCGAGTCGGACGGCGAGGCGGATGGAAGCAAGTGAAGATGCGCTTACCGAGCGAACTCAATTCAAAACGCGATCATGTGAATTTCGAAATTTCTCTATTCCTTCTCTCCCTCTTCTGCGAATCGAGTTTGCGCGGAAGGACGGTACATTTATAGTACTCGATGTAGTCCGGGAACAAGGATACTAGGATATTACCAGTAGAAAGTGTTCAACAAGCCCGACAAAAAAAAGAGGTATGATATCAAAATTGAGCCAAGAACGCGCCCAACACCACCAATGCACCGACGAGACTGGTTTGCAAGCTCATGCCGGGAAGGGCACCGGAGTTGGTGGGAGTCGGGGCACCGCTGTCCGAGGGCGTTCCATCGGTGGGCTGAGAAGCACCGGGAGAGGTCGGAGGTAAGACGGGGCTGTGGATAGGGTTAGCTTGCGTTCTTGAATTGAGGGGTGGACGTACGTGGAAGGAAGGGTGGAAGAGCCGGAGGAGAGTGCGGGAGCGCGGATAGCGAATTCGTCGGATTGGCAGAGCTGCGAGTTAAGGTGCTCAGCATCGGCCACGAATTTGATGCGGTACTTGGTGCCGGGAGCGGGCCATCCAGTCGCGGGAGGGTTGACGTCGATCTGCATGAAGTTTAAACACAATTATCAAGGAAAGATATTCGCGAAAATTGACCTTGTTCAGGGAGGTCACCACAAGGGCAGCGAGTTGCTGGGGAACAGGGGCGACATTGGTAGCGTCGTTCTGAGAATTTGGGTCATGAGCCGAACGAAAGATAACAATTGCTGCTACCCACCAACAAGAGGATGGTGAAGTTCTTGGGATCGGAGTCGACTGCCTGCCAGGTAATGGACTGGGCACCGTCGTTCGTCCAACCTTGGCTGGGGTTGGGGGAGATGATGGTAATGGCGGAGACGGAGGCGGCGAAGGCGGCGAGGACGACGAGTGGGGAGAACATTTTGTGCAAAGGAGCGTGGGGGGAACGAGATGAGGGACGGGAACAAGTGTGGCTTTTGTCAATTTTGTGTTCGCCGTAGATCGGCACAAAATCGGCCGACAACTCTCTTCTACTCTAGACTCTGCAGTAGCCTCGAACACAGAACGAACTAAATCGTTACAATACGCCTCACTGGAACTACACTTTTTGGGGTTTATTTCATCCAGATGCCGGAAATCCAACGAATGTTACTTTGCTAGGCTGAAAGATGCGACCAAGAGAAATTCAACCTTCAATACATTTTGCTACCGTTTTTGAGGATTCATGACCTCTTCGGCTTCCATCCAAAGGTCTCTCTGTCCCCAAACACCAACGATAGTCGAAATAATCAACCAGCAACTCCTCGGGTCAATATCCTCCTCGCTCGCGCGCTCTTTCGAATGCGAACCTGATAGCAAGCTCTTTAACAGAGCTAGGTATGCGCGAGCGAGATTCCGCAACATATGCATATCGTCGGCAGAGATGTGATCTTCCACGCGCGAGAGGAGGAAGAATGTCCAGCGAGCGTGGGTTCGTGTTACACGCAAGCGCTTTCCTGGTTGTAGGTGCAGGTTGGTCCAGTAGGTAAAGTACATTAGCAAGTGGAGCGCCGTTCGCTATAATTGTGAAACAAAGGTTGTTAGAAAATCGGCCGGTATAACAGGCGAAGAATATAAAAGACTACCTGATCAATGAGTCGTAAAAGCGAAGGGGTCGGTTCCCGTGGCGTGTAGACCGGCGGCGGCGCAGCAGGGAGTAGAGTAGTGGTATCTGTTTCAGCCGGCGTAGGCTGAGGTTCGTCGATTGAAGCCTCTCGAGTGCCGGAGGGGCCAGCAAACGTCGACGCATCTTCGTCCGTTTTATCTTCCGAAAACCCCCGCATAGTACCAAACTCAAATTTATTCTGCCCCTTCTTCTTCGTCTTCTTCGGCGGATCCCATTCCTCCCTGGGCCGCCCCGAAACAAAGGCCCACCAACAATCACGCTCTTTGAAATCTGGTAGAAGGTGAGCGTTGGCGCTACGAGCTGGTTGGGAGACGTGTATCGTCGGTTGGTCAAAGTTCTACTCAGAGTCTTAAGGTTCAGCATCAAATTAAGATAGGTAGAACTAAATACCTTTCGAAAGTTCCGGAACCGCGTCTCAAGGGAAGTACGCCATTCCGGAGTAGGGAGCTCCGGATGAACTGCTGGAGGCAAAATATCATCGCTCGACGGAGGAGGAGGAAGCCGGTCTGGGATTTCGTACGGGTTTGGGGCTCGGGTTACGTGGGGGAGATGGCGCGCGTCGCGTCTGAAAGGATAAGTTGGTGAGTTCGATGCCAAGGAAGATGGGGGGGAGTCGTTTACCGAACGGTGAAGAGATATTGCATTCCATCTTCTGGAACTCCTTCAAAATCCGCTGGAAGATTAGCGACGGGAAGAATCTGTCGCCCCATAGAGACGTCCTCTTCATCGTCGTCCCATGTATCTAGCATAGCGTTGCGACTAGTGAGGATGGCTTGCTGCAAGTAAAGCTGGTGGTGGTAAAAGTACAAGACGCGACTGATGCAGTGATCTCTGTTTCACACGCTCCTTTCCTCCAACTATGGAGGAGGACATCGACATTGAGACCCTCCAAGCCCAAATCGACCTCTCCCTAGCCTACACCCAAAATCTAGTCTCCTCATGGGTAAAACCCTCAAATAAACCGACCAAAAACTCAACCCGCGCTCTAATAGAAGCTGAAATCAAAGACTCCATGCGCCGCCCACCAAGGTATTACGCGCGAAACAAATATTCAGCTCTTTCCTAGCGCTGAGATATCTAGGTTGGGCGTTGGCGCAGCGGTTCCGGAAACAGTGGCGAGCTCATCGCGCGACACTGAACGGCTAAAAGCGCGTCTGACTGGAAAGGGTAATAATAAACGCGCGCGAGAGGAGGATAATGAGCCGGGTAGCTCGAAGCAACAGCAGCGGCAGCACTCTGATGCTGAGGAAGACTCCAGGGGGGCCTCTCACAAGAAAAAGGCCAGATTAGACCCATTCGAGGCCCGCAATAAGAAGAAAAAAGACAAAGAGGTTGTATCTAAACCTTCGACTCCTCCTCCACGTCTACCAGTCCCAAAAAATGTGGACAAGGCAAGTGCTATAGAGACGGATGTAAAACCGGAAGAGGGTGGACCACGGACTACTATTCCTGACTCGGCTTTCCCACTTGTTTCGCCGTCGAAACGCAGGAAGAAAAAACACAAGCATAAAATCTCTCTTACCGAGTCTGCCTCCCAAGCCGGGCAAAGCAAAGACTCTCTCATGGATATAGACGCGCCCGTCAACATTTCAACTACCTCCAACCTGGGCAACGATAGAGGCAAGCCAAACTTCGAACACCCATTGCTTTCACATCCTAATTCCTTCCGCCATAGACTCGCCACTGCCAACAACAGAACCCATTGACATCTCTCTTATCACCGAGAGCTCCCCCACCTCACCGGTATCCCCCACTCGCGACCGGAAACACAGTCCTCTACTCAAAGGTCCATTACTGAACCTCACCGGCCCACCGCCCTCAGGATCTGAATCGGACGGCGAGGACGACATGGAGCAGAATGCGACAAGTCCGAAGAAGAAACGGCGAAAGAGGAAGAAGAAGAAGAATTCAATGGGGGCAAAGCTTGGGGTGTAAGCTTGAGGGAGGGAACGGACAAGGTGGATGGATACAGACAGCGCAGTCCTACACCCAACACAATCATTCTTGCCGCACGGATTGATTTCTAGAAACTCTTCAACACATTGGACGGATTATTCTCGCGTAGTTGGAAAAATGAATGATGTCGCTTCTGAATGGAATGGCGCTCGAAGTTCGGGGTTCAATAGATACGAAACAGCTGCACGCGACACAGTACTACTGGGTATCTGTTAGAAGACGAGTTTTGTCGATGCTGTATAATTCGTTTCTATTGTCCGGCAGACGCGGAGGGCGTCCGCGCGGTACGAGACCAAAATATTGTAACATTTATGCCAAGGCGCTTGCAAGATAGAGTCAGAGTCGGTGAATTTTTTGACAGACATGAAGCGCCAAGGGCCCACAGTGAGATACCGAGCTTCGTGTCAAAGGCTATGATGACAGTGTGGGCTTGAGAAACGCAGTGCCAAAATTGAGTTTGAGACTTTCAGGCCCGGGGCGTCATAACAAGATTGGTATTCATCCATGCATCTTATCTGGGTTTTGGATCTACGAAGACATCGGTCGGGTCGAGGCGATGCCATAATTGAATACAAGTTCAAGTTGGGACGACAGACTCGGAATTGCAGTCGCTGTTGACATGGAGAAGGAGAGCGAACCGCGTCCATATGTTTTCGCCGTATGTCTCGGAAATTGTGGGATTTGTTTAGTTCATTGAAGAGGCGGATCTGTCTGTAGGACCGAGAAGTGATAAATTATTGCTGCGACGGGAGAATGGAAGGGAGTCGATGAGCAGGAAATTTTATTTTTCCATTTATAGGCTGCATTAAGATTAGAGCGTTTTGGCTAACTCTGGAGAAGCGGGGAGGAGGGGCGTGACAATTACTTGATTCAAAACATATGATATTGACTCGGTGCTCTTGTGGCTCTCGGAGTTGGTTCGCACTGGCTGAGGATGAATCATGTGCAAAAAAACCGAGACAGACTTTGAACAACAGACAAGCAGACAAACGCGTTGGCAAGGATGAGAGCTAAACAAACGAATATCGGCCTTTGCCAACCTACAACGCCGCCAGCAAGAGATTCGAAAATCGTTTTCCTGTTCTATTGGACTTTCGGTGACGCAGTAGTAGAGAATTTCTTGGAGACGGTGACTGAATCAAGACAAGCTTCAAATATGTAGCGTTCAGGCTCTCGCAGGCTATACAGAACCTCTGAAAAGTAGGGTGAACTGCCAAACGCCAAAGTTTCATTTAGAAAATTGCATGATCAGCCTTCAAAAAAATTCCGTCCCATTGTAGCACATAAGAGCCCTGCAGAGACTATGCAGCAATGAGCTCGAGACTGCTCGAGACCGTCAGAAAAGGGACAAGTAGGTTGAAGTTGAGTTCGAAGGACATGTCAATCAGTGGCTCTGCTCTGAACAGTACATCAGATCAATCAGTGCTGACTCAGCTTTTTCCAGTTGACTTTCTCCCTCCACCACAGGTACGCGTTTTTCCTAGCCGCTCGCATGATGTTGTATATTTATTGTCGGTGACGCGCACGCGCTTGAACGCATCTTATTTTGCTGACTTTTCTTCTTCGTGTCTTGGTGTTGAATGAGCTTCGAAGCTGACTGTGAACTTTTTCTAGGTGACTGACTGACGTTTTGAGGGAGACTGGTGAGTGTTGTTATCGGCGTTGTCTTTGCTTTGGACACAAATGATTCAAACCACATCTTTGTTATGTGTATTTCTCTCGAGCGCTCAGCGATGAGACCTTTTAATGCATGGCTTTATGATCCCTCCTCACCGCTTTTCTTTTCATCTTCTTTTTTCTGGCACACTTACACTCGACCAGACGCTGTCGCCGTAGCACCTCGACCATGAACGCACCGAACCGACACGAGCTTTTCGTCCTCGAAGACGGCGAGAAGGCGTGCGTCATGCCTCTTCTTCTGCCCTGGATATTGCTGAAGTGCCATCGACTTCAAGTCTCGAAGTGACGGAGGATACCAAAATCCCCAATGCCGCGACGTTCAAGGTCGTCAAACAGGACCATACTCTCGGGAACATGTTACGAGCGTAAGCACTCCCTTCCTAGTAGTTATTCGTGGACCATGCTCAATGACTTTGCCTCAGTCAACTGCTCGCCTCCCCTAACGTCCTTTTCGCTGGCTACAAAGCCCCTCATCCCCTGCATCCGCATTTTCTGTTGAAGATTCAAACCGACGGCACAATAACTCCAGCAGCGGCCCTCGAGGCAGCGGCGTCACGGCTCATTGCTACGCTCAGTGCGCTTGAAGGTAAATTCCGTCGCGAATTCTCGTTCAAGGATGGTGAGAGTGGGGGCGGCGCGGTTACCGCCGGTGCAATGGAAACGGATCCCTATGGGGGAGGTCCGGTGGGCTGGGGTGCGGGGAGGGATTACTTGGATTTCTGAAGGACTCGGTCGTTGTATATCGTGTATTGCTCTACATTCCATTGTATTATCGAAACAAAAGTACAAATCCAATTCTGATACAACTAGTACTGTCTACAACTGAGAAATACATAACCTCACCTATAAAAACCCCAAGATAAAAAGTCGAGTAGTGTACAAGATCAACTAAGGTGTACATATGCGCCCGCATTATCGAGCACTGTCGCGGCGACGCGGGGTGGGTTTAGATGACTGACGAGAAGGGGTTGGCTGCCTCGAGCTCCCTGAACGATGGGACGATTGGTGCGACGCCCTGCGCGGAGGAGGTCGGCCGACTACCCGATGGGTACTCGTCGAACGATATTGCGGAGGACGATGCGATTGGGAAGGTTTCGGGCTGAGCGACCCAAACAGATGCGATGGCCCGGTGTCCCGACGTGCAATGGATTTGCTCTTGGGTTTCGGCCTTGACCGCTTGTCCTGCTTGTAACGTCGAGCAGCACGCATCTCCTGCATTCCCTGATAACAGAGCCTCAACATCTGCAAGAGATTTCGATGTGGGTTGCGGGCGCCCACTACATACCTTGCTCCGTAGATCTTCGTTACCGAGTAGCGTCCCCCGCATCTTGGCCAACCAGCCATGCATGGTGGAGGGGGGAGGGTTCCGCCTCGACCCGTCGCTCCGGAACTACACAAGTTTCGATTATTATGGCTGTTCTGCGGCCGCGGAAGTAAATGAGAACATAAGGACATACATGAGACGCCCACTCTATCTTCATCCAAAAATATGTGCCAGACAATGAGAAAGTGAAAAGTGAAAATGGTGGGGGGCACTGAGCGCAGTACACGCAAGTGCCTGGAAACAATGAGGTAGAGAGCAAGCCAGGAAACCGTCACGTAAGAACGTGTAGGTCCTGGGACCCATTATTGCTGTTTGTTTGATTTGGTCGTCCATACGTTACGTCACTGACGACTTGCGTTTCACCGTCACCGCGTTAACACGAAAATGCTGCCAAATGCGCGCGGCGTCTTCAATCCTCCGTTTTACTGTATACTCCTGGCTATTGTTCTCAAAGGATTTCTTTTTGCCTCGCGCTCTCGCCACTCCACAATTAATCTCGCAATTTTATCATCACCCTTCAAATATTTTCTGAACCGCGGTCAACAAACCATTCGACTTGTTCAAATCCCAGTGTTTTATTGGAAAACATTACCTGGAATGACTCACCTGTCTCCGAAGAATGCGAGCTATCCAGCACAATTGGCGAGAACCACGGCGCGCGGACCAACTAATTTGGATTGCAATTTGCGACTTCTCCGCTGCAAGAAAAAACGGATGAAGCTATTCCTGAGGCCTCGTTTTTTCTTGTTCTTCATCGCCACCTGCTCCGCATCCGCAAGTCATTATGGGTCCACTCACCGTCCAGACCGACTTTTTTACGAGGACGCCACCGGTCCGGGTACCTTGTTAGCCGAAGTTGCCTAATTGAACCAACTTCATTTTCTGTAACATTGGGATTGATGCTTGCTTGCTTGTCTGATATCTACTTTGGTCGGGCGCTTTGCAGCATTTTCGTTCCACCTTCAATAAAACATCGCGGAAAAGGAACTCGTCCAGGAACACACATGGCAAAATCTCTCGTCGCACTGATCGACATGACACAGCCATAGCCTAGTTGACCGTCCGGACGTGCATACCGGCGGCAATTCCTGAAAGAGATTGTCGTTCGTCCTTGTTCTTGCATCGCGATTCTACTCCGCGTGTGCATTGCATTAATCTCGACCATGAATCTTGCCTTGAACCTGACACCGCCATAGCTCCTTTGGATGCGTAATTTGCTCGAATGCAATATGGTTCTTCGGAGGCGGACGAGCCCGACGCAAGAGACGATACGGGGCGGAAAGCTTCACCCCAAAATTAAACAGTACAAGAGCATGGATTCGATCGACGGTTTGTACCAGAATTTTCACGACCCAACTCTAAAGTCAAAGCAAAGATGGTCTGGAAAAACGTAGATGCTATCATCGAGAACAAGCTCTACTTGGGAAAGTCAGTAACCTTATAAGGTTACGATGATGTCGACGCTTACTTGTGGCCGCTCTACAGCCTCGTTGCTGCTCGTTCGACTCGGTCTCTAACAGGTCGGTCTTTTCTTTTTGTGGTTGGTTTGCTGCTGGATTAAGCTGACGCCGTCCTCAGAGCGCCGCGTTACACATGTTCTATCTGTATGCACCGACCCCATTCCCGCTGAACTACCGCAATCTGGGATACAACATATGCGAATCCCGATCGAGGACGTGGACTATGCCGATCTTCTCATTCATCTCCCCTCGGCGTGCCAATTTATTGACCATGCGATGCGATCTGGTGGTGCCATTCTGGTTCACGACGTTCAGGCAAGTTTTGTTGACGTTTGAGGTGGTCCTCCTATGTTAACCATGAGTGTAATAGGGTGTCTCGCGCAGTGCGGCCGTAGTTGCCGCTTATTGTGAGTAGCTCTTCGGTCAAACGGCCATCGGTTGACTCAAATGTTCTCCAGTGATGTGGTCGCAGCGCTGGAACGCGACAAAAGCTTTAGAGCACATTCGAAGGGGTAAGATGTCTGTCCCTATGTTTGACTCAGGTGTAATTGACCACGTATGAGCAGCACGCGACCAGATATGGCCGAACGCTGGCTTCCAGGAGCAACTTGTCCTGTTTGAGCTGTGTCAATATCAACCCTCCCCTGCGAATGGGATCTACCAGAGCTGGAGATACAAGCTCGACGGTCGACTGCGAGCTGCTGGGCTACTTAGACGGTGAAAGTGAAGTCTGAAAATGGCCTCGGGAAACAAAGATTCATTCGTGATTCTTGTTGTAACACTTCGCAGTATTCTACCGCCCTCCTATTCATTTCTTTCGTGTACTCTTGCGTGTACTTTGTGTACATAATTTTCTTTTTTGTCACGAGATCGCCGGAACCGTAGAGTCTCAGTCAGAGTGATGTTGGAAAATTGAAAATGTGTCAAGTCAAGACCAGTGCCGCGCAGCACCACCACGTACAGTGGGGGTGGAGGTCTACGTGTCTAGTTGTCGGCGCTGTATAAATATTGGAGGGGGTGAGGGTTAGAAGGAACATCAGCAACCCG
Organism: Favolaschia claudopus; assembly: GCA_037176885.1. Lineage (NCBI taxonomy): Eukaryota > Fungi > Basidiomycota > Agaricomycetes > Agaricales > Mycenaceae > Favolaschia > Favolaschia claudopus. The sequence continues at coordinate 1,864,085 of JAWWNJ010000002.1, forward strand.
GGGTTAGATAAGCGCATCACATCAGCCAGTCATCACAGCCGTACACATTTGCTCTCGGTGTTTTCCACAACGTTCACCTTCTTTCACTTCACTCCTCCACCATGGGTCTCTCCGTCTCTCGTCTCCTCTCGGGCCTCTTTGGCAAGAAGGAAATGCGTGCGTATCGTCCCCATCCTCCTCCTCCCCGCCTCATCTAGCCCTCTCCAGGAATTCTTATGGTATATCTCTTCAAAACGCCCAGTTCTCGTGCCCCATTTACGATCCTTCTCTCGATAGGTCGGTCTCGATGCCGCTGGTAAGACCACCATCCTCTACAAGCTGAAGCTCGGAGAGATTGTTACCACCATTCCAACAATCGGTGAGTTACACGTCGTCTCGCACCCCGCAGTCGCCCTCAGCCCGTCAACCCAGGATTCAACGTCGAGACCGTCGAATACAAGAACATTTCCTTCACCGTGTGGGACGTCGGAGGCCAGGACAAGATTCGTCCTCTCTGGAGGCATTGTGTGTCCCTCTTTTTTCGACTACCTCCCAGGTCTCTCACCCGCCAAAAGACTTCCAGAACACCCAGGGCATCATCTTCGTCGTCGATTCTAATGATCGGGAACGTGTGTCTGAGGCCCGCGAGGAGCTGCAGCGGATGCTGAACGAGGACGAGCTCCGTGACGCCCTCCTTCTCGTTTTCGCCAACAAGCAGGACTTGCCGAATGCGATGAACGCCCCGGAGATCACTGACAAGCTCGGGCTCCACGGTCTCAGGCAGCGGACTTGGTACATCCAGGTAGGCGCTCAACAGCTTTCTCAACCGCCGGTATGTGTGTGCTCACTCCCAACTCCAGGCGGCATGCGCCACCTCCGGCGACGGTCTCTATGAGGGTTTAGAGTGGTTGAGCGCCAACATCAAGCGTCGGGTATAATTGCGCCTCTCGATACATTATAGCGTTTGTTACAAGTGTCACGATCCTCACGATAAACGCATCCACCACATTCCCTCTCGCTTGCTAGTCTCTGCCTTGTTCGTTGTCCATTTTTCCTCCATACCTTCGAGCTCTCGGCTCTCTTTATCATGGTTCTTTGCTCTCCCCCATTTTCTATGTATAAAATCCGACGACCCTCCTGGTCGTATAAAATGCTCGTTGACCTAGACAACTCTCAAGCAAATTATGAAATACTTAATGTGCTTTGATCAACGTCCTTCGCCGGGGAAAAGCCTGCCTACTGCGTCTGCCTCCTTACGCCTTCGGTCACCGAGTTCGCGCGAATGGGCGTCCCGCTGTGATGCTCCGAACTTGGCTAGCTTGTCGAGCAGAGCAGAGAGCCTCTTGTGTTTGACGACGGCGTACGATGTTTGACGCATGGCGGGGACGAGGAACTCCTGGACAGTGTTGTTCAGCGGTATCGCTGTTGTCTGTTCCATCCGTTATGGGTCAGCAAAAGCTATCGGAGAAACTACTCCAGGAATTTGGCTCACCGTCCGCAACTCGACAAACACACTTGACAAATGGCCTCTCCCGATTCGCCGGAGCTCTTCTTCCAAAAAGTCGACGTCTATGAGGATATTCGAGATAGCATTCTCATTCATCATTGGAATATTCCGCCCAGTTAAGAAGTCCTGTTTATCTCGCTGTCGGCGACTACAACTGTTGAAGCGGTAAACACGCACCATCAGGCACTCGGCGATATAAGACACCGCGCCCTTGTATGCCTCATCCTTGTACGCCTCCTTGATCACAAGCGAGTCGACGACTGTGGTGAGCCAGTTGACGAGCTCGTATAGATACATGCTTGGTGCGTTTTCGCGATTTGACGGTGTCCAGTCGTACTCGGACAGCTCAAAGAAGTCGTCCAGTTTAGACGAGATGAGGCCCGTGATCCGCGCGAGAGCGCGGGTCAACGTGCTCTCGAACGACGTGGATGCAGTGAGGGTTATCGAGCCGCCGCGGTGGGATGAGCTGTCGGTGGGGGTGAGTGTTGAAAAAGGCAATCAATCGGATCCTTTGCTTGAACGTACCGGAGATTAGTCAAAGAGCGTTGCAGCTCCGCGCACGCGACCTGAAAGTGCTCGAGGTTGGTTACGATTTGAGCTATTTGCGACAGCGTCGCGGTGCCAGCCAACCGCTGGCCGATGGTCTGACTGATATGGTTGATCAAAAGTCCATCCAAAGACTGTGGGTCTACACGTGAGTCACAGACGCAAAAACCAAACGAAAAGGGTGACGCGCCTTGCTCAACAGCTCGTCGATATTTCGATGGTGTTGCGAAACCCCTTCAACGAAGGCGTAGAACTTTTGTATAAACGCGCGAATCTGTGAGCCCGTCGCATGAGTTTAAAAGTTCGGAAGGGAATTGCGGATAAAACATACGTCTTGGCAGCAGAGATAGAATGTTTGCGACCAGGGAAGATTGAAGGGGTAGGGACTCCTACGTTGTATGTGAGCTGACAGGATAACGCAGAAGCCAGAGACCGCCACGTACTGCTGGATGGCTTGCTTCTCTTCATCATTTATCCAGACGACATCGAGTACCATTTTGGCTTGATGATCGGCCTCAATCTGCATAGGAAGATGGTCATCCTGCTGGACAATCTGTGAACGATGTCAAATCAATCGCTTTCGACGGCTGACCATGGGGGACATACGACATCGAAGCGTTTATTGAATTGTGTTTCTAGCAGGCGCGCGTATTTCTCGAATAGAACAAGAATGAAGGAATGCAGAGGAAGAACCGAGTAATTCGAGCTTGAAGACTGAAACGGGCAAGCTCTAAGTAAACAGGTTATAACGTTCTGACTGTGCGCACCTCCAGAGTCATTATGAAGCTGATCAAAGATTCCTTAGCTTGTAAATAGGAATCGGGATCCGTTTCCATTCGAAGAGAACTTTCAATGCCGGATGTTAGCCGAAGAACTAAGGCCTCCCAGAGCTCTTCGACGTCTCGTTCTGAGCGGAAGGTGCCAGTGGTTTCGAGGACATGGTTTTCGATTATGAAGAATCCAGAGATTTCTTGGATCAAGTTGGGGAGGGAACCAAGGGGGAGTGGACTGGGTAGAATGAGGTCTGCTTGAGCCTAAACTAACGAATTAGTTTTTGGTTAGCTGGGAAGGCAAGAGTCTGCACTTTACGATCAGCTTGGTACGATCTTTGGAGCTCGTCGAGCGAGTCGAGGGTGGTGTAGATGTGTATGCATTCGAACAACGGTTTGAAATCGACACGTAGCCGGTCATTGTCCAAAACGTCGACTAGAGCAGAATTGTGAGACAGAAAAAAAAAATCAAAAGGAACCGAGCTTACATTCTCTGTTCTCGTACGAAACCATTTCTACAGCACTACCAACACGACTGGCGCGCAATGTCGGGTCTTTGTCGCGTCGTGCTCTCCAACGACGCGTTCGTGTTTCCATAGCTTCGAGAGCAAGTCCACCGACGTCGCCGCTGATAGTTCTTATCTCAAGAAGCCACTGCTTCATGGATGCGGTGACTGCATCCTTGATCTGACCGCGAAGAGACGGTAGCGAGGACAGCAGGTACTGATAGAAAGGCGTCTGAGACAAGGAGGTTTGAGGCATGCTTTGAATATCTTCGAGTGACTGCAGAATGTGTTCAACATAAAACACCCGATACGAGAAGTGGAGTGACAGACCCGCAGTGCGCTCCAGTATTTGCCCTCTTTGACCATTTCTTGTACTCGGCTGACAACATCGAGAACACGAAGACACGCCTGGAGACTGTCGATTGCCTCATCCAAATTCGCAGCGGTTTTCTTAGACTGCAGTAGATTACGCTTCTTCTCAACCAGTGCGCGCCCAAGCTGAGCAACACTGGCATCCAGGGACGAAATGTTCTCCTTCATCTTTTCGGTGTAGGACTTTACGGTGAAGAGGGTCGACACCGACGAGATAAAGTCTTGGTAGTTGTCGCCGCATATCTTCTCAATGTCGGCATCTTTGGATTCTATTAATCCCTGGACGGTGCGCAGGAAAGCTTCTTGTTGCCGGTTAGTGTGGATCTGCTTGATTATGGGGCCCAATTGCTCGAGATTCTCAGAGGAAGATGATGGATCGAGAAGATGGATTTGTTGAAGCTGCTGGTCGATGTTTTCCTGAGTGAACTGAGCGCGCCTTCGAGGCGGCATGGTAGACCGTGGCAAACAGCGAGGATGATGCTAATTTCCTAATCGGGACAATATGTGTCGGCTTTCTCTCCGAATATCCGAACTATGAAAATCTCCGACGGTTGCGGCGAAATGTTCAGCCCAAGCGCAACGTTTCAACCTTCCGACTTTCTTGTCCTCTACCACTACCTGGCCAGGTGCATAACCAGCCATGCCCTCCACTACGTTCCACGTTGACGCCATGTAAGTCAACAAGCTCGATAACTCCGTCCGATGAGGGTCGATAATCTTTGAACCAATTTCTATGTAAAGTCTCTTCGATATGGATGGGACCCTCGTCGATTCGAAGGCAGCTGTAGAAGCCGCTTGGGACACTTTCGCCGAAACATACTCGCACATCGACGTTATCGAGATTCTGAGCTGTTCGTCTCAATGATTTCTTCGCCGACACCTTCTCAATCGGGCCTCGTAGCATCTCATGGTATTCGGACCGTAGACAACTTGCGCAAATATTGCGGCATCACAGACCCCGTTGAGCTCGAGGTATGTTCACGCATCGCGGTTTATTATCGCAGTCCCGCCTGTCAAGTCACTTACTCATGGTCGACCGCGCTGTTCAGAACGAGGCGGAACGCTTCGAAAAGGCCATCGTCTCATCCTCGACTCAAAACGGTCGCCCAGGCATCGTTCTCCTCCCCGGCGTAAAAGCCGCAATGGACGAACTTGCCTCCGCACGTACGCTCCCATCGCCGTCATGGGCGATCTGCACGTCCGCGACGCGTTATTACGCGTCGAGAGCGCTCAGTCTTGCAGGGGTACCCGTTCCGGACGTATTTGTCACTGCAGAGGATGTCGAACGGGGGAAGCCTTTGTATGGATCTCTCTTGTTTCCTAGTAATTTTACTCACTTGCCTAAAATAGCCCCGACCCTTACCTTCTGGGTGCACAGAAATGCGGCGTCAAGCCAGAAAATTGTGGGCTTTTCAAGAGATGTTAGCAAACTGGCCTCGCAACTGACTCGCGAAATGTAGGCGTCGTGTTCGAGGATGCACCCTCTGGCGTCCGTAGCGGAAAGGCCGCTGGGTGCAAAACCATCGGCTTCCTGACTACACATAGTCGGCAGGAACTAGAGGCCGTCGAACCTGACTTTCTCGTTCAGGACATGTCCAGGTATCAAGTTGTGCTCTAAAACGCTTCTTAGTTTTACTGACTGCCTTTCAAGTGTGACTTTCAAACTCACTAATAATGGAGTTGACATCACTGTCCACGTAGACGACTAGTAAGGATGCACTACTTAGATTTAGAGGATACATTTTACTACAGTAACATTGCTTGCAAAGTTACAATAAGGCTGAATTTGCACAACGCGTTTGAATCTTCGATATTTCGCGTTCCCGATTTGCTTTGACCTCTGGACTTCTCGACATTCAATACAGGTGGAGTCAACCAATATGCTTGAGATTTCATGCAAGCGGCGTATGTCGCCAAACCGTTCCATGTGCGGCATTGAGATAGCTTGATGAGAGAGGTCTCGAGGGATGCTTTGGACGTAGAACGTGCTCACCGGTCGTCCACACCCTAGTCCTCGATCGACCCGAAATTTTGCCAATCTCCACCTAAGGCTATCGCTCTCCGATTCGGGCTCTGAGATCTGAGGGTCATGGAAAAATCAGGCAGATTTGTCGAGATTCTTTACTAGACATGTCGCGCATGAAACCGAGAAAGAAAAAGAGCGTTCTTGTGACGCGTGTGTGACCCGGCCATGCGATGTAATAATGATACAAACGCCCACAACTCCGCTCTAGGCCTCAGGATGCTCGACTTGCCTGCCTTCCGAAAACCGAGAATAGAACAAGCAAGATAAAAATGTTCTAGACAGATATCACCGCAGAAAATAATTTTGATCGATTAGAATACGGAAGCAAGAGAAAGAGTCGTTACTGGCATGAGTTCAACGGGGAAAGACACAAATGAGGGTACGTGTAACAGTGAGCTGCGAGAACCAAGGGTATTTTTGACAAGATACGAGGGAGCCACAAAGATTCCACAACTCCCAAGCACACTTCTAGGAGTCGTGAATCTAGTATTCGCCAGCTTCCTCGTCAGCGTCTTGACTATCGGTTCCTACCTGTGACATTGCAAGTCGTCAGTGGTCGTGGCTTCAGGCAAGTTTGTGGACGTCAGTAAAAAGTGCTTCACCTCCTCATAATCCTTCTCAAGAGCAGCGAGATCCTCACGAGCCTCCGAGAACTCACCCTGAAGAAGGAATCAGTAAAAGGAAGAAGAGACAATGAAGCGATCAATTGATCGAATATGCGATCAATCGATCAATTGATCGATCTCACCTCCTCCATACCCTCGCCGACATACCAGTGAACAAAGGCACGCTTCGAGTACATGAGGTCGAACTTGTAGTCTGCGGAAAATTCATCAATGAGCAGCCATCACGAAAAGAAGCAGAACGTACCAAGACGACCCCAAGCAGCAGAGATAGCCGTGGTGTTGGCAAGCATGCAAAGACTGCGAGTGGTCTTGGCAAGGTCACCGCCGGGAACGCAAGCAGGGGGCTCATTGCAGACACCCATCTTGAAACCGGTGGGGCACCAGTCGACGAACTGGATGGTGCGCTTTGTCTTGATGCTGGCGACGGCGGCTTGGGTGTCCTTGGGAACGACGTCACCGCGGTAGAGAAGGCAGCAGGCCATGTATTTGCCCTCCTTGGGATCGCATTTCACCTGCAAATATATGAGATGGGTGTTGATCAATAAATGAGCGGAATATTACCATCTGGTTGCCGTGCTCGAAGCAAGCAAAGGTCATCTCGGCAACCGAGTTCTGCTCGTGGTTGGCCTTCTCGGCGGACAGGAGGGGGGCATAGGTGGCGAGGGGGAAGTGGATACGGGGGAAACTTTTTTACATTTGAGATCGGCTTAGTCAGCGTAATTGATCTTTAACTCACGGCACAAGGTTAGTTTGGAACTCGTTCAGATCCACGTTCAGCGAACCGTCGAAACGGAGGGAAGCGGTGATCGAAGAGACGACCTGAGCGATGAGACGGTTAAGGTTGGAGAAACTGGGCGAAACGACGCCAAGGTTCTTTTTGCAGATGTCGTAGATAGCCTCATTGTCAACCTATAGACGCATGAGCATATCAGCGATAGCAGATAAAGTTTTCAACTTACCATGAAAGAGCAGTCCGAGTGCTCGAGAGTCGTGTGGGTGGTGAGCACAGAGTTGTAGGGCTCGACGACGGAGCTGGACAACTGGGGAGCAGGGTAGACGCAGAACTCAAGCTTCGACTTCTTGCCGTAGTCGGTGGACAGGCGCTCAAGGAGGAGAGCACCGAAACCGGAGCCAGTTCCACCACCGAAAGAGTGGAAGACAAAGAAGCCCTGGAGACCAGAGCAGTTGTCGGCAAGACGGCGAACCTTGTCCATGACAGGGTCGATGAGCTCCTTGCCGACAGTGTAGTGGCCACGAGCGTCTGAAAGACGAGTTAAGGGGAGCTGACGGGTGAAAATGAAATCTGGACTCACAGTTGTTGGCGGCGTCCTCCTTGCCAGTGATCATGGTCTCAGGGTGGAACAGCGACCGGTAGGGACCAGTCTTGACATCGTCAATGACACCAGGCTCGAGATCGACGTAGAGGGAACGGGGAACGTGTTTCCCTGAACCAGTCTCAGAGAAGAAAGTCGAAAACCCGCCGTCCGAAGCGGAAGGAGATCCCTCCATGATACGGCCATCAGGCTAGCGTAGAAAAGCAAGGTGAAAGGGAGGAAACTATGGGGGATAAAAGACGTACGCTCAGCCCGTGCTCAAGGGTATAGAGCTCCCCTTTTATCGGTCAGCAACGAGGTAAAATTCGAATTTAGAAAGAAAGAGAGCGCTCACAGCAGGCGTTACCGATCTGGACACCGGCCTGACCGACGTGGATAGAGATAACTTCACGCATAGTAGAGAGTTGAGACGGAGATGGGGGAAGACGACCAACGAATCAAGTCAACACAAAAATTCACAAGTCATGCAATTCGGATCCGGCTGATCACATCAGCTCATCACCGATCCGATCATTTCCGAACTTGTCTTCACACTTTGAATGTCAACTCGACTCTAACACTGTCTAGACGCCTGGCTGCCCCAACGAATGGCTAAAGCTGCTGAATACATTGTCCAGAGGCAACTCCTTTCCCCTGAATAGCACGGTTGTGGCGGATGGTTTCAAGAACGTTAACCGCAATTATTGACAGAGGCTTTTGAGGCAGGTTCTGTTGAGTCTTGGACCCTTCACTGAGGAAGCCAGACAACTATACGTGGAACTCACACTGCGCGGAGTTGCTGGGGAGTACCGCATCACTGAATGAACACTACATACTACTCGTTGATCACGACTTACAGCGGAGTCTAGTCTTTGCCTCAAGTTCAATTGGTTGGCGACTGTTCAATCTCAAGCTTCACTGGACGTCTTAGCTGTTCAGCGAATTGTTCTCGAGTCGCTCACTGCAGAAGTAGGTTCGCTTCCTGTCATTATCGTGGCGGCCAGGGTCTCCATCAAATGTGGCATTCTTCGCGATCGGTAAAGGACTGCCGTGTCTTCATGAAACAATGTGAAGATAGATAGTCTTCTAGGCCCGTTCTTTACCAAGTGGAGAATTCAGTGTACAAATTGTGCATATTGATTTTTTTTTTTTTTTTTTTTTTGGGATGTTTGTAGTAAGGGTACCCAGTCTGCAGAAGCATTCCAGGATCCTCCATCTGGTTGAGGGAATTTCACCCTACGATGCCGGGGAATATGACCGTTTCAAATATTAGCTTGCCTGTAAATTCCGGTGGTTCTGTGGGATTCGAACCCACGGCCGTGACGTGCACGGCAGCGATTACGGCAGCCGGTCTTATCCGGCTAGGACTTATGGCATATCCACTTGAGCCACTCGTCCCCCAAATTGTGCATATTGAGCATATCGTGAGCAGCTATAGAGCACCGTTAACTTCACTGCTACACCTTGTACTATAATACAGTTCACGCTGCGAGACATTTGCTGAGCCGTTGTGTACTGGCACCTATTTCCAGTCGATGAAATAGAGTTTCCGAGGGATACGAAGGAAGGTCGAGAAGTCGCGAAATATGTGGAGGTTCTCTTCCGAGTCTTCGACGCGATCCGAGCACACGGCGAACACAGCCACGTGCTAAAATCATTTTGGGTTGATCGACATCATACCGACTCTCAGGCTTTGCTCGCAACTTCCACCAGGGCTCCCTCACCACCCACCCATCCTTCTATTCCCCTCCTTCCTCTCCTCCCCGCGTTCCCCCCAATTCGTGCGTTCATCTGGTTTTTCCCCGTCAACTTCGGGTTGATAAAATTCCCCATCATTTCAGGGCTCATATCGCCTTCCTTCTACCCGGCCAGGGCTCGCAAGGTTTCGGACTTGATTGCGTTCGAGTCCTTAACTCTCCCGGTCAAAAACTCTCGGCTTTTGACTGGCCTCTCCGCGTCGTCACGGCCCCAGTATACCTCCTGAGTGCTCCAGGGCTTCAGCTGCCCGTGCCTTACTTTCGTCATGACCACAAGGACGCAAACCTCCGGCCCATTCGCCAGGTTGTCTCTTGTTGCGAAGGGTGCTCAATCCCCATCTCCTCACGATCGGAACAACTCTAGGCGGGCAGCTGGAGACGATGACTACATCCCATACAACGGCCCGTACGAGGAACCGCCACCATTAGCTCGGAAGACGCGTAATCGCGACAGTTGGGGCGATCCTTTATACGACGATGATGGCAATAACATGATACAAGAGCTGCACCAGCGATATGTCCCTCCCGGGGAAGGCCAATACCCCTGGCCAGACGAGGACGACCGCAAAAGCCGTCCACGGGCTAGAACTCACTCAGGGATTTCCGGGCGCACCGTTTCATCCGGAACGGTTGACCCACATCGCTCTAGTGTCGCTGCTAGTGTATTGCGCAAACCCTCCCAACACGCTAATGTCGTCCGGCCTCCCGTCCCCTCGTACATTAACCTCGACGCGGCGGGAGGGGTGGGCGAGTCACCGGCACCTCCATTACGGATTTCCCGAGAGATTGCACCGCCAAAACGCAGCAGTCTAGCCAGTATCTTCGCTTTTGGTCAACGGAAAATGCCCATATCGCCTGCCAAGGTCGCCCTGCCGATTAGTCCTCCCGCGAGTAGTTCGCCCGCAGCCGCATATACTCGCGGGTTCACTGTGGAGCCACCACGACCTAGTTCGGGTCCACCTTCCATCCTAAGTGTCTCCTCCGATCGACATCAAACTGCTAGCTACACTTCACAAGAAGGCGACCAATTCCAGTCGTATTACAACTACACACCGGCAGCTGCTCAATTTGGGACTTTGAGTAGCCCACTCAATGAGTCTCCTCCGAACCTACACCCGTACGCCTACAACCAACCTCAACGCGACTTCTCCGACCCACCTGCAACTGCCCCCATCACATCTCCGAAACTCAAATTCACCACGTCTCAACCGATCCAACGACAAGCGTTCCCTTCATCTCAGGCCCAAGAACCTCCCTCGGGCATACTCCGCACACTAAAAAACTATACATCCACTCCCAACCTCCGCGAGGCCTCTCGCTCGCCCTCTCAGCGCCCGAAGAAGTCGCCTCTTTCCCCTAGCTTGCCCAAGGGCAAGGATCGCTGGTTGAGTGCCGAAACATGGTGCGACGCGGTGATGCTCCCCCGCCCACGTCTCAAACTCGAGGACGCACAGCAGGCCATCCGCAACCGCATCGTCAGCCCTCCGGGGTCGCCTATATTCGGTGGCTTCAGCGGCCAGCAAAATCCAGATCGTCCCGAGGGGGTGGCGTCACGGGTGTTAGCCCATTCACGCAGTTTAGCCAGTCTTAGGAGCAATGCGGAGGTAAAAGCGGGTAAGGCACGGGCAGATGAGATGGTGTTTAGAGGGACTCCAATCACGCACGACGTGCATCCTTCGGTCGCGGCTCCGCCCCCTCAGCTTTCGTTGCCGACGCAGACGGAGCGACCTCCACGGCCAAAGAGCTTCGCGTGGGATGACCTTGCGCTGCCCAGTCCAGTGCCTTCATTGGCTAGGTGCCGTTGTTCTTGCCTTGACGATGGATTCATTCTGACCTTACATCATTTAGAGTTCTCGAAGAAGGGCAAATACTGGACCATCAGCGGAAAAAATGGCAGATGCAGGCGACCGGGTCGTTTGCAAATACGCGCGCTCGGAGTCTCTCGCGTGCACGGGCCAAGTCGCTGACGCAACGGGGAAAGCCAGGGCGGGGAGGTAACGTGGAGTATCTTGCTGCTCGGTCGATCGTTGGCAATCAGGACGTAATTCCCGTCCTTCCCAAACGGACGCACACGCGGACGGCGAGCCAGAGCGGGACGAATACCAATACATACGGTACATCAACTTTCCAGTCGCGGACGTCACATTCGCACTCGAACTCGCTCGTAAAAACCACCAGCAAGACCTCGCTATCGCAGTCGAATGGGCATTCGAGGAATGATAGTTGGACTCGGACGGCCTTTAAGAAGGCAACGGCGATTTGTTACGATGATAACCTTTCTCCTGCTGAGGAAAGGGTAGGCATTCTGCTGGACAACGCTATCCGTGGCGGAGGGACCAAGGTCATACGTCTTGCAGACCCCGCGCAAGCGACAGTCGATATGAATGGCCCGCTCGGCGCCCTGTCGCCGCGAAACGGCGTCTCGCCTGTGCCATCTGCCACAAGTGACGCTCGCATGGGTATCGCGATCTCTACGCCTCCGCTTAACGACACCAGCTCGGAACGCTCTTCGATACATCTTCCGAGTCATCCGTATGCGCAAGGCGGAATATCGTACCCCTACCATAACCCTGCTCCTGTGGCAAAGGGTGCCGACTATGCCGGTCCTCATCTTGCAACCCCAGTCGTCCACCCAGATCCAAACGACTTTTCTGCACGCCATCGCTTGCCGCCGCAGGCGTCGCTTACCTACCACCCGTATGCGACGCCAGCTTCACGGCGAGACTCGTACCAGATCGTACCGCATGCTAATAGCGATGTTCCGCCGCAATCAAAGATGTGGGCACAGCTCTCACCTGGCGTCGTTCGCGAGATTTTGCCAGGCGAGCTCCTGTATTCGCCGTTCTTGTCGGAACGTAGCACGTCTCCCGAAGCACAGGGCGATGAGCGGGAAGAATATGCTCCCTACGGTCAGCATCGCAAGTCGACGGTGACGATTCTTGACACCGTTGGGCTCGGAGAGACATTGGCGCATGCTGTGGAAGAGGAGTACAGTCAGCGAGACAGTGGTCATGGAACGAGTGAGGAGCAACCTGTCATTTTCAACGATGAACCGACGCCGGATGAAGAATGGGCTGACGACGGCGAGGCTGCTGCTCTTGAGGCTCATCCATATAGGATTCATCGGAAGCCTGTGCAGTATGAAAACATGGTGCGCCCCGCCTACACGACGCCCAAGAAATCTGGTGCATCAAAGTCGACCAACCACACGGCCGCCTCTTCGCCTGTGGACCCCACGATGATCAGCCAGTATCGACTTACGCCGCCAACACCCCCGCTCCCTGTACATCAGCCATCGGATTCGAGTTCCTCGCCAGTTCAGCATTCCGAAGCGTCCTCCCCTCCTCGTTCACCCCCGCCGGTAGGAAGTGTTGACGACCTTGACGAATTCCGTGACCTCTTCTACAAACCGAACCTCACCGATGAAGTCCTGAACAACCTCAGTCGTCCGGTTTCTGGTCGTCCCAGCATAACATGGGATCTGGCGTCAACATCGCGGACCCAGCGTACTCGGACCGGAAGCGGGCTCACGAGCCTGGCTCGGCAATTGAGCCAGGAATTCGAAGAGTTGCGTGCGATCCGCGGTCAAAGTATGGATACAGAGTCGAGCATCAGTCGCTTTTCGGGGCGGTTCCCAACCGAAAACGATATCTCGTTCATATTTGCAGACTCAAGGTCGGAGATGTTGCGTGCGATGGATGACCCCATTCTGTCAGACCCTTCTTCTGAGGCAATGTCTGCATTCCATCCTTCGAGCCACCTTCCAGAAGATGTTGTTTCTTCAAGGGCATCCTCACCAGGCATTCATGGGTCGATGGACCACGGAGATGACGAGCATGGTGAGCGATTTTTGAAGGTACTTGGATCTATTTATTAACTCTCTTATAGAACCGTTCCGTGTTGGAAGCGTAGAAGCCGTGTCGACACCGCCAGCCATCTCCGCCACACACCGCTCATCGTTCACGGGACAGCTCTCCTTCGTTGAGGACCTTCGGGAGCCCGATTCCCAGCCCAAGGGCGATGTTCCCTTGCCCCGCGCTGTCTCCAGCCTTCACCCTCCGAACTCTGCCGATCCGACGCGTAGTAGCTACATGACAGAGTCCTCGATCTCTCGCATGTCCAACCTCTCCGACTTTCCGGTTCCTCCGCCGCAGCCGGCGCACATGTCGGTGCTGAGCTCCTACTTTCACAATCGCGAGTCGGTCGCCGGGAATGCGGTCCCTGAAGAGTCTCAATCTTTCTCCACGTTCAAGCCTCGAATTGGGGAGAAGTTCTGATCTTTCACTTCGTCGTGGTCTAGATTTATTGCTACTTTATTGTTTATAGCTCTATCCGGATTTCGTTGTACCTTCGTGCTTTTTATGTATCCAGCTTTCCAATACCTGCATGTCTCATACATACATTTTCTCCTCGGTTGTTCATAAGGCTACAAACTGTACTCATCTATCATAATCAGCACGAAATTCATGACTACGGAATCTGCAACCCGGTGTATCCTTTAGCGCGCAGACAGCAGCGGGAAAAAATCTTCTGCGGTTCAATGACGCTGAGATACGAAGACCACAGCAGAGATCGAGGTACATTCAGTCCGTGCTCCAGGGTGTATGCTTCACTCAATCCCCAGAGCCGGGGTATGTTACTGACAACAAGCATTGCCGATCTGAGCCCCAGTTTGACCAGGTGAATCGACGTTGTACGCTGGTCTGAACTCCAATAACAAGAAGCGGGAATCTGGTCGTGCGAGGAGTCTTCACAGGCAACTGCGACAATCGCGCGACCCGAAGTTCGGTGGCTGGTATTGGGCGGTTAAAGAAAAGCTTGGCAAGCTGTCAATCCCAAAAAGGCAAAACAGCAAAACATTTCGTCCCGGATTCGGAAGAGCTTCCGAAAACTGTGGATGATGCCAAAACAGTGTTCATTTGCTATTGAAGATTGGGTTCCAAGTACGAGTGCAGGAAAGGTATAGTGCGATGTAGGATATCAGAAGAGGAGAGGAGAAAGATCATCGTCGCGTCCGAAACATCAGTACTCCTCACCAGCACCATCTACACAGACAGTTAGAAAACAACGCAGCGAGGATCACGTGAACGCACCAAGGTCAACCGTGTCCACCCCAACTTCTTCGTAATCTTTCTCCAAAGCAGCGAGATCCTCACGAGCCTCGGAGAATTCACCCTGTTTGGTGTGGAAGAATCAGTCAAGAGCCGAAAAAAATGGGATCGAAACACATACCTCCTCCATACCCTCACCAACATACCAATGAACGAAAGCACGCTTCGAGTACAGCAGGTCGAATTTGTGGTCGAGACGGCCCCAGGCAGCTGAGATCGCCGTCGTGTTCGACAGCATACAAACACTGCGCGTAACCTTGGCAAGGTCACCGCCGGGGACGTACGCTGGAGCCTCATTGCAAATGCCGAGCTTGAAACCAGTGGGACACCAGTCGACGAATTGGATAGTGCGTTTGGTCTTGATAACAGCGACGGCGGCACTGACGTCCTTGGGGACGACATCTCCACGGAAAAGTAACGCACATGCCACTGGGAAGCCATGCTCAGCACACCGTAGAAAGTGAGAACAATCGCAGGTACTCACTGTATTTTCCTTCACGAGGATCGCACTTGACCATCTGGTTGCCGGGCTCAAAGCATGAGAATGTCATTTCGGCAACCGAGTTTTGTTCGTGATTAGCCTTTTCGGAGGAAATAATGGGAGCGAGAGTTGCAAGAGGGAAGTGAATGCGGGGGAACCTATAAACATGTGAGATGTCAGAACAACAAAGTACCGCAAGTGCTTACGGGACCAAGTTGGTTTGGAATTCATTCAGATCGACGTTAAGAGAGCCATCAAAACGCAAAGACGCAGTGATCGAAGAAACAACTTGAGCAATCAGCCTGTTCAGATTCTGGAAACTGGGAGAGACGACGCCGAGGTTCTTTTTGCAGATATCGTAAATTGCCTGATTGTCAACCTGTTCCGAATAACAAGTTAGCAATATTTATTGATCAAGGCAAAAAAGCAACTCGCCATGAACGAGCAGTCGGAGTGTTCGAGGGTGGTGTGGGTCGTGAGGACGGAGTTGTAAGGTTCGACTACGGAACTCGAGAGCTGAGGCGCAGGATAGACGCAGAACTCAAGCTTCGACTTCTTGCCGTAGTCGGTGGAAAGACGTTCGAGAAGGAGGGCACCGAAGCCAGAGCCAGTTCCACCACCGAAGGAGTGGAAGACAAAGAAGCCTTGAAGCCCAGAGCAGTTATCGGAAAGACGGCGGATCTTATCGAGAACAGGGTCGATGAGCTCCTTGCCAACAGTGTAATGACCACGAGCGTCTTGAATTTTCTCAAGTTATGAATGGAACAAAAAATAAAGATGACTAGGTACTCACAGTTGTTGGCAGCATCCTCCTTGCCCGTGATCATGGTCTCAGGGTGGAACAGCGACCGATAAGGACCAGTCTTGACGCCGTCGATGACACCCGGCTCGAGATCAACGTAAAGGGAGCGAGGAACGTGTTTCCCCGACCCTGTCTCCGAGAAGAAAGTCGAGAATCCACCATCGGACGCCGAGGGAGATCCTTCAATAACCCGACCATCAGGCTAAATGAACATCAAAACCTGAACGCTGTAGAAAGAGAATCGGCGCGTACACTTAACCCGTGTTCGAGGGTGTAAAGCTCCCCTTCATTCAAACAAAGACGGGTCAGTACATCGAATCGTACGCGTTTTTCAATGCGAATCGAGTCATCGTATGGGCTTGGGGGAAGAAACACGTCGTAGACACTCACAGCAAGCGTTACCGATCTGAACACCGGCCTGCCCAACGTGTATCGAGATAACTTCACGCATGTCAAACAATAAGGATCTGAAAGAACTAGACGAGGTATCAGATAGATACAAGAGTCAGGTATAGAACGACAAGAACACTTACAAGGATGAAGGGGAAGAAAGAGCTGGGAGGCGAGGTGGCGAGAGAAGGCTTTTCGAATTTATTCGCTTCCGAACTTAGGTAAATGTTCCCACGACTATTAAGCGGGGTTTCTTGGGCGTTTCACACTGCACCCGCGCAATTAATTATGTGTAGACGATGCTCTCTAAGTGTTACAAAAACTAAGACGTCCTATGTAAAAGGTCCAATGTTGTATATAGTCTATAAGATATTCCCAGTTAAAAAAAGTTACGATCCTCCTACCACCTCTTTGATCGCGTGTTTCCCATTTGTCGCCTTTTCGGTGCTCTTGCGCATGAAATATCTGCAAGGAATGAGCAACTCGAACCTGGAAGCAAGCTGAAATCGTACCCGACCAAAACATCCCAAATCCGCATGCCGTGCAATGACTCTGGAACCAAACTCGTCGATACTTGTGCCTCAGCCACGGATTGCTTCGGTGGTTTGTTGGGATCGTCGTTGGGGTCAAACGCAGCTCTGATCGCGTCGCCGAGCTTCAGCTTCGGTACGATACGGTGGGTTGCTGGAGCGGTGTGGTAGATGTGCTTCTTCAGAAGAGCAAGCGCGTCGGGCTAGTATATTGTTCGTCATTGACCGATCAACGGGACAAGAATGTCATTTTACTCACCGTGTCTCGGCGCTTAGCGATCGCAGAGGGTGGAGGATTTTCATCGTCCAAATCTAACGGACCCCACCTCCTCTCCTCTTGAATCACTCCATCGGTCGAATGAGCAGACGAATCCGAGTCGACGGGGGCAAGTGCTGTACTGCTTTCATGGACGAGAGCAAGCCCTTGATCACGCGCATTTTCAATGAGCTTTTGAGCCTTCTTCTCGTTTTGCTGCCTCTGACGAATTGCCTTTTGTGCGCTCTTTCTGTATTTCTTATCCCACTCCTCTTGACCCTGAAACCACCGAAGCGTGGGGCCCTCCTTGATGATCCCTATTTCCGAAGGATCCAGCTGAAGCATGGACAGTTCCTCTTGAGGCTCCAATGGTCGTGGCGCACCCTTGATACTGACTCGCTCTCGTATCATTCGCAGTTCTTCTTCGCCCTTTTCGTCCGCGTTTTCTACGGCCGACTGTATCTCAGCCTCCCTTTGCTCATCTACTACTTGAGTTTCAGTCGAACCGGAAGGCGACCCTGCCTTCGGCGATTGCGCCTCACTATTGGCGGTATTCGTCTGATCCCCCGCGATTGTTTCGTTCGATAGAGGCCGATGAAGTTCTGGGAAGGGATTTTTTGCAAGGAAGTCCTCGTCCTGGTCGGTGACGTGTTTGGTGAAAGCGGCGATAGACCGGTATGCATGCTTTGCCTGGAAGAACGCTTTGGTTGCAGGGCAGCAGTATTGACGAGGCAACTCACGCTTTCGGTGAACGTGAAGACCGTCAAAACATGACACATGTCTGCGAAAGCTTAGGGCGTGTAAAACGAACAAGTGGAGACACGGACCATCGAAAACTTGGAGATGGACCTGATACACACCCAGTGAGTAAGATGTACGAATAGGAAGCCAGAATAT
This sequence comes from Favolaschia claudopus, assembly GCA_037176885.1. NCBI lineage: Eukaryota > Fungi > Basidiomycota > Agaricomycetes > Agaricales > Mycenaceae > Favolaschia > Favolaschia claudopus. The sequence continues at coordinate 1,881,954 of JAWWNJ010000002.1, forward strand.
CCACCTTGGTGGGCTCAGTGAATCGCTCGGCCGTCTCTCTCTGCCTCCTTGCACTCCGAAGTATGCCTTTCCGAACGGGGTATTTCTCTGGATAGGCCGCACGATGTGCAAGATATATAATTTCGTCCCTGAGCACCTCGTCGTCACCGGCCAGAATATACATTGGTGGAAGGTTGCCCAAAGAACCTTGCAGAATCGGAGACACCAACGGATGAGTCAACTGCCTGTATTACTGAAGTCAGACGTTTTCAGAATGTCCTCGTGAGGCACTCGGGAACCCACTCAGTCGTGGCATAAAGTTGTATTTGTCCATTTAATTCCAGAGGAGTCGCATTGCGATCGTTCATCAATACCTTGGGAGGCTTAGGCTCCCAGTTCTCAATGTCATAGTCATCCTCCTCGTCAGCTTGCGAATCCTGGGTGGGCTGATCCATGGAGTCCTTCTTCATACGAGCTTCTGTCGGTTTCAGTGTGTCTGCATGTCCGGGATCTGGGGGTGGTGTGTCCTTCGTAGGGGTAACGCGTCCCTTGTCTTTCGGCAGAGGGTCGACAGGCCACAATGTGCTCGGCTTGGCAAGGAATCCATGCTGAGGAATGATATCCTAGAGAAATCCACAGTGAGATATATTTGAAGCCTCAAGAATCCCACGCACTGTATTGGTGTTCTCCATGACGCTGGGGAAGGAATGGGTGAGGTCAACCCAAGGCGAAATCAGAACAGCTCCAGCAGGCAGCGGGAGTCCCATGTCTCGAATGATGGCAAGAGTGGACACACATAGGCCACCGCCAGCGGAATCACCTACAGACGTTGACCAAAGTGCATTCGACTTCGACTGATTGCACATTACCTGCAAACACGATCTTCGATGGCGGAATGGCTTTGTGCATGGCGTTTGGAGGAGGCCGTATTAAATAAAGATCTGTATACAGTGAGTTTGAGAATATGTGGGTCGAGCTATTCGCCATACATGCGGCAAGTACGTCGTGTAGTGGACAAGGCCACGGGTATTGAGGAGCTTTCCTGTATAGAGGTGAATTTTAGACGACAAGATGACTTTTTCTCCTTGCCTGTAATTGACAGCGAAAACTTTCCCTTTAATCTTCCGAGCTGAAAGAATTGTTGGGTGAGCTATTCCTCAGGTCCACAAGTATCGCTAGATTACCATAACGAATGAGTTGATATCTGTGTGTGTCTGTTCGCCGAATGAATGTATGTGTAACGACGAAAGCTATTGACGCACTTATAGATCCCCAGAAATATCCGCCTGATACTCGAATGAGTTACTCGCAGTCTGCAAAAATATGGAGTTACGGACCTCCGTGAACGTAAAGCTAAGGACCGTATCTTATGAGACATCAGCTTTGGACTGGTATAGAAACACTTGCCATGACTCTCTCTAGATTCTCCATTTTCAAAACAATCTGTTCGTTGACGGACAGTTTCCGATCAGGAGGATTGGGCGGGGTATGGTGGGACAGATATTCTTTCTGCGTTATCCACTCTGCGTCAATTCCATCCATACCTCGCACCTGCCACCATCTTTCACCACCGACAACAGCCTTGATCTCCTCGGGACCAAACCAATCAATTAAGATATCCGCAGCCTCATTGCACGACCTAAGTGGTATGCAAATCGACGCGACCGCAGCCCAATATGGGGCCACGACATGTGTGTTGCAGCTTGTGCATGTCAAAGAGTGTTTTAAAATTGGCGAGACAAATCCGCGCACAATTTCTGCAGAGATTCGACTCGGTTCAACGTTCCCAATTCTATGAAAGCCTTCACGATATGAAAAGCTCTGTGAATGCGTCTTAGGTCGATTCATACGGAGAATGAGTAAAGTTTTACTCGTCGAAGAATATGTCATCTTGAGCTTCCTCTTCGCGATCCTCGTGTCGTTTGCTAGCTAGACGTTTACTGTGTTTCGCGAAAGTCTTCAACACCACTGGTGTTATATGGACCGCCGCAGACAAGGTAGAGACAGGCATGTAGTTTGGTGGGAATGGTGTCGCCTTGACTATGAGCGCTTTAAGTGGTACGACGTGGAGAGCATGAAAATTAGGAGGAGGGGGGGCACAACGTCATCGACGGTCTGAATGGGTTGCCATATACGGAACTGTCATAACCAGTCGCGATCGAATTGCGATCGAAGCATTCTTCCTGCCAGGATACTTGATGCTGCAACGCGACGGCGCAAGACTGCAAGGCAAGCATACCGCAATGAAGTGAACTCGTAGGTTTTGGCTGCTCAACTAGCTTCGCCGCCGGGATCTCCGAAATCTCTTGTCATTGATCCTGAGGAACAATCTGATGCCGGGCGGGATGCAAAACTTTCACCCATGTGTGCAGAGCGCGGTTGCTTTCCCCGCTCGTCGTCCATGTCTCTTTCACGGCCCATGGCTCTCTCTCGTGTGCTCTTGGTTTTTCTGCTCGTTTCCGGGACCCAGGCTGCTCGGCAACAAATCATTCCACGGCCAGAAAATCCATTTCTAGACCCAAAGCATGACCCGTACAACCCGTTACGCTACATTGCTTCCAATGTCTTGACAGCGATTGCTTTCGGTCAAACACATCGTACAGTGCATAATTTTCCGTCTAATAGTGTCACGAACAGCTCTGGTGATGATTGTGGGGATGACTCAATCGTGGATGGTGTACAAATGGGGCGCAAGGGTCAGTGCATGAAATATCAACTGCACCAGATATTCACCGGGTGGTTGTGCAGTTCATGCTCTCCATGGTCATCGGCTGCTACACATTTTCCTTGGGTATTGGAACTCGATTTGGACTACATACAAATCCCGAAGGCAAGGGTAGGCGAGACCGTTTCCTGTCTTTGATTGTCGTTTATCAAGTTATCTAGGGCTCTATATCGTCGAGTACCTCTTCGTCGTTCTCTCCCCGTACGTATCCCATGGTGTTCAGTAGTTGGTTTGGATTCACCATGATACAGATGCGCCTTCATCGCTTCAGAATACGTGCTATTGGGGAGAATAGCGCGCTACGTGAGAGGCGATAAGCACCTCATGGTTAATCCCCGCCGAATTACCGTCGTCTTTGTCTCCTCGGACATCGCCACATTCCTTATTCAGGTTTGTACAAATCCACTCGGTATGCCAAAACCTGAGCGCCTTTCAGGCCGTAGGCGGGGCTGTATCTGTCTCGGCAAATAACCTAAAGCTTAACAAAGGCCGGTCTCAATTGTCTTCCCATTTGTGCCTCTTAACTCAACTTGTTTTCAGTCGGCTCCAATGTAAGAAAAACATTCAAGGAATCAGAGCTTTTCGTTTGATATCCCTACAGATTTTTCTTGCTGGCCTCGTCGTGCAACTCGCATCCTTACTTACATTCACGAGCATCTTCCTGGTGTTCCTTCACCGTGTGCATGCTAACGAGCCCGAAGCGTGGTCAATGCATGCCTCCAAGAAATGGTACCAAGACTGGCGGGCACTTGCCGGCGCCATGGCTTTCAGCATGTTCGGGATATTGGTATACATCGCATTCCAAGGATACTTCCGTTCATCTCATACATCAACAGATCCGTTCTGTCTATCGTGTCGCCGAGTTGTCCCAAGGCTACGTCGGGTACCTGGCAACTACCGAAGGTATCTTCCACCTCTTCTTGCAATTTTAATTCACTCACCACGTACTGCGATCAAAGGATTCTTTTACGGCCTCGGTACGTCGTGATCATTCCCTCAAAGTGAATGGTGAATGACCGTTTCCCAGATACACTCCCGCTCTTCATCGCCATCTCGGTATATATATTCTTCTGGCCAGGAAGAATCATAGGCGACGGGACGCCGCCGATGGAAACAGCGGCACCTAAGGATTCGAGCATAGACTCCGTCCCCGCAGAGCCGAAAGAAGCATAGATATACGTTTTACTGGGTCCTTTGGCGCTGACTACTCCTTACTTGTATGCTAAATTTGTAATTCACTCGATTAACAGACGGAACTAGTACTGGTCTGCAACAAGGGTATGGCAACATAGTAGAACGTTTTCCGCGGCGCTCCTGCGGCTTCGGCTCAATCAAGTTATGTAGGTTCACCCGCAGCATTTCGAACCGCAGCAGGTTGAACTTCGTCCTCGACGAAATCTGTCTCAATGAAGGAATTGGTGAGTGCAAGAAGATAGATATAATCTGCGAGGGTAGCAGTACAACGAAAATACATTTAGGCTCATTCTGGATCTCATCTCGAGCACAACGGTTAACGAAACTCTCAAACTCATAGTGTTTCTTTCTCTGGTAAAATGTGAAGATGTTATGCCCATTTAATCGAGCTGCTAGCTGACAACAAGGCGCCCACCTTGAGCTTATTGTCACTGGAAGACCTCAGCCGGTAGAACTGAAGTTGGTTAACAAAGGAGAGATAAAATATTGACCCGGCGGTACGGAGTCCTCTTTGCAGAGGATGAGAAGGAATAGGGCCACTAAAAAGCATCCTCAGAAAGGAAAGAGAATTAACAGGTCAAGGGATGCTGACGTTTGAAATCGCTTAGGTACGCGCCCTCGCAACCACTCTATGTGATCATCGAGGAGTTGGGGCTCGCAGATATACTCGGTGCGCAACTTATGAAGAAATTCAAAGACAGCAAAGGCTGGCGGGGTTGCATTGGACTGTGCTTTGGGAGGCAAACGACGTATGGCGGCAAGAACATCTTCTTTCGTGGCATCGGGAGAAAAACAAATAGGGAGTTCGCGTCCAAGTAGAATAACATCTGGTCTGGGCATGGATCTGAGAAAGTCGCCGGAAACTTGGAAGAGGCCTTCGTATGTGAGGACGCGACGGTGCGGCTCGACCACAGAATCGACCATGACGGAAATGGGACAGTTGATTCGGCAATCTGCGGTGCCGTCAGCGTGATTGCGTCTGGCGCAGCGGTGCTCCGTTCAAAATAAACAGAAAGTTGCATGTCCTACAATTGCAGAATATTGGCCACCCTGACTGCGCCCGACTGCCTGTAAGCAAGCTATAAACAATTATCGGGCAGCTGCCTCCACATTCAACGTTCGAGGCAAACTGAGAATGAGTGTATGGAGTGAGTGAGGGGATCCCTGATTGCAAGCCCGGAACGGTGGAATATGTATTGCGAGAGATAGAATAAAAAAATTAAAGTACAAACATAATGCATATCTACTCGCATTCATGCAAAGCACAGGGATAGCTAGCGTAGGATTTAAGCCCAGGAAGTGGGGCCAAACGTTTCGCCGTCCCCTAGGGAGATCATTGGGGTTTTGTTCCCGTCAGCAGTCTATTGGTGCATTTCATGAGCTGGGATGCATGGGACATGAAAGAAGGATACTCACATTGCTGAAAACGGTATTTCCCCACCTTCCCAGCGGAAGAGAATGCGTTAGATTCAATGTTTGGGATGTAGAACATAAGCGTACCAAGTCTGGATCGTATTTTCGCCGATTGTACCGTTGCGGGGGTACTGGAGAATGAAGAAGATCAAAACTGCAGAGACCGCAACACCAGCATCCAGGGCGGCCGACAGGACGTAGTTGTACTTGGTCCACCACGAGAAATGACGGCGACGAATGACATATTGGAAGATGAACCCAACAACCGCCCAGGGAACGTAGTTGATGGCGCTGGCCGGAGGGATCAAACCAGTTCCAGAGAAGATGACGGGGAAGCTGCAGGGTCGTTGGGACAAGAGAAGGAATATGAATAGATGGAAACGTACTTGACATAGCGGATGAAGCTGTTGGGCCACTTCAGGTGGATGAGCCAGGCGCCGAGAGGGGCAAGGAATCCGACGAGGAAGAACCAGACGAGGGCTGAAGGCAAGCGCGTCAGAAGAGAAGATACGAAAAGAAAGACGAACGTACAGCCGTAGATTTGACCAGGCGAGAATTGGCGCTTGGGCCCGATGACACCCCAGATGATGGAGGCCGTTCCGAAGACACCAGTGCTGGGGCACCAGAAACCGTCCTTCTGGTCACGATCGCACATGCCCTCGATGTTGGTGAACATCCAGGCCTGCACACCGAGTTGAACCGCTACACGCGTAGAGTTAGACAAGAAAGTTTTCGATCGTATGAATCGGGGTTGACTTACTGCCAGCTAGGATAGTTGCGACGACTTGGGAGGTGAACATGGCGCGCGGGGGAATCTTCATGTAGTGACCGAGCTTGAAGTCGGATGTGAAAGTCAACGCCTGGGCCATGGTGATGTACCCCCAGGTCTTGAACATCATCATAGCGAGAGGACGTCCGGGAAGGGCGTAGCCAATGATGAGTTCGGTAATGACGTTGAGACCGACTTGCTGATTGGTGATGGCCTGAATCATGCCAATGGGAATAACATACACGAAGGCTGGACGCAAGGATTAACAAGGCGACTCGAACCGAGCGAAAAGGTCACTAACCGATGACCAAAGCAAGGATGAACCACTGAACGGGGAAGTTGGTCTTCCAGACTTCGATCGTGACTAAAGAATGAATGTCAATAGGTTCGAGGACAAGTGAAGCGTGAATAGACTCACTGACACCACAGACGAACATAGCGACAAAGACGATGGCATACCACCACTCAGGGACCTGAGGGTAGACGGACATGAGACGGGCGTGAATGTCAGGCTGCTCGTGCATAGCGCGGCGAGCTTGGGTCCAAATTTGCTTGCGGAAGTACAGGCTGATACCAACGTGAGCACGAAAATGGGAATAGAAGCGAAAACGTACAAGGCGTGAGTGATCGTAGCAGTGATACTCGCAAACGAGAGGCCGTAAGAAATCGCAAAGGTCGTAGAGAGCAGGAGAGGGCTGTAAGCTGCGTACGCCTCCTCATCGAAAGTGTTGTCGGCAGTGAGAATGTTCTTGACCTTGTAGGAGGCACCGGTGTTGTCGAAAGAGCCACCGCTGGAGATGGGCATGTACTTGGCGTACCAGGTGTTCGTGAAGTACAGAGCAGGCGTGAGGATCCAGAAGAAGAAGACGAAACCAACGGCAATGTTGGCCTCAGCCCACCAGGGAGTAGCGAGGGGCGAGCCAATGTAAGCGATCTGAGCCCAGTCGAATGTCAAGATCTAGTCGCGGTGTAATCAGCTCAGAGATGTTGAAGAAGGAAAATTTAATACTCACGCCCATACCCAGACCGTAGTTAACACCGAAGAGTTGGTTGACCACGATGTTGTTGGGGGCAATCCAGCAAACTGAACTCAGAGTAAGCGATTGCGGTGGTGGAGAGAGATATTCACATACCCCATGAGAAGTAACTGAGGGCTTGGAACAGGTAGCAGGGAAGAAGGTACCAGACGGCAGAGGCGGTAAAAGCGATGTAGAAGAAGCGTTCACGACTGTAACCTCCGCGGGTACCAACACCGGCGTACTCGGTGCTGTGGAGGGTATTGAAAAGCGCACAAGTGACCAAGTTCGCCGGCCAGATCATAGACGGGGGCTGGACGAGGAAGCGGCGAGCAATACCGCCGATCGAGAAACCGATCAGTTGGGTGGACATGACCATCAACCATTGGTAACTGAAGTTGTAGATTTCACTGCGCGGAAATTAGTCTTCGGTCCCAGCGAGTGGAAAGAAATGAAAATTACTCACTCGTAGTACACACGCTGCACAGCAACGATATCGGTAGCGTAAGCGCTTCCAGCGCCGACGGAAGCCATAATTGTGACCAGGACGTGCTCCTTGATCGTGAAAGGTCCAGGGTTTAATTCAGCACCGAAAATTTTGATGTTGGGCATCAACCTGGCCCAGAGACGGCCGAGAGGGAGCGAAAGCAGTTGGGCAACAATCTGGAAACCGTTGAGCCATCGATATAATCGGAGCGATCAAGTCAACGTACACCAGTAATGGTCACCGACGGATAACGGAAGAAGAAGAATTGATTCAGGCCCTACAATGAACAGGTCGTGAGCATAGTATGAGGACAGAAGACAAGATACGAACAGGAATGAGAATGGCCCAAATCAAGCCCAAAACCCATGCACGAATGGTTGCGACCGGGATGCTGGGGTCATCCGTGTTGGCGACGGCGGAACGGACCTCGGGGTAGGGCGAGTCGTCCTCTGTAAAACGCAATTGTGAGTCGATCGACTTAAGAGAGATATACGAGAGGAAGGCACCTGCAAGACCAGGTTCCGCTCCGTCGGGATAGACGTTGGGGTCATCGAACTCGGGGACCCCATGGTCGAGGACGGCGACGTTGGGGTCGTTGGACTTCTCGAGGTCGAGAGTGCTGGCACTAGCCTTGTCTTTTTCGACAGACATGGTGGGCAAGAACGAAGAACGGCTTGTGATGGGCAAATAGACGAGACGGCGCTTTTATTCGCGGAAGATACGCGGGATAAGTGGGGATTGATGGCAGCCATATCAACGGTTCCCGGTTAGGACGATATTATGGTGTAACGGTGGATTCAGGCTGCTTCCATGTGCAAAGATAGCCGAATCACAAATCGCATCAGTCCACTGCCATCATACCGACAGATAACGGTTGCAAAAAAACAAACACATGCCAAGACCATAGCTCTCTCGTACCTGTGGGCAGGGACCCATTGAAACTCTTGCTGAGGTTTCAAGACATTTCCCCAGTAAAATCGACAGACAGAGAGGTTTTCAGAGCTCCAAAGGCACAAGAAAGCGCATACGATCCTTCCGAATGGCATGCGGTATGTTCTGGACATGGTCACACGAGCACCGAGTGCCACTCGAGTGCCTGTTGATCGCAAAAGGAAAGGCCAGCCTGTCGAGGTAGCTCCGCACGTTGACGGTCGGCGCCGCCCACATGTTTCACCAATAAATGTGAAAGCGTCGGGCAACTGTGTGTCCGAGTGTGTAGACCAGACTTGCTTTGACTCCAATTTCACCCAGAATCTGCTTCGACAGACTCCAGAATTTCACCCAGAATCAGTTCCATTTCTAGCAGTAGTTGCATGCAATGAAAGAGCAATATTGCGATAGAGGAGGTATCGCCATGTGTGGAGACCTTCCAACGAATGATGGGACTCGGATTTGGCAAGTGCTGCGCCAAGAGCCAAGAATCCATATGGGGCAAGTCCGGGGTCGTGTGGATTATACACAAACAAACATCGAATTGATGCTTGTCTTCACGCCTCTTTCGGGAGCAGCTCATTCTTCGAGGACAACTCCGTTGGCTTATCTTCTCCAGGTCGACGATGTGAGGATCCTACTCGACTGTGGATCCCCAGACTGGTCTCCAGAAAATCCGCCATCCAGTCCCGACTCTGATGAACCCGCGTTTCATTGGGAACAGTACTGCCAGTCGCTACGCGAGTCTGTTCCTTATCTCGTTTGGTATTTCATCAATTGCTTTAACTTGCAATTTCAAAGATGCGCCCCAACCGTGGATCTCGTCCTCCTGTCCCACGGAGACCTTGCACATTGTGGTCTCTATGCGTATGCCTACTCCCGATGGAACCTCAAGGCCCCGACATACACGAGTCTCCCCGTCCAGGCTATGGGCCGTATTGCGACCACGGAGGATATAGAGGGTATCCGCGATGAGGAGGACTTTGGCGAGGACGAACCAGTCCCAGTCCAAGACGGCGACTCCGTCATGGACGATAGTCCTCCCGTCATCCGTGACAAATTAAAAGGGAAATATGTGGCTACTCTTAATGAAGTTCAAGAAGCTTTTGATTCCGTGAATACACTCCGTTACTCCCAGCCTACTCGTCTGCAAGGTTTGCTTGACTCCCAAGCTTGAATTTCAGTCTGCGACTAATGTCGACCGTGAAGGAAAATGTCAGGGCTTGACTATAACACCTTTCAACGCAGGACACACCGTTGGAGGCACCATTTGGAAAATTCGGTCCCCTTCATCTGGTACAATTTTGTACGCCGTGAATGTCAACCATATGCGCGAGAGGCATCTCGACGGCGCTGTGCTCATTAACAAATCAACTGGCGGTGTTTTTGAGCCACTAGCAAGACCTGATTTACTGATAACTGACGCTGAACGTACTGCGATCATCAACAGCAAACAGCGGGATCGCGATGTAGCTCTCATAGGTATTATTATTGTTTTATCCTTGTCTCCGTCCTCTTAACCGCTTTCTAGATACCATTACCTCCACCCTGTCCTCCAATCGATCGTCCGTTCTCATCCCTTGCGACTCGAGTACACGCGTTTTGGAGTTGTTGGTTCTGCTAGATCAGCACTGGAAGTTTTCGCGTCTTTCGTATCCCATCTGCCTTCTTTCGCGCACCGGAAACGAGATGCTTACATTCGTACGAAGCATGATGGAGTGGCTCGGTGGGACGGTCAGTAAAGAAGACGTCGGAGAGGAAGGAAACAATAACAACAACCGGTCTCGGCGACGACGAGGCGACGATGACGGGGAAGAAGATGCTGTAGGCGCATTTGCGCTGCGGTTCAAGTATATTTCAAACCATCTTTGAAAACATCGGCGTCTCATTCATATTCACAGATACCTGGAATTTTTCCTCAACCCCGAGTCACTGGTGAAGCGATACGCCTCTTCAGACCCTAAACTCATCCTCGCGGTGCCCGCGTCCCTGTCACACGGCCCGTCGCGCAGTCTGTTCACCAGCTTTGCTACTATACCCAACAACGTAGTCCTGCTCACGTCTCGGGGTGAAGAAGGCACTCTGAGCCGAGTTCTGTTCGATAAATGGAATGACGCCCAAAGGGAGGAGTGGGACAAGGGGAAGATCGGAAGGAACGTCATGTTAGACGAGACGTTGAGTCTTGTGGTGAGTTGATCCACCTCCACCGACGTAGTTTTTGCGCTCATCACTAACATATCACATGGGCATTCGTAGATGAAATCCAAGGTACCGCTCCAGGGTGCGGAGCTAGAGGAATATCTCCAGAAAGAGCGCTCCGCAAAGGAGAAGGAAGCGGCTCATCAGGCACAGCTTGCGCGAAGTCAGCGGATGCTCGAAGCAGATGAGGATGAGAGTGATTCAGATTCGGATTCGGATGCCGAAGATGAGGATGAGGTGCGGCAGGCTTTGGAGGGTGACAATATGGACACCGATGTCGGCGATCTCGGGGGTGGGAAGAAACGAAAAGCCGACCGAGGTTTGGACGGCGCGGATTGGGGGCTGGACGGGGATGAAGGGTTGACGAAGCAGTTGTTGTCGTTTGACATTTATTTGAAGGGGAATGTGTCGAAGCCGACGTCGTTTTTCAAGAATGTCGGCGGGCAGACGCAGAGGTTTCGAATGTTCCCCTATCTGGAGAAGAAGCGGCGGGTGGATGAGTATGGGGAGACGGTGGATGTTGCGATGTGGCTGCGCAAGAGTAGGGTGTTTGATGAGGAGGCAGAGATGGACGATTCGAAGGATTACAAGAGAAAAAAACAGGCCGAAGAGGAGGCCAAGGTCTGATACTCTCGATTTGAACCTTACTTCGTTGCTTATTGTTTCTCAGGCTATCCAGGAAATCCCTTCAAAATTCGTCACTACAACTGTTGAGGTGCAGATGGCGTGCCGATTACTTTTTATCGACATGGAGGGCCTGAACGATGGGCGAGCCGTCAAAACGATTGTCCCGCAAGTGAACCCCAGAAAAATGGTGCGCTGCATTCATCAACACCCCCCTTAAAGAAATTTGATTGCCCTTAGATCATTGTCCATGCCCCAACGGATTCGGCGGAGCTCCTTATCGAAAGTTGCGCCAACATTCGTGCTATGACCAAAGATATCTTTGCTCCGGCTCGTGGTGACAGTGTGCAAATCGGTCAACAGACCAATAGCTTTTCCATATCCATTGGGGATGAGTTGCTCGCGTCGCTCAAAATGTCCACGGTTTGTGGTTCGTTTTTCCTTGTGTTCTCTTCCCTCATGAGCGTTCTAGTTTGAGGATAACGAAGTTGGATATGTTACGGGCCGAGTGGTAACACACGCTAGTTCAACAATTCCTACTCTCGAACCCATAATCGCTGCACCTCCTCGATCCACCTCCGTTGTTGTTGATACTGCCTCCGAACCTCGAATATTGGGTTCACGGCCAACTGTCAACCTCCCCAACTCAACCATGATCGGGGAGCTCAAACTAACTGTCCTGAAAGCGCGGTTGGCTTCAATAGGCGTCCCCGCCGAGCTCATTGGCGAGGGTGTCCTAATATGTGGGTCCGCCGCTGGGAAGGCCGGAGGCGCTGACGCCTTGGAGGATTCAGTCGCTGTGCGCAAGACGGCGAGCGGGAAGGTTGAGCTGGAGGGCGGGGTGTCGCCTGTGTATTATACTGTGCGGAAGGAGATCTATAATTTACATGCTCTTGTTGCGGCGTAATACAGCGGAATAAATAAATGGGTATAGTTTCGAAATCGAGCTGCGGACTGCGGAGAACCTCCATTTAGGTTCTGATTGGCGGGTTGGATCTCCCTTCGTTAGAGCACTCGTTCTAGCAGCCCAAATAGGAAGGACATCATGTCCCGGAATGGATTGCACGAGCAGATGAGAGGTTGTGCTCTGCGACAGCTTTCAGGTCTCTAAAACCCAGAGTTCATTTTGAGCCCACCAGCGGTAAGTAGGTTATCTTGTTGATTCAAATGTTACGAGATGAGAATGTAGACGGTTGTGGGTGCGTTGTGGGCGCGTCCGCAGTCAGACAAATTCGGTGTCACGGTACGTCACGTCATGTGAGAGTGTGACTTAACGTGGCCATTCTCACGCTGACCATCATGCCTTCCTCCACGACGAGCGGCACGAGTCGCACGACCGCAACGGCGAGACCGACTCCGGTGCAACCTCCCTCAGATTCGTCTCGGCGTATACCCGTTACCCCAGCTGTGCTGCGTTCAATCTTTGCCTCGTCTCGTACCCCACACGAAGAGCGTTCAATTTCTCGTATAGCTTTCTTCAGGTAGTCCGCTTGGTCTCAAAGTGACAGCAATTTGCTCAATTCTCTCCGCAGGTTCTCGGGGTTTCTTTTGAGCTGTCTCATGATATCCTTGGCCGCTGCACGGGGAAGAGGAATACGGAGCAGCGCAGCACTGCTCGGTGTTGTATAGGAATTATAATGGATATAAGACTACACTACTTCAAAAGACATCGACCACACCCCGAGAAGCGGATATCACCGCTACTGTCTTACTCGACATGTCGAAAGGACCACCTCCCGCGTATGCTACCAAATCTCCAACGTCTTCTGTTACAACACCCAACAAGTCCTGGAGATTGCTCGAAACCAGAGCATATGCCTCTTTCTTCTTGATGACACCATTCGATGCCAGCATTGCCTGCATACACTTTATCAGACACCGATCCTCATTTATCATGTTCGAGCGGGCAAACGCACCCATGTGAGGTTGAACAGCATGTTGCGCGCGTCCTGCGCTTCTCGACATCTTAACCCCAATTTCACTCCTTCTTTAAATAGCACCGCAAGGGTCGTGTCGTTTGTCAGTGGCAGGCCAGGCAATCTGATTTTGGTTAGTCTTGACTTCAACTTTGGCTGCAATGACCTACGCTCTCCGATCATCCCAAACTCCTACGCCGGGTTTCGCATCGAGAATCACTCCTACGTTGGCGTTCCCTGCACCGAAATCAATCATCTTACAAACAAGGAGGCTCTGTAACCTACGAATCTCTGGCGCCAGGATATGCGCTTCTGCTGCTCCACTGAACACCATCCGCATTCGGGTCCCCAGCTGATTTTCTACCTCGGTTTTCAAGATCAGTAATGTTGCCATGATATCTGCGCTCCCCACATCGATTACAAGAGGAATAACTCCCTAAACGCCATCAGGAACACCTCAAAATAGGGAGCAATCCGTAGTGTTACCTCTGCTGCCTTTTTGAACCATCTTTTCGTGTCTGTCTCTTGCGTCTCCCATCCCAACAACAATCGTCGAAGTCCTGCAATCTGGTTGCTCACGCTCACTTGTCGGGTTTTCGAGATGGGATCCGGCCGTCGTATGGCGACATGCAGAGCGGTATACTTTTGTATTATTGCACCTCTCTCCATCGCATGTGAGGCCCCAGTGGAAATGGTTGTAGAAAGCCCAGAAATGATGTTACGAGCATCGCCGGAAGATGTCCCACTCACAGTGGCTGATGTCACACCGAACCGGTACGCCGTTCTGACGAACGAGAGTCAATCGCGCACGCTACTGAACAAGAGGACAGACTTACAATGCGCTTCTTGTTCCGAACATCAGAGCTTCTGCAGCGCTGGCCAGAGCTGCAGGGTCGTTAAGAATGGGAGGAACTGGTTCAATGAAGGGATTGTAGAGGCTGCCATCGCCCGTCGAAGGTTCGCTGGAAATCTCCTCTAAACCCAGTGATGACCCGAACGTCATCATACCAGGCGCGATGTGGCCGCCGTCCAAATCCAGGGACTCTTCGACGCTCTCCAACGGGCAGGCAGCGTCGTCACCAAAGCAAACAATTCTACCACCCTTCACAGTGATGTTGACGAGATTCGAATGCGAATTCGAGGCTGGCCGCATTGCTCCCTTCCTGGTCCACACATCCTTCACATTGAGAAACACGATATTTCCTCCTTGTTTCCGAGGCATAAGAGGGGGTAAACCCTCCCACTGAATGGCTTTCTTGCGCTCGTTTTCCCACTTTGGAACCGACGGGAAACGCCTCCATTGCTCTCCCTCTTTTCCGATGCCCTCGTTAATAGCACTATCCCTATCAATTCGGGGAGGCAGCGGAATTTGAAGTATTCCGTCGATCCAAACACGGACGGGCGTAGCGCCAAGCTGTAACGGATTTGAGTCCCACATAACAACATCGGCATCGGCTCCTTCATGCAAACTGCCGATGCGGTGGTCCAGACCGATTGCTGCAGCCGGGATGGAGGTAACCGATGCCAGAGCGAGGAATGAATCTAATCCGTAGTAATTTGCACGCTGAGCTTCTTGAAGGAGATATCGCGAGTCAACGACGGGATGAGCGGACTATCGCAATGGTTAGTTATTCCTTGGCGGATGTGTACAAGACCAGATACTTACCTTCATTGCGACGGTGATGCCTGCATCCGTGAGGACGCGGGGCGCAAATTCTGATCCTCGGTATGAACTGGAATCATAACTACAAACTTAACGTTGAAACAAAAATTTAGCCAAGAGAACCAGTTATCCGCACCGATAATTTGTCGCAAACAAAGCAATGGTCGGGGGTCCGCCCCATGTTCGATTCACAAGGCCGGGTACAAGCCAAGCTTCTGATGCATGCTGAATAGAAGCAATCGAAAACTCAAACTCGTTCGTGAGCTAGCGTTATGTCCTCTTCAGCTCGCATTCAAATTGGTATATATACCAACACACACCCGAACAAGCGCGTCAATATCGACCGCTCCTTGACACTGAGTTGTAACCTGATGTACAATGAGCAGAAGGAAGAACTCATATATTTGCTGCTTTCCTTGACTTTGCCCCTCAAAACGTCCACTAACGACTCGTATTGGAGGTTCTCCGGAAAGACATCCACAGCGTCCCAAGCATTAGCTTCTGCCTGCCGACAATACGCATCTTGAGCCGCTCTGATGTTCTGCGCTCTGGCATACGCCGCACGCAAAGCCCAAATTGCATCAGGGCGATTTCCGTATTCAGATGGAACTTCGCCGCAAGCTTGTCTGGATCCACGGCGTTATGAAATCTGTTACCGTTAAGGGATCGCAGCCACTGACTGGATATGTCGCCACCGCGTTGAATCCGCGCTTTTGTTCAAATTATCAGGCGGCTCAACCACCATGGATAACGGGGAGCCTTCTGATGTCTGCCGCAGTTTCACGATAACTGTCTGGCCAGCTTGTGTGGATTGATCTAAGTTCACGGTCGACAGAAGACAGGGCAAGGAATCCTACCAATATTGTTCGAGTTCCGAGCTAATATTTGAGCTGATGTGACGCCCCCCGCAATAGCAAGCTGCATTCCTTCGTCATGAGGATTCAAACCATCTATGTTTCGCAGCCACGGCAGGGTAGGTCCTTTCGTGGAACTGGCATCCAATGCTCCTGCATCCTGATTTCAGTGTCTAGACCATCTTGAATTGGAGGCAACTTACCCGACATAAAAGGGGCGCTCATCAATCCCAGATGAGTATCCAAATCCACTACGAGGCATTGCGTTCAGATGATTCCCTCTGCAGTGAACCCCGTATCAACATACCGAGACCAGGTGTAACCCACGCTTCGTTGGCATTTATGACAGTCAAGTTGAGAATGTTTGCTTGCTTCAAGTAAGAAAGGCTCCCTATAGCCTTCACAATTCCTTTGTCCAAATACAGATCTCCATGCCGGATGCTTGTTTCGTTCCCCTTCCCGACTAGAATTGTCGCATTGGTGATCAAAGTAGAGTTGGTGCCGATTTCGAAGCGGTCGGATACTTCGCGCTTGAGGAAGAACGGCGAAGGGCCAGGAGACGATTGGATAGTTTGACATTTCAGCCGAATCTCTTCTGCGCGAATTGACGGACCCGGCGGTGTCACGAAGACATGACGCCTAGGGAAATAGTCCGAGAGATTGAAGACCAAGGCGAAGAATGAGACAAGAAGAATGAGCTGTCGTGAACGGGTCGAAGGTAGTAGGTCCATTGGTATGAGGCATTGCAGCATGCAAGCGACCCTCTTAAGGGCTGCGTCTGCCTTACGGACGACATGCCCGTAAGGCCTGGTAGTTTACCTCACTGTCTAAATGAAAGAAAATCTCACGCTGGAGTTACGTTCTGAGGTGGAGAATGTTCAATCCCTTGAAATTCAGGGAGAAACCGGCAGACGAGTCAAAATTTACACGAATACACACAGTATGTACACACTCGTGCTCACTATCTCTGTTTCTTCTTTCTCTTCTCATTTCCGGCTAAGGCCGGGTCCGGTGCTGGAGCCAGGTCCAACCTCTTCATCGTCACTGTCCGCCACGAATTGCGTGCTTTTGTACTTGCCACCTTTGTGAAACGGTTCGTCGGCGTATTTGACCCGCAAAATATCCATGATCTCTGCGGTCAGAGTGTCAAGTGGGTTGAAGGAACAACAAACTCTACGTGCCTGAATGTGTCATATCTTCGTAGCCTTTGATACCTTTCTTCATTGTCTGGAATCGTCTTTGCATAACGTGGCCGCTCCAGAGGTTCCATTCTGCGTCTGATATGTTTTTCCAGGAAATTTCCGTGTCATCACGAACGTTCAATGCGTCGACTCTGAGGTACAGCGAATCAACAAAGCCGCTGGGGAGGCTGTTGAAAACGAACCTTTGAATGAGCATGACAGCGTCTCGGGCACTCCAGCGAGCGTTAGAAGCTCCCTCGGTTTTGTACTTCTTCGACAACGAATCAGTCCATTTAATCCTGCACTGCGCCCGAGTCCTCGTCCCATCCATCTTTTCAGCAACCACATTCCAAAATACATCATTGTCGAGATCCTTGCCCTCTTGCATTTCGGTAACGATCTGGGTAAGTTTTGCTTCTTCTTCCGAGGTCCAAACCCCTGTAAATGAAGATGAGAAACATGGGCCAACCTGCGACGAAATCAACGAACCGAAAACTCGTTTATCACGATTGACTATGTGGTTGCGGTACCGGTCGCGACAATCAGCCGCCGTTCTACCAACGCGAGATGACACCTCCTGCCAGCGTTGTCCGAGTGATGCAACAGCTCTGAAAACGGTATTCGGTTGGAAACAAAAACAGTGTGCGCGCTGAAAAACAAACTGTATCAAGTTCGCGTCTTCTTCTGGCTTCCAGTTGCCTTGCCCTTTCATGGGATGGTGGGCTCGTCGCGCATAATGATAAACCGCTATCAGAGGTCGTTGAGGAACCGCACTCGCTGCCCACCGTAGTCAATTACAAGATTGATGAAAGCGACATAAAACAGCCTACTGATTTCAGCCCAAAACTCCTTGTCTTTCCGCTGGCCGTCACCCGGAAAGATAAGGGCATTCAAACTGTCCTCTGAAAGACCTCTGGTCTAGAGAGATTGATGATTCGGGGGTCGAATTATGAACGTAGGGCTAGCACTCACAACTTTATACTTTTCCAGCGCGTCATCGACCTGCTTCGCTTCGATCGCTGAGAATTTCCCCTTTTTGTACACAAGGCCTGGGAGATAGATGAGACAGGCGTGCAAGCAAATATAGGGCGGGATGACCTTCGCTCTTGGCTAGTTCAGCAAGTTGCTTAGTACTCAGCCATTTGGAGCTCAGAAGTTCAGCATGAGCGGCTGTTATATCTGAGGAAGACGACTGGGTCAGAGCAAGGGCTGTCTGACGCTTCTTCTTTTTCTTGGAACTCTCTCCTCCAGAGACCGCAGAGCCAGAGGTGTGAGCCGGCGGCTGCGAGCTAGTCGACTGGATTCCTGTCATCAGGGACATGTCGAGACCTTGCAGGGTACGCAGAATATCTTCATTTGAACCATCGAAAGTAAGGTCAGGGAAGCCAGGGAAAAAGGACGGAGGATTGTTGGGCAGAGTGATATATTCCGGAGCGGTAAACGAGTCGTTTGGAACATGCTGAGACAAGAGAGATGAGGACGATGCATCTACGGGCTAAACGAGCGAAACCAGTGAGTATTCGAACTGGGATCTAAAATCGCATCCTACCTGTTGTGCTTTGGACTTCTTCTTCTTCTTCTGTTTCGCGGAAGGATCGACGGGGTCATCGAATGAGGCTGTAAACGAATTCGCGAGCGGATCCGGGATCGGGTGTTCCTCTTGTCGCTTCTTTTGCTTTTTGCGATCCTTGGCGTGCTGCACATCAGATTCAACGGCCATCCCAGCGTCCCCAGTCATGCCCTCAGATTCCCGTTTCTTCCTCTTCTTCTTCTTTTCCTTCGGTGAGGTCGTTTCCCCTGGCGCATCGGTCGCAATATCGTCTGCTTGCTGCTCCGCTACATCTGCCGACGTGTCACCACGCCCAGTCTTATCTTTCTTCTTCTTCTTCTTCTCCTTTACGGCGGCGGACGCGTCGATGCTCGAGCTTTCAGCCACGAGAGGATCGCCCGCTTCACGGTGCTTTTTGCGCCGTTTCCTATCCGATTCGTCATCCTCGACGTGTCCTTCATCGGGCCCTTCTCTATGGCGTTTCTTCTTTTTATGCTCGCTGAGAATGGAATTGGTGGGAAAGAGATCTGTTTCTGCCATTTGCTTGAGGGCTGGTCGGACGATGGACTTTGACTGTAGAGGAAACTAGTCTCTCGAGTCACGCGTGACCGATACATACGATCCAGGAAAATTGTGTCAGAAAGTACTAGTGAGCCCGAAGGACTCATGGACGTTTTGAAGCTGTGTTAGATTTTGACGAACGAGATGTACATGCTCTACGATACAACAAATTGAGATAGACGCGTACATACCATGTTAGATCCAGAGTTTGATTCAGAAAGCCTCGAGATACTTTTGTCCAGTCAATCTTCTTCCTCTTCATCAAACCAGCGCTCTTCAGCGTCGCGGTCATCGTCGCTATCTAGGTTCTCATCCCAATCCACTTTGTCATAATCCATATCCTGCACAAACAGTTTAATTATGGGTTCAGGGCTCTTGAATCAAGGTCCATACCTCGAGAAGACCGTAGATAAAGTGCTCTCGAACTAAGCGAGTGAACGAGGCTTTGGCATCTTCGTCGGTCATTTGTTCTGTATTAGGCTGCCTCGAGTCATGCTCCTCGTCCTCGTCCTCGTCCTCATCACTCTCACTCTCTTCCTCGGGCACAAACTCAGCTTCTGCCCTAGCCCGCCTTATAGCACGAAACCGTTCAGCTTCGCGCTGATGCCAGAATGAGTGAACAAATAATGAGAGGCACTTTAACCTGCCTCATCTTCGTATCCTCCTAAAAGCGCACCAAGCTTGCCCACATGCTTGGGCAGGTCTTTGAGAAATTCTTTAGCAGCCCACTCTCTCTCATCGTCCCCCTCTGGCTGCCTGCGCCGCTCCTGGCCATCGTATAGTAATGGCCAAGTATCGCGTGCATTAGAAAATCGAAGCTCTTGGGGATCTGTGTTGGCGTATTTGAGACGGCGGTTCCGAATTGTAGGAATCCTAGATCTTTCTTTCGGCGAAACGACGCTAGCGAATGTGGACAGCAGAAGATTTGGAGGTAATTCTCGAAGATGTAGAGCTAGGAAATCATAGGGCTTTGTCTTTGGGTGTGGCTGGTAGTTGGGATCAAGCCCGAGGTATGAAAGTACCGGGGTGTCGTTCATAACAGAGGTTTCATCGGGCATTGCAAGACTGGTGATATTATGGAGGAAGAGAGAGGAAGAGAAAGTAAGTGTGACACCGTGACCGTGACCACTGTGGATGGGACATCTACGCGATACACAACCGTAAACTGCGAGAACTTGGACCCAACTTTGACCATCAAATCTTCTGCTATGTCGCAGTCATACGAATACTCGAATTTTCCATGTCGATGGCAAGCGAACTCGATACGGACTATCGGATGAATTCCATGCTCATTTTTGGTCAGGAATTGGTGTCGAAACACCTTCTCCAATGTTGTCGACCTCCTCGAACATGTTCGGGATCACGTCAACCAGACAGAGCCTTGCCTTGTGAAAGATATTCCTCTACTCATCAGGGCTGAGGATGGAGTTGGAGAGAGCTTGTCGGGAATAACAGGTTTCGATTCCAACAATTCGATGGGGACACAGAATCCCAGTGAGCAAACCTACGCTTATCCTCATAAGTTCAATCACCTAATGCACAACACAGACTCTATGCCTGAATCAGTCCCGTTACCTGTGGTAGACTTCAGTTTGCTCCCCCAAACACCGTCTCGGTCTACCAAGCGTCGCAAAATTACCTCTCAACGCAACAGTCCATTTTTAACGCGTTTTCCCTCAACATCTGCACCAACACCACCTCGTACTCCCGGATTTGCGGCCCTAGCTCAACCGCACGGATCCGCACAACTGATACCTAATCCAGACTTCCCCGAGTTCGATGCCCTCGTTTCAAAGACCCTCGCAGGAGGCGCGCCCGCGAGTAGAGTCATGGCTACTCCGGTGGCAAATCGAAGCGTGCTTCCTCCTTCACAAACCAGCTCTGACGGTTCAGTGGAGCGGCAATTAACTCAGAGCTTCGACACCAGCTTTGACGGTGCCCATGCCTCATCAAGCCAAGTTCACAGGGCGAGCGCGTCGCAGAATCCTTATGCGGGAGAACTAAATTGGGACGACCAGCCCGTTCCAAGCCTCCCTCGATCTCGTTCACAAACTCCATCTCAATCACAATCTCAACAACAGGGCAGCTATAGTTCATTAATGGGTGCTTTTGGTACTCCGTCCCGAGAAATGCCGCTTCAGAGGCGACAGTCTTGGTACCAGGCATCTCGACGTGTCTCCGATCCGAGGCAGACGCCCTCGGCCGTTCAACAAACACCTCTCTTTGCAGGCTCACCCAGTCAAAATGTCCTTAATTCGAATTCTTCCCCATCCCCGCCTAAACCACAAACACCTACGGCGACCCCCATGAAGACATACCTCTCTGGGAGTTTGACGATATCTGGGCAGGAGTTGCACAGTCACCCATATGGCGACGCTATCAACCCACGCACGCTACATCCGCCGCAGTATGCGGGATTCGGGTCTCAGTATCCTTCCCAGGGATCGCCCTCGTCCTTCGTTTTCCAAACTCAAGCGCCGTACAGGAGCCAGAGTATAAGCCAATGAATCTATGTATTTTGTGTAAAATATTGTATGTATGCACGTCTATTTGAAGCGTCGAAGCAAGGGTACATTTGCCTGCGATCGCGTCCAAAAATAGGCCCGGACGCTGATGTCACCCCAATGATCTGAGTCTGCGCTTTGACCACTATCACTACCAGTTTTCAACGAAGAGATGCATCCATCGACAAGCCTAGCGGTAACAGTCTCCGACATAGTTATCGTCGTGTTCATCCACGGCTTCAAAGGCACCGACGAGACCTTCCTGGAGTTCCCGGCAAGGCTTCGACACATCCTGACAGAAACCATCCCAAACACTTCGGTGAACAACCTCTGATTCTGGAACCATAGAACCTTGACAAACGACTCCAGGTCGACTGTGTCGTGTTTCCAGCTTACGAGGTATGCACTCCGCCGCTATGCGGTAGAGCCACTAGTCAACTACAGGTTTCTTACTGTAGACGAAAGGCAACCTGGTACTTGTTGGATTTCTGCATCCAATAGCCGCCTTTACTGAGTATACAGACGGAAGCTGTTATCAAATTCTCTGATTGGCTCACGACTCTTACGGTTGAGAAAGAGGTGGCGTCCGGTGGGGGTGCTGGGAAGGCTAAGATCGTACTGTGCGGCCACAGGTATGTCCGATTTCTCTGCATCATAACAGCCCCGAGACAACAACCTCAGTATGGGTGGGCTGCTCGCCGCCGACACGTTACGGGAATTTCTGAAAGGTCGAGAGACTCAGCCTGATTACATCCTCTGGCCCAAGATTATCGCCATCCTTGCATTCGACACTCCAGTGCGACTACGTTCTTTGTTGCATCTTTTCGTGTTCTTATCAAAAGCTATAGTATCTTGGACTAAACCCCGGCGTCTTCAAAAACAGCGCGACTAAAGCGGTGGAATACGCGCAAGCCGCACGGACCGTTGGCACAGGTCTATTCGGCGCCTTGGCCGGCGGCTTCGGCGCTGCTAGCACCGGCACCAGATCAACTCCCCCATCTGCACCAGCTACACCACCTGCCTCTGGGTGGGGGAAATGGGCAGGGACTGCGGCCTACGCGGCGGGAGGCGCCTTGCTTGCTGGTGCCGCAGCTGGAGCAACGTATTACAAGCGGGATGATCTGGGCCTTGGGTATTCGTGGGCGACCGATCATATGAAATATGTTTCTCATCTCTGGAATGCGGATGAGAACAACAAGCGGGTTGACTTTCTTGTGAATGCTCAAAAGCAGGAAGGAGTGCTGTTCCGGAAGTATGCATGCATATTCACGATTCAGCGGTCGAACTTCTGGCTGATTGTTGCCCTAGCTTCTATACCTACCTGCCGCCGAATTTATTGCTGGGTGCTCCGGAACGAACCTTTATTGTCTTACCGAAGAAATCGTCACCTGCGGGGCCGCATTTCATTCTCGCGCGCAATGGAGTCGCTACCGATGAAGTAGAAGCGCATACCGGCATGTTCGCTGCGAAAACCAACGATGGGTACTATGATTTGGGTCTTCAGGCCGCCCAAGTGATCAGAGAAGCTGTTGTCGGCGCACGCGCTGCTGTCTTGGTGGATATCAAGGGTCCTGAGCGAACGGATACTCCACTGAACCGCGAACCGCTGGAACAGCGACCGGAGCATCCGCCTGAGATGGCGGAGTGGGGCAAGGAATGGCAGTAAATTTAGAGATTTTGCTTGGAACCATGTATTACATTATTTTTTTCAATATTAAGCAGTGTACAGTGAGGGGAAAACTCTACACGCCCTTGTAGCTGGACGCTTCCTAGAAGTGATACTTGGTCCATTCTGCTTCAAGTAATGCACTAGGGTTTTAAGGACAGACGCATCGCATATGCGTCCTCTCCGTCCGCGTCTGATATTTGTATTGAGCGTATGTTGCGGGCCTTGAAAGATAGCTTACAGTATTTTTTCTCGATGTCTTCCACGGTGAAACCTAGGGTGTCACGATACAAACCGAGGGCCGCACGATTTGATTTGCGGACGTGTAGGGAGACATAGGAGGCGCGATAGATCGTAGCCATGGCTGAGGAAGAGCGACAAGGTCAAATCGTCGAACTCAATTGTACTTGAAGCACATACCCTCCTCTGGAAAATTACACTGTACAGTGAGCTGAAGTAGGAGGACTAAACATATGGCGAAACGACACATACGAGATTGCACCATTAATTTCTTTGCGAGACCAAGCCGCCTGTAGCTCCGTAGGATTGATATGCTGGTTACGTGCCCGTGAGGTTCAGCGTCTTCTGCAGCATCCTCGTCCCTACCACCACATATCAGACAGTTTCGTGCAAGATTTTGTTTTCGGGGCTACATTTTGGCCAGTATATAGCCTACTATCCGACCTTTGTGGTCCTACCGCATTATATAGCTTGCAGAGACCAGGACGAGAGCACAGACATACTTCGGCGACATAGGATAATGAGGGCCAGGTCATTGCGTGGTAAAGATAGTATCTCATGGTATAATTCTCAGGAAGATTTTGGAGATTGCAGGCTTGCATCCCCGGGAGGTCGTCGACGCGTATTGGGCGGATGTTCATCGTAGAGTACAAAAAGCGCGCGGCAAGGTTGAGGGAGGGAAGAAGGGGAAATCACTGCACGTGCGGCGTAATGATACTATTATGATCGACTCTCCATCTTCCTCTTCCTCTGACTCGCCAGCCTTGACTGGGGTCGACTTTTACAATGCTCGACGGGCTAAGTGGTTGACACCAACAGTACCGCCTCGTGCCCCAGAACCTTCCTCTTCACGGAGAAAATTGGAACAAGTTCTTAGCGCGCCTGACGCCCTCACCAGTGATGAAGTTTGGTTTGGCAGCGTCGAGAAAATCTGGAAAGGTCTCGGGGCTGGGGGACGCTTGAAAAGACGGCTGCCCATGAGACTCGTTGTATGTTTCATAGCTCTTCGTCGTCTGCATTGTGATACTAAGCGACAAATGAAGATTAAGATTGTACATCTGTCATGGATGAGGGACCAGACATGGCCGTCCGGCGAAGTCGCGCCTGAGCCCGACGATGAGCTTGTTGAACCGCCCCCTGCACCTATCATACAACCCACATCTGCAACCTCGTCTGGGATTTCAACGCCGTGGACTCTTGTGGGTGAAGAGAATGACCGAGAGGTAGAGGGCAGCCGAGAGCCATGATGAAGAAGTTTGTTTCTCTTCTTCTCAGTGTGTGTGTGTACATTATTATTCCTGTATAACTGGGGCAAGTCGAGGGGCACAACGATCAAACAATACATCTGCCGAAAAGTATATTGGCAGTCGGACTCTATGTCCGTGACGGAGGAGACACCTGCGTCGCCATTGAGATGCTGCATTCATTTGAAAGACCAGGGAACGCACCAAGATAACCCCATCGCCCCGTACGAATAGCATGTCCATTTTTCGTTTTGCAACCTGCGTATGCCGAGTGAGAGGAATTGAAGCGCGATAAGCAGCACCTACGTTGACTGTTGCTGGCTGGCCAACCGGCGCACTTTCTAGGTCTACAATCATGATCGTCTCCTCCACATCGCTCATAATGAGGTTCATGTGCCCATCGTACGCCTACACACTGAGGCGTAAACAACGAATATTAGTACGAAAACAGCGCGTCCTGACGTGGAGAATGCCGGTGAGTTGCCTGTCGCCTCTGAGCTTGACGAAAACGCGCTCGCTGAGCGACAGACGAATTAAATCGAATGGTTCCTGGATGGAGGAGGACTCCATGAAAGTAGAGTGTCACACAGGTCACAGTCGCACTCCTTCCCTTTCACCTCGATATGCCGGTCAGTTCAAATTTTCAATATTCATTTGTCGGAAGCAGACTAATTAGCATTACAGAAACACTACTGCGACTACTGTGATGTGTTCCTGACCCACGATTCCACGTCTGGTAGCTCAATTCGCACTGTTCATTTGACTCGAAATACTGATTACATTTCTAGTGCGAAAGGCGCACAACAGCGGAAGGAACCACTTGTCCAACGTTCGGGATTACTATGCATGTAAGGAGTTGGATCTTCTTCTTGAACAATGTTATTTCTCACCGGAATTTGCAGCCCTTGGTCACGACAAGGCACAGAGCATTATCGACCAGATTACTTCGGCATACGAGACTAGCGGCGGTCCCCCTCCAGGCGGTTTCGGATTTGGCCCCCAACACTTAGGTGGTCCGTCTCCGTTTGGTGCGTGGGTTCCGTGTGTGTCTGTAAGCTTCGCTAACTCTCCGCAGGTGCGCCGCCCATGTTCGGAGGTCCCATGGGACCCCCGCCTCCCGGCTTCGGAGGCCGT
The DNA here is from genome assembly GCA_037176885.1 of Favolaschia claudopus. Lineage (NCBI taxonomy): Eukaryota > Fungi > Basidiomycota > Agaricomycetes > Agaricales > Mycenaceae > Favolaschia > Favolaschia claudopus. The sequence continues at coordinate 1,907,802 of JAWWNJ010000002.1, forward strand.
ACGTTCTCTACTCTCTAGACCATTGCTTCGATGTTGATTCATCCTCAGCACGACCACCCTTCCCTCCCGGTCCCGGCGGTTTTCCTCCAATGATGGGCGGACCTCCACCCTTCCCGCCAAACGGTATGCCAATGGGTGGCCCTCCAGGCGGTTTTCCCGGTGGTGCGTCGTATCTTTGCTCTTCCCTCGACCATATGCTGATTCCTCTGTCTCCAGGTCCTCCACCATTCCCACCAAACGGCCCTCCCAATGGCGCCATGCCGCCCTTCCCTCCAAACGGTAAGTCCTCATCCAATACACTACTAATCTTAGAAATATGCAACTGATAATTCGGTCAGGCGGGCCTCCTGGTGGTCCCCCCGGAGGCTTCAATGGACCTCCGCCTTCGGACCCCAACAACCAAAACGGACCTTCCGCGCCAGGATCAGGGCCGAGCATTCACCCGGATCGTTTGCGTATGATGGGAGGAGGAGGAGGACCCCCTGGCCCTCCTGGTCCCCGCTGAGTTTTCTTCTGTGTATCCCCTCAGACTATGTACTTTTTCTCCAAGTCGGAACTTTGGAATCAATTCGTCTTGAATCCTTTGAGTCACAAACCGGGTTCGGTGCGGCATTCCGTAGTATCCCATATTTTTGTGCAGCAATTGGCCAACCATTTGCACTTTGTAGGCCTGTGAAGTGAAAATTAAAGCCGAGTCTGTGGGTCCCTTGAAAAGCCGACGTCGGCTCCATGGCCCGATCACCGAAGGCTAAGCTTGGCTTTCACGAACGTGCGCCTAAGAATACCAAGTCTCTTCGACGCAAACGACCATGTCGACGCAGCCTCTTCTGCAACGGACAGCGGCGAAGCGTATAGCGCTCCCCGTACGCGTCGAACCCAAAGTCTCCTTCGCCAACGAACGCACTTTCCTCTCTTGGTTGCATTTCACAGTCGTATTGGGCGGACTCGCAGTCGGCCTGCTAAATTTTGGCGACAATGTGCGCATTCGTGCCTTGGTTTCCTTCATTCCAATGTGGAATGACCGTTGACCTGATATAGGTTGGGAAAATAAGCGCAGCGATGTTTTCTGTTATCGGTGAGTTGAGTTCTTTGTGGCGGGCGGTTATCAAGCTGGAACTGAGTTATTTCTATCTCAGCCATGGCCATTATGGTGTATGCGCTATATACGTACCATTGGCGCGCTGCGTCTATCAGACGAGGTGGGAGAGGGCCGTACGATGACCGGTTAGGTCCGGTGCGTTCTCGAATAACACTGTTCCCATTTCTCGTTCACTTTGCTCATTTGGTTGTTTCTATTGTATCGCTTGTAGACTGTTCTCTGCGTCTCTCTACTCATTGCTATCATCGTCAACTTTGTTCTCCGATTCACAACCTAATGCGTTCCATCCAACGTCTCGTCGTCGCTCCATTCGCATCTTGTACACGGACTACCTCACTTCACCGGGCTTCGCCTCACGCTATCATGATGTACATGGTTATTTCTGTCTTTCTACACAGTCGATTACACTGTATCCTCCAGGCCAGATACGCAATGAACCTTCACGCTGGAAGAATCTCCCAGGACCCTCAACCCCGTCGTTGTCGTTTCGTTCCAGCCCGCGTGGAAACTGTGGCCGAAGTGTCAACGGAAGAGATGGACATGGACCGCCGATTCTAGATGCGTTGAGAAGAAATAAGTATTCAGTTGGAGTTGGACGGAAGAAGCTGTGGTAATAATACGTACATGCTTCCGACTCCGCGCGCTCCTTGTGCTCACTACGCTTTGAGCTCTGCCGTCCTCGCCCTCGGCGTCTGCATCGCCATCCATATCGGCGTCTGCGTCATTTCCATCGTCCATGTCCATGGCGTTCACATCTCCATCCGTCTCCTCCGCTTTGGCTGCACCTTGCATCCCTAAACGGGTCTTCAGGACTTGTATATCGAACTCGGCCTTGTCCACTAGTTTCTTCATGTCTACCAGCGTGGACGTCGCCTCCAATAACCCCTCAAGCAGTGCAACGTTACCCTGCGTCGGCATCACCAGTCGCGCATGTGATACACCAAGTTCCGCTAGTGCTTGTGTGACCTTCTGCGCGATCGCTGCCTTGGGATACGGCAACTTGAACGAACGGAGGTACGCGGGCTGGTGTGCGGCCTTCGTCGCAGTGGCCGCACCGGGAATTTCTGTGCGCGTGATACAGTGTTGTCGGTCGGCTGCAGTGTTTTGCGGAGGCATGGTCGGGCGACGTGAGAGCGGGGTGCTGAGTAGTGGTGTGGATGGTGTGTCGAGGTCGCCGCCTTTCTTCTTACTGCGTTTGAGTTCGGACGACGAGAGGCCGGTTAGTTGCATCTCGTCCTCGACTACGTCGGGGAGTCCAGAGTCGATGCCGCCGATGGTGCGGAGGAGGTCGTCGCGTTCGCGTTTGAAGCGCTTTTCGTTCTGCTCGAGACGCTTTATTTCCATGTATAGAGCTTCTTCTTCGGCGATTTGCTCTGGAGTGCGATTTTCTAGGCTGGCGACGTATCGCTTGCGCATTTCTTCTCGCTCTGAAAAGGCAGCATAAATTGATATGTTGTATGAAAGCCAAGTAAACTCACCTTTGTCGAAGGAGAAACTGGACAGCAGGGCATTCTTACTGCTCTCATCCCCAGTCCATGGGCGGCTGCGTATCAATTTGCGGCATATGCTGCAATATCGGTCTTTGATATCCTGCGAAAAGTCACAACTGCATGCGAACAGTTCGTTTAGCTTGTACTGACCTCCATAGACCGTGCTACACCACCGGGAAACTCGTAGCGATCGTATATAACATACCACCGGGTGTCGTATTCAGTTACAGTGTTCATGAGGTAGTCTGTCTCTTCCTTTGACCACTTGGCATCTGCGAGCGGTGAACAGTGGCACTCGCTTAAACGGGTTGATTTTACCTTCTAAATGAGTGGTGTATTCTTCCAGGGAGTAATCGTTGTATTTAGGTCGTTGGACATTGTATTTGGCAAACGGGTACTCTGTTCAACTGCTTGTACACGAAACAGATGATAATGCAGCTACATAGCGTACCAACATCCGCCTCGGTCGAGGCTTTCACCCAATGTTTCAGCTGCAGCGAATCGGTGCGTCCACCGTTCTTGAACGGTCGCCATTCCCTGTTTCCAGAGCGTTAACGCGTGGGCACCTACTTTGAGTGGGTTTGAAAGCACCATTTTATTTTGGAGCCTGCGTTGAGGTTGGGTTTCTGTTTTAGACGCGGTTTTGCAAGTTGTGCGACGAGGGTGGTGGAGGATGGGCCAATTAGGGAGTATAGTTCGCGGGAGATGCCCTCGGGTTTGCGAATGGTGGGGACAGAGAGTTTCTTTTGCGGGATGGTGGGAGTTGCGGATGAAGTGGATGGTAGGTCGAGAATCGCTCGGACTTCCAGAGAGTTGGCCATGGCGGTTTAGGCGGTTTACTCGTTGGTTTCGATGTAACGCGCCCAGAAACTCAGAGTAACAAGGTAAAAACTGGAACCAAACGAGCTCAGAGCAAAGTAGCAGACAAAGTCAAGGGAAAGGTTGATCGGAGATTGCCGAACCCAGTCCGGCTTGGATCACCCGTTCATCATCTTCCCCGCAGTTGTGCTTGCCGCCGTGCTTAAATTGAAACTGACTGACTGACCATCTCTTCAACCTTGACCTCCATCTACCTCGTGTCTGTGGGCGCTAACCTGTCCTTTTAACCCCCTTCCAAGCTCGATTCCCTTTACCTTTTGAGTATCTTGCCACCATGTCGCAAACGGGCGAGTCGTTAGCTGCGGACGAGTTTGTAAACATCTGGGCTGACGCCAGCCACGGCAACGAGTTCCATCGTCAATGGTCGAAGCACGCTGATGGAGAACATCAGGCGCAACCGCTACAGGCAGCCAATGTCCTCAAGAAAGCATATCCCGAGCACTCAGTCGTCATGACTTACCAGAACCCTCTCAACTTCCCCGATGCTTTGTTCTCTCCGCTGCCGAATGCGCCCTTGGTAACTACTACCGCGTTCTATCCTGGTCGACGTGTCAATGGTAAAGCCACTGGTATCCTTCTGGATTCGGTCGAGTTTGCTGCCTTTGTTGGCGCTTGGAAGGTAAGTGTGGTATGTACACCCCCACCCATTCAACCTTATTCCGTGCATAGAAATACGACTTCATTGTCTATGCTATCACCGTGAGTTCTCAGACCGTGCTATGACCAGCAGCCCAGTACTCAAACTTTGTTTGCAGTATCCGACTATATATGGATTCAGGACGCTATATGCAATCTTGCACGAAGGTGCGCCACAGTTCACAGTTCACTGTCCATCGAAGGCGAAGGATACGAAGAATATCCCCACAGGCTCTCAAGACCCCGCTCGGGAATTCCTATACTCCATGGGAACGCGGAACAGCACTGCCGATGAAGAAATCTGGGTGTATAATCGCGGTTATTGGTCCCAAGATCATGCTTTGTGGATGAGTGTCCAGAGCGCCGATTGGAAAGACGTCATTCTCGACGATAGTGGGTGACTGGTCCTCAAATTGAACGAAAACTGACTTTATATAACAATGTCAGCATTCAAGAAAGAGCTGCAAAAGGACATTTATGGATTTTTCAAGTCAGAAAAAGTTTATAGAGATCTAGTTATCCCTTGGAAGGTCTTGACTCTGATTTCGTCTTTTTCAACCCTTCTGACTTGCTTTCCAGCGCGGCATCATCATGCATGGTCCTCCTGTTCGTAGAGCCGCACCACAACCTACCCCTTCTGACCCTTCTTCCGCAGGGGAATGGCAAGACGATCAGCATCAAGGTTATCATGAAAACTTGCGATGCTCTTGGGTTTGCGCCCTTGTTGATCAAGTCATTCCAGCATTGGGCTGGAGAGGAGGCCGCAATGCAGGAGGTCTTCAGTATGGCGCGGCTACTCTCGCCGTGTGTCATGGTGTTGGAAGATCTTGACGCGCTGATCAATGACCGTAACCGGTCGTTTTTCCTGAACCAGCTTGACGGTCTGGAAGGCAACGACGGGCTGCTCGTGATAGGCACGACGAATCACTTTGACCGTCTCGATCCTGGTTTGAGCACGCGTCCAAGTCGGTTCGATCGCAAATAGTGCGTTAAATTTTCCTGCGAGCGCTGCGCGAGGTGAACCTTTTTATGTGCAGCTTGTTCGACGATCCTACTCGTGATGAGCGTGTCCTTTATGCCAAATACTGGCAAAACAAGCTCAAGGACAATAAAGAGGTTGACTTCCCTGACACGTTGGTAGAGGAAATCGCGGACCAAACCGGCCAATTCAGCTTCGCGTACCTCAAGGAGGCGTTGTATGTTCTTGCATTCTATCCTTGAACCGTTCCAGGCTGATTTTCTCGTCAGTGTCTCCTGTTTGGTTACTCTCGCTGGATACGAAGGCGACGACAAGCCCAGCTTCGCCGCCGCAATGAAGGCGCAGATCAAGGAACTTCGCAAGCAACTGAATAAAAGCAAGGATACTTCCGCGCAACGCGACTTCCGTCCTTTGTTCGACACGCTTTCGGATGCTGCTCCCGTAGCTAGCTTCTTCCCTGGTGCCGGTCCCACTTTTGTCTCTGCGCAGGAAGCAGGACCGGCTGGTGAACGCAACTTCCGTGTCTTGCACAATCGTCTGCAGCAAGGACGCGGAGACTTGCGAGACCCCATTACTCATATGGCAAGCATGGAAGAGGCACGCCGTGCGCTAGCGGGATTGCATACGCCCAGTGCGTGGGACTCGTCGCAGACGCAGATTGCGGGGCTGGCGCACAGCGGGCGTTCGCTTTGACCTAAGTACTTAGAGATAGTGAACGGACAATTAGTCGAATTGTATACACCTTGGCATCATGGAGATGATTCATGGGAACAGCTGGGATCGCTGCCAACAACCCACATCCCAATCGAATGGTACCCGACATGACCGTCCCGGCACTCACTGGAGATTTTTAAATAAGCTTCCGTGGTGCAAGGTGCTGCAAGTCATGGTCTTCGCTCCGGAGCTCTAGTTACGCCTCTTTATGTTCAACCTCAACTTACGTTCGGCGCGTGGCGCTTTTCCTGTCGGCGCTGTCGAATTACGCGCCCCTGTACCGAGGATTCGTGTTGGCACCGCAACTTTACCGACGAATGAGCCTGCTTTGGTACTGGAAGAGGTTGCTTTCACTGCGTACTACCCTGCAGACCTTTCGTGCAAGCCGCGGCCTAGAAGGGGCTTGAATTGGTTGGTCAGGTAAAGAAACTGCGTTCAGAGGTCTCGAACGAAAATACACGTCTCCCAGGCCGGTTCGCGCGACGTTGAAAGGCTATGTGCGATTCAGTGGTCTTCCTGCATGGCTGCTGTGGCCTGTGCTTTATCTCTTTGGAATGAGGCTGAAGGTATGCAACACTACGAGATTGTGCGCGACACAGCGCCGTGTCGCGTCGTATGTAATGGTATTCAAACTCTACTCAGATACCCGCCTACAAAAATGCGCCACTTCTGCATCCCGGCGATGGTAGCTGGCCGCTGGTCATCTTCTCGCATGGGCTGGTCGGGAGTCGCACTGCGTACTCTCAGCTCTGCTCGGAGATGGCTGCGGCAGGTAAGATCGTGCTAGCAATCGAACACCGCGACGGGACAGGCCCTGCTTGCACTTCTCGCATTCCCGATGACTCTGGTGTCCTGCGTGAACGGACGGTATTATACTGCCGCGAAGACGACGTCGTGTAAGCGCAATTCTCCGCGTTGGGTGTCTGACATGCATAGCTCAATGCAGGTTCCCGCCAGAGACAGAGGAGGAGACGACTCCGCGTGTGCTGCCGCTTCGTGTGGACCAGTTGGTGTTTCGACAACAAGAGGTTTATCGCATATATGAGGCGTTTTGCGCTTTGGTGCGCGATGGGGTCGCGTTGAAGGAGCTGGATGGAGGTTCGGTTGATTTGAAGAGCTGGATCAATAAGTCAGGAAAGCCGTTGGTGAATTGTGAGGATGTTGCGCTTGTTGGCCATTCGTTTGGCGGATGTACTGTGGTGAGTGTTTTCGCTATTCAATCGACGATTATTGAAGTATGGCTGCAATGAATGCATTTGTGCAGTTATCGATTCTGTCTTCTCCTCCACCTTCATCCGAATTCGCACCGATACCCTTTAGCAAGGCGATTCTGTATGATCCGTGGTTGGAACCATTGCCGTCTCCTGGCCCGACGCCCACTTCATCTGTACCCGAACTCTCTAAGGCGGAGTCTGGCCTGGAGAATGGCGCTTTGGCACAGAAGGCCAACGGCCGGCTGCTAGAACAGATGCTAGTGATCAACTCTCAGGTCTTCACGCTATGGACTGTGCATTTTACGCGACTAGCTGAGGTGGTCAAGGCTTGGGAGCCTAACGGACGGCGGTTGCTGACGCTCGGTGCGTTCCCCTTTGACGAGTCGTATATAAAACCTCCATTGTGATGAAACTCAAACAGTGGGCTCGCAACACGCGTCCTTCTCTGACTTCCCGGTGCTTCCTCTGGTGCGCACGAAAACAGCAGTGAAGTTGATGGATCGTGCAGTGACGCTGTCGTTGGCGTTTCTGGATGGTACACTGGATGCAACGTTGGAGCGTCTTCCGACAAAGAAGTTTGAAGAGAAAATTGTAGGGAAACGGAAAGACGGCCGCCCAAAACGAATCATGGTCGGAGAGGTTGGGGATGTTGTTGTGCATTAAGTGTACGTCTTGTGGATTAATTGTGGCCGGCCACAGGTGGCGTGTCATTGTATCTTTATTGGTTTGACCGAGTGGAGATCCTTCAAGTGCCCACACCAGCAGCTTTTCAGGGACTTGAATAAATTCACCGCCGCCCTCCTTCGTCCGAGTCCATTGGGACCAATCGACATGTCAACTCGAAGTTCAGCCTCGAGTCCGCCTGTGATTTGACAGTGCAAGGCTGCATGGCCACTGAATCGCCGTTGTGAAAGACAGCCGAATTTTTCACACTGAGGACACTCTTAAACGCCTTTCGACTGGACCCTGGCATCGGCGATTCAGAGTGACTTCAATCCAAGTATTTGTTTTCGCATTTCTTCAGTTGAACTCGGCTGCGTTTGGACCCAAAATGTTCCTCTGAGTCATATGTAGTTTCTTCTGAGTTGTAGACAGTACATCCCGACCTGACGCCGTCGTGGGGGAGAGTTGCCTAAACGAGAAGAGCCTTGAGAGATGCGGTCAGCACGTGTGGGACGGGCTTGTTCCTCACCACAACTTGACCACAACCATCGTTGCCGCTGCAATGGTCACCTACAAACATTGTAACCCATCCACTCGCTCCTTATCCGACGACGACGACGATGACAACCACCATTCTATCGAGTTTGCCGCAGAAGATAGCACAGATGCCCTCGTCGTTTCTCCCGCTCAATGGACTCGCAACAAACGCCTTTCCCTCGTCCCCGCAGCAGCAGCTCTCGGTCCTATGGCCCGTGTACCGCCAGAGCTCCTCATTCATATTCTCAAGCATCTTCATGCAGTAAAAGACCTTCATACCGCGCTCCAGGTCTGTCGGACGTGGTGTGAGTGTTCCGTCGAGTTGCTTTGGCACAAGCCCGCCTTCCCCAAGTACGACACCTTGGTGAAGATGACGACTTTGCTCGACTCGCCCGACCAGACATTCACCTATGCCAGTTTCATTCGTCGCCTGAACTTGTTGTCTTTGGGGAAGGACCTCAGAGATCGCACGTTTAGCACCCTCGCCCATTGCAGCCGCCTTGAACGGCTCACCCTTGTCAACTGTGATCACATCTCTACAGAAACTCTCAACAAGGTTCTTCCCTGCTTTGCGAACCTTGTTGCCATCGATCTCACAGGTGTTGTCAACACCTCCAATACCGCGATCGTCGGCCTCGCGTCCTCCGCGACTCGCCTGCAAGGCATTAACCTTGCGGGCTGCAAACGCGTCTCTGACCGCGGAATCCTCGCACTCGCGGCCCACTGCCCCCTGTTGCGGCGCGTGAAGCTTAGCTACCTCGAGCAGATAACCGACCGTTCCGTGTCTGCTCTGGCGCTATCCTGCCCCCTTCTCCTCGAAATAGACCTCAATCACTGCAAGCTCGTCACCGACATATCTGTTCGTGATATATGGACCCACTCCAACCATATGCGCGAGATGCGCCTCTCCCATTGCCCCGAGCTCACCGACGCCGGCTTCCCCTCTCCGATAAAAGCAGATTCATCTGGTGTCGACACCCCCAATCCCTTTCCTTCCGCCACTACCTCCTCTTCCGATGAACTGCCTCCGCTCGTGCTTAACACCTCTTTCGAGCACTTGCGTATGTTGGATTTGACCGCATGTTCCCAGGTCACAGACGATGCTGTCGACGGGATCATTGCGCATGCTCCACGTATCCGGAATCTCGTCCTGTCCAAGTGCAGTTTGTTGACAGATAGGTCCGTCGAAAACATCTGTAAACTCGGGCGATACTTGCACTATCTCCACCTTGGTCATGCGGCAAAGATCACTGACCGTTCTGTTCGCACATTGGCACGCTCCTGCACTCGCTTGAGATATGTCGATTTTGCAAGTAAGTTCTGCTTCGGACCTTTTCGCTTAGCCCGAGACTGACGGATCCTGACAGATTGTGTCCTTCTGACGGATATGTCCGTCTTTGAATTGTCTGCCCTTCCCAAGCTACGACGGGTGGGACTCGTCAGAGTGAACAATCTGACCGACGAGGCTATCTTCTCCCTGGCCGACCGGCACGCAACCTTGGAGCGCATTCATCTTTCCTATTGCGATCAAATATCTGTCATGGCCGTCCATTTTCTGCTTCAAAAGTTGCACAAACTCACGCACCTGAGTTTGACTGGTGTCCCTGCCTTCCGACAACCTGAGCTCCAGCGCTTCTGTCGTGAACCTCCACATGTATGTTATTGTATCTTGTCGTGAGTATCGAAACTAACATAATTGTCTTTGAATAGGAATTCAGCTCGACACAACAGATGGCCTTCTGTGTGTATTCCGGAAAGGGCGTGTCGCAACTTCGAGCATTCCTGACAGAGCTATTCGATCATCTTACAGAGATGAATGGAACTGACGACACGGAGGATGAGGAAGACGAGATTGACGCTGAAGCTTATCGTGAGGATGATACACCCGAGCCTGACCCTGAGGACATCGAGGAGGAGGACGAGTTTGGCTCGCGCCGGATGTTCCTCCAGCTGCAGCAACTGGCGTCGGCGCGTGGTACTCGTGGATCTGCTGTGCTTCCCACACACCCACCTCCTCCTGTTCCGGGTAATGATTTTGGGTATCAACGTCCGACGCGCGCGTCAACGCTCCCTCCACTGCACCCGGATTACAATTCCCAGTCCACGACGAGTAGGTTGCGTGACGCGGCTACACGGTTGAATAATCAAATTGCTGCGTCTCCAGCGCCAGTTTTTGCAGGACCATCGCGGATCGGTGTTGCGTCCAGGCAGGCTCCTCGAGGGGTGGCAGATATGTTGCCTATCGTGGAGACTTCACGCTCGCCGCCGCCCAGTGAGCGGAGCATTGCGTCTGGCGGAGGCGGGTTCTTTCGCACGTATCAGCAGGATCCAGGATCGCCCAGGAATGGGGCACTGACGCCGGATCTGAATTACGCGGAGATCGGGCATGGGCGTGGCGCCGTTCCTCATTCACACCGGGAGGCCAATCAAATGCACGGTGAGAGACATGTACCGCGGCGTGGGGAGGGGATGGTACCGCGCCAGCGCCCGCCTTTTGTTGAGATGGACTCGAATGGCTCTTCTGCGAGTGTGGGCAACTCCCAGGGACCAGCATCACATGCAAATCGGCCTGCGAACATAGAGGCACCCTCCGCAACGGCGAGTGTTGTCTGGCCGTATCGCGAGCCCGCGTCACCGACCAGCTCTACGACGACGCGTGAACTGCAAGAGTCCGTTGCATTGGCACTTGGAGGTGGTGCTGCCCCGCACGGAGGCGGCGAATCGCGTGGACGGAGCGTGAAGCGCAGTCTGAGGAATACGTTGAACGCGGCGGAGCAATATGCGTCGTCACTGATATTCGGGCGCCGTTCTCCCCCTGTTCCTGATGATGGCGCTGGCCCGAGCTCGAGCGGTGCCAACGCCGGTCACCATTAGATTTTCCGTTTCTTATGTCTAGCTCCCTCAAGACTGGACTCTGTCGCTTTTGAAATCACTGTAGGAAACCCACAATACTTCTCGGTCTGTATACGATTTTCGGACACATGCCATCTGCGAATCCTAGTAGTTGGATCCTTCTCTTCTCGTTCTGTATTAACTTGCCTGGATTTGGATTAAATAAAATTTCAAAGTTTCGCGGACGCGTTGTGTACATACAAGTGTTGGAACTGCTAAATTTGGAATCTTTGACTCGACTTTGACTTGACTCTCAAGCTTACCTCGAGCATTCTTCGTTTATTCTCACTTGCTCTGGAATCACCCTCGTCTTGAGAGATCTCGCTATCGGGATGTCCAAAGTATCAAAAGACAAAGTAGATGCTGCACAGGATCCGGTCGTCCCCCTCCTGAAATCTATCGGATTGAGCGAAGCCAAAGCTATTGAGGCGGCAAAGTCGCCTAAGATCGCAGCGGAACTCAAGGATATCATCGAGACATATAATCTGCACACGAAGGAGAAGCTGGATGATAAACAGGCGGGCCTGGTCGTCGCACTTGGAGGAGCCATTGTCAAGTCTGGCAAGATCTCGGAGGACGGGCGTGCTTATGTAGTTGGTAAGATTGTTGGTGGGCAGCTCAAAACTGTGGATCAAGTTACGGGTGCGTGTCTCGTCTCGTTGATTGCTTGCATTTACCGTCAACGCGTAGCTGCTGTGAAATACGTTGAAGGTCACCCTACGCCGATTGACGATGCAGATTTCGATAAGAACTGTGGTGTGGGTATGTTAGCGAAATGCGCTCGTGGTGGTGGATTGATTCTTTTTTCTGTCGCCCAGGGTTCAGTATTACGGCTGCAGAATTGTACGAGCAGATTGCCAAGTACACAACAGACGCGGCTATTGCTGGTTGGGCGAATTTGGGCCAGGTTATCAGCGGTGTTAAAAACATTCCTGAATTACGATGGGCGAATACATTAGACGTGAAGAACACAGTTGAGAAGGTGTTCAACGATAAATTTGGGGTGAAGGAGGCCGCAAAACCGAAAGCAAAGGTTGGTATGTTATGCTTTCCTTTGACTCCTTTCGTCTGATTACCAGATCAACTTGGAATAGGAACTTAAGAAAGCAGGCCCCGCCAAAACTGAAGCTTCCGCGGACGATGGTGCGGCCTCGAGGAAAAGTGTTTTCGATGAAGGCTTCCTCGGCGCACTTCACAAGCCCGGAGGTAATCCTCAAATACGGCCAGAGCTTCGTGAACAGCATCTGGCCTTCACAGGCGGCAAGGTCTTTACACGTTTCCCACCCGAACCCAATGGCTACCTCCACATCGGCCATTCTAAGGCGATCTTTGTGGACTTCGGCTACGCGGCACATCACGATGGAAAGTGCTACTTGCGATACGACGATACTAATCCCGAGAAGGAGGAGGCTCAGTATTTCGAAAGTATCTTGGAAATGGTACGGTGGTTGGGGTTTGAGCCGTGGAAGATCACATACTCGAGCGACTACTTTCAACGATTGTATGAGCTCGCGGTGGAACTGATCAAACGGGATAAGGCCTATGTATGCCATTGCACGCGTGAGTGGACTTCCATGCTCAGTCCTGACAACCTCTCAACCCTTCCCAGAGGAAGAGATAAAGGCGGCGCGGGGAGAGAAAAGCGGCGCCCTTCCCAAAGCTTGTGAACACCGTACGAGACCGATATCCGAATCTCTTGCCGAGTTCCAGAAGATGAAAGACGGCTCTTACCGCCCGAAAGAAGCCAACTTGCGGATGAAGATGAATCTCGAAGACGGGAATCCTCAAATGTGGGATTTGACCGCTTATCGCGTCCTGGAAACGCCACATCACCGCACACACGATAAATGGAAGATATATCCCACCTACGATTACACGCATTGCTTAGTTGATAGTTTCGAAAACATCTCGTTCGTCCCCTGGTTATTTTGCTCCCCTTTTTGCTGATGAATTATTCAGGCATTCTCTTTGCACGACGGAGTTTGTTCTTTCCCGTCAGTCGTATGAATGGCTATGCGACGCGTTGGAGGTCTACAAACCTAGACAGTCTGAATTTGGGAGACTCAATCTTGAGGGCACTATCATGTCAAAACGCAAGATTTTGGCGCTCGTGCAGAAGGGCTACGTCAGTGGATGGGACGACCCACGGCTCTACACTCTCATTGCCTTGCGACGTCGCGGTGTGCCTCCCGGTGCCATCACCTCGTTCGTGAGCACATTAGGTGTCTCGACATCCACATCCAGCATCGAGCTTGCCCGGTTCGAACAGACTGTACGGCATTATCTCGAAGGCACAGCACCCCGGCTACTCATGGTTCTACGACCTCTGAAAGTCACCATTGAGAATCTGCCCGAGGGCGATGTGTTGATGGTCGAGAAACCTCTGCACCCCAAGGTCGCTGCTTTGGGGACAACTACCATTCCTTTCACCCGTACAATTTACATTGACGCCGATGATTTCCGGCTGGAGGACTCGAAGGACTACTTCCGTCTTGCACCTGGAAAGACTGTTGGCCTGTTCCAGGCGCCTCATCCCATCACATGCACATCGTACAAAACGGATCCAACTTCTGGAGAGGTTGTAGAGCTGATTTGCCGGTTGGAGAATTCCGGAGAGGTCAAGAAACCGAAAGCTTTCATCCAGTGGGTTGCTGAGCACGCGCCGTCTGGGAGTCCCGTGCGGGTCGATGAAATCCGGATATTCCATCAACTCTTCAAGAGCGATCAGCCCTCTTCAGACTTTTTGGACGACGTGGACCCCAATAGTCTTGAAGTTATCAAAGGAGCGATGGTAGAAACTGGGTTCTGGCCTCTCGCCAAGCGAGCCTTGGTCGATGCTCGGCGAGAGGGCAAAGAGCGCACGGAGAAGGCTCTCAAGGACAGTGCTCAAGCAGCAGCGTCGCCCGACGATGATACACCGCGTGCTACGAGCGAGCAGCTTGTAGGAAACGAGTGTATCCGGTTCCAGGGTTTAAGAGTGGCTTACTTCACGGTTGACAAGGATTCACGGCTTGCGTGCTTGGATGAGGCGGCTGAAGTAGAGCCTGTTCGGAAACAGGGCGATTACCTCGTTTTGAATCGGATAGTTAGTTTGAAAGAGGATTCCGGCAAAGCAGCTTAATAGATACGTTGTGTAGACTCTTGTACTGACCACTTCAGGCTAATGTCTGGGGCCCGAAAGTCTTTTGTTTCCGAGTCAGTGCAAGTCTTACCTTGTACCTGAGCATGTCTTGTTATACGGAGACACAATGAAACAACACTGTGCATAGGGGTGACTTGAGACCTGAGTGTAAGATGATCATGAGACATAAGTGATTGGTGAGACACCGATTGAACATTGTGAAACCATCTTTGTCTCAAAATATTGAGCAGAGAAATCGCTGAGACAGAAGGAAAACCGTGACAATGATCCTGTATGGGGGGAAAAACGGCATCTGGGATGGGCTTTCTACGATTTTCGGATACGGAAAAGCAACAATGTGTCAATGTAGCTACCGACTCGGAGATTGTTGCCGCATCATACATGAGCCCCAGGCTGTACTCGTGGCTTGTCTCCGGCTGGGTAATGAACTATTCAGGAGCGAAGATTAATGTTCATGGATCCGCGGGGACTATACGTTTAAATTCATTCCCTCCGGAGTCCGTCTAGCATTATTGCCTTTTTTGGGTTGCGATAACTGATGCTTCCCCGAAAAGCGGTGCCGGCTATCAAACTGAATGAACCCTTCATTATCGGACGACGGGAAGGTTGGCACCCGGGCCGCCTTGAGTGCTGCATCCCGAATTGCTACAGCTTTTGAAAGGCGAAACGTGAATTGCGAGAGGATGCCAAGAGTTTCGGGACTAGCATCACCAGACACCCGGCGCCTGCCATCTCTCAACGCCAGCGGGGAAATATTATTCCACTGAAACGACGGAAGAGTCGAAGGCCCACCTTCAGCCGACAACTGTAGGCTGCTCAATACCACCAAGATGACCGGGCCCTTGGCCGGGCCGCCAAATTTTCGTCGCGTATCTTCGTATCTACATAATTCCGATTTGGAAGGATTCAGATGTCGATGAAGCTTCGATGAAGGCCGGAGCTGAACACGACGCTCCGAGGAGAGAAAAATCATATGTGGCGACGTAATACGATTATTAGTCCGACGTACTACATACCTTAGCACCCAGCACATACTGTACATGTGTAAGCTACCGTTGTTTTCGTTGTCGAAGACTTTCTAGGTGCTTTGGGTCATGGGAATTGGAACCGAACGTACTTCTTTCTCAAGGAACGCGAAGAAGGCGGAGTGCCCTGAAAATACTTGAGGAATTCTCACTGTCAGTCTGCAGAAGTTACTTATGACGAAATTCAATTGTGGAGAAATTTGATCTCACGTGACCGTTCACCGTTGCTTCTCGCTTCGCGACGCACCTTCGCCTCGATTCTCCCCAACGTTTCTGTCTACCTCATATCGGCTTTTCTACTTGACTTGGATGGTCGGGGACGATGCTCAGCCTCAACAGGGCGTCTTTTCATGAAGACATGGTGAGGCTGGAGCGGTTACCAACCAAGGACGAATATCGCAGAGTTCGTCACCTCGTGCTTCAGGAGCCCTCTGAGACGGCCCCGAGCGATGATGAACTGGCTACAGTGTTCTCCGAATGCCCGCACCTAGAAACCGTCGTGCTGTCGGCGGTGCCTGCCACAACGGATCGGTCGATCGTTCTGCTGGCTGCAAACGCGATTAACTTGCAGGTGAATTCTGCGCTGGGTCGAACGAGCAAGACTGAATGCGGGCGATGCAGGGGATAGACCTTAGTGGCTGCTATCAGGTCACCGACGTCGGGGTATTTGAGCTGGGGGCCAAGTCGCTTCCGTTACAGTGGATTCTGTTGAACGGGCTGGTCGGGCTTACGGACCCATGCATTACATCACTCGCGAAGACGTGCTCGCGCCTTACTGTCATGGAGCTCTGCGATCTGCCGTTGCTCAGTGCATTATCTGTACGAGACATTTTTACCTTTTCGCGGTAAGTTTAATTTGCAAAAGCAGTTGCGTTAATTTTGCGCAAGATGACGACCTTGACATGTATAGGAAACTACGAACATTGCGGCTAGCTCGGTGTCCCCTGTTAACAGACAAAGCATTCCCGGCAGTATCTGTCTCCCGGTCGTCGACGCCAACCTCCACCCCATATCCACCGGGGTACGAGAAACCGCTTCCACCAAGGCCAATAACTTGGCTGGATGAGCTACCCCCGCTTGTTCTTCGACATACGGCGGACAATCTGCGGATTCTGGATTTATCTTTCTTAAACGGAATTACGGACGCTGCAATAGAGGGGATCGTCAGCCATGCACCCAAGATACAGCATCTGCGATTAGCAGGGTGCAAACAATTAAGCGACCGAACGCTGGAGAGCATATGCAAGCTCGGCGAGCATCTCGATGTGCTTGTCCTCGCGCATGTCGCGAATATTACTGATCGTGGAGTTGTCAACCTTGCTCGAGCTTGCACGAACCTTCGGTGCATCGATGTAGGATGTGAGTAAGTAATAAAATAGGCTTTGGTGGGAAGATTAATTCGCTGGTGTACTCAGTTTGCAGAAATCTTACCGACATGTCGGTGTTTTGCCTAGCGGAACTGCGGGGGATCCGACGTTTGAGTCTCGTTCGGGTACACAAACTAACTGATATAGCCGTGTTCGCGCTAGCTGAGCATGCTTTGGAATTGGAGCGACTGAATCTGTCGTATTGCGACAGGCTAACACTCGAGGCGACACATTTGCTGTTGAAGAGGCTTGTGCGGTTGCAGAATCTGTCGGTGACCGGCATCCCCTCTGTGATCAGACGGAGAGGAGTCCGTCGCTTTTCCGACCCTCCGCCTGAGGTACGTGGACCGACTGTTGGTGTGCCATGACGCGTTGTTAAATGACTACGTTGTTAGGACTATGACGCTGATCAACAAGCAGCGTATCATGTTTTCAATGGGGAGGGCGTGAGTGGGTTGCGAAAATTCCTCAACAAGGAGGAGGGGCGATTGCGAGAGTCGGAGAAGCGGAATATTCCATTTTCCGCGCGGTCCGACGACGGGCTGGACCTGTACTAGACATGCAGGTGTAGATTATTGTGTGGTAAATATTATTGCGGTAATTTTCATTTGGGATGTTTGCGGATCTGGGTCGGATGTGCGGGCAAATGATGCGATGTTTAGATGTTCCCGAAGAGGCAACATGCTCTGTACTCAGGTAAGTCCGGTTCGGAGAGGCTTTAGACGAGAAGATCGGAACTGCTACAATCTAACGCGGCGCGGTAGCTGTGGTCGATAATGGGGCGTGCTATAAAGGTAGGTGGGCCGGGTAAATAGACCACTGCAGCTGTGGATTGTGGGCGTCAGCGGCGCTGTGACGACTTTTTCGATCATCATGCCCCCTGACTGGCGCGCGTCAGGCAAACAGGCCCAAGCCCATGATTCTCCCTTTGCCTCTCTTCTCGCCACCATCATGTCGATACGCGACAGGCGCGCCTTGCGCCATTCCCCAAAGTCGGCAGACTACAGGCTCTCGATATCTGGTTTTCTCCCAATGCCCTCTATAACCGCGTCGCCAGTCTGCACCCCCACCTCGCCCATGGCCAATGGCGAAGAAATTTTCCGAGCTGGCTCTCCAAGAGCAGGAACATCGTCATCGTCTTCGAATTCACCTGATCTCAGCCATTTGCTTTTGCATATCCCAACTTGGATCGCCACCCCGCCAACACCCCCTTCAATCAACGTTATCCGACGCTCAGCGACATCATGTGGCGTCGGGAAACACGTTTCCCCACTTTCACATTCCTCGTCGTTCCCCGTCATTGCTTCTGATAATCCCACCCCGCGTCGTTCACGGGCTACTTCGGAGTCGCTATCCCGACGCCCTTCGCTACCGCGCAGGGACGCCACCCGCGTCAGTAATGTCTCTTCGCCAGAATCCGAGCTCGGGAGCGAATCCGACGATGCTGGGGCTATGGCAAAAGCAAAGGACGATGTTCGCAAATACCATGCCCTCATGGAGTTGCTTTCGACCGAAGTCAGCTATCTAGCAGACTTGCGCGCACTATTTACAGTAAGCACCCGCCGCAAGCCCCGCTCTTTAAAAGCACTCTGACTCCAAATCCAGATATACTTGCGTCACCTCCCTTCCCTGAGCCGAAGCCCTTCCGGGGGCGCTTTCAGCCGCGGTTCAAGTTCGAGGAACAGTTCTTACACTCAGCTCCCCAAAAGCTCGGTCCTCTCTGACCAAGGCCTTCACCCGCTCACCACTCTCCAAACGAAGCCCAAATCCTCGTCGCGGTCCCTCTTCACAAACACCGAGGTCGACCTCCTGACACGTAATGCGGAAGAGGTCTTGCAGCTGCACGAAAACTTCGTGGAAGAGCTGCGTGCTGCTCTGCTGCCGCTGCGCTTTCCCATGGAAATATCCGCAGTCGGCCCTTTGAACGAGAAGGAGCTGATTGCCAACATAGACGCGGCCATTGGAGAGGTAGCGACCAAGTTTGCGACGGACGTAGGTGCTGTGTCGATCCGTTCGTCATTTTGACTGAATGCCATGACTTATCATGTAGGCATCCCGATTTGACGCGTATCAAACGTTTTGTACCGGGCATACGGCAGCCTTGCAACTCGTGCACCGGGCTCAACATCAGCATCCGTTCGAATGGGAGGCCTATGAACAACTTTGTGCGTCTTTGATCGCCAACATGAGCGACGCGGACACTCCAGACAGTATGCCCGAATCCCTGCGATCGCCCGAATCCGCTACAAGCAGTGACAATGAGGAGCGTTCGCAGTCCAACAAACTGCGGAAGCGGACGACTTCGTTGACTTCTTTGGACGGTGCGGTCCGGCGAGTGCGATCACGAGCGAACTCGAAGGAGAGCTCGTTGGAAGGAGGACGGGACAGGCACCATTCGCGCCGGCTTGCTTTCTTGGACTATATGATCAAGCCTATCCAGCGGATATGTAAATACCCGTTACTTCTGGACCAGCTTCGTCCTGGAAAGACGCTGCGTGCAATGTCGCACCCCGGTCCACGTCCGCGTGTGCACGTCGTAGTGGAGAGCGCGGCGCAGGCGATGCGGCACGTCGCGAGCGCGGTGGATGAGGCGCGACATCGTGCGGAGGTGAAGATGCAGTCGGCTCTCATAGTCTCACGCATCGCGTTGGTGGATCCCGCATCGGCAACGTCGCATATGTCGTCCGGGCAGCCCACGGTTCAAATACTGACCTCGAGTTTTCTGTCCTCGCTCGGTATCTGTTTATTGGCGGGATCGCTGGATGTTATGCATCATCAGTCCTCGAAACCACCCAGCAATGGGACCAATATCAATGCCAAATATCTCGGCGCGTTTTTGTACATCGGGGGCTACTTGATTCTCGTCAAGGTCACCAAGGGCAAGGTCTACGATCCGAGACATTGGTTTCGACTCGGCGAGTTCAACGTCATAGATTCGGAGGAGGAAGATAGTGCGTTCTTTGCTATTCGGGAGTGACTCGAAGCTTACTTACTTGGGTTCGGAATAGCGTCTTTGCCATGCACCTTCAGCCTTATCTGCAAGGGTCACCAGTTCGATTTGACCGCCGCCTGCCAGAGGGAGAAGGACGCTTGGCTTAGTTCTATCCGAGAATCTCAGCTCCATCCCCCTACTTGGATTAACGAGCCGACTCCGAGTATTCACTGCGATGGAAAGGGCGATCTCGTTCCGTCGACATTGGACGGGGGGCCGTTCGAAATGATGAATGCCCTGCCGACGATCCAGTCGCTTCCGGAGCTGGCGAAGGACGACGAGGAGCCACCGGCGTCCAGTGAATCTGCGTCGCCTTCGTTCAGCAGTCAAACGCAGATCCCAGCGGCAGCGAAGGCGGCAGATGTACCTTCGTCGAACAAGTCTGAGCCGACGCATAGCCGCCGCTCTTCTGCCAATTCCGTCAAGGCGATCTTCAGTCCTGGCAATTCTGATTCCGACACTATAGTCATCCGCCGTTCCTTACCCACCGCGCGTGCGACGGTCGATCAGGGACTGCAGGATGTCGTTTCTGCGCCGATACTTGCAGCGCGATCGTATGCGACTGCTCGGGATGAGATTTTCCAAGCTCCCAAAGCCCTCCGCGCTTCAGCATCTTTTGCGCGCTCCAGCTCGGCGTTGAGCCTCTCTGGATTGACGATGAACCGTCTGACCATATGCAGGCACGAAAGCGTACGCGTGCCGCGGAAGAAGAGCCTTGCGGACGATGGACTCACTTTCAATGTCAGTCCCTCTCCTCGAGGAACACAGAGAAAGCGTCCCAGGAGGCTCAGCATCGTGTCGACATCCGAGCCTGAAAGTTTTTTCCAGCCGCCGTCTGACCTCTCCGTGTCTCCGTTTTCCCAGTGCTCCTCCCTGTTGTCGAGCACCACCAGCCCATTTGCGTCGCCACCTGTGTCGGATGAGCAGCCGCGGCCGTCTGAGAGCGCACCGGCGCTTGTGACCAGCCCCCTCCCATCGCCTGCGAGCCAACGCTCGATTGCTTCTACGTCTGACCACTATAGGACACTGACGCAAAGCCTGCTGAAGCGTTGGAGCAAAGGTCCGCGTCATCGTCGGTCGCGCAGTGCGCCTCATGACCAAAATGTCCCGGAGGGTGCGATGGAGGACTCTTCGCCCTCGGAGCAGTCCCCAGGCGACTATGATGGTGCACCCTTGCAACTAGTCGTATCTCCAGACTCGATGGAATCCCCCGACTCACTCATACCTTCTCCTTCCGATTCCCCAACGAAAGGCATGCGTTTTCTTTCGTCTGACGCTCCAACCACCTTCAGGCATTCATCCGCCGAAAATACTGTGCCTCGCTCAGGTAGCAAAAAAGGCTCCATATTTAAACGCCTCAAAGGCCTCTCTCCTCATGATCAAGCTCCTGCATCGTGACCACTCTCCCTCTCATTCCAGCATTATTTACCACATACATCATCATCACATCCCAACTGCACGCCATTATTTAATACCGCAATCAATCCATCCTTTGTAACATATATACTCACAGAAAGAAATGATACCATTGCCATGCATATGTACAGAATTGTAGATGAATGCAACCTAGATATTAATACACAGCAGAATGCAAGAGTTGTAGGACACGATTAGCTCAGAATTCAAGGAATTAGTCCATGCGCTCGCAACAGAGCGCCCCACCTGAAAAACTCATGTCAGCCTATGTTGGAATACAAAATGAAAACAAATTACTCTTCTTGTTGCAACTCAGTTTCGGCGAGCCGCCGTTTCAGTTGCCTGGTAGTAGAGACACGCCGCTTGAGAATATGTACTGCAGATAACCTGGGCGGACTCACGAATTTTCTCGGGTCAATGTGTTCCTGTCCTCCTTCGTTTTCCGTAAGTCGGTGGTCATGGCCGTCCAAGCCTCATCGTCAGGAAGGTTGGCATCATTATACATGGCGTCCAATTCTTCGTTGAAGGCCTGCGATAAAAAATCAATTCAAAGAGGACTCAGAGCTCGATGAAGATATTTCTCCCACCTCATACATGATTTCCTTCTCTGCGGTCGCGTCGGTCAGTAAACTCTTAACCAATTCGCATTGTCGCCGACCATTTTGAAGCTCCAGGCGCGTCCTTTCAAGCTCTGCCGACCTCTGAGACCACATGTATCAGCGGGACGGAAACGAGCATCAAGAAATTAGGACACAAACCTCTTGCAGATCGTCGGCAAGTTGACGGATACCGCTATTCAATGCTTCCTGATTAGACGAGGCGCGCACTAGACTAGCGTCTGCTTCCGCCACCAACGTTGTCAGTGAGCGCTGAATATCGTCTATCCGACTGGAAGAAGACCCTCCGATGTTGCGTATTGGAGTGTCGACGGCCATGCTGAGAGGCCGACCGCGAGGAGTGCCTGCACCCTCTCGCTGACCAATCAGTTGCCGCATTTCTTCCATACGCTCGAGAGCAGCTTGTGTCTGTGAATAGAAATGAGAACTAGACTCGCGCTCCGACAAAATACTGACCATGGGAGGACCACGCTGCGGTGTCCGCAACGCTTTACTGGGCGAAGCTGGCCTGATGATCTCGTCAGGCCCGCACTCCGACTTGAGCCCGTCAATGTCGAGCCTCATCCGCTTGACTGCCCGATGGGATGAGTCGACCTGCGAAAATGTGAGCATGAATACTGGATCCAAGTAAACAATGTATGTGCACGCAACACCACTTACATCTTCCTTCGTCATCTTCGACAACTGAACCATTCGCTGTGGTGGCTCACTCTTTGACGGACTCCGCTTTACAGCCGTTCTAGCACGCTGTATCTGAGGCGAGACTTTGCGCGGAGAAGAGGAAGCGGTGGTCCGTGCGCGTGACATCGGCGAGCTTCGAGGCGCCGGTCTGCGTGTCGGCTCAGGCATAGACCCTTCTGCGCGCACTGACGTCTTCTTCTTGATCGATAGTGGTTCAACACCAGTTGAGGGAACAACAGCAGCAGGTGCCACTTTGGACGATGTTGTCGAAGCATCTACATTCCCAGCAGGGAAGAAGGGTTGACGTTTACTCCGAGGGATGCCTGTGGATCGAGAAGGGCCAGAGCGTTGAAGTTTCGGAGCAGTAGAGTTCTCGAGAGCGAGGTCATCATCCATGGAGGGCAGGACAGGATTGGATGGCGGTTCGACAGGTGGACTTTGAGTCCGCAGGGGAGGAGGAAGTGGGGAAGGACTTCTAGGACCCATAGGCCGCCTATCCGAAGAATTCCTCGACAGGGAGCGTGTTTGCCGGGGAGGGGAAGTTGCTACAGAAGCACTATTAGAGTTAGACTCGGTTCGAGAACGAGTATGTGTATCTCGAGAGGAGCGTGAAAGGGGCCTTCCAGGAGGTTCGTCTGCAACCGGCATCAGTTCGAATCCAAGGAAATATCAGGCCCAACATACCTTCGTAGATAGTAGCTTCAGACGGATTCTGTAGCGGTACATGACTGAATGGCTTGTTGTGCTGATTCTTACTGTTCTTCCTCGCCAACGCTAACTGTGCAGCGAGATCTCGTTCGTCAGCATCCATACCCTGAACATGTCCCTGTATCGTCCCATCGTCGTCGTCGATGTCACTATATTCAGGTTCAGGGTCTTGAGAAGAGGCCCGGGTCGCGGCTCGGGAACTGTTTCTCGACAGACTGCGACTCGGAGGCCGACTCTCTGGCTCTGGAGTGCCCCCAGGAGATCTACTCTTCCTGAGGACATTCCTCGTCAAGGAACGCGACCGCGTCGAGGATCGAGTCCGACAAGAATCGTCATCAAGCGACGTGGCGCTCGAATTGTTCGACCGTGAAGAGAACTTGGTCAAACTGCCACTTCCATCACCGGTGGTCGTGGTTTGTGTGTACATTGATGACCGACTAGCCGTGGACTTTGTGCGTCGATGGCTGTTGACTGAGCCGCCAAAGAAGTCGCCCATTGAAGATCCTGGACGCGTATTGAAGAGATTCCTGGAGATCGCGTCTAGACCGAAGATCGCCGCTTTGGAACGCGCTGTCGGGGTCGAAGGTGCAGAGTTCTTCCCACCAGTCCGGAACTCAAACAAGCCAAACTGGTGAACTAGATAAAATTCAGCCATGAGCAAGGACACTTATAATGAAGGGATCCTCACTCGTCAGTACTATCCGAGACGGCACCCGAGTAGTCTGCACAATATCCTCCTCTCCTGGGTCTGACGGGTCACTCGAGGAGACTTTATACCGACAGACCCCACCTGCAAGAGGCTGCAATCGAATGATAGCGAAAGGGGGAGCCCCAATCCCGAACGGAATTTTATCCGCCGAACCCATCGCATCAATATGCACCACAATCTTCGTCTTTGCAATGGGAGAGAAATTAGGGCTCTTTCGAAAGCAAATGAAAAAGGATACTCACCTTCTTAGGCTCCTGAAGGAAAGCCGTCCGTTGATAAACATTATAGTACGTCCGTGCCACAGTAACCCTCCCGCTCTTCGACTCGACTTCCATTTCTTCGGCACGAAGAATGACCGACTGGCCCGCCTTTGTGCGATACGCAGCCTGAACCTTCCACAGATTTTCCAAGAATCTCTGCTTGTCCGATTCCGTTTGCATCGGGTTGAAGTTCGGAGGCGCAGGTGGCTGGACCACCGTCAAGGATCGGAAAGCGCGGCCTGACCACCGCTCGTTTTGGTCAAAGGGAGGGTTCTCCAGATACAGATTGATGTCTGCTCGATGTTCAGTGTTTGTCCTTTAGTTTTCGAAGGTTGAACCGAAAAACACGTACCCGAGCCACCAACATCGGTCGCAACAACTTCCGTCACGTCAACGACACCTTTGCATATCATTCCACTCTTCTTCTTGATACTCGGCCGTCCACCCGACTTTGTTAGTTTGTCGAGTTCGTCCAAACCAGCCAGAGTACGGCCACCCTTCTCGCCATTTCCAGGTCGTTTCACGATGAGAAGCTTGTCATCGAAAAGAAACAGGGTGCAATGCAGGGTGCCAGTAGAGGAGCTGTTGACCGACGCGGCGGACGACATGGGAGCATCACCCGGGACATCTTCTACGTCGATGCAGTCAATGAAGCGACGCGAATTCGAGAACAGATCAGGTGGGAAGCCGTCGATGGTCGCGCTGAGACAATAAAATATCGAAGCTCGTTTAGTCTCTTCGCCCGGTTCTGCCAACGCAATCTTGCTGGCGAGTTCTCCAGCTTCGATGAGTTTGGCGCGTTGAGGGTCATCGGGAGCCATGTGCTTGATCATTGTCTCGAACATGAGAGTGTATTGAGGTATTCGTTGCACCACATTGATGAGCAGTTCACGAAGTCCGACGCGATTTCTTGACTCCGACGCTTGGTATTTGATGCGCTGAGCCCATATATATGAGCGTACATAACCACAAGAATGCTTCAGCGACGCACCTCAATATAGGCCGCGAATGGCGACGACTTCTTAGATGTCTCGCGTTCCAAAATCAACTGTGCGTCCTCGCGTTTAACGTAGAATTGTTTATACTGCTCAAAGTCGCGCCGCTCCTTGAAATGCCGCAGCGCAACATCCCCAACACCACCCACAACCTTCGCACCGCTGGAGGTGAGCATCTTCTCGAGGTCCAACAGAAACGCCTCATTGACGGGTAGGAGGTTGTCGATGTTGCCGAAGATGGTATTGGCTTCGTATGCGGGAATAATGGCAGTGCTTTTGCTCCGCGCAAAGTTGCGTAGAGGGTCCGCGTAGTCATTCTTCAGCGATCTTAGTCGCTTGACGTATCCGCGTTCGGTGTCGACTAACTCTTGGATACTTGCAGCGAGGGCCGAGGAATTGGTCAGAGCGCGTTTTCTTTGCCCTACGCGTTCCTAAAGCGCAATTTCAGCGTCGGGGTTGATAGGGAGATATGGAAGGGAACAAGCGAGTAGAGTTTGGGTACTCGGCGGGGAAGGACAACTGCTCTCAACAGACACCGCGACACAGAGTTTTCAAGTTGAATTCACTCACAGTCTCCGCAGCCGAGTCTCGCGTAGATGTAAGAATGTTGGAGTCAGAGCTGGCCACTGTGTCTCCCAAGGACAGCACGAGGTCCTCAATGTCTGATAGTAGCAACAAAACAACGCGCAAGTCAGTGGAATAGAGGGCTAAAGGACGAGACTTTCGTGCCTTCAGGAAGCCTTCTGCCATTCTCCGATCCTTCTACAACGACACCGCAGAAGAATACGCGTTTCGTGAGGGTCGGAGTGGTCGAGTCGGAACGAAACCGAGTCTCTTCGCCGGTGGACAAAGGTATGGTCTTTCGGGGGGAGGTGCTGAGAGCCATAAATGCCACTCAGGGCGGTTAGTAGATGCGTAGTTTAAAAGCAAAGCGAGAGTCTGTAGTCTTCCAGCGGCGGAGCTAATCGTCGTCAAAGTCGAAGTTCAACAAACACGGTCACGTGGCGCGTTCCGCTTCATCACTCTTCATCACTTTCCTTCATCGCGTCTCGGTGACCTCGTACCAAGGTCTCATGTTGGATGCATATTCAGCAGCCTTCGAGAAAGCTTACGAACGAGGTTGAAGAGGGAAACCTTCCACGGCATTTCTCGGCCGCAAAAGAGGCCCGGGCGTCTCATTGCTCAACTACTGAATCAATTGCAAACGAAGTCTTACCCATTCTAGTCTCTTTGTGAAGACTGGGCCAGCAGATAGCTATGGAACCGTTGCATCTGGGACTATTTGGCCCCCACGGTCCTATCTGAATCGCTACAAAAAGTTTCGCCCCGTGTGCCTGTCCGACTTGGTCGCGAACACCGTACATGTACATATGTGATGATTTTCGGGGGCATCTGGCTCAGCAGCTCAACTTGCCAACGGTTTATCAAACGGTACGAAGCAATGCGTATATAGGTCCTGGCATTTTTCATTGAACTAATCGTCTTCATCCCGTTGGTTCAGAGGTGCGCGAGGTAGCCAGAAAAGAGCCGCGGCCGGCTCGGAATGGATAGTAAGACGACGCGAAGCGCCGTATTGGCGAATACAGGAAAGTACTTAAAAGTATTTACTAGTAACTATAGCAAGGTGTGGGGATTGTAAATGGGCGGGTGCTCGAAAGAATGTACGACGCTAACAAGACAAAGAGAGATAAGTATTAGGGTAATAAAATTAGTGAGCAAGTAAATGCTAACCTGGCGGGACGAAGAGAGAAGCTGAGTCTCCTCTTGTCCCGCCAGGCTAGATAAAGTAAATGTGAGACAGTCCCAACAAGACTGTATTGACGGCTGATCCCTACTTGCGGCCACGGAGGCGAGGGTCAGAAACAATGTCTCAGAGACAAAGCGGTAACTTACCCGTACGACGATAACTACTTCCGGCCCGGGGGGCGAGTTATGCCGCGTATCCCTCTTACGACCTAAGAGGTGGGGATACTGGGTGAGTTTTGGAACTGAGGGTGGTGTGTGAGACTTGCCTCGACGATTAGACTCGAGTAAATAAATATTTAAACCCGACTAATCGTCTTCATCCCGTTGGTTCAGAGGTGCGCGAGGTAGCCAGAAAAGAGCCGCGGCCGGCTCGGAATGGATAGTAAGACGACGCGAAGCGCCGTATTGGCTAAGAAGGGTAATGATGGAGGTTGAGAGAATGAGATGTAGATGGAAGGTGGTCCGCGTCGTCAGCGCCGAGCGTGGATCATTGCTTGTAAGAGGGCAGGATGCTTCCGGATGTAAATCTGGAACGTATTTGAAGCCCATCGACCAGCCGCTTGAATTATGTGCGGAGCAGCGCCATCTTCTGCGAGAGCTGTCGCGCCGCCTGCACGCATCGACTGACCGGCGATCTGGTTGTCGGGGAAAAGATGGCGGAGCTTTCTCATGAACCAGGAGCGTGTCGGAACTGACCCGTTGCTGCGGAGCCACAGATAGGGATTCAAGGGATGTAGATGGTCCCTTGAAGCAAGGTACATTGGGAAGAAACGGCGGGCATCGGCGTCGGTGATTATAACGTGATTCCCTTCGAACGTAGAGTCGGCTTTGTGAGCGGGTAACCAAAATTCGTATATTGTGGGTGACGGAAAGCCGACTGAAGAGCGAAGACAATATTTTCGGGGGTTTCTGAGTTTGGGGTTATCAGGAGCAGTTAGCTCACCCAGGCGCATGAGCGCGCGGAAGCCAGTGAGGAGTTGGGAGATGAAGAGGAGGTCGTCGTGGGAAGGGGAGGGAGGTAGAGCGGTGATGGCTTCCCGTAGATTGTCGCGCGACAGCGGAGACTTCCGGCGTACGGCAGTTCCTCGCAGTCGTTTGCAGCCTTGCAGAGTGCGTGCGACAAGCATGCTTTTTCGGATGTCGCGGACATTGGGAAAATGGGGTTCAAGTTGGTTGCAGATACCAGAAAGGTACGAGTCCACAGATCGCGGGTTGATGTGGTGCGACATGAAGACAACGAAGAAACTCAGAGTGTCTGGGGTAGGCTCGATGGGAAATTTATGGAGGCGGCAGAATTCGATGTATGAGTTTAAGGCAGAGCCGTAAGTTTGTGCGGAAGATGAATCAATAGCGGCACCGAGGGCAATGTTGCGCTTATGCAACAATTGTTCCGTGGTCCAGGCTTGCCGCTGAGGTTGCCTGGACGGAACTCGCGATTGAATCATAATGATGTAGCCCCCAGCGGCTCTCGAGGGGGTTGAAAGGTCTGAAGGGCAAGACCGGGGGCAGCCTCAACAGCGTTGGCAAACCAACTGCGGGAAATTGCGTCGGCCACAACGTTCTCGTGTCCTGGAACATGAAGAACACGAAGGTCCACGCGATGAGTTAAAAGATCGTCGACGGCTGTGCGCAGAAGCATATTGTACTCCGGGCTCGCGCTCAATGAGTTGAAGATGTCAACGGTGTTCTGATTGTCTGTGAAGATCGTCAAGCGGCGCTTAGATTCAGTAGACATCATAGTTGTGGAGGTGCAGTACCACCTCAACGCAGAGACGACACACAAAGCCTCGAAGAAGAAAATCGTATTCTTCGGAGGTTGCAAGGGGACAGGTGCAAAGAATCCCAGCAGGAGCTCGGGATCCCAGAAACCCATACCGCCAAGCGAGGCGTCGCAGTAAATGGTTGTGTCGGCTTCCGTAAGTGGGTTCCAATCTAATGCCTCAAAGAGCAGTACACCATCGGACCGTCTGATGTGGTGCAAGAACCAGAACAAGTCGGACTTGATTGCGGTGTTAATGTAGATGAGAGCTTGCTGGTTGGATTTCCCGGACATCTTCGCATAGACGTTCGAGAGGGCAGGCCGTAAAAGGAAGAACATATTAAAAGACCAATTGATCCAGCCAGTCAAACGCTGGAACTCGTGCAGAGTGCGACGTCGAGAAGGGGTGTCAATGAAGAGCTGAACCCAGTTCTCTAAGTCAGCCTTTGAGTCAGGAGGGAGAGAGGCGGTCATTGCGTTGGGGTCGATCTCAAAACCAATGATGGGGAGAGAGAGGCCATGTAGTTGTTTCTTCTCTTTGTGCGGGATACCCAGAAAATCCCAGAGCAGGAGAAGCTTCACCTGTTTGGCTGGCATCTTCTTGTTGTACGGGCGGTAGAACAAAAGATTTGATTCCAACTCCCAGCCATAATTGTCGTCGACATACGCAAAGATGTCCTCGAGGCATTTGACAAACAAGGCAATCCAAATCACCAAACCCATCAGTGACGCCCAAATTCTCGGAGAGCCACAGTTCCCAAACGTACAGCACCAGTCGACGTTGCGTTGGACGGGGCCGCTAGACTCGCCGCAAACTACTTCAGCCCTCGTCGGAAGATTCGATGTCGCGACTTGCTTTATCTGCATCAACGGGTGAACCGGAAGTAGGCGGAAGGCCTCAGACACGTCCGACTTCCAGACGACAAGGCGGGCATCTGGGTGCTCCCGACGAAAACGTAGCAGAGCTGGGATAAACTGCTGCATTGTATCCATCCGGGCGCCTTTGGTTTTCGGTTTATCGACCATGGTATTCGGTGCAAACGGCCCGCAACTCTGGTGAGAAACCAAACGAAGGTCGTCGGAGTGGGGTTTGGGTACGGCAAGGATTGGTGTGGAATACATCCCCGGGAGCAAGTCGGGGCCAAATGTACGAGAGAATCTATTCTTATGAACTTCGATATCGCGCTGAGAATTGATAAAGTCTCGCTCGCGTTCTCCCGCAGGCGGGGCCCATGAGTTATCCCATGTCAGCGGGTAGCCAGAGGCATGCTGTGTTTCCATCCACGGCCAAAAACCCTCGCGCAGTCCACACAGCACGGAACGAACGAAAGCCTGATTCGGGTGTCGTCTTAGAAGATTCTCAAGACGTTCAACGCGAATGACTCTCGGGACATGGAACAGGTCGGGGTGTTCGCGAATGGTACGCAAGGCCTGTTCATTTTCAAACTCGTGCGGCAGAGGCTGAGGCAAAGGGTCGTCTATTTCAGTGTAGCGAGCGGTGCGGCTGTAATTCAAGAGTTGATGATCGTTCCAGCCCATCCCGCGCATGTACTTGGGGAGGTACGACTGGCCGTCGGGATAATCAAGGAGCTCGTTGTCCTCCTCCTCCTCATACCACTCGACATGCCGACGAACATTCCGTTCCAAGAGCGTCGGCAGCCCAGCGGATGGCTCAGGCTGCGCGACGTTGCTTGTCAGGGCAGTCCACAGCTGCGTGACCGGCGCCGTTGCACTCACTGCAGGCATGGCGGTAATTACAGTCGACTCCGGCCTTACATCTGTTGTTATTGAAATTGCGGCAAATTTCCGCGGTGCGTCTTCGTTGTTTGCTGGCAGGTTTGAGTTTGTTGCCGACGCTTGAGGAGGAATTGGCAACGACAGCGATACCTCCTTCTGAGAGGTGCGCGTCCAAGACATGGCGGAATTTGTGGCTCTCGTTGAAGAGTACATCACACCGCTGCCCAATGAACACGCGTGCGGCCCGGTCGTAGTTGATGATACGACCGTGGAAGGAGGGGTGCCGACTGAGGAAGAGGTCGTTGATGTGGGTCCAGTAGGCACGTAGCTCCATGGAGCGCCCAGGGAAAGCGAAGTTGACTGCGTCTTCCCAGGTACGGAATGCATTGATCCATTGGCCATGAGTGACGATTTTCGTGACCACTTTAGGTTTCTTGACTTCCAGAAAGGAATCGCCAACGATGAGCTGCTGCGCCTCTTCCGTGTCGGTTGTTGCGAAGGTATTGGATAGGATGACGTCGAAGTCGACAAAGCGGTCGAGGAGCACGGACTTCCAGAGGGAATCGGGGAGTGCAGGCGCTCCAGCAGAGTTGGTGAGGTCTCGGACAGCCTCTTTAACATCTTGTGAGTAGACTTCAATCCGTTGAAGGACTTCTTTGTGTTCGGGGGTGATCGCAATCGAGTCGAGGAAATGTTGGGCTTCGGAGTGCCATGCGAATTTGGAGGTGTCAACCTTCTTTCTCCCGCCACGCTCCTCGTCCCCGTAGTTGTTGTTGTCGACGCGCCGTTTAGGCCTTCCGCCCGACTCGTCATCGCCCTCATCGTCGTCGGGAGGATCGCCGCTTCCGCCGCCTCCGCCGCCCTCAGGCTCGTCGGGGCCACGAGGTCTGTTCGTTGCGTCATGAGCATCGAGTTGATCCAGGTACGGGATGATGAGCTCGGGCTTATACGAGATGCTAAGCTTCCCACAGGCAGCGACGAGATGGGCCGAGAGCGACGCGATGGTGAGGGTGCGGGTGACGGTGCCATCAACATACTTCTTAACCATGTCTTGGAGCGCCGAGACGTCTTCCGCTCGGAATTCGGGGGGAGGCGCGACACCATCGGTCATAGTCAAGTGAGATAGAGATGGAATGTATATTCAGTGTGCTCGAAAGAATGTACGACGCTAACAAGACAAAGAGAGATAAGTATTAGGGTAATAAAATTAGTGAGCAAGTAAATGCTAACCTGGCGGGACGAAGAGAGAAGCTGAGTCTCCTCTTGTCCCGCCAGGCTAGATAAAGTAAATGTGAGACAGTCCCAACAAGACTGTATTGACGGCTGATCCCTACTTGCGGCCACGGAGGCGAGGGTCAGAAACAATGTCTCAGAGACAAAGCGGTAACTTACCCGTACGACGATAACTACTTCCGGCCCGGGGGGCGAGTTATGCCGCGTATCCCTCTTACGACCTAAGAGGTGGGGATACTGGGTGAGTTTTGGAACTGAGGGTGGTGTGTGAGACTTGCCTCGACGATTAGACTCGAGTAAATAAATATTTAAACCCGATTTCTTTCAGCTTCAAAGTTCGATTGCCTGCGGCGTGGGCTCTGAAGTGATTAACAAGTGCTGTATATTTTACCTCTAAGCATCGTCTAGGTAGTATAGTGGTTAGTATGCTCGCTTGTGGCGCGATTGACGTCAGTTCGATTCTGGCCCTGGACATCTGATATTTTTGCTTTTTTCGCATTCAAAATTTGAAAAATTCCTTTACTTGCCCGGTCCCCGCTTCTGCTTGCTCACCTTGACTCATGTCCCATTCGAGTCAAAAATCATAACATTGAATCCTGGATGGCATTGAGGGCCTCCAGAAGCTCATTTAAGGCTTCACCCTTTCTTGGTTGTTCTGGTTTTCTCAAGCCTTCGTTCATTCCAAAATTTTCTCCTAAATCACGACCAAACTTGGCTTGGAGATCTATGGCTTCCTCTTCCTCCTCTACTAGACACTCCCCTCTGGACATCCAGCTAACCTTTCTCGGTACTGCTTCTGCTCAACCCTCGTCAACGCGAGTCCACTCGTCTCTTGCACTACGACTGGGTTCCGATGTCTGGCTCTTCGACTGTGGAGGTAACTACCTCTGCTGTTCTCTCGTCGCGCAAATAATCTGAATGGCATCTCGTGGTTTTCAGAGAGCACCCAATCGCGTTTACAGCAAAGTATCGTAAAAATGGGACGGATCGAAAAAGTATTTATCACTCATACACACGGTGCGTCGACGCAACTCTTTGGGCTGCACGAATTGTAGTTGAATGCTTCAACCCAGGAGACCACATCTTTGGATTACTCCCCTTAATGGCTAGTATGCTGAACGGCGCGGGGGGAGCTGCAGATGGCGCGGAAGACCCGCGAGAGCACATCGACGTGAACAACCCCGTAAGCAGCAGCAGCAGCAACGCGTCCCTCCGCCCCATAAACTCAATTAATCCTCTTAATCCTAGGTCGTAGAAATCTATGGACCGCTCGGGACCCGCGCATACATCCGCTCCGGCCTCAGATACACCCACACGCGCTTCAACAGCCCCTACGTCGTCCACGAACTCCGCCTCCCCTGGGACCCCAAACAAGGCGACTTCACCCCCCTCCCGCTCCACTCCGCCGAATCCCCCCACGGCCGCAACATCTTCCAGCTCAACGGCAAATGGGAGAACATCTTCGCCGACGACCTCGTCTCCGTCTCCGCCGCGCCCATCCTCCACTCCGTCCCGTGTGTCGGATACGTCGTCAACGAGGCGCCGATCCCAGGCAAGATCGACCCGAAGAAGTATATCCCCGAGCTGAAACGCACTAATATGCATATTTCGGCGATGAGTCGGCTGCAGAAGGGCGAGAGTGTGGAGTTGGGCGATGGGACGGTGTTGCATGGGCCGCCTCGACGGCGCGGACGCAAGATCGTCATTCTAGGCGATACACACAACCCTTCGGCCATCGAATCGCTAGCGCTTGATGCGGACTTGCTCGTCCACGAAGCGACAAATGCGCATCTGCCAGGTGTAGACCCAGCCACGAAAGAAGACGAGACGTACAAAAGCATTGAGGAACGAACCCGATCGAGGGGCCACTCGACGCCTCAGATGGCTGGTGCTTTCGCCAAACGAATTCGTGCTAAGAGGCTCATCTTGAATCACTTTTCGGCGAGGTACCCAGGCAACGACGATGTTGACCCTGAAGCCAAGGTCATCATGGGTGCAATCGCCAAGTTGGCGGCGGACGAATTTGGCAAGGAGGTTGTATGTGCTCGGGATTTGATGAACTTCACATTGGGTGTACCAGAATCATAACCAAATTATCGTATTCAGTCATCTGAATTTGGTGGATCCGACAGTTCGCTACTTGCGTCGCTGGCCTCCCCTTCCTCCAACTCCTCCTCTCTCCTCTTCTTACCCTTGAGAGCCTTCTCGGGTTCCTCGACCTCCCCCATCTCAATGTCATCTTCCGTCCCTGCGTCGGCCGACCCCGACAGCTCCAGCACCGCGACGGTTTCCTCCTCCCCCTCTTCGACCTCCACATCCATCTTCTCTGGCAGCGCAGCCTCCCCGTCCACTGCTGCCACCGCACCATCACCTCCAGCAGCCTCTGGGCCAGGCGTATCCCGCGGCGAATGGTCTGCCGCCACCGCTTCGCGGTCCTTGCCCATAAACCTCAGCGACTCCAGACTGCCGACAATCCCATCCAACGCCGCCTTCTGCGCCTGAATGAGTCGGTTTTGCGTGTCGTGTTCCGCATGGATAGCGGCCATGTCGTTCTCTAGCGACTGGATCTCCCTGTAATCGTTAGAACGTATTATAGACAATTAGATAATGGCAACCCAGTTCATCCTGAAAGAAACAACAACGCACTGTTCAAGCTCCTCCCTTGTCGGTAGGATGTTAACTTTCTCTGCAACGGAGTCATACTCCAACTTCCTCTTTCGCAACATCTGCTCATGCTCCAGACTCGTTTTCAACTGCTCAATCTGCCCGCGCAACGTCCCATGCTCGTCGTCTACATTGAGTTAGCATTGAACCCACAAAACAAGCCAAACTAATCGGCGCACTAATCCTCTCCTTCTCCCTCTGGTACTCCTCCACCTGCCGCGCCTCTGCCTCACATATCATCACGCTCTTCCGCAACAGCAGCTGGAACGACGCCAACTCGACCAAAAACGCCTCCCGCGCATCGTCGACTGACCCCGACGCGTTCGGCGCTCGTGTGCCTGGTGCTGCATACGATAATGCGGTATACGCGTGGAACTTTTTGATTACGCGGCGTAAAGGTCGTTCGTCGTTTGTTATTCGTGCAAGGATGATTTGGTCTGTGGGTGCGTAGTTTATGTTAGCGTTTTGAAATGTGCTGGAGGCGGAAGTAATTTGCCTTCATCTTCCGCGGTCAGAGGCGGGATTTCTATGGGTCTTTGTGAGGGAGCGGCGGGTGGGTCGTTGGAGGGCATTGCAGAAGGGTTTTGGAACAAAGAACGGGCTCTTGCTATCCTATCAAACAAGCCGCTCATTTCAAGTTCAGAAAGCTGTGCTGCCAGTGTACACTTACACTATCTTTCTGACTACTACAATGTCGGCTACGATGCTGGGCAATGAAAGCGCGCTACTCGCGCTACCCGTAGAGATAATCGAACACCTCCTCCTCTTCTGCCATCCCCGCGACGTCGCCCGCTTCTCAACAACTTGCCGCTTCTCCGCACACATCGTCTATCGTTCAGCAGACCAATATTTCTGGCGCCAGCTCTTCCTATCTATTTCTTTGACGATCCACGTCGTTCCATCGGGCCAGCTCGACTAGCTATAGCTGACCCATGTTCGTACGACTGGAAAGCCCAATTAACGCGACGAATCAAGGCCGAGCACGATGCTTGGACGGATACTGTCGACCCCGAGCTGCAGTCCACTACTCTAGAAACATTCGCATCCACTCTTGAAGAGGCTTCACCTATAGCTTCAACCTCTACGGTCCCCCCTGATAGCCGTAACCTTGAATGGCTAACAAACGTCTTGTCCAAGTCGGACATCCTCAACTCTCTCTCGTTGTCGGAAAACCAATTTCGAGATCGGCTCAACGCCTGTCTCGCATTACCCACCAAGGACCGACTCGACGCACAAACACGCCGGGAACAACGAAACCGATCTCGATGTTTTGTCTACGATGTCCGCAACTACACGGCTGATACATTGTGGGGGCCGTACCTTCCGAACGGGGAGGTCAATTGGAAACATGTCCACGCTATCGTCGACGTCGTAGCGTCTAATTTACGCGAACTCTCGCCGGAGGATCATATTGCGAGGCCGCCTACGGGTTTTGAGATGACCAGGGCGTTTTCTGCCCCTGGGGATTTTAGCGGTCGAGATTGGGCGGGTGTGGAAGGCAAATATTTTGCTGCGATTTTTTTTTTTCAGGTTCAACTGACGGGGGTCCCAGGTACTTGGCTTCGATATGTGTGCTTCATGGATTATCGGTGAGCATATTCCCAGCCTGTTTGTGGATTGACCAACCGTGTGTTGCACCCTAGTGATTTATTCGGTTGGTCTTCACTCGCTAGAAGCATCCCTACTCATCGTCCCTTACCCTCCTCACTCAGCCTTTAACGTAAGTCCCACAATCACAGCCTCCCTCCCCCTCTTCCCCCCCAACTAACCGCATAACCCCCAGTTCTCCGGCACCGACGACCGCCCCCGCGACGCCACCTTCTTCACCGAAGGCTTCCGC
Source organism: Favolaschia claudopus (assembly GCA_037176885.1). Taxonomy (NCBI): domain Eukaryota; kingdom Fungi; phylum Basidiomycota; class Agaricomycetes; order Agaricales; family Mycenaceae; genus Favolaschia; species Favolaschia claudopus. The sequence continues at coordinate 1,943,796 of JAWWNJ010000002.1, forward strand.
GAAGCCACCCACCTCATCGAGCTCAAGCTCCGCCTCGTCCCCAAAGAACACATGCGCATCAAATTTCCCCTGGACGACCCGCCGACCCGCGTTCACCCTTCATACGAAGTATTGTATCTGTGCGGCAGCATCACGTCGCGCGGTATGTCTATCGGACAGGATGTCACTGTGCAGGGGTATGTGTTCATGGGTGTGGATTGTATTCCGAGATGGAGATTGGTAAGTTCATTTGTTTATTCATTCGTCTGCACCCTGGCGATTGTTGATGATCTCGTGAAGACCTCCGTCCACGAAGGACGGCCGCAATGGTGTTCTGAGGGCGTGCAAATCGGTAATGTGGGCAGCGCAATTGGTGTGGCGAGCACCTGGACTGCGATAGATCACGGAGATGGTGAGCCAACGAAATTCTTAGCTTTCTGCCATAGCTAATTGTGTCTGAAGGCGACCCCGTTGGAGTAAGAATTTGTCGATGTCTTTGACTGGTCATACTAACCTTGCGATTTTTGGTTTTTTTTTCCTGCAGCCTACGTGGTTTTGGAAGATCGATTAGAAGGAATATGTTATTTCGTGGAGGTTCAGGAATTACAAACCATATATTTGTTTATTACGGGGGTATAATCAGTGTCCTGAAGACGTTTTATGGGTTCTTGCAATGCTTCTCATAATCTAATACGAGTTTCCCACTCTCAAATCTTGTGCTGAGTGTCGAGGAGTCGAGATATGCTCAATTGGTTCTAGTTTAGCATCCAGCGCGCGCTGTCGAGCAGATGTGATTCTTTTCAGACGCAAAATTAGTGCAACAATTATATGGGTACAGTTTACACTCTCTAACCATTGATCTAACGATACATAAGTAGTCATCAAGGCCCCCACTCATCCAACACAAACGGTGTAACAAGGTCGTATGTGTCCTCATTCCCACCCTTACCCTTCCTCGACTTATCCTTCCTCCCAATAACCTTCTTGAACAGCCCTCCCATCCCCATTCTACTCCTCTCCCCCTCATCCTCACCAGGCTCAACCAGCTGCGGATAACACATATCCACCATCTTCCCTAACCTGCGCATCCCACTGCTGCTATCGTTCATGTACTTCCTCGACTCGCTCAGCGCCGCCTGAAGGTACAGCGCCATATTCGGAAACGATATCGGGAGCGCAGGAAACGGCACAGCAGCGCTCGACGGGATGGTGTAGAATTTCGAGAGCAGGCTGTCCGATCCGTCCCGCAAAAGCGCGGGAACGCTCGACAGCGTGTACGACCAAGGAAGCGTATCCACGTCGCCGTTGGTGTATTTCCGCGCATTCGGCATCGACGTCGGAACGGGGTGGTCGATCGTGAACCAGAGCACCGTGCGCCAGTCCAGGGACGCGTGGTGTGTCTATGATATGAGCGAAGAAGAAGCAGAAGGGATGTAAGTAAAATGTGAAACAGCAGACAAGACAACAACGTGAAACCGACGTACCCGGACGAACTGGACGACGGTTCGCAAGTGCATTTGCGAGGAGCGTGTTACGGCTATTGCCTCCACTGTCGGTTCAATTCTGGTTCCGCTTAACCGAGCCATGAGTCTGAGAAGATGTCGCCACGTAGGGGCCTGTAGGTGAAGAGGTGGACATCGCCCATACGGCAAGGAAATGATGTTAGGCATGGACCCATTCATTGGTAGCAGCTCCGGCGTGATTGAGGGAGCTACAAACCCAATGGCTAGACATTCATTCGATGAGACTCATAAAACAGAGAAAGAAAAGAGAAAAAAAACTCACAAACGCCACGGACCAGATCTGGATCAAGGAATTGGTTAGCGCCCATGGGCCGCCCATCGCTGTCTTCGCTGAGAGACGTAGCGGATGATGGCGGCCGGATGCCATCAGGTGTGTAAGGAGTGGCGTCCCCACCAGAGGGACTGATATCGAAGACGGGAGTTTCAAGCGATGAGTCTACCCATCTCAGTTCTGTCCCGCCAGTTCTCAGCCGCGGGAGATCTGCATTATTGGATGAGGCTTTACTCTCCAGGTAAGAGGGAAGTTGAGAAGAGGAATCTTCAGGAGGCTTGTCCTTGTCCTCTCGTAAGAGTACCTCCTCCTCGAGGGCGATTTGACGCGCAAATTCCTCGTCGGGTGATAGTACTGAGTCGCTACTTTTACCTGGAAGCTCTGGAGCAGGTCGCCGCGGTGAGTATAAAGGCAAATCGGCGCTGCTTGAAGAAGAAGGGGCAGCTTCAGGCGACTTGTCCGCTGTTTTGGAAGACGATCCGTTAATGCCAGTAAATGATGATTGTGTTGGTGTGGGTTCCGCTTCACCCTGTACCGAAGAAGACGCCTCTTGTTCCTGGGCTGCCAGAAAACGGGCAAATGCCGCGTCGTCCATGTAGTCAACAGAAACCTCGTTGTCTTCAGCAGCGGCTTGACTGGAAGATCCCGCCGTCGTTGTGCTGCGCTCGCCTGCCCCAGACGAATATGAGTTATTACGCGATGAACTCGTCGACATCGACTCCTCTAGAGCGCGCGCGAGATCGGCCGCCTCCTGGCTAAGCATTTTCTCGTTGAGTTTTTCCTGCCGCAGTGTTTCGGCTTGCGACATTGCAATTATTGCACGGAGCTCAGCCAGTTCAGCATCGTCTTCTTGAAGTTCTTCGCGAGACTCCGCTGCTGGTGCAGGTTCCGGCGCAGGTTCGGGTTCCAACACTGGTTCAGATGGCAGGTGCACCATCGGCTCTGGCATCGATATTCGCTCAACTTCTTCTTCTCCTTCTCCATCTGCTGTTGCATATGCGAGCTCTGAGTGTTGTAAATAAGGATCGCTGGCTGGACGTGGTGGTCGCGGGGGCGGGGGCGGAAGGGCAACCATAGGCGGAGGTCGGGGACGCGTATGATGATTGGGTTTTGGCGGGAGTGGCGGAGTAGTAGCTCCCGACGCATATCGGTATGGATGTGGAGGTACAGGCGGAGGAGCGGTCTTTGCGCGTCGTAAGTTCCCTTGGGCTTGTTCATCTGGGTATGGAAGTTTTGGGGGTATAGGAGTGGTCGGAAGCGGCGGGGGTATTGGCGCAGCCGGTGCGCCGATGAATAAGACGTCGGGATTGTGAATTGCGGGACGAGCTGCGGTCAACGTTGGGGGTAGATACGTGCTCGGCCCCGTCGTTGAACGCGTCCGATATCGTTGTTCATAGCCCTGGGTCTGTTCTGGTGTGTTCGGAGAAGCCGAAGAGGCTATCGGGTATTTAATACAAGACCATCGATGCTGGCGAATATCACATACAGCCAGGCCAGACATTCCGGAAACTCTTCATGGTGGTTCAAACGCAAGAGCAAGGCAGGTTACTTGGCGCCTAATTTACTAGCACTGTCCAGATTGGCGTGTGATAGGTCAAGGGCACGGTCAAGAGACTCGTGCAGCGGCGGCAACGAGCAAAATGCAGTGCAAATGATTACTTGCAAAAATAATCTAATGTACATCCAGACAGAAAATGGTGTATGCGGCGAGTCAATGTGGTAATGTGAATGTGTGGTGGTGGTTGTAACAAAGCGGAAGGAATGCATGCATGCGAGACAAACATAAAAAGAGCGTTAGATCATCAAAGGTCATGAAATATTTTGCGCGTGCGTGTGCGACTGCGAATGCGACGCGGTGACTTTCGTGCTCCCAGCCCCCTGCATCGTCGACGTTTTGAAGCCTAGCTGCCGCATCACCGCTGGACACACGTTAGCTAACTTCGAAAAGACCGGTGAGAAGCGGGATTTACCCAATAGGTCAGCCTTTTGCAGAGGTTTTGACAACGAGGCCGTGAACAGGCTCCCGTCATCGTTGGTGTCCGATCCGCTGTACGCACTCACAGCAATAATTGGCGTGTTAGTGTTCCTGCCGTTCGTGCTTTTGAGGTACCGAGCTGCTCCTTCGCCGTCCACTATACAGCTAATGTTTAGGAATATGCTCACAGAACCAGGGTAAATTGACTACTCACGAACTGGCATGTGGAGATCCATCAAGATGCAGTCGAATTCTAACAAGTCCTTTGATTAGCCCGGTAGATCAGTAGAAAATAGCGCTCACGCACTTATATCACCCATCGCAACACTGATCGCTTCAGATCCATCCGCAACCACGACGCACCGGCACCCCAGCCGTATCAGTAGTGTCTCGATGATTTTAGCTGTGATAGGATTGTCCTCCGCCAGCAAACAGGTCACAGCACGGTCGTTTGGATCAGGACCCTTCCGCAAGTCTATCGAAACAACGGAAGAGGGGGGTGTTTCGTGATGGCCCGACGAAGAGTTCCAATTGTTCTCGGACCCTGAGCCATCTCCCGCGCTCGAAACCGAGGCAGTCCTGAGCCTACTGGGCATTGAATTTCGACGATCAAGACCGCCATCCATGTGGTTGAGCTTGAACCGCTCCACCGCTCCATATTCAGACGGTTTGCGTGAATGTTGCCCACTAGCACTACCCGGAGTAGACGGCGGTAAGCTTGCTCGTGACGGTGACGACGCGATTGAAGAGGTGGATGTAGCCGGGGATGGTGGATTAGTCGCCATGGCCTTGGGGTCGATGGTCGTTACAACACTCGGCGGTTTCTGGAATCGACGCGAGACGCTGCGTTTGCGTGTGTGGAACCCAGCCGGCTCAGACAATGCATGCGTGAGGGGCGTCATCTGGTCCGTCTTGATCTTGCGAATAACGTCGTCGTTCTGTTTTATCAAAACGGGCAGATTCTTGTAGCTGAACGAGCCAAAGTTTTCATCGCTACCCGAAGTAGGAGGTGGCTCAGAACGAGCATTGTTGCCCCCGGGGATCATAACGGGTGCTCCACTGGGGGCGGGTGGTTGCATTGACGAGTCAGTAATCGGGCTGTTGAGTGCGGATTGTCCGACGGCAATCTGGTCATCGTCGTGGAAGAGTTGAGGAATGGCACCTCGCGGGTCAAAGTAATCCGTCGACTCGGGGTCAGTGACCTGCGGAATGAACGCCGCCTCGGTTGTTGTCACCTTGTCCCAATCAATATCGTCGAAGAATGGGTGGGCCTTGACCTCGTCAGCTCCATTGGACCCCAGTCGATTGGCCGGATTGAGTGTCATGAGCCGCTGCATGAAATCGCGGGCCTCGGGCGAAAAATCAACCCATTCGTCGTGCCATTCAATTTGCCCTGACAAGATGTTCTCGAAGACCCGCTCTGGTGTTTCCGCATGGAATGGTGGGATCCCATACAAGAATTCATACGTGATCACGCCGAGAGCCCACTGTGAAACAACGCAGTCAGTGGAATGTCGTGGAAGAGATAGCTTGGGAAACAAAGACAAACCCAATCGACGGCGGCATCATCGCCACGCAAACCCAGGATCGTCTCGGGTGCGAGATAATCCGGAGTACCAACGAACTTTTGCTCTCCGGGAGGAGTGCCTCCCGATTGTGACGAATGAGACCGCAAGTCATTGGTAAGCTCGGTCGCAAAGGACTGCAACGGGCTCTCGGTCGTTCTGCCACCCGTCCTCCTCAAATGGAGGCCAGATAGTGACTCTGACCCACTCGACTCGCTAACATCATCTGTGGGAAGCAGATGAGGCGCTGTTGCAATTCTTGCCGACTGGGGCCTTGGGTTGAAGTACGAACCTCCGGCGTTGTAGTCTGCATGAATCAGAGGCGAAGAGAGATACGCAGAATCCATCGACGGCGGCCTGGACCGCGAGTTCGGTCGAGCTGACGGACGAGTGAACTGACCCTCGCGAGTCTGCCGTCCCAATAGACCAATGCGACTCAAACCAAAGTCAGTTAGTTTAAGGTGGCCGTGTTGGTCGATAAGTAGATTGTCCGGCTTCAGGTCACTATACAATGTCAAGGTCAATTCTGCGTTCCATGCCAAGATAAAAGTGCAATCAAGCGCACCGATGAACAACGCCTCGCTGATGCAGATATTCAAGCCCCAAAACGACCTCGGCGATGTAGTTCTTGGTCCACTCCTCGGGAAGAGACCCAAGAGACTTGATCAGAGCTGCACAATCTCCACCATTAAGATACTCCATGACCAGATACAAATTTTCCTTGCTCTGGAAAGTGAAATAGAGCTTTGCAACAAACGGCGATTCTGCCTGCTTCATGAGAATCATCCTCTCCGCCTTGACGTTGGTAATCTGATTCTTCGCAATCATGTCCGCCTTTTTCAAGACCTTGATCGCAAAGTAATCGCCTGTCACTTTCTTCTTGGCGAGGAACACAGAGCCAAAGGCGCCTTTCGAAATGGGCTTGATGATGTCAAAGTCTTTGATGGACGTCGGAGAGGTGCGCGAGATTGGGGCCGTCGACAACGCACGCGGAGAAGTGGGAGGTATACTCACGCTGTGGTTCGCAGTAGAATGCCGACGATGCCCGCGTCTCCCTCCCGAAGAAGACTCACGAACGAGACCACCCCCAGCCATATCGCGCGTAGTTATCATAGGCGATACGGGAGGCGTTGTTGCAGGGGTAGATGAATCGGGGTTGAGCAGACTGGAGGAAGATTTGCGGGATTTGATCTGCAGCTGGGCTGGAAGAGGCGGCGGCGGCATTATAGAATCGTCGAGACTCATCGGAGGCATACCGTCGTCATCGTCTGGAGAAGCGGGCGCCACGATGGGTGCGGCTAGCGCCAAGGGCGAGGAAACCGACGAAGGAGTCGAGGACCGTGTCTGTAACTTCTGCCGGGACGGCGGTGGATACGGGACAGAAGGAGGCAAGGGCGAGCGGCCTGGTCGAGAATCCGAGCGAGTATCGGAGCCCAGAGAAACGCGCGACGGCGACGCAGGCATAGGCGTAGGCTCAGAAGACCCGCCCGTAGGTACACCATCGTAGTCGTACTCCGACGTCGTACTAGACTGGTCCTCATCATCAACCCCCTCATGCTCATCACTGTGAACCCGCTCGTCATCACTATCGCTCTCCCCGCTGAAATACGTCTCGTCAACAGTCCCAAGCATGCGACCCACCCGCTCTTCCCACTCATGCCATATCTTCTCCGCATATCGAATCGTATTCTGCATCCGCGCAACATTGTCCATCTTCTGCCGCGTAACGCGCTCGGCATCCTGAACCAGTTGATTCAGCGCCGAGTCCTCCGTCTGAGGTTTAGACCAGTTGCGGACTTGCGTCATCTTTCGCTCAGATGAAGGGGAAAGAAGTCGCTGGCGTTCGATCGGCTCCTTAGCCTCATCCTCCTTGAGCGCGGGGACCGAGACTTCGGAAGCAACTTGAAGGATATCCTCCAACTGATCAAGGAGTTGTCGTTGCATCTTCTTTACGCCTAGTCGCTGCATCTTGTTGGTACGGAACAGCTGCAGCGGCGACGCAATAGTGGGCGAAGACGACGGCGAAAATATGGGCATCCCGCGATACTCAGGGACAGTAACAGGCGAAGACCGATCAATGGTGGCACACAAGTCGCGTATCGTGTTCCGCAACTCCGCAATAGACTCGTTGCATTCTGTAATCTCCGCCTCCAGTCGATGCGTCTCCGCACACGTCTCGCTGTGCTTCTCAAAATACCACTGCGGGACCTGAGACTCGCAGATGCGGCAGAGAATGGGGTCCGTGTTGATGGGCTCAGCAAACGGAAAGGGGGTGGTAGGTTCGAGGTTGCTTCGGTCTGCGAAGAATCCAGCATCCGTCGACCCGAGGTCTTCGTCCGGGAGCTTGATCGAGGGCGAGTCGTGCTCAAACCGAGGAGGAGCAATAGTCCTGATCACCCACATGGTGTGTGACGGCTCGCTATCCTCCCGGTCAACCATGAGCATACCTTTGCCCTCCATTAACTGGTAAAGCGTCCCAGGAGATGAAATCTCTCGATCATCCTCCGATTGGACTTGGAGCCTAAACCGAGCTTCAACCGTATGTGAATCATCCTCACGAAGACGCCGAGTAGCCAGCGCAAAGACCTCCCTATCAGCTGGATGGAGGAGGCGGGAGATACGAGTTCCGGACAGCTCCTCAGGATCGGTTCTACAAGTGAATGAGTTGGAAGCTTAAAGTGACGTAGAACATGCAAGAACGCACCTTACGACAAACCTCCAAGCATAGTTGATCCAAATAAAGTGATCGCCATCGAGACTAAGTTCGAGCACGATATTTTGATTCTGGGCGGTTTCGGCCTGCAATCGAAGTCGTTCCGTAGCAAGCACCCGGGCCGACTCGGTGTTGGGGAGGAATTTGGACCCCGCGCGCGAATGAGATTCCGGCTCATGAGGAGGAGCAGAGGACGAAGAAAGTTCTTTAGGATGCTCGTCTCTTGACCGTCGGGCATGGCTGGGAGGCCGCGATAACTTCAACTTGGCATCATCCTCGGCAGATAACCGTAACAAGCCGCCGTCATGTTCGCTTTCCTGCCTCCGCACCGTCGGCGTTGGAGCGGTAAGATCGTCAGCAGCCTTGGTGACAAATGTCAAAGGCTCTTCAAGCTCATCGTCATTGTCATCGAAGTTCCAAAACTGCTTCTCGGCTTCCCACCACTCGACCACCCGACTGAGGCTGGCGACGGCCAGCAGGACTTGCACGTACCAATTCCGGCCATGCCAGTCGGGATGCTCTTCCCAGGCCTTGCCAATATTCTGGATTCTCTGCACGAGAGATTCACAGATTTTGGGCTGCGCAGTGAGCTGCTGTATTGACATGTCGGTGATGTCTGTGGCTACAGCGATAATGTCGTACAAGGCGACCATAATCGGATCGACTGGGTCGTCCACGAGGATGCGCGAAGAGCGGCGGTTATTGGGAGGAGGGTTGCCGTAGTCTCCGAAGCTGTTGTGTGAAGACATGGGTGGCAGCGGGGAGCGGGACCTCGAGGTTGAGCGCGAGCTATGATTCGAAAGGGATGGCCGATTGTTGGGAATGTGGATGGTGCGTGAGAGGCGGCGCGATGGGAGGCCTGAATTGCTCCAAGACGTCGGGGCGGCGCCTGTGGTGGGTTTCCGACTGAGAGGCGGGCCATCGGGTAGGAGGATAGTGGAGGTGGCAGGGCTAGATGAAATGGCACTGGACGAGACGGACGATGGTAACGGTCTGTCCCAAGGGGCGGCGCTTTGCCTGCGCAGAGATCCGGGGCTCAATGAAGAGTTGGAAGCTGCATGAAGACCGGGCGAAGAAGACCAGTGGGTCAGAGTGGGAGGGGCATGGCCGTCATCATCAAGATACGCACTTTGACGGCTGTGACGGCTGTATTCGAGTTCGGCCTCGTATCCGCCGTCGGAACTTGATTCATCTGCCTGGAGCGCAGAGCGAAGGTCGGCGGGATTGAGGACGAAAGGGTCGCGCAGAGAATCTGTGTCGCCAAGCTGGGAGTCGCGAAATTGTTGCTCGGCTTCATGTTCGCGTTCGCCTTCCCTCAGCCTTTCTTCGAAGAATACGGTGATATTATTCGTGATGCGCAACAAATCCTTGTCGCACTCGGCCTTGGCAGCTTTGAGTCTTCGTGTAACATGCCGCCTAGAAAATTATATAGATTAACGTCGCTGCCTACAGCCCCACGGATGACCCCGCTTTTTGAAGGATAGAAAACACACCTGACGAAGGGCATAGACACGGTATTCGTAGCGCTGGATCCATGAGCCGGTTGGGTGGACTGAGGCGGAGAGAGAACCGTTTCGGGGGAGAAAACGAGAGGACTGGGGGGCTGACGCCTATGGCCGGAGTCCGCCATGGGGCGTGGCCGCTGGCAGACAAGGCCTTGGGAATGGTGGCTACGGCGGCGACGATAATGAGCTTGGTGGTATAAGACAAGTGCACTTAGCCTGAGTTTAGGGCCGGCCACTCACCAGGTTCAATCACTGAGTGTCCAGGGTCCTGTTACCCAATTGGAATTTTCTAACCTAACCACAACTTGAACTTACCTCTTTAACTTACCGCGATTATGCTGGCCTGTGTACGCGCTACTCGTCTGCGCTCGACGCGTCCCTTCGCCTTCTCTACCTGCGCCGTCGCTCGCAACGACAACCCTATGGCCCCACTGACTGACATTCTCATCGACGAGGCCGACCGCACCCCTCCGAAAAACCGCCCATTAGACAACCGTCCGTTGCGCGTTTGTCAGTTTTCTTCTCAGCATTCACACCTCCGTCTAGCTCCGCCGCAGACTACAACAAATCGGGCAGTGCAAGAGTACAGACCCGTCGTACCACACTCTGTACGTCCATCATCTTGTTTTTTTTGCTATCTGGTTTTGATTTTGATTTTCTCCGAAACTCTAATAGTTCATTCGGCCTTTCGACCTCAGTCTCGAGGGCCGTAGGTACAGGGACCGCCAACAAAGTAACCCAGCACAAATACCACCCTCCACTCGCGACGCACGCAAAGCGGACGTGTTCTACCAACTCGGCGTCGACCCACTCGATTTCGCTCAGCAACCTGCCGTTCTCTCAAAGTTCATGTCCGAACTGGCGATGATCTATCCCCGGCGAACAACATCTCTAACAACTAAGAGTCAGAGACGCATAGCGAAAGCTATACGACGAGCAAAGATGATGGGAGTCATCCCACTACATAGCAGGGTACGAGACAGTGGTAGGAATTGGTGAATGTATTTTCTCGAATCAAACACATAACGGCGTTTCTGGTTCAATTTGCCGGGGTGGTCAGGGTCTCACCGCTGACCCTGATGAAGCTGAATATCAGTCTCTATATGGTCAACTAGCAACGGCTCCCCGAACAGTTTGCGTTCAGAAGCGTCTCACAGACATCACAATGACGGCAAGGCCTGGAGTTGAATTGGCACGCTCTCAGTCTGCTGATCCAGCTGACCGGAACCTTCCACCGATCCAAAGCCTGTGAAACTCTTCTCTCAAGATAGCGGGACTACACCCAATTCATCGCACACGACCCGACGCGTCGTACATGTCTATAATTCTGCAAGTAACATCGTCCCCAAATTCTGCACAACCTGATCCCCCATCGCCTTCTCCACGGCCTCTTCCAAATGCCGTTTCGGGTCTTGCTTGCCAACATGCCGCGTTTTTAGTTGTTCAGGCGTCAACGTCGATTCATCCTGTACTGATTTGTTGTAGGCTTCAGAAAGCGAAAGCATGGCCTAACAGAAGTAGTTCTCCGTCAGATGTTTCTCCTTCGGGGTGAGATACATCCGCACCTTGACCGCCTTCTCGTTGCTTTCTTTGTGCACGTTGAAATCGCGCAATTTAAGGCCCTCAGTCCAGTTCCGTTTGTGCAGATTCATCAACATGGACTGCTCCAGCTCCGTCTTCCGCCATGCGACCGCGATCGAGTAATAATGTCGGTTGAGGCCGTGTATGAGTGCTTGTATGGAGGGCTTGTTAATGTGACCAATATTCGAGGTTGTTTGCCGTGGTTCTCGCCCGCTCATGATCGTTTGCGGATTAATGAGGCGGAACGCGTCGATTACAACTTTGCCTTTGACGGATTGAATAGGGTCAATGACTACGCCCACGGCACGAGAGTTTAAAGATTCGAAGGACTGAAATAATTAAGATGTCAGTCAGTCAGAGCCAGACAGAGCCAGATTATGGGCGCGGAACTGCCTAACGCATTTTTACCTGTTGGGTGTTTATATCGGTGCTAGAGAGCCAGCAGCCGAAACCGGGATGGGAGTGATACCACCCGACGACCATTTCCGGACTTTGTTTCCGTTAGGGCAAGCATTTATAGGGTGGGATGGGATGGAACTCACCGTCCAGTTTGCTTGAGCATCTCGAGCATCTTTGTCTGGAAGACATGGTCGACGGACTCGACGCTGACAGTTGTGCCTGACTGAGGCATGGCAAAGACGTCGACGATTTGAATAGTGTATTCGTCCACGAATTCCCCAAGTAGCAAGCCCATGACTTCCATTGGCACGCCAGCACGGCCGTGTTTCAGCATCTAATAATCACAGAAGTTGAATAGAGGTATTTCGAGACGCAGGAGCGGCGAACTTTGAGCAGAGCCAGAGAAGAAATATGGACAACTTCGCCGCTAGTAGAGAATTAGAAACAGCAGCGAGAATTGGTTGAAAGTCGAAGCACTTGTCGGGTGTGGTTGCGTCCGGCCGCGCTTGTGCGCCACCGCGTCCCTGCTGCATCATCATTAGGCGTTCGACTTCGGGATCCATGGCGGGAAGAGAGAGGGTGAAAGGAAATGACGCGTCGCCTTTGTTTTCGTGTATTGTCTTGTAGTGTTGCCGCGGCTCGGCCTCGGCCCGAACCTATTCCGGAGCCATCAAAAGCCGGAGATGGCCGAGGCCGAGCCGCGGCAACGCGAAGTTGTGTCCCCTCTCTCTTATGCCCTCAAGTGAACTCTCAGATGCTCTCAATCCACTTCATGCAAGACAAAGAAACTTCACCGTCTCTACCTCCGCTTACCCTACCCCCGCCCTCCAACCCGCTCCCCCACCATATATTCCCCATCGCAGTGAGCTAGAACTAGCTATTTCAGAACCACCACCCAGGTTCGTCTTACTTGGCGTCCACTCTGCCTTTTAATTATCCTGGCTGGCAGACCGCGTCCAAATACCTTTCCAGTGGCTACTACAGCCGTTCACGAACTCGTCGCGCTGATTGCATCCGCAAAACAAGAGCAAGAGCTCGAACGCACCAGACGCCTTGCATGGGAGCAGGAGCAAGAAGCCAAGTACGTCCAACGCCAGGCGGAAATGGAGCGCCAACTGCTCGATATGAGGATCGAAATCGCGTTACTCAGGGCGCTTATTTCCCCATCCTCTGCTGCTCCCGCCATCGCAAATCTCCAACACCCACGTCCAGCATCGCCTGTTTCGCCCGTCTCCCAACCCTCCTCGCACTCCCAACAACTATTCGTTCAGGGCTCCTCGCGTTCTAGTCTCAATGATGCGTTGACTGCGCCCCGACCTGTGACACCGCCCTCCAGTTTCCATGATTCCGAAACTGCATCCTCCTCGGCGCGTCGATCCCGCAGGAAACGGCGCCGCTCCGTGCTATCGAGCGAAGACGACGAGGGAAGCGGCACTGCGTCGGACACTTCATCTGTAGCATCCCGTCCTCGTCGTACGGACCATCACGACAAACGAATATTGACGATTCAAGTAAGTTAGCTGAAATTCAATGTGATTTTGTTCCAAGGATTTACTTTTCCCCCTTCCAGCGCGCCATGCGCGAACACATCCTACTTTCCATGGATCTCGCCAACGACAAATCCCTCCCAGACAGCCACATCGAAGGCCAGCCATTAGACTCTCCCAACCCAGTCCGCTTCGTCTGGGACAAAACCACCAAACAATCCGCGCACAACGGCCGCATGAAGCTGCGCATCATAGACGATTTGAGAACACGCAAGCATATGTACAAGCACGTACCCGACAAGGAGTTCAGCAAGAAGGTCGTGGATTCGGCGTTTGAGCAGTCGTTTACGACGTTCCGGCAGAAGTTCCGCACGCAGCGAGACGCGATGGCTGCGTCGAGGGTGAAGCAAAGGGAGGACGCCAAGGCGCGCAATGCACGGCATTTGGGGAGGCGGAAGACGGTGTGTTCATTCGTACTTCCCTGTAATTTTAACCCATGGTCTATGCACTAGAAACTCAGCAACCGCGCCAGCGCGCGCATAAAATTCGACACCTTCTCCCACGTCACCTTCGAAGGTGCCATGCAGCTCGAGTGCATGTCCTCCGAAGAGTCCGACTTCGACGAGGCCTCCGCGTACCCGCGCGGCTCCGGGCCTTTGCAGACGCGCGGATATGGCTGGCGCAGCACCCGCCTCTTGCGGTTCTACGGAGTTCTCGACAACGAGGATGCTGTCGATGCCAACCTCCGCCCCGCGCGAGGCGTCGGGCGGCGTGGGCGATTTGTCGGGCCTCTCAAGGACGGGTTTCATATGCCGCCGCAGGGCGTGGCGAGCTGGATGATTAGTCGAAGGTGGACGAATGCTATGGAGGTGCAGTACCCCGATTTGCAGGGTGTTTTGGGTGGTGTTGTTGTGGATGTGCCAGGGTTTGATTGGGGGTGTTTTACGGAGTTGGGGACTGAGACGGACGATGAGGGATATGCTCAGGTGCAGGGTCAGGTTCCGGCTTTCCCACCACCACCACCACCACCACAGCAGCAGCAGCAGCATATTGATCATTATTCTACATCTTCACTACATCGGGCTTTGGCGTAGAGCATACAACGTTCTCCCCATAATTTTGTCGACAGACGAGTGAGTTGGATAGACAGAAATAAATTTGAACGAACGTCGAAAGTCCGTCGGCCGACCTCACGCATCAGTGGTCCTACGGATCTTTCGGAAATTCTACCGGAATGGACCCGGTGATAAGATTATCTGATAAGCAAGTATTATGCCAATTGCGCAAGCTTAGTCCTCCTTCGGCTTGTTTGCGATGTATAAGAGTCTCTCGAGTCCAATGGTGCTGCCCACATACGATAGCGAGGTCCTCTCGCTCATTTCCTCACCATTCAATCCTCCCTCGCTCGGACCCGCGTCATTGGACGCCAATTTTCTACCTCAAACTTGAATCGGATGGCGACGGTACAAACCAAACCGAATATTGTCGTGCTCGGCGGGAGTTATGTCGGTGTGTGCAAAACCTCTGTCATCCCGGGCTCGGATTGCTAATAAAGACATTATTAGGCATGAGATTTGTCGATACGATCGCCCCCGAGGTGTTTCAAACCCACCACACCGTCCTCCTCGAGAAAAACTCGCATTTTCATGTAAAGTCCATACCGGATGTTGGTATCCCATTGTAAACTAATTTCGCGCGTCTATAGCACCTCTTCGCATTCCCCCGCTTCGCCGCTATCCCGCTCCCTTCCAACAGGGCATTGATCCCATACACCAACGCGTTTCATGCCGCGCCCCCCGGTTCAACGTCCGTAGTGCATGGCACTGCGTCGCAGATACTTCCAGGCAAAGTGGTTCTGCAAACCGGTGAAACGATTCCGTATGAGTATCTGGTTATGGCTACAGGTACGGGGCAAATGCCGTTGAGCTCTCGCAGCAAAGTCGACTCGGTGGCGATCGGGAAGGCGTTGCAGACGCGAGTTGGGGAGGCGCAGAGGGTGGTTGTGGTTGGAGGAGGCGCGTATGGCGTTCGTGAGTTACTTCATTTGCTTCTCACTCCCGACTTTCTTACATACCAGCTTCAATGCAGAGTTGGCATTTGATGCGAAGGAATATTATCCAGATAAAATCGTCACCCTAATCCACTCTCGCGACCAACTGTTGAACCGGTTCCATCCCGAACTGCATAATATCATGATGATGAAATTAGAGGAGGCTGGAGTTCAGGTTATTCTAGGTCAACGCGTCAAGTTGCCTGAGGGGGGACACTTCCCTCTCGCAGGACCATCGTATAACGTCGAACTTGCGGACGGTCGGCTGGTCCCTGCTGATGTCGCAGTATGTTCCGTTTCTCATCAATAGGAACCAGGCGCCGCTAAACACTCCACCAGATATCTTGCATCGGCGCGATCCCTCTCAGCGCGCCTATCCAATCGCTTTCCCCCGCATTAATCGACGCGTCTGGATTCGTCCGCGTCAAAAAGACACTCCAAGTCGAAGATGGTTCACATCCCAATGTTTTTGCGATCGGAGACGTCGCAGCGACCGGTGCGAATAAAAATGCTCGATCGGGAGCTGTACAAGCACAAGTGGTTGCGAACAACATTAAGAAGATGATTCAAGGTGAAAACGCTTCGGAAGAATATACTCCCAGTCCGCCTGCTATACATATGAGTACGGGATTGGTGAGCTGCTTTTTGTTTCGATGGATAATGACATGAAGCTAACTGATCTGAATGCGTAGTGGTCCTGGATATTGTTCTGCAATCCCAATTCTCCCAACGAGAAGCCGTTTGTTGAGTTTCAGGACAAATCAGGATTGAAGGGTACCCCGGAGGAAGAGGGGGCTATGCTAATGGGTTGTTTGAGGCATTGGGCTTCGAGGGCGCCTGGAGTGACGGACTATGATCTTTAGCTCGTCGTAGGCTCGTAACAATGTACAATAATCCTTTAATGTAGACGCGCATGACGCGAAATTCCCACGTGATCGCGAACGCCGCGGCCTCGAGCTTGACCTCCCCCAGAACACTCTGGTCTTCCTCCCTCGTTCTTGCCTACAACTATGTCCGAATTCTCAGGTAAGAGTGTCGAAGGGTGCCGAGTAACTAACGCAGTGACGCAGAACAGACCCTTGTCTCTTCCGAACCTAATAGCTTTTGTACGAACTCTCTTTGCAACTTTTCGTGCGCTGCAACTATTATCCAGACCGGACACGAGCTAAAGAATATGTCGAACTACACGACCAGGTTGAGGTGTGCTCTATCCACCTCGTTAACTGTACCTTGAAATCTTGAACTGCAACCACGTCACTTCCAGACAAGCGTCACTCTGCTCGACTCCCTCGAGAACTTCCTGTCCACCTTCCAAAAAGACTTGTCTGCGGTCTCAGGCCAGATATCAGACCTCCAAGACCGAAGCAAGGATATTGAATACCGACTCAAAAGCCGCCGGGTAGCGTCGTTCTGTTGTCTCGGAACGGCTGACACTCATACATACGATCTCCAGAAAATCGAGAAACCACTATCGAATCTTATTACGGACATCACCGTCCCGCCCTATCTAGCAACACTTATCTTAGACTCTGATGTCGGCGAATCGTGGATACTCGCGATTGAGGAATTCGAGAGACGGTTGGACACAGCCAAAGGCCGCTCGCGCGTCAAAGCCGCCCGCGACGTGGGGGAGGTCTCGGAGGGGCTGCGGATTGTCGTACGTTTCGCTCTCACTCTCCCTGCAAGTATGTTGTATGCTAATATGCATCGGCGTCGCAGGCCGCCACCAAACTACGCGCATTCTTCCTCGCACTCTTCCAGCCAATACGAAGCAATGTCACGACGAATATGCAAGTCATGCAGACCTCGGTGCTCATAAAGTATAAGCCGCTGTTTGCATTCTTGCAGCGTCAGGCGCCAGGCGTCGCGCAGGAGGTTCATCGGTCGTATGTTGGTGCTGCGCGTGTGTATTATGAGACGGGGTTCAGGCGGTATGCACGTAGTTTGGGATGGATCAAGGTACGGTTCTTTTTTTCCGTATGATGGTATGGATAACAGATACATCGTGAACAGGCGCGAACAGTCGAAAAGCCCGAGACGATAGTGACATCCGAACGAGCGCAAGACCAAGCTCTGGATCCTGAGCGGCTAGCATATGGCAAACTAGAGGGTCCACCAGTGACCCTAGCTTATATGGCCGACGACAAGGCACATGTCAGTTATACCGTTCATTGAAAATCTTCGTCCCATTTTACGCTCGAATCATAGAAAGAGCCAGTGGAAGCCCTCGTACGCTCCATCCTGCTAGTCTTCATGGACAATGCGACCGCCGAATACTCCTTTGTGACCTCGTTCTTCCGAGTGGACGCTGTTGTCCAGCAGGAACACGACAACGCCCTATTCTCTCCGGGACTGCTGTCTCCCGGTGGAGGGGAACGCAGGATGTCCGTCGCGGGTTCAGAGCACGGCGGTGCGAGGCGGGCCCGTGCCGGGAGCGTCATGAGTGCCAGCGGTATGCAGTCTCTCGCAGCGGCTGTGAAAGAGGAGCAAGCTACATTCGACGCTACATGGAAACAGATTATGGATCCGGTGCTTGAATATATCCAGGCAAGTAGCGAGCGACTCTCCATCTCACGCACGGTGTAATAATTAAGAATCAATCGTCCGGCGTGCAGACATTCATAGCGACGGTACTCGACCCGGTGCCCCCCGTCATTCCGCTGCTTACCTTCATCCGCTTGACGGAAGATGTCATGACGGAGGTGCAGAAGCGCGCGTGCCCGCCGGCAGAGTCGTTCGTATTCACGCTAAGGCTGAAGATGTGGCCTGTGTTCCAAAAGGCTATGACGGAACACGTCGACGCGTTGAAAAAACTCGCTGAGGGTGCGACGACAGGGTACTTCAGCCGCGCAGTTGCAACTACTGATGCGGTTGTGGCGAATGTGCGTGTTGTTCACAAAATTTGTTTGCATGCAGAACCGCCTTGATTGACTGACATCTTGCCGATGACTAGATTTGCAGACGTTATGTTGTGATGTTCAATTCCTTTGTAACATTGACAGAGCAAGCTGAAGAGACTATGATTTTTTCAAAGTAGGAAAACCTGCCCTGTGATCATTCGTTCCAACTAACGAGTTGCCTCCCAGCTTGCTTCGTCTGCGACAGGAGCTCACGAAACTCATCGCACGGCACACGGAGACAAGTGATCCTGTTGCAAAGGCGATGGCGCAGTCAGCCATTTACGAGAGCCTGCTTCAGGGATTGAGTGTAAGTGTCCATGATGAATCTTACCGCCAAGACGAAATTGTTGACCTGCCTGCCACCAGAGAGGAACACATCTCACAGCCCATCCCAAAGCACAACAAGAAATCGCTTTCTGGGCGAATCTCGAGGAGGAAGCACGACGAAAAATTGCAGCTAGAAGCCAGCTCGGTAGACGTTGATTGTTTTTTTTTTCCTTTCGGATATATAATATATTCATGCGAATGCAATACATTGGGCATTGTGGCAAGACGGTATCGAGTTACTCTAAGTCTTTTCTAAACCGATAGATCTCTGCAGGGTGTAGTCGTCAAAGATATTAAAATATATGTACATACGCATAACTAATTTCATCCCAAGTCGGTTAGATTTTTCTTTGGTCAGTACGGTACAGATGATCACTCTGATTTTGCGACCTGGGCGGCCTTGACTTCGAGCAAGGGGTCCAGATGCGACTCGGGCTGCCGGTATGACTTGTGTGTCCTGTCCGCCCAGGTGAAGTACTAGCGAAGAAGCAAGTTCAGCTGACCCGTTTCCGCGACGACGACAAAGACAAATGACAAACCTGGCCATAATTGACTGTGAAGTAGAGATGATGCAGCGTGTGGTGCGCGGGGCCGTTTATAATCGTCTCCAACGGGTGCCCAGTGATCATATCCGAATCATGGATGAAGATCGACCAAAAGTTGACGAAAACGAAGAGGCCGAGGTACATCCACCGATGGAGGGGGAAAAGGAAGATGAACAGGTGATAAGGCACACTTTGCAGGTAGCCGTCCACAGGGTGGAACGCATGGGACGCAAATGGCGTAGGAACTGGGGTGGCTTGGTCAGGCGGGGGGTCGAGAATATGAATTTGATTTTGACGACGTACTAATCCATTTGTGGTGAGGCTTGTGGAAGGTCTTGTAGAAAAGAGAGTGGTGCAGGATTCGGTGCACCCAGTAGATACCATAGTCCGTGAAGAACAGGAATCTGCGGGGAGCCGTTAGAAGAAAGGTTGGGTGACAGAGAAACAGATATAACTCACAACGGCGCAGACAAGAACAAGTATAGGTAGCCGTAGGTGTCGGCACCACTATACAACTTCGAGTACCCCCGCACTTCGGCCATGAACCACGGGAGAGTGAGAAGGGTCATGCCCGGGAATGCGCGCAGGCTGCACGCGATCTCGAGTTTCTCCTGGTTCTTCAAGAAACGAGGATGTTTCCGCATCTCATGGTTGAAGATAAATCGATAGGAGAGGTATGCGAAGATGAAGTACAGCGCATGGATGCCCACAAGCGTGATCAGGCTCAGGGAGACGACCTGGCGCGGAATGTAGTCCCTCGGCCAAGCGGAAAGTTGTTGGAGGGGCTGGGAAAGCGCGTTATAAGACGCGTCTTCGAGAGAGATTGGGGGGCGTGGTAAAAGAGAGACTATCTTTGACCACTGGGAGGTGGATGGGAGAAATGCGGTTGATGAAGCATTGTGAGAGCGGAAGTGGTCGGCGGCGGTGAAGGCTGAGAGGGGGATAAGTTTAGCGTAGACGGCGTCGAAGAGATAGGCGTCGAAGATGTCGAGAACGAGATCCATGGCGAGGAAGGGGGTGTTCGGCCAAAGGAGACCCGTTGTTGCCCTCTTTTATATGACATGATCACAGGAAAGTCGCACCACTTTTTTTTTCACGAAAAGGATGTAAAGGGTCACTCGGATCAAATCATTATGTACGCGCAATCTTATCCACAAATGCCTCCGTTCGTTGGGGGGTATCCAACTACTAACTATCTACCTATTGTACGAGAAAGAAAATATTATACGGTGTCCTAAGCTTCCCCTCTCCTCTCCCCAGGCTTCGGTATCGAAGGAAACGACGCTTTCAGCAAGCTCCCATTCTGCTTTCCAATCCCTAACCGATTCAGCACATCTCTGACCTCCACTGGCCCAGATGTGGGGCCCCGTCTGGACCGAGTTCGTGACCGCGGTCGCATGAGCCTGCTGTCCACACCAATGGACGAGGCGTGGTCAAGAGTCGAGAGCGAGGGAGGCTTCACAAGTGCAGGATTCGACATGCTACTTCGTCCCTCCAGCGCTTCGCGCAAATCCGTCACCCCAATCCCCCGTGTCTGCCTCGCCAAACTCTGCAGCGATACATTTTCAATGTGCATCAACGCAGGCGATATTTTCAAGAGTGGCGAAACACCGTCCCCGCGAATAGTCGACTCGAATGTCGTCGAGCGTTCCACTGCTACATGATTTCAATGGGTAGCCCCTTTTCACTTGAGAAATGAACGTACAATTCTTCAGCGCTGCTTCGGCTGTCCACTCAACCGATAGACGTGTTAGCAGCGTCTGAGTGTCTAAACCGAGCGCAGCATGGACAGAGGCGCTAGATGAAACGGCGAGCAGTGCAGTTTCCGAGCTAACACCATCCCATACCGTAACTTCAGCGCTGTTTGGAAACGGTATTGGCTCTAAAGATGGGTGCAATCCAAACTCGAGGTCCGGCACCGACGGTAAATCATCCCCAGGCGGTATGGTTGCGAGAGCCTGTTAAACCTTCAGTCTAACCAACTCTCAGCTCAAATCCAGAGATGCACAGACCTTGTCAGCTAAATTGATCAGTTCTGCACATTCCCAAGCTTTGCCAATCACCAACCAAACCCTTGCCATCATAATCCTGATCGCGTTTATACGAGCGACAGCACCAGGTTCACTCTTGTCAGAAGAACTTATAGCTCTATCAAGAGCCAGCAGCATTGGGACACCAGTTATCAAACCACGAATCGGCAACTCTTGGTGTATCGTCGTCAGCACATCGAGAATATGCGCATAGTCCGAAAACGACGCCGAAGTGCTCCCAGAGACATGAGTCGGAGCCCGCTCGAGCAATCGCTGGACGACAGAGGCTTTCCGCGCATGTGGAGCTTGTGAGCTCACCGAGCGCCTCCCATGGCCCTGCTGTGACTGCCCCTCTGACCCCTCCGCCGTGCTCTCCGGCTCTGTCGTCATCGCGCCGCCCGTAGTCGTGCTGCTATCCGACGTGCTCGTCGCAGAACTAGACCCAATCCCAAGCGTCGACGACGTCGCCAGCGCATACACATACGCATGTATCGCGTTGAGGAACTTCGTGCCGAAATCCCCCGTCTGGAGCAGCGATTTTACGTCCGTGCCAGGCTGGAACGGGATATCCTCGAGCTGGCGAATGCGCTTGACGCCGTCGATGTCAGCATCTGCCAGTGCTGGCATCTCGTTCTCCAGATAGTATACGAGCCCGGCGGCGTAGTCTGCTCGAACAGCGTAATCCGAATCGATGAGCAAGCTCAGCGTATCTTGCCAGATATCAGGCGGGACCTGTGTCCTCCGCGAACCTCCTTGGGCAGCAAGTTCAGGGTTGGCTATTTGCGAGGCTGGTGATGCCACTCTGAAAGAGGAAGAGCGGGTTCGTTTTTTCGACTTGGGTGGGTCGTCAAGTGATCCGGTGGGATGGTTTTCTTCCGCTGCATGTATCAGGCCAACCAGTCCCGCAAGTAGACAGCGAATCGCTTGCGATCTGTTTTGCGCCCCACGATTGAAAACACCTTGGACTTCCACAACAACGACGCGATTTATTACTTCGCCCTGTCAACTGTTGAATCATGACTGAATTTCTAGAGGAAAGTTACTTACAGCGAGATCCTGAATTTGATCGGAATAATAAACGTGCCGTCCAAGCGATGCGATACAGTCAACCAAAGGCGGTAGCAGGTCATCTTCTGGATTTATGGCAGTTCGCCGCAGAACCAGGTTGATCAAGTTCGAAACAATGTCGGAAGTCGACAAGTTGACTAGCGGCGTACTCGAGTTGAACACCGACATGACCATCGCAGCAAGTGTTTTCTGCATCTGACTTGCAGGGGTGACCTCTGGATTTTCAACCAGCCGCTCTACCAGCCACGTCGGAATTGCATAGCGGTACTGATACTGAGCCCACTCTGCCGTCTTCTTTGCTATCCAGCAACAGTGCTCGACCTGGTGCCAACTTCGTGCCTGTGGTCGAGCCTTGACGGGAGCATCGAGAGTGTCTAGAGATGCGCGCATTATGTGACCTAACTGGTTGGCGTTGGCATGCTCTAGCAGTGAGAAAAGTGAGCGCAGTGCTGCACTCGACACCTCCGAACTATCTGGTCCAGCCTCGCCATCAACATGGACATGTATTGAAGCTGCCCGCCGTTCGATAGCTGGTCGCGTGCGGAACTCAGCTAAATATGGCGAGATCGGGGCTTCTTTGACAGAGGCTGCTCTGGAATAAAGTAAATGAAGATCAAGTCGAAGTGCCAATGAGCTCACTGGTTCTCCAGTGCGTGAATAGGCGACTCGAATACTGTTAATAATATTGGGCGCATCATCACAGACACTTGAGCGCGAAATTGGGCAGAATCGTTATACAACGCCTCGGAATTCAGGGCTCCTGTGAGCGCTGCAAATCCAATGAGACGCGTTCTGAAGGTAGAGGTCGCGAATTAAGTTCGGAGGACCAAAATTAAACGCTAGACACTTACCGATTTCGGACCTCCTGGTCGGCGAGTTCGGAACAACTGAGAGCGGCGAACTTGTTCAAAACAGATATGTAGTTTTGCGTCATGATGCTGTCTGCGCCGATGAGATGCCCGTCAGTATATGTCGTCCAAGCTGTGAACTAGACTCATGTAAAGGTGAAATTAAATTCGCAGTGCTGGAGTTGGACGCACAACACTGGCGGCTCTGGCCACGACCTCTAGGTCCTTTGGGACGGCCGATATTGTGACCTCAACTGAGGCAATGAGAGAAGGAGAAAAAAGAGCGATATCGCGTCGGCATTCCGTCGCAAGTGAACGGCATATAGCCAATGTTATGAGTAAGGAGCTTGTCAATAGGTCAACATATTGCGCGGAGAAGAGTGCATGTATGCGCACGCTCTGGTACGGATGTTTCCCGCCTGCGCCTTCCTGCTCTCGGCCTTGACCCGCTTCTCGAGTTCACTTCCGATTTTGGCCAATTTACCGGGATGATTTGAGCTGCACAAGGTTGTTGGACACTGTGTTGAGACGATAGAATAGCAACCAACGCGTAGTATGTCAAGCGACTCAGTTCTTGAGAGTTTGGTGAGTAGTGGGGTCCGGCGGTCAGAAGCTAAACGTTAAACGTCATAGGTTAACGGTGTTGAGCGTAGAAATTGGAGGCCGACGCACTGCGGAGGAGGGAGGATAGCAGGAATTGAGAAGTTGGACATGGTTGGGAGCGAAGAGAGTGAAATTCATTAGGCGGCGAGGAGGATTAAGGAGTGCCTTGGTGGTCGCATGCGGCTGCCAACTTGCTATTCAGCTCGAAGCGATCAATTTTGTGGGATTCTCAGGTCGTCACACCTGTGACCCTCCCCCTCTCTTTTTTTTTTTTTGGGATGTTTGTAGTAAGGGTACCCAGTCTGCAGAAGCATTCCAGGATCCTCCATCTGGTTGAGGGAATTTCACCCTACGATGCCGGGGAATATGACCATTTCCAATATTAGCCTGCCTGTAAATTCCGGTGGTTCTGTGGGATTCGAACCCACGGCCGTAACGTGCACGGCAGCGATTACGGCAGCCGGTCTTATCCGGCTGGGACTTATGGCATATCCACTTGAGCCACTCGTCCCCCGACCCTCCCCCTCTCCCTTTTTTTTCTTCAACCTCACCACGGGTCGACTCCCTTCTCCTCTCATCTTCAGGTAAGTCTGCTCGTCTCATTCGTCATTCGTCAAATGGCTTCTTTCTGTTTGTGATGAGCTTTTGCTGTGCACCAGGCCAAGCGCACTCTCGTGTGCCACGACGATAATTACCTGGCTCGATATATACGCAATTCGTGCCCTGATTCTACTGTTTTTCGCTATTCGTCTTGCTCTATCTCTACGCGTTCAAACTGTTTACTGACGTGTCCTCAGTCTGCGGAAACCCACTTCGAATCATCGTTGTGACTGTCGATCTCTTCGCGGTGAGTTTTCGTTCTTTCGTTCTTGTGGATTCATGTCCCTTGTTCGTGATGAACTATCGCTGTGCACCAGGCCAATGCATACTTTGTATGCAATGCAGACACCATTGCCTGGCACGATTATACGCTTTCGTGCCCTGATCTCTTTTTGGCATCACTCGCTCGTCGCTGCAACGATTGACTGAACATCAGCTTGCATAGCATACCTCTTGTCCCACAACAACACTGCGATTGGTTTAGTTCGAAGTATAACGAGTGTGTAAGTCCGTCACAAAACAAAGTGTATTATTAGATAGAGATATATATTTTGTGCTTTCCTTCCCAGCTT
Organism: Favolaschia claudopus; assembly: GCA_037176885.1. Taxonomy (NCBI): domain Eukaryota; kingdom Fungi; phylum Basidiomycota; class Agaricomycetes; order Agaricales; family Mycenaceae; genus Favolaschia; species Favolaschia claudopus. Next base: position 1,968,337 of record JAWWNJ010000002.1, read on the forward strand.
TACTTCAAGACGGAGAAAGCGTAGGTTGCCTCCCATTTGTAAGGGTTCAAGGGACCGTGAATCTGGTTAACACCAAATTCAGGATTGTTGATAGCATCTAGAACAACGCCGTCAGTTAGGACACATTATTTGGTGACAAAAACGCACCAATGTAGGACTCCTGCTCGATGACGACGCAAGAGTGGTTGATGTACCGCTTGCTGGGACCACCCTGGTCAGCCTTGCGCGGGATGGGCAGGTCAGGGTTGTCGATGCCGTTGCAAGAATAAATCTACGCCAAGTTAAGTAAATATCCGACCGCTCTCGATAATCATGTTAAACATACCTGGAGTGCAAGCTGGTCCGTGGTCACGTCGAGCTTGATGCCAGAGTTGACGCTCCAAACGGAGAAGATGGGCTTCTTGCCCTTGTTGTTGTCGTAGACCCAGGCGTTGTCGAAGCCCACGCAGCCTAAGTGATAATACACTTAGCTGAATGGAACGTTAATGCAAGATTTTCGACCCACCTGTGCCGCAGAACTCTCCCGCAGCGGTTTCAGGAATAGCCTTGCCGATGGACTTTGCCTTGTTGAAATCCATGGGAGTGCCCGCAACAGGGGTGAGTTTGCCATTAGGAATGAGGTTGCCGTCAGTCGCGATGAACTTGGAAGACGCAAATTGCGCGAAATGGCCGTCAAGATCCTCCGACTCTTGGTACGCCTCAAGATTCCAGTAGTGGTGGCCGCTGAGCATGATGGGGGTCAACGCAGTCGCGGTCGCGAACATCGAAATTTTCCATGTCGACTTATTCTCGAGCTATGGTAAAGATTTAATTGAGGTCACTGAATGATTTGAATGCAGTTGAGACCCACCGTGTAAGTGACAAACGTGGTCACTGTTCCCGGGAAGCCCTGGTCACCGCTAGGGTCGATGAGAGAGAAGGTAACGGAGTTGGAGGACTTGTGGACAGTCGTCCATGGGCGTGCATCGTACCCGACAGCTCCACCGTGAAGCGTGTCTGAACAGAAGAACATTGAAGCTGGAACTTATTTCGAAGTAAAACAGCATACCAGTGCCGTTGTGCTCGTTCTCAACGATCTGGAACTTCTTTCCAGGACCCCGAGCATTCTTAGAAATCGGGATGGTGAAGGTGCCATTCCGAATCCTGTTCGCATACCTGAAAACAAAGACCCTCAGTGTGATCGAAGGCAAACCTCGCCTCTTACCCAACTCACCTGCCTACGACGGGACCAAAATAGGGATGACCGTCGGCCTGGGTTTGGTACAAACTCTGCTCCAATATTCAGCATCCGTTGATGCATATTCAAGAAATAGCACCGACATGGTCGTCATATCCTAGGAGAACGTCCCGGAATTTCCCATGCTTGTCCTTTACCCAAAGATTGGTGGCGGTTGCTCCAAAACTAAATGCACAATCGGGCCGTTAAGTCAACTGACGAGCGGGAGGCGGACGAAGCGGCACGGACGGGATGAAAGCTGCCTTGGCCGAACCGTCGGGTGAGGACAGAGTCACTGCCGCCAAAGGCTACAGAGCGCATAGTAGCGTTAAACGCAGGGTGTAAGAGAGTTGAATGAAACATACATCAGCTGGCTTGGGTGCTAAGCCTGCATACGCGTTGAGAACGAGAGCCGCAAGAACCAAAGCTTTGAACGCCATTTCTTGGTTTGAAGAAGGGGTAAAACAGGCGCAGAAATGTCGCGAAACATTTCCGAGTATTTATGGCTCGAACAGTATCGACGCGTCGGGCTGACGTAGAGCGACATACGCGAGAAAATCTCACCATTCACAGTCATGAAGGTAGTCATGGGGCCATTTCGCATGCGAGAAGCATGTTGCGGCGGGGAGAATCTCCGCGCCGCCAGAGAGATGCGCGATGCGCAATCACTCCACGGTTGTGATGCGACGGAAGGAAGGAACAATGAAATTGCAGCTCGGTCAAATGACCGAAACAATTGCCATAAACGCGTCGAACGCGTCCTCGCTAAACGCGTTCAAGGAACTTGCCAATGAAATAAACGTTAACCTCGTTGGTGGGATGTTACTTCTTTAACATGCTAAATATATTCTGCGTCCCAGCGTCCTTGATCACCGAGTACTCTCTCTCAGGTCGTCGTTTGCCAGCTTCAATGCTGTCCATGACCCACTCAGGTTTAACAACATGGGGGACGCGACTCTTAGATCTGGCATTCAAAAGCTTTTCAGTCTTCGACCCGCTCATATGCTGAGAAGTTATAATGTGCGTCGCATGGCTTGGGGTGGGCCTATAAAAGTCGCTGTTTCAGTGTCGAAGACACAGGCAAGAGTGAATACTTACAGAACTTTCCCTCCAGCAGAGATTATGATTCGTTTCATTTCCAAGTCGGTAGTGTCCTCCAGGTAGCCACTAATGTAGCATTTGACGTTCACGAGAACCTGTTTTGGCTCTGGAGCATTTCCCTTCGCTTCCGCTCTCTGGACACTAATCTTCTGTGCACAATATTGGTGATACGCCCGACGATTCGAGCCTCCTTCGGATACTTGATGACCCGTCGCCGTCGAGAAATAATACGCTTATGAAGAAACCGTCAACGACGCGTATGAAGGAGGGGATGAACAATTTCATACTTTCATTGTCGCCGATGTCGGAATGAGTTATTGGATTCGATTCATCGCTGAACGTTGAGTTTGGGATATCAGAGCGTGGTTAGCGTGAGTCAAAGGGACGAAACGAACGACAAGGTAGTGAGCAAGAATTTGGTGATTGCTGCAGTGGATGGTTCTTCTGGCCTAAGTTAAGCGAGAAACGCGTAAACACGCGTTATTTCAATAGAATCATATTCTTACTTATTGCTTGACGCGTCTTTACTTGCATTCTTGCTTAAGGTGTATGGTTTATATCTTCTATCGTCGCGTTTCGTGTTCTGGTTTGTGGTCTTCGAGCTGGAAGAGACAGATGACTTCGTAACAGGAAAGTAGCCCTCCATATGGAATCAGCCTATGACTATGGCGGTGGCATAAAGCTAGTCAAATAAAAGAACGAGTCAAGGATTGGAGAAAGCAGGCAGAGGCGGTTCGAGCTATATGTACAGCTAGAGTGAGGGGAGAGTTTAAACCGAGATTGTCACAGGTCACAATCTGAGTCACAACTTTTGTGAGCTTCGGAGTCGTTCGTGGCGATGCGCCGCTCAATCTTCTCGTTTTCCCGCTTTTTTCGTGGTGCAAGGACCATGTCTACCCGGAGCTACCGCGACGCAGTCGATAGTCTCAACTCACTGCAATCGAATGCCGCTGCTTTAGAGCAAGTACGCGCTTCCGGGGGCCGTTCAAGCGCGTTTGCCATCCCAGAAATGCTAGAATATCTCGGAATCATTGGCTATAAAGTTTGTCTCGGTGCCCTTGCCGTCCAACCCTCTGAACGGCGAATAGCCAACGGATCTCAACGCTTTGAATGTAATTCACATCACTGGCACGAAAGGAAAGGGCTCTACAAGTGCATTCACGGACAGCATTTTGCGCGAATCGCATCCTGAATGGACTACCGGTCAGTCGGACTCTGGCGGCTATCCCAGCGTCTTGAAAGTGCTTAGGGCTTTACACTTCTCCCCATCTGGTCGCTGTGCGTGAACGGATACGAATCAACGGGAAACCACTCTCGGAGGAGGCTTTCACGAAATATTTTTTTGAAGTCTGGGATCGAATCAACGAAAACAAAGTCGGCACTTTACATGCTCGATTTTTCAGGAGCTAATAGACTCATTAGACGCGAGTCGAAACGACGCCGGATAAGCCTGGCTACTTCCGATTCATGACGCTGGTCGCGTACCACACTTTCCTGTCGCTAAAGGTGGATGTAACGATCTTGGAAGTCGGGGTAGGCGGTACCTACGACAGCACCAACATCGTACCGAAACCGGTGGTGACCGGCGTCACTTCTCTTGGGATTGACCATATCACTGTTCTTGGACATACTCTCAAAGAAATAGCCTGGCACAAGGGAGGCATATTCAAGGTCTGTGCGGCATTGTACTTCTTCGTGTCTCTGACCTCGCTCAGGAAGGCGTCCCGGCTTTCACCGTAGACCAGCCAACAGAGGGTCTCGAAGTGCTTGAGCAACAGGCCAAAGATCTGAAGGTATCATTCAAGTGTGCCCTGCATACCAAATCTTCGCTGACGCATCTCGGTGCAACAGGCCTCTGAATTCAATGTGGTGCCATCAATACCGGAATTGTCTACCGTCAAGCTTGGTATGTTCGCCGTTTGAGTCATGTGAAGCCAGAACTCAACTTGAACAGGTCTCGCTGGCATGCATCAGCTTACCAATGCAAGTCTCGCAGTACATCTTGCCCGAGCATTTCTCAGCAGCAAAAGCTCCCCGCTGCCTTCGGAAGAGGTCCTCACCGAGGACTTCGTTCGAGGTTTGAGAAATGCAAGGTGGCCAGGTCGATGCCAGACAGTTCACGACCCAACATTCAGTAATACAACTTGGTACATGGACGGAGCCCACACCCTCGAGAGCATTGGGTGCTGCATGCAATGGTTTGTCAGTCCAGGAATTGGTCTTGAAGCGGACGCCAGGTACTTGGGTCTTCAAGTTGCCGTGCCGAATTGAACTGTTCAACTAATTATGATCTCAGCAAAAAAAACAATCGCATCTTGATCTTCAACTGCACAAACGGTAGATCGGGATCGACTTTCCTCGGGACCATCGATACGCACATCACTTCCCGCCTCAAACTCTTCAACTCTTCTGAAGTTCCTTCAACCTTTTTCGACCACGTCATCTTCTGCACGAATGTGACCTATGTCGACGGTGGCTTCAAAGCTGGTGAGTTGAATAACTGTGTCGTGGCCTTCTTCCAGCTCATCGACCCTTGCAGATATTACAACAGTTGCCATGGATCCAGCGGATCTGGCGCAACTAAAAACACAAAATCAATTAGCTTCTGCTTGGTCCTCTCTGATTCCTTCGTTCCCTGCTGCCAATATCCATGTGTTGCCGTCAGTAGAGCACGCCGTGAATCTCGTGCGAAAGCTAGAATCAGTAGCAGGGAGTGCGAACATACTGGTCGCCGGAAGCCTGCATCTGGTTGGCGGTGTGTTTGAGGTGGCAGAGTTATCCTCTGCGCTATAAAACTCGGACATAGGTTTGTACTAATTGTTTCGCCCCACTGGCGACTACCCACCTTCAACAGGTTGTACACAAAATTGTTTGTAGAGTATTAGATGTAGTAGATTATTTCTCGTATTATAGAAAGATGGCTCAACGCCGTCGCTTCCTGCGCGATGTCTGTGCTTCTCCCCCATAGAAATTGATGGCCTTTCTCGAGTTGAGCACTTGGCAGGACGCAACGAAATTTCACGCACCTGTTTATCCAAAAAACTCCGTAGCTGCAACCTCAGACGGGCAGTAGGATCTTCGTCCGTCGCGAGTTTCACAAATATGTCAAAATTAAGAGGCTAAGAATTGTCCGTCAGCTTGGGGTTCGGCTGCTGCATAAGTGTGCACAGACCTCATAGCGTAGAATACGGTGATACAGTTCATTATCCGCCAATATCTTCTCTTTCAATTCACGCTCCCAGTTCTCGTCGTATTCCTCTTTGTTTTTTGTTTTGTTTTTCTTGGGCTTGGGCTTGGCATTCGGAGGGTTGGATGGTCCACCACCCGGTGAGTTCAGGTTGAAGTTCATAAGTTTGCCATGGATGGATTCCACGATGTTGGCGCGTGTCTGTGATGTAGTTGCCTCGGTTAGAACCATGCCTTTTGTTCCGTGAATCTCCTTAGAAGGTTCGTAATGTACATAGGCATCGTCGCTGTCGTCGTCGCTAGCAAAGAAACTTTTAGGGACGGCATTTCCCTGTTTACTTTTGCTGGTAGGAAGAGGATGTAAAGAAGACTACTGGTCATTAGCGCACTCGTGCCTCTTTGGATGATGTACGCACAGTTTGAGCGAGAGGTTCTGAGGACTCAGATTCAGAGTCAGATTCATACCCCCATCCACGAGCCATAGAACGACCGCCGAGTTTTGACGGCGCAAAGGCCTGGGTGGCGGGTGGCATAGCAAGTTCTTCTTCTTCTTCCGCGTCTTGTTCTCCGAACAATGAGGCCTTCGGGGCGTGTTGTTGGCCCAACCGACTCGGTCCCAAAACCTGCGTTTGACAAAAATATGCGGATCGGGTAGGCTGTTTTGCTGCAATCGCCTGGGTCTGCGCAATGAAATCATCTTCGTTCGCAGTCTCGGGACCTAAAATCGTTCGAGCATTGTTCAGGATATTCTCTCGAGTCTCGGAGACGCTTTTGAGGACATCCCCATCCCCGACAGCCTTCCGTTTACCCTTTTGCTTCGGCCCGGCTTTGCGTACGACGTCCTCAAGAAGGGTGGTACGCTGTATAGGTACTAGAGTAGTCCCTCCTTTGGCAGCAGAGGCCGCCAGTTCCTTTCCGAGTAAGACTTGGATAGTCTCTTCTGTGAAACCCCTTTTCTTGGCACAAGACCGAATATGTACCATTTTTTGGCTGGCAGTCTTCCGTGCTGTCCAGGCCAAATCACAACAGACACATTTCAAGATTTTGTTGAGTTGAGCGTCAGAAACCGGCTCCTTGGATGGAACCCGAGTGGACTTTTTGGCGGCTGGCTTCCCCAGGGAATCGGTGCTTGAAGCTGACTCGACGGTGGCCACTGAGTTTTGGGATTTCAAAGGGCGAGGTTTCGGTTGCGCAAATGCGAAACGCGCCAGATTCAACGTCGGGATTATCTCTTCGTCCTCGGACTGATCTTGAGGCTCGACTAGACGTTCGCTGACCGCGACGCTATTGAAAATTACCTCCGACGTGCCAGAGTCAACGGAAATGGGGTTTACATTGACGGAAGCATTGAGGCTGCTATCTGCATGCCTTTCAGCCCGACCGTCCGTGTGAGCATGTGAGACGTAACTCACCGCTAATGTCAATGACAATGGCTTGAGACCGAGAAGTCGAAGCTGAAGCTACAGAAGCAGCTGCATGAGGACTTGCAGGGGTGCTCGAATCGTCTTGGACGCGTTCACTCATGTGTAGGTGAGGTAAGACGAGATCTCACCTGAAATAACAATAACGTTCGCGACGCTCGTCTTCGGTGGTGCCGCGGTAGGTGCGTTCATTGCAGCGAGCTTGCGTCGCTTTCTTTCCTGTTTTTGGGTTTGCCGAAGGGCTTCCCGTTCTGGCTCGGAATCCTCCACAAAGTCCGTGTCAAGTGGACGACGAGACGCGCGTTCGGTAGCGTGAATATCTATTCTTTGCATTCGGAGAATTTGGAGGGCAGGGTTGCGACTGAGTGCACGCGACAAGGAGGTAGTGGCAACTCGCAGCATGCGCTGCGTGACCGTGACCCTCCAATTTTGCACCTTTGTCTCCTACCACTATATACCCACCGGCTCCTGGCCCTTTCAAAGTTTCATTAGATCTTCATCTTCTGCTGAGTCTGACCTATCTGAAACCTCATGAATACTGGCTCGCGACCCGTCGCGTCGGGCGTTGTCGTCAACAATGTTTCGGCTGAGGAAGTTTATCAGGTCATGACCGGCGCAGTGTCCCAAGATCCTGCGCTGGTACAAGCTTCCAGCACGCGACTAAAAGAGATGCTCGATATGTTCGGCATTTACAGTGCTCTTCACGAGATCGCAGCCCAAAGGACCGTTCCCCTCTTCATCCGACAACAATCGATAATTCAGTTCAAAAACGCGGCACTTGGACATTGGCGGTCTCGAAAGTAAGCATACCTAAAATCTATTCATCGCAGGCTCGGGTGACAGTGGCAAAAGAGTGCTGTCCGATGAGCACAGAATTTTGATACGATCCCGATGTTTTACTTTTCTGGACGAAGAGGACGACACAGTACGTGTTATCCGACAATTTCTGCGTCAACGCTCAATCCCATGTTTGAGATTGCAGAATGCAACGAAGTCATCGTGTCCAGAATTGCCAGATTCGATTTCCCCAATAACTGGTTTGTCTTTCCGTCTTGGTATGACCGGAAGTACTGATTTACATAGGCCAAATCTTGTTGACGAGCTGCTAAATATCATTGATACAACATTTCAAAAGCGACTCCTCAACGGTATCAATGAAGATCCGCGAGACACCTTGGTGCTTAAGAGAAGCGTTAGAGTATTCAACGCACTCTTGAAGGAGTTCTCCAATGCCAAGATGCTCAATATCGTCAGGAGTATGGGCGCGGTTAGTAACTGGTACCTGACTGGACTCTGTCTTACGCTTTCTTCAGATGATAGCAAAATCGCAGATGACGTTCTGCGCATACTACCAACAGCTCATAACGTCCTTCTTACAAAATCCAGCTCCCATGTCAACGCGAGCATATTCGGATATTTCCCTCGCGCATCTGGTATACAAATGTATCGCCAAAATGGCAATTTGGATATGGAATCGTCTCGGTAGAGGCGGGAAAGATGGGATTGACGACGCAGCTGGCCAACAATGGGTTCGATATCTTGACTGAATTGACTCAAAGTGTTGTCCTCTGAACCGACTTTCAGATAGCGAGTCTGGTTGCGGAGACTGCACCCTGGCTCAAACAGTTAGTAGACCTGCGCCAAAAAATCGTTACGGACCAAAGAGGGACATTAGCCGCAAATCGGCCAGCGCAGAGCACGGTCGATATATTGACACGGCATACTCGCTTAATGGGAAAATTCTTCAGACGACTACAAGAGTTGTCTGTGAATCGTTTTGCGACATTGCCTTGCTGCCCCAACCTTATCGCTTACTATTGGGGTGAGGTAACCAAGGCGGCCGCGGATCCAGGACCAAGTAACATAGCAGGTGCGCTCTAGCATTTTTTTTTTTCGTGCAGACGGTCTGAAATGCGCCGTACAGACAACCCAGAAGCTCTCTACCCTGTTCGTTTCCTGGTACAATGCATGGTCCTTTTCAAAGAAAATCTGAGCCAATGGAAGCCGGTATTAAAGAACGGTACTGAAAACCAAAATGGTTTGCAATCATCGATACATGGGAGATACCGAGGCTCATTCTTATCAGCTTTGCCTCTAAATGTCGTTCAGAATGCGGCGGAGTTTCTCATCAGACAGTTTATGCCACTGAAGGAAGAAGAACTGGAGGAATGGGCTAACGATCCAGAAAAGTGGGTGAATGACGAAGACACGGAAAATGAGCAGTGGGATTTCGAAATTCGCGTGGGCATTCGTGCATCCTCGCTACCATCAGTTAACCGAGTTTTCTATAGCCATGCAGCGAGCGGGTCCTCATGCAATTATCAAACCAGTTCCCAGATGTGGTGATCCCGTTGCTGGTCAGCTTATACCAGAGTTATGGTAGTAAGTTGTATTCCTCCATTTTTCGGAATCCCGTGTACCAAAAACCCAGGCAAAACCGCAAGTAATTTGCAAGAAGCCATCCAAAAAGAAGCTTTGTACTGTGCGATCGGGCGTTGTTCACCACGACTGAAGTCAACGATCCCATTCGACCAATGGCTAGCCGATACATTGCAAAAGGAGGCAGCCAGTGACAAAGACTAGTATGTTTTTGTCCCGTTACGTTCAGCCTTACCGAACGTGTGACTTTAGTTCCCCTATCATCAAGAGGAGAATCGCCTGGCTGCTCGGGAAGTGGACCTCCGAAAACTGCCTCTCGCCGACCAATCACCTAGTATGGGAGATCTTGAATAATCTCCTGAAGGACAAAGATGCAGTGGTCCGCCTGACAGCTGCGATTGCTCTCCGGGAATGCATCGATGTATGTTACTCGATTTGCCGTTTGGTCAGAATGACCAATTGCTCTTGAAATGCCACAGACAATTGAATTCGATATCAGCGTTTTCTCGCCGTATCTTCCCAATGCAGTAGACCGCTTGGTACATTTAATGTCGGAAGCGGACACATTCGAGATAAAACGGCGCATAGACTACACTCTGAATGCGGTCATAGAACAGTCAGGGGAACGAGTGAGCTTTCTATTCTTCACCCGAACGCATTTAATATATCTTTCGCAGATCTCCGACCTCGTTTCCATTATCGTTGGCCCCCTGCCCAAATTGTGTAAATCTCCATGTAATTCCTAATCTTTTAGCATTTAACTCTATGTCCACAGGGACGGGCGCTGACGAGGACTGGCTTTTCAAGAGCTCCTTGCTTGTCACTGTGACTAAATTGGTGGAGGTAATATTCATTCGCCTTTTCCTGTGCCTTCTTTGACCGTGCTCCAGGCAACCAAACAGCGCTCAGTTGCTCTTACAGGGCTCGTGCTGGACCTTGTTGCCGACAGTCTTCTGCCTCGGGTGGGTTACGTCTGTACTGACTGGATTCAGTGCTAATTCTACCCTCAGAGCGCGACACAGCTCGACGAGGATGCCATGGCTCTTTGGCTGGCCGCTCTGCATAATACGACGAGTCTCCGGAACCCGGACGGGCCCACGCTTTTCAGCTTATTCCCCCAGGCTATGACCTTCCTGGCTGGGAACCTCGACTTGCTTGGAAAAACGATCAGTATCGTCGAGGCGTACTTCTTTTTAGACAGTGTTCTCGTACTTGAGGTGATTGGCCTTCTCTCTCTGTGTGTGTTTTCGCTGGACATTGACACGCTGGGGTCAGACCTGCGCAGCTGATCTGTTCCTTGCGTTCAGAACTGCGTTGACCAGCGACGCGGTTGACACAAACCTCAAAGATATGCTCACATCGCTGAATATCCTGATACAAGTCAGCCCATCGTCAGCATGGGGCGCGGCTATGCATGCATCGGGCCTCTTCTCTCAGCTCATGAAGAACATAGTGGACGGCGAGGTACGCACGACCTTCGCGTTGCATAGTATTGGCTGAATTCGCTAGGCCGGTGCACTACTGATGACGGAACATGTCTGCTTGATATCGCGAATGGTTATGGCTGACCGTCAGATGTTCATGCAGCTGATGGCCGCCACCGCTACTCCTTCTGTAACCGAGAACAAGTTGTACGATTCCTTACTCGACCGGTGGTGGGGTACAGTGAGTGATGCCCTCTCTCGCCAAACTCAAAGCTGAATAAGGATAGTGGGATAGCATGTCCGAGCCTCGTCACCGCAAGCTGTCGGCGATGGGGATCGCAGCCCTGGTCTCGACGGCACGTCCGGACGTTCTTGATCGCCTTGGCGGAGATATTTTTAATATTTGGACGGATGTGCTTCTTGAGGTGAAGGAAGCCAAGGCTGTCCTGGACGCTGCAAACGAAGAGTGAGAGCGAGATATCAAATCAATTTCGTAACTGAAACTTATCATTTGAAAAGTGGCAACGAACCTTCGCCCCACAACCTCCAACGGTATTGGGAGTTAGACGAAGCTCCGTCTTCCTACTACCAGAACACGGAAGGGACACCAGAATATGATCGTCGAAAAATGGTTTGACCTTCTCCCCACACCTTGTTCTTTAAATGCTCACTGAGGTCTAGGTGTACGACCGTGACCCTGTCCGGACGGTCCAACTCACGGAGTACATCGCCAGCCATCTTAACGAAGCTCAAGCCCTATGCGGGCCGCAGGTTTTCCAAGCCAACTACCTATCCAAAGCAGACCCAGCTGTGCTGGCGATGATTCAGGATCAATTATCTAGAGGTTGACTTGTTGCTGTCTGTCCTCCCTTGCTTGCATCTATATAGTATCTAGACTTTTCTTTGTCTTTGGAAATCGTTTCGTCGAGCTCAGGCCAAATCATTCATCAGGCTTCAGATCGTCCAGATTCACTGTAACTACCCATAGAGACCATTGAGCCGGATAGGTCTGTCACATCCATATCACTGCTAAACTCGTAATCACTGCCAGACAATTCACTATCCGCTCCGCCAACCTCAACCGTCAGTCGGTCTGCGTTGTCGACCTGTTGTCCGCACCGCAGACATTCCCATTTCCGCCCCTCTTCTTCTTCGTCGGCGGCGCGCATCATGCGTTCAGCGATACAGTGGTAGCAGTAGATGTCACCGCAGGATGCGATGTAGGGTGTGTGGATGGGGTATAGTGGGGGTTCTAGGTCGGAACCTGGAGTCGTGCTCTCGGGAGACGTTTGAGCGAGAGTTGGCCCAGTCAGAGTAGTGAAGGCATTGACAGGTTCAGAGGGATTGAGGTTGAATGATGCGTTTTCCGCGCAGATTGCGCATTGGTCTAAGGGAAGCGACCAGTATTTTCCTCGGACAGCGCCTGCTTTTGTGTCGGCGGCGCGGGGAGGTGTGAACAGGGAAGATATGGATTTGGGGGTAAATGAAGACGCGATGCGAATTAAGCGTCGGCGTATGCTTCGTGCGCTGACGAGTGGGAGAAGGAAGAGTAGAAATTCCTAAGCAAAACTTTAATTTCAAGTGATACTTAAAGAGAGAGTAATGGAACGTACGGTGAAGGCATGCCAAACCATTTGGCGGTTCATGAACTCGTAGCTTACATCTCGTTTTACCAATCTTCTGGATGGGACGAGACGCATGTTCAGCAGTCTGTCGGAGATTGTGCGAAATCTAAGATAAATAAAAATGAGTACTGGTTCACAGAAGCATTTCTTGTAAAGAACTGGCCTCCCATCCCACAGAAAAGCAATGAAACTCAGCAGTGTAGCCAGAGAATGGGTTGATTCCAGGGAGACTAGCACGTCCCATGCTTTGCGACGCCGATCAGACGACGGCGCATCTGGCCATGCTCGAGAGAGCGCATGGGCGCGTAAGCGGGTGTGGAGGTACGGCACCAGAACGGTGAGCAATCCATGCAGAATGAGAGTTCGCCGAGGAAGGCCAGAGGCTGGACGGACGTCAGGCTAAGACATACAACGCTGTCCCCCGCACGCACACGACAAGCGGCCGGATGAATTCGGCGGCACTGCGTAGCGCAGATCCTGGAGCTTCGCGCCGTAGGTTGCACCGGTGTTCCAGACGGAGAGTTTGTAGAGAACGAGTTGGAGGAAGAGAGAAAGCTCGGGTTTCCAGCGCGGTGAGTTGAGGGCTTTGGAGATGGGTTCTTGGAGGAGGTGGACGAGTTCTTGGTCTAAGAGCTCTGCATCGAGCTGGCCGACGCGAATGGTACGCGTCGCCGGTCCGCCAGCCCAGCTCAGGGCGCCGAGTTCAACTAGACGCGTCTGCGCTCTGTCCCAGGCAGCGTCCATGACGGTAAAGGGAAATCAAGGTTGATTGCATGTGATCATCCCAACTCAATTCATTCTTCCTTGCTTCCTACTCTCGTATTCATGGCGGAGGCTCTGCAGCAGCTCATCCTCGACACTCTCGATGCCCATTCAACAATATCAGACACCAGATCGCTTGTAATCCCAGGTCAATCAGAGCCCGCCACGTCCCAAGATGCCCAGATTGCCATCCTCGGTGCTCTCAACTCGCTGCTCAGTCGCGATGTTCGTACAATACTCAGTTCCGCGCGAAACAAAAAGTCAATATTATATATCCTCTTGTTAGATGGTCAAGTTTGAGACACACGAAATTGTATCCCACGTCTTGACCCCGGAAGGCTCGCAAATCGCTGTTGAAGGCTCTCATGAAGCTCGTGTCTGGTCTGCATTACCTGCTAAGGGGCAAGGTGCACCTGTAACCCCGGCACAACTTATGAAGCAAGTCGGAGATGAGACAGCAAAGGTGGGCCAAGGGCGTGCTTTCAAGAATAAGTGGATTGGCAAGGAAGGCGACGGTCTCGTTAAATTGGTTCGTTACAGCTAATACTCTACTTCTGGTCCCTCTAATATTGTTCCGCTAGGCGCCAACAATCAAAGACTCCACCCAAATAGATCTTTTAGAAATTCAATCATCTGGCACTTTAAAATCCGGAGAGAAAGACCTGGCTGATCTTCGGAAACGGAAATTGATTCTGCAAAGAAAGGGCCAATGGTTCACTGTCCAGAAGGGCACCGAGTTCAGCACCTCCACCGCTAAACCTGAGACAGATCTGACCGTGGAGATGTTAACCTCGTATGTATGCAAGATCCCTCGCATTCATGGATTTTGATAATTTACGCAGCGGGGCCTGGAAAACCTCCACCTTCAAGAAATACAACTTCGAAGCGGAAGGCGCTCCAACAGAAGGCGGATCCCTACACCAGTTGCTCAAAGTAAGAGAAGAGATGCGTAATATCTTCTTGGAAATGGGGTATGCCGCGCCTTCCTCTGGCCGCCCCCGCCTTCCCTAACGCGCCTCGGACAGATTCGCAGAAATGCCAACCGCTTCGTACATCGAATCCGGCTTCTGGTGTTTCGACGCCTTGTTTGTCCCCCAACAACATCCCGCCCGCGATCTACAAGACACCTTCTACATCTCAGGCAAGCACTCTCTCTCACCGTATTTTTCCCAGATATCTAATCGAGACACATTGTGAAAATGCAGATCCACCACATTCCCTCGACCCTGAGCCCGAATACTACAAACGCGTGTCCACAGTCCACGAACACGGCGGCTACGGTTCCACCGGCTACCGCGCCCCCTGGTCGCACGAAGAGACCACAAAACTCCTCCTCCGAACACACACCACCGCCAGCTCCGCCCACATGCTCTACAAACTCGCCGCGAAATGCCGCGGCGAGGACGTCGAGGACGACCGGCCCGCCGCAGGCAAGGAGGGGGGCGAGAAAGAGAAACACGACGGGTTCCGACCGGCGAAGCTCTTCAGCATCGACCGCGTCTTCCGCAATGAGACGATGGATGCGACGCATTTAGCGGAATTCCACCAGGTGGAAGGCGTGGTCGCGGACCGTGGGCTGACGCTTGCTGATTTGATTGGGTTCATGAAAGTCTTTTTCGCGAAGATGGGGATCAAGCAAGTGAGGTTCAAGCCTGCTTATAATCCGTATACCGAGGTGGGGGTCTTATCATCTCTACGCCGTAGTTTGTTTCTGATTCGCGGCTAGCCCTCCCTGGAAATCTACGCCTTCCATCCCATACTAAAAAAATGGGTCGAGATGGGTAACAGTGGGATGTTCAGGCCGGAGATGCTCGAGCCCATGGGTTTCCCCAAAGATGTCCGAGTACACGGATGGGGGATTGGCTTAGAACGACCGACTATGATACGGTTCGTCCCTCTTCTCCCTTCCATTCATTCATTTCCTATACCTCACTCTGATTATGATACCTCGTCACAGCTACGAGATCACCAACATCAGAACACTAGTGGGTCACAAAACATCTATTGAGGGGATAGAGAACTCCCCCGCACCCATGTTCTGAATGGTCCATATGCATATTCAAATGTACAACGATGTAATTGTGTATGTACATAGATTCTGGATGAATTAAAATCAAAACGAGAAACTCGCGGCGTTCTTGCGATTGCCAAAGGTATACACGAGCGCCTGGCTCATAAACAAACCAACCGTGATTCCAATTGTAACAGCAATCATCGCACCCCCAATTTCAATCCCTCCCCCATTCGCCGTGATCCCGCCCGCTTGTGACAATCCAGACTAAGGGCAGCGAGATCAAGGGGAAAAAACCCAAACAACAACACAAAAACCCACCGGAACCAAAAACAACACCCCCGTAACCATCGACGTAAACGCCGTCCCCCCCATCTTCCTCGAATACACATTCCCCAACACCCCAATCGTAAACGCCCCAATCGCCGAAACCACATCCGACCGATTAAATATATAATGGTTCGCCACCTTATTCGTCGCATACGCCGAGCACGAAATCGCCACCATCACCGCCAGCTCCTTGCCCTTGCTGTACGGCTGCAGGTTCGCGAGCGAGGAGAGCGTGGAGAACACGGGCACGATGAGGAAGTGCGTCCAGAAGGGGAAGGGCTGGAGGTAGGTCGGGAAGGATGCGGGGCGGTAGCAGCCTTCGATGATGTCGGTTTCGCTGGCGGATTCGTAGAGGAAGGCCCAGGTGCCGGTGGGGGGGATGCTGCTGTTGGCAGCGGTGCGGTTGTCGGCGGTCCAGGTGCCTGTGAGAGTTGTGACGGGGTTTAACATTTCGACGACGTTGTAGAGGTCTCGACGGGAGGAGGGGTCCAGGAGGAGGTAGAAATCGGAGCCGATTTGGAGGCCGAATCCCTGTGATTTGTTTTGAGGATAGTAACTAGAGGGAGAAAGGAGATAGCTCGAACCAGAAATAGGGTGTATATCAACGCGTAGACCATTTTTACGCTTCCACATACGATATTCTTGGACGCCAATTCCAGGGAACTGGTAACTAAATAGCATGTAAGCTCGATACGAGTAGCTGGTGAAACAACCTACGAATTAGATACCCGGGAAGGATACCAATAATCCCAGACGACGAGATAGCGGTGTAGCAAAATATCCGATCCCGAATGCTGCTGAGACCACGGGCAAGAAACGACACGAAAATGGCCGTGGTGATTCTGTCGTTGTTCATATCAGAATCCAGGGAGCCAAGTTTCGAGAGACAAAAACTCACTCAAAAACATTGGCATAAATAGCGCTCTTCGTAGCCGCCAGCTGCAAAATCGAAAGAATAAAAGCACCCAACCCCGCAATCCACATATCAACAAGCGACCCCCCAAACGCCAACGGACAAATCAACGCCGAAAGGAAAAACGCCAAACAACAACGAAAGAAAATCGTATACGGCTCCGGCATATCAAGCAGCTTCCCCAACTCCCTTTCAGCCGTTTCCGCGCTAATTTCATCGTGCACAACCTTGCGGTATACGAGGTGCACGTCGTGTAAAGCGCCGAGGGAGAGTCGGCCGCCGCATTTGATGAAGTGGGTTTCGGTGCAGCCGAGCTCGGGGTCGCCGAAGGCGCAGATGATGACGCCGGGGATGTGGATGAACTCGGCTTCGACTTCGAGGATGCGGGCGGCGGCGTTGAGTTGGGATTCGATGCGGTGCGAGGGGGCGCCGAAGGTCATGAGGGCGCGGGCGAGCTGGATGAGGAAGCTTTGACGGTTGATCATAGCTGCAGTGAAAATGCTGGTGAGATTCGATTTATGAGGGAAGGGAAATGAATTCATACATGTGACGTTGAATTCGATTTTGGCACGCATGAGATGCTTGCGGCGAGAGTGGTAGTTCATTCCGCGGAGGGTGTCTTTGTCGAGATCTTGAGGGCCTTCGAGGTCTTTTGGTTTGACTCCAGTAACCTTTGGATCGTCGGGGTCGTATATATCAGAGTCATCCGTTGACGTAGAGTCCATTCGCCTCAGATCAGGTCTTGCTGTGTACCGTTCGGGCTCCTTGTAGTTTTCGTTGTACGAGTCCGAGTCCTGAGAGTCCCGACGTCGCCCAGTGGTACGGTCGATGTCGTTTTCGAGAGCATAGAGATCCATCATATTCGAGAGCACGCCACGACGTTTCTGAGCCCGGTCGCTGGCGCTAGTGTCAATTCGAGATTCTTCATCGGCGTAGGCGGGGGCGGCAGAGTGTCCGGGTTCGGCGAAGCTGACGCTATTGCGCAGGGCGGATCGAAGGGGCGGGAGTTGGGGGGCGCCAGAGTAGGAGTTGGTAGGGGGTGTTATATCGTAGGGGTGTTCGTGAACTGAGTTGAATGAGAATCGCTTGGTTAAGGACTCTCCTGAGTCTCTAGAGTCCGTTGAGGCGGTATTGGAGGGCCGGCGGATGGGGAATTCTTCGATGCTTTGGGTATCGTCTTCTCGCCCAGTGTAGATAGGGACGGTCCATTCAGGTCCAGAACGGAGGGTTGATTGGTGGAATACGGTTTCTCTGGGTTGAGGGCTTTCTGGTCTCATGTTGCATGAATGGGCGGGTGCCAGAGAATACGTAGGTTGGTTGGAAGCAGATGGCGCGAAGAAATTGAGATGGTGGCGAGAAGAAACCCTGGACAGTGGACGCGTTGCTGGGGGTGTCGTGATTTTTCCGATCACTATCGAATCAAATTGCGCGCGTTACTCAGTCAAAAATTAGCCCTACATCGGTGGGGGAAGAACCCTCAAATGCTTTGAACCCCAACCTCTCGTAGAATTTCGCGGCGTCACTGTTCCTTGGATCCATCCCCAACCACAGCTTGTTTATCCCTTGGCCTTTCAAATGATCAACAGCCGTCTGAACCATCCTGCGACCCCACCCTTGCCCTCGATAACTCTCCAAGATATTGATGTGCATATGCGCCGGCGAAAAAGAGATATTCGCGTCCGGCGCGGTGTGCATCTTCCTCAGCAGCGCCGCGTACTTCTTGTCTCCCTCCCTCACCATATCCTTTGGCTGATATTTCTCTGCTTGTACCGGCCACCAATGTTCTGACGCGTATTTCTCGTACGCGCGCGTGTCTGTCGAGCCCACGATGTATCCAACGACGTCCGACCCATCCGCCAGGACGAATGCCCATGTTGTGGGGAGACTGAGATAGGGAACGGCGTACACCAGGCCTGGCAGTTCTTTGAAATCGTGGAGGTGTTCTGCAGAGTTTCCTGCGTCCGCTGTGACGAGGCAAATGTGGGATAGACCAGGTTCGTCTGCGATGGTGGCTTTGCGAATGGCGGCGGGCATGGTGGAGTGCTGGAACGTAGCTGCTACTGAGATGCCGCGTAAATGCCAAGTGTAGACTGTTCTGTCGACTTGTTGGATCCCTTCGCACGTCGGCTGTGATAACATAGATTGTAGACCCATCGATCGGGACCCGTTATTTCTTCTCTCAAGTTACTTCTTCGAGTTTCCTTGTTTCCCTCTCCGTCCCAGGCCCAGGATCAACTCAGGAATTATTGGTGGTTTCTGCTGATAGCGTAGCGGAGTCGGGCCGAGTAAACACATGCGCCGAATTTTCCCATCGAATTGATGAGAATCATAAGTCCCCAACGTTTCACTCAAACTTTTTCGTTGGCGTCCTGGGCAGCATCCACATCGGTCTTTCCTCCCCTTCACCATGTCGCTCGCTGATTTCCTCCTTGCTAATGCTCCCTTCACGCTCCCCCGCCACCTCTACTCCTTCGTCGAGGGCCAAACACCGCTCTCTACCAACCGCGCTGTCTTTGGTTCCTTGGCCGGCTACCTGGCGCTCATCTTTGGCATCCAAGCCGCCATGAAAAACCGCCCCCCGCAGCGCCTAAATACCCTCTTCCAGGCGCACAATGTCATCCTCAGCAGCGGCAGTCTCTTGCTACTTGTACTTCTTCTCGAAGAAATCGTCCCCATCATTTGGAGAGATGGCATTTTCGCGGGCATGTGTGCTGAAACGTCTTGGACCCCAGTGCGTGGTGTCGACCCTCCTTATTATGTGTTATTGTGTCCTGAGTAGAGTCGCCAGCGAATGGAATTCTACTACATGGTCAACTATTACTTCAAATACCTCGAGCTGCTAGACACAGTCTTTCTTGCGTTCAAGAAGAAGCCCCTTGGTGCGTTACATCCGCGTCTCTCGATCAATCACACACCAACTCAACCTCCGCCAGCCTTTTTGCACGTCTTCCACCACTCTGCGACGGCTCTGCTGTGCTACTCCCAGCTGCTCGGAAAAACAAGCATCGTACGATATTTACTTCGCTATCCCCGCCTTATCGAAATTAACCTTTGGAAACGCAGTCATGGACCGTCATCAGCCTTAACCTGGCTGTTCATGTCTTAATGTGTTAGTAACTTGCCTCCACATTTTGCGCTCGGGGAATTTTACGTGTTGCCCGATATAGATTACTATTATTACGCGACTGCCGGAGGCGCTCGCATCTGGGTGCGTTCTTCCGCTCGCCAACTCTTCATTTCATTCCTTAACTCATCTTGCTTTCTCTGCTACAGTGGAAAAAGTACCTGACGATGATGCAAATCATCCAATTCGTAATTGACCTTAATATCGTCTATTTTGGCAGTAAGCATCCCCAGCTATCCCTCCCAACCCTTTTCTTGAGCTTAAATACAGCCTACGAACACTTTGCTGCGACATACTACGATGGGATTCTCCCCCACATTGGCAACTGCGCCGGATCTGAGACGGCCGCGCTCTTTGGATGCGGGCTGCTGACCTCCTACCTCGGCCTCTTCATCAATTTCTACTTCCAGACGTACAAGAAGAAGGACTCGTCTAAGAAGGCTAATGGTGCTGTCAATGGCAAGGCGAATGGTGTGGCCAATGGCACGGCGAATGGACATGCAAACGGGAATGGGTTTAAAGCAACGTGCGTTTCGATTCGATTTTTGGGTCCTTCTTCTGTTTCGATTTTGGTGCCTTCCTTCTTCTGTTGATAACTTACACTTAATTTCCAGGACAAAATCCGAGTGAACTCGAGGTGTACGGGTCACGGGTGTATCGAAGGGCGACTGACTGAGAGGTGGGGGGTGTAGGGTGTATGGGGTTGCTTGGTAGAGAGGGTCATGAATTGGTTTAATGGCCGTATATCCTTAGTAATCTAATAGACTGCGAGACTGAGCACTGAGACCCGGAGGACCTGCTATCGTGATGATGCGTCGTGGGGGATGTGAGGCCCTGAGGGATGCTGGATTGATTCTTTACCCTGATTAGTGGTCGAATGAGACGGAGATGCGGATTCGGATATCCGGCCGATCCGAATATCTTTCTTCCTCTCAACCCCAACTGCGCCCCTCGATTGCTCGAAGATTGCAACGCGTTCAACCCTTCTCTTAACTCTACCTCAATTCCACTTTGTCTCTCGCTGCGGCCGTCTCAAGTACAGCTTGAATGTGAACGGCGAATCGACTGTGGCGGCACCAAATCCAAACCAAATCATCGCAAATGCTAAATATCCTGTGTACCCCTCGGCAGCTCTCTGCAGAGAAACGATCACCGACCTGTCTTTACCATTCGTCCCCGGCCAAACGCCACGCTGTGCAAGCATACTTACTCGCTTACTGTTCTCTTCGTCAACTCGAGTCCAATGCAACATCAAACACTCTGGTCAGGTTCCAATTTTGACTTACCTAGGACGCCGACCTTATGATTCAATGAAACTCAATGGGAAAGCAAGCGAGACGGCTCTGAAAACCTCTCGGTGCTCGTATATCTTGCCTGCGTTCTCGCGATGACTTGCACTCGGGCGATTCTTGCTCCTACTGTGAAACAAGCATGTCCCACCAGCGGTCCGACATTCTCAGTCGCAAGCATCCTTATCTCATGAGCGGACCACGTTAGGATAATCCAGCGGAACCGAGCTTGACCCTGCATTCGTCTCCATTCCATCAACGTTTCGGAAACTCTGCCTACAAGTAGTTGGTCCTGCCAGTACCGGTCTCTCCTCCCCCTCACCATGTCGCTCGCCAATTTCCTTTTCGCCAATACTCCCTTCACGCTCCCCCGCCACTTGTATTCCTTCGTCGAGGGCCAAACCCCACTCTCCACCAACCCCGCCGTCTTTGGCTCTCTCGCCGGCTACCTAGCTCTCATATTTGGCATCCAAGCCGGGATGAAGAGCCGCCCGCCGCAGCGCCTCAATACCCTCTTCCGGGCTCACAATGCCATTCTTAGCAGTGGCAGTCTCTTACTGCTCGTACTTCTTCTCGAAGAAATCGTTCCCATCATTTGGAGAGATGGTTTTTTCGCAAGTATATGCGCTGAATTGTCTTGGACTCCGGTGCGTTGTGTCGACCCATGTACGTGTTTTGTGTCCTGACTAGAGTGGCCAGCGAATGGAATTCTACTATATGGTCAACTATTACTTCAAATACCTCGAGCTTCTAGACACAGTCTTTCTTGCGTTCAAGAAAAAGCACCTCGGTACGTTGCGCCTCGCTTATGCAGTACTCTTGGGGCATTGACCTCGTACAGCCTTTTTGCATGTGTTCCACCATTCTGCGACTGCTCTGCTCTGCTACTCTCAGTTACTCGGGAGAACAAGCATCGTTTGAGCATTCGATCTCTCTATCCCCCCTTGGTCGATATTAACCCTTTGGATTCACAGTCCTGGATCGTCATCAGCCTCAATCTGGGTGTTCATGTTCCAATGTGTCAGTAACAACTCTCTGACTATCCCATTTTGCGTGCGCCTCAACACTTGCGGTCGATAGATTACTATTATTACGCGACTGCCCGGGGCGCCCGCCTCTGGGTCCGTCAACCAAATTCTCAGCCTGTGGCGTCGCCATTGCTCATTAACAGATTTTGCTCAGTGGAAGAAGTATTTGACGATGATGCAAATTATTCAGTTTGTAATCGACGTTCATGTCGTCTATTTTGGCAGTGAGTAACACCGCCGCATCTTCTTTCCAGGTGTGTGTCAATGTCGAACTGAACCTCGATAGCCTATCAACACTTTGCTGCGACATACTACTCCAGCATTCTTCCACACATTGGCAACTGTGCCGGATCTGGAACGGCGTTACTCTTCGGCTGCGGGCTGCTCACCTCTTACCTCGGCCTCTTCGTCAACTTTTACTTCCAGACGTATAAGAGGGACTCGTTCAAGGCCAAGCACAAGACTAACGGTGTTTCAAATGGTTCGGCAGCGAATGAGCATGCAAATGGGACATCGTAGTAGGCTTCAATTTGACTGTCCTCAGTGTCGTGCTATATGATATAACTTGCACTTTGAATTTTGCATGTCAAAAATCGAGTGAACCTGGACTCGGAGGCGGGCAAGACATGGGGTTCGTAAAGGAGATATAGATACCTTGATGGCTAGATATTTCAACCTGATATTACTAGTAATAGAGATGCTCTCCCAGCACGTTTGTAAAATCCTCTATCGTGAACTTGTCGTTTCTTTCGCGGCGCTAGCCTCCACTGGGCTCCGGCCTCTAGCGTTGCTGCAGAGCTGATGCGGTCAGTCGAGCCGTTGATCCGAAATACTCTCTCTTCTACAACTCTGTTGTGCTTTCCGCTCAATCTCTTGAAATGTCGTTCGGGAGAGTGGGTTCGAAATAGAACCAATCTCCTTCTCCGCTCGTGTCTTTGATCTCGAGAATCCTAGTCAAAGTACCGCGCAATTCCGTTTGTTCTGCTTGTCTTGCACTGCAGCTCTATCATCAAGTCCCTACGCCGCTGTCTTCCGAGTCCTCCCCCTTCTGCGGCTCTACTTGGGGACGGTGCATTATTTGTCAATCGTCGAATCTGGGCAAGTTGCCTCCGTGGGCGCGGACTCGGATGCTCGATGTTCCGCACGCATGATTCAGAACGGTCTCTGAATCCATGACCCTTAAATGGCGACGTTCATTTGTATTCCCGGACAGCAAAGGTTCCAGAAAGGATCCCAAAACAGTCCATAATCACTACTATTCCTGGTTCAACTTTCAACGATTGATTATCTGCCAGTGTCCTCGCCGTCTATTGTCGCCGAAAAATTCTTGTCTTCGTGGTGTTGGCGGAACCAGTGGCACTTCACTGCAGTAGGGCTTTCACTCAACGTCTTCGTGCATGGCGGCGAGTACATCATCTGCTTGGTAGCTCATCCCGTCGTTATTCAGCCTTAAGATACAGAAAGTTCCATAAGGCTCGCATTTAGCGCATAATGCCTCTCTGTGAATCGAACGTGGCAAACCGTGGCAGAGAACGGATCCGAGAAGACGGCTCTCCAAAACATAGCCCTTCTACGAGCTTCTATCCATCCACATCTAGAACGAAGTCGCCGCATCGTCGAGTGCTGACTGACTTGGGTTTTTCATTGCCCTCTCGAGCTTGCGAAATTCTGTTACATATAGATCTGTAATTTGGCTTGTCGCTTAAAAAACATCCTATCTATCATGCGTATCATCTTTCACAGCGATGGACACTCGAGATGTACAGATAGACGCGTCGAGAGACGCTCAGTATTTTGGAAAACGAAGTGGCCGAAGATGCCGACGGTGCTGCGGGGATGGCCGAGCCTCGTTGTCAATAATTGGGTTCACGGAGCGCGTCGATGACCCGCCGGTAGAATCATTCATAAATGGACTTGCCGACCCCCCGCGAAGTCGAGCTCGAAACCCTTCTTCGCCAACGCGACGTACAGCTCGCTCAGATAACTGTACTCTCTTTTCTCCCTCTCCGACCGTTGTCTAATTTACCCAGGATGAAATCACTCACCTTCGCCAATATGTTCTCTCCAAGCCGCAAGATCCTCCTGCAGACCCTGTATCTCTTCCCCCGGCTCTCACAGCATTGTTACTTCCGCATCTTAACCCGACATCCAAGGGGACCAACGCATCGAGCTCTGGTCCGGGCAGTAGCAGCACAGCTGCATTAACCCAACGGCTGCGGCTTTTACAAGAAGAGAACGACGACTTGTATCAGTTGTTAAAGCAGGGTGAGACTGGTAAGCTGAAGGAAGAAGTCCGAGCACTACGCCGGCTTGTCGAGCGACTGGAGGGTGCACTACGAGGTGCGCTTCCTCCCATTCGCACTTCTCCTCCTCTGTTCAACCCATTATCGCGAACTCAGAATCCCATCAAGTCGTACATTCCCTCTCGTGCGTTTCCATAATCCTCATTTAAACTATCAGAAAGCTGGACAAGCTATTTAATCTAGAACGGAACTGGAGAAATCCTACGAAGCCATACTAACCACCGCTCCGCGTGCCGAGTCCCCCACCACTCTCAACCACCACAAATCACACTCGCGTTCCCCGCGCAACTCATATCACGTCCCGCTGCCCAACAACAGCAACGGCACCACCGCCTCCTCCTCCTCCTCATCGAAACTCCCCCCGACTGGCCCCCGCGCACACAAAAAACCGCGTCTCTCCTCCCCTCCCCCCGCAGGCTCGTCTTCCGTCAACAACAGACACCACCACTCGAGCTCCTCCTCTTCCTCGCGCCCCGGCGCGGATACCCGCTCCGCACAGACCTCCCCACACCGCGATCGCGGAAAGGCTGGTGCTACCGCCAACAACCACCACGCCCCGACGCCGCCCGCGCGGATGGAGGTCGACGAGCAGCCGCAGCTGCGCGGGGGGAAAGAGAGGGAAAAGGAGTACCACAAGGATATGCGGCATCGGGATCGTGAGCGGCGGGAGGAGCGCGAGCGGGACGGCGGGGCGGGGCGGCGAGATCGACGGAGTGCTGGTGGGGGCGGGGGACGCGGGGGCGGTGCTGGTGGGGGAGGTGGACGGAGAGGAGCGCAAGCACCGGCAACAGCGCAAGTGATAGCTTCGTCGTCATCGTCGGGGTCCGCTTCGGCGGCGGCGGCAGCCGCAGGACAACAAGGACAAGGAGGAGATCGGACGTTGAAGGAACGCATGGGCTTGTAACGCAAAAAAAAACTGTGTGTATGTATATCTAATCTTTGTTTTTTCTGTGCGTTTCAAATTCACCTTTTATCATCATGGCCGCTGTTACCACCACAATTTCCTCTTCCTTCCTTCCTTGCTTCACTCCATCATTTGGTTGGACACACATACGATACGTAGGGTATATGGGACGGTCACTCTTTTTCCAGTGCACATATTTCTTCTTTCCATTGGGCTTGCGCGCGCGCGTTTCGTTTGTTTGGGTCTCTACATGTAGCATCATCCATGACCTACTGCTGCTGTATTCCGGTACGCGTCTTTTCGCACCGGCATCTCATGTATCGATAGCTGATTCGCTTCTTGTTTTTTTTTTTTTAGCTGTATCATTACTAGTCGCTACTGTCCAGTCGCTGTTTTGCTTGCAATGCTTTCGAATTTTTCGTGTCATCAATGCTGAACGCGGTCACATGCCCACACTTTTGTTTTCCGTTTCTCCGCTAATTCCCTGGTCCTTAAACTCGGCGCGATGACCTCCGGTCTCCTCAACTGCATCTTGACAAGCATAGTCGTCTCCAAAACTTACAGTTTTTCCGCATCTCAGATTTCCATCGTGACGCCGACTTGCGTCGAGTCATATACATCGCGGTTTCTTCAAGCTCCGACCTTCGCCCCAAATTCCATATTCCCTTATTCGAACCCCTCAGGAACCGTGCTGTAGACTTTCCCTCTATTCTGTGTGGCGCGGTAACCCACAAACCTGAGATCGCAACCGAGTCACATCTCGTCGAATCAATATTTCTCAGGACCGTGAACGATTTCTCACCAGGCGCACCTGTGGGTCCATGCGGACGCGACCTGTCTTGTTGATCATCTTGATAAGTCGCTAGCAAGGTACACACTCGGTTCGCAAAGAGGTATCATCATAAAACCAGCATGAATTCCACATCTGAATCTACTTACTTACATCTAGCTACTAGAGTACATTGACTGCCAGCCATAACATACACCGAACCAGCTAAAGGCATACCGATACAATTGCAGCAGACGTACATACATTGACTTGGAAAAAAAACACAAACACATCAGTCATTCGCTTCCTTAACGAAGCGTTAACCATGACCATGATAACCCGAACAACCCATGCATTGATAGAACCGAGGACACCAACCGAGACAGCGGGTGATAGCCAGCCAGCCTACGACTGAATCACCAGACTCGGGAGACTCTCTTCTCTCCTCGGAGGCGGGGGCCGTCCCCGGCGCCGTGGAGAGCGGACCGGCGATGGGGGAGGCGCTGCGACGTTCGCGCGCCTCCGAAGCTGGTACCGAGGCGGCGGTGGGGGCGTCGGCGTGCGCGGGCGAGGCGGGGGCAACATCGTCTGACTCGGCGGCGGGGAGGAGAGGGTCGAGAGCGATGAGAAGGAGCGCGCGAGGGGGCTGGAGCCTGAGTGCGTGCGGGGGCTTGGAGGCGGGGTGGTTGGCGTAGGGGGTGTGACCGCCGTTGGCGTGTGTGCGGTGCCTGCGGGCGGGGTGGGAGTGCTTGCCGTCGATGCAGGTACAGGCCGCGGGTCGACGAGCATACAGTGTTCATGCTCGGACACATGGAATGTTGGGTCGTCTACCAACATAGTGTCTCCTCGCTGCAACATGGTACCCTCACGCTGTAGTGTGGTGCCTTCCCGCCGCAACATGGTACCCTCACGTCGAGGCAGAGGTGAAATATGGCGGGGGGCGGGAGAAGGCGACGGCGGAGGTGAAGGGGTGTTTATAAATGTCCTCGAGCAGTCCTCAGAAGCAGGTTCCGTCGGGACCAGGGGAGAATCGGGGTTCCATTGAAGGGAACCGTTGGGAGTGAGAGGCGGCGTTGGAACGTCCTCCCCCGATTGTTGTGAATAATACGCGTACGAATGCTGCGAGTACCCCTGCGATTGGGAAGATCCAGAAGACGGCTGAGATCCTCCAATCGCCTCGGCGGCTGCGGCGCGAAGAGCAGCCTCCGCTTCTCGAGACAAGGCGTTCTCCCTCCGCGTTGGGAGCGACGCCTGGTCGTCGCATGGGTGTACGGCGGCCGTCTCCGTTCGCCGTAGTTTACGCGGGCGTTCCGCGTCGTTCTCGGGCGGCGATGGTCGGGGACGGGCGCGGTGACGGGGTACACCCATAACGTATTCAGTATCGGTGTCGACTTCGGTTCCATCGGGTAGATGGCGTTTGAGTGCCCGAGGTTTACTGGATGGCCTGGATGAGCCAGAGCCCGACGCGGTGGCATTATTACCCCACTGCTGAAGGTATTCGGGACCAGGTTGGATCTGCTTTTCCGGAATGTACTTTCTTTGCGGCCCTTTCACGGATCGGACGGGAGGGAGGGTGCTCTCATAGCCAAAGTCGCGAACTTTGATTCCGTACTTGGCAAGTTCCTGGGGAGTTGGATTCGGGTCTGGGTCTGGGGGGTCAACTTGAAGTTCCTCGAGCTGGACCTGGGATGAAGAGGGTTGACTGGGAGTTGGTTGGGATTGGGATTCGTTGTTCATGCAACCGAGCAGAATGCAGTGGGGTGAGATACAAGAGGTTACAAGGGGGTTATGGGTGGTTGTGGGCGGTGGTGTTGTGCAAGTCGCGAGCTGGACGTTTTAAGAGAAGTTGAGTGTGACGATGTGACATATTCTCTTTCATTGTCCATTTACGTCACTTGTCCTGGACACCATCGATTTGTCCCACGCGTCCTGCTTTTTGTCTCTTTTTGTCTTCCTCCACCACCCGAACGCCCACAACGTCCACAGCACGCGGTGTATCCCACTGCTGTTCCACGTTCCTCGGTCTCCGCATCCCTCTATCTCCGAGCCGACAAACCCGCGATTCGGTCCGAAGTGCACGATGAGTCGATGACTCGATCCCGGTCTCTAGCCTTTTTCCGCGTCTCACACGACAAATCTTCTGGCGACACCAAGAACTAGGGCCTCACCCGTGCTCTATATGCGCCGGGAGGCGGCAGAATCTCTTCTCTCCCTTCTCGCGCTCGCTTCGTCTACGTTGAATGCATCAAATGCCACAGGGAAACGAAGAGGAATGGACAAGCGCCAGCGCCCCGAATACCCTACGCTCTTAGTTGGACAACTTGCAAGGAACAGCTGCTCGGCATGATGAAATCGCGTCTTCTGAATTTCGATCTTCCCCCCGAGAAAGATGTCTGCTATCCTCGGCACCATGAATGTCTTTTCTACCGCTAATGACTCGTCACAACATAACTCAAAGGACTGCGGTCAGTCTATAACCAACAGTGAATAGCTGCTCAGCAGGTCGTAGTCGTCTCGCACACGAGGACAGCTAGGTAAATATAGGGATAAATTGGCGCTTCAATCGCTTCGAAGACGGGATGAATTGCCGCGTTCAGGGTCCTCCTCCCTGAGAACGCCGTCTGCCACTTCGACCCATGGATCCTTAGCTAGCTTGGTTTTGTTACAGCCTACACACCAGACCGTTGTATCACGAATGTATCGGCTTTATGTTTGATATCAATAGACAGATAAAATTATTTGCAACATACTTCAAGTTATCACCCACCCTAACCTACAACTTCGCCTTCACCTCCTCCTTCCCAACACTCACCGACGCAACCTCCGGCCCCTTCCCCTCCTCCCACCAAACAACAGTAACCGACACATCATCCCTATGCCTCCTCGCCAACGGCTCCGGAATACTCAACAACCGCCTCAACACACCCGTATTCGCCCCACCAAACGCATTCCGAATCAAATGCGCCGACGGATTCTCATCGACAAACGCCCACGCGCCTTCCGCTTCCGCGGGAGTGCGTTGTCGCCGCGCTACATTCCCCTCGACAGCGTCCGTGCCTGTGGTGGTGGGGACCAGGGTCGCGAGTTGGGTTTTCTTTACGGTGCCTGAGAGCCCGGCGAGGTGTCCGCCAACGAGTCGGACGACGTCCTCTGAGCTGAAGAAAAGATTTCGAGTCAAAGTTGGCATATATAAGCGGATTATAGAGGCAAACCAACCTCAATTCATCCCACAGTCCATCTGTCGCTAGTACTACAAATCTTAATGCGGGCTTGCTCTTCGACGGCATATCACCATCGTTCGTCGGGAGATTGAGCACGCGATGTGTGACTACTGGACGTGCAATCACGTATGGAGGGGTTTGCGACGTTGAGGGCGAGCGGAGTGCTAGCTCATTGCCTACGAGGAAGGCGCGGGCCAGACTTTTGTATGAGAAAGAAGAAAATGGTCTTAGTTTCGCTTTGAGGAAAAAAGATTCAGCAACACATACGTTTGTTGTAAAGCACGAGACCACTTGTACCGTGCATCGCCAAACGCACGCGATGGCTCAAGACCACCCAAAATTCGACCATTGCGGATGACGTCGCTAGCCTCGGACGCCGGGTGTTCGCTTTGTATCCTGAAAGACGGGGGAACTGAGTTTCGAGAAAGGAGCCAGGAGAAATGTATCAACCCACCGCTTGACCTCCGCCGGATTCCTCCCCGTCTGATCCTCAGTCAACACCTCCACCCGCCAACTCCCCTTCCCCTCCTCCCCCTCCTCAGGCTCCCAAATCCCCGCCACAGCGCGACTATCCCCCACACACGCCACATACAAATCCCGATGCGCCGTATCGAACATCGCAAGCAACGCACAGCTCCCCGACATCGCCGGCAACATCGCCGGCAGCGCCAGCGGGTGTTTGCTCAGATCCGGGATTTCTACGTTTTTGCTGGTGGTGTCTTTCGCGTCGAGGGCGGAGGCGAGGACGCGTAGGGGCGCGGCGATGAGCTCGGTGTCGAGGGAGGTGAAGGCGGTTTGGATTGCGCGCGCGACGAGGAGGGGGGTTGCGTCGGGTTTGCGTGGAATGGACAGAGGGGATTGGGCGTCGGGGCTGATGTGAATGTCGACATTGTCGCCTGATTTATTGTTGCCGATAGACGCGTTCGACACGCCCGATATAGCGCCTTTGATGCTATCGAACCATGCCGAGGATGCGGGGGGTTTATTCAAGGAAGAGAGCTCGAGTACGACGGCGTTGATGAGGACGCGTGAAAGAAGCTACTAGCATGCATATTTCTATCGGAGAAAAAGACAAAGAAACGTGAGGAGAAAAACGAACCTGGGAGGTATGAAACCCGCCGTGACCATCCATAACAGCAAAGAAAAGGAGATCACCATCGCCCTCGTCGCGACGAATGACCTGGTTAGCAGTCGCATCTTCAATTGGGTCGTTCGCGTTCACAGAGGCTGCAAGTCACGTCCGCATCAGCATTCGATATCCTGAGCCACTTCCGCCTTTCTACATCGACTTCATGATTCGATACATACCCGTAGTATGGTGCCACACAATTCCCGGCCGCGTCACCGTATTCGCCGTAGCCTTTTCGCGAATCCGCGCATCGACAGCAGCCATAGAAAGTAGCGGAATCGTCCGTGTGGACATTGTTGCCTTGCCGTCTGGTCCCCGTAGACGTACGGGAAGCTCAAAGGACTGTTCCCGAGAGGTGTAGTACAGATAGCCTAGCGCAGGCACAGAGACGACCAGCGCAGGTTTCCAGGCACGCCGGAGCATCAAAGTTTCGAGAGACTACGGAATCCTTGCCAGAGTAGCTGCGCGACAGTGCAGGACAGGAATATCCAGGAGCGCTGGTTTGAACAAAGAGTAGATGCGTTGAAAGCAGTAAACCAGTTCAAGAAAAGGCCAAGACGCGAACCGGCGAATTATTTGTCAACCGTTCTCCCGTCCCCAAAGATCCAATGTTCTGCACAACAAACGACTTTTCATCTGTGGCACGGCCCAAGGGCAAGCTGACTACGTCTACACAACGTAGCATACGATACAAATCCGAGCTTAGGAAGCAGAATAATGATACGAGGGACCGCTATACGCATCCGACATCACGGCAACATTCTCATTTATATACCGCGCGGCTTGCCCTTTCCACGTTTCCCATACTGTTTTGGAAGAGACCCGCTCGTGAGTCGGTTGTTGCCAAATGGATTCAGACTCGCGCCGAGGGACGAGCGCTTCGGAGCTCGGTCGCGATCGTTCCCAAAGGACTCGTGGTGTTTTCGTTTGTTGTTGTTCGGCGTATTCCCGTAAAAATTTACCGCTGAAACGGCTGTTGCGGGTGAAGAGAAGGAGGCAGTAGCGGTGGAGGTGGAGGCAGTGACAGGCGAGATGACGGGGGACGACGTGGCGGGAGGAAGAGGGGAGGAAGGCGGCAAGGAAGCATGCTGAGACGAAGGAGGCTGAGACAGAAGTGACGACTTGGCAGGCTCCTCGCCCTCGCTATCGGAGGCATATTCACCAAGCCCGGCCAATGCTTTGCTGTTACGAGCAGCGTCGATCTTCTTACGAATGGCGTCGGCCTGAGGATCCGTTCTGCTGCTGCTCGCGACAGGAGAGGAAGGAGGTAATCGAGGTCCAATGAAAGGCTTGTCGACCTTGGAACCCATGTCTTCATCCTCATCGCGTACCTGACGTTTCTTCATACCCGCAACAATACTTCTACCGCCGCCACCTCCACCACCACCGTTCGTCTGCGGCGCTGCATTGATTGCAGCGTCAAGACCCTGGCCCCTGTTGCGCAGATAGAAGAGAATGTACGCGTTCTTCAGGTTGACAGGTGCACGATTATTGTTGTCGTGTGTCACCAGTTCATCATTCATCTGGCACCATTTGCCCGACCGCGCCTTCACATATGCGAAGTAGTGACCGGAATTTGGACCACCTCCAGCGTGGCAAATCACACCATACAATGAATATGTCGGTCCGTGCTGTCCTTCGCTCATATATGGAGCTAGGGTCAGTCCTTCCTCGTATTCAACGTACGAAGTGATTTTCCGGCCCATAGGAGTAAAGCGCTTGAGGTGTACAGTCAAAACCATGGGTGCTTCATGTACTGTAAAGCGCTTCTCGGCAATGACGGGTTTCTTGCACCTACAGAGGATAAGATGGAGGCGGAGAGGAAGAGGAGAACCGAAACAAACTTTTCGCATTTATACTTGTCAGCACCCTTCAACGTGTCTGGCTGGACAAACTTGCGAAGTGCAGCTTTCACTCCAGTCATATTGTGGATGTCAAGGCTGAGATCCAGAATACTGTCAAATGTGTCGCTGTTATGGCCACACTCGCGACATGAGACACGAGAGCGCAAGCGTCCACCGAATATTTTGTGTACCCAGGTCGTCTCCGCCAACGAGTGATCAATTTTCCTGGGAGGGCATTATGATGTTGTCTACAGTGTTGCAGTAAGGTTTACTCACGTTGGCTGCCCAGCCAAGCAGGACTTCTGAAGGGCGTCGATAGCATATCGAAGGAATTCATGTGAATCTTCCTGTCTGCCTTTGCGCATATGTTTAGCGATAACTAATGATGCATTCGTTATATGGACCCGACAATTAACCAGCAAGAACACGTACATTGTAACTTTCCCGAGATGGCCTGAGGTACAAATGCACTACGTCCTTCATGTGCTTGAGATGCTACCTTGCGTAGATTACAAGCCATACAGAATACTCCCGATTTTACGCGACCTATGGGGTGAATGATTAGAAGAAGTGGTGAGTAACAGCATGAGACCCCACATTTCGACTCGACGTGTTGCAGCAGCATATGAAGAAGTGGTGGAGTGTGCATGAGACATTGAAGAGCGCTATTCAGAAAACACGTATTGCCACTGTTGTATAAACCGGACGCAGGTTTAGAGTCCAATGGCCAAGTTGTTTCGATAACGCCAGTGTGAAGCGGGGGCGCCTTGATGTTCGATCCAGATGGAGCTGTCGGCGCAGAGGCCTTGCTAGACGATGGCGGAGGTGACTTATTTCGTGGTCGCTGTGATTCGTCGTTTTTCGGTACGATTTCTGCGATGCGAAGGGATTCGAACGCACCTCAGGTTTTCCTGCTTTCGGGGTGGCGTTTATTGGTTCGTATTTCCCCTCTGGCACAGCTAGTGTCCCTGAAGACGACCCTTCTATGAATTCTATTGGAGGGGGGAGTAGCTTGTTGAAGGAATCTATATCTTTCGTGTATTTGACGCCTTCAGCGTTGAAAGGAGCTGGGGAGGCATAGAGCGGAGACGCGAGCATCAGACGCGGCCGAAAATTCTGGCGTTGTAAGGGGCGTCGAGGACCACAAGTGAGTGCAAGGGATGGACGTGAGGTGCGAAGTAGGGAGCTCAGTTTGGACGGGGCTAAGAGCTGTTGATTTTACTCACAGCCGGCGTCAAAATTCACGTGACTTAATTTTTTACACCAACTCAAGTCAAGTATAGCAATTTTATTCGGCCTATTAGCAGGATATAGATACTGGGTAAAGACTAATGATTACAGTGAAAAGGTCGACCGGCTATAGCGTAAGTACAGGAAATTATCGCGACGTATATCGATACAAACACAAGTTCAGATCCACTGAACTCGGAATTACTTGGAGGGGGCTTCAAAGGCCATATTCGTACATGAGTTGGGAGACTGGAGACAGCGCCGGTTTGTCGTTTCCAGACGTTAAGGGATCGTAGTGGCCGTTCGCTTCCGCGACATTAACATGGCGTAAATTAAATCTCGATTCGTCGCGGTCCCGAGACTGGAAAGGGGACGGGGAAGGGGAGAACGAAGAGGATGGTGAGGAGTGCGAGTCCGGAGAGAGTGAAGAAGAGGGTGAGTCGAACGTGAAGAGCTCCCCGTTCGTGACGTGCAGGTCCGTCAGGTCGTTAGGTAGCGGCGGAACGCTATAGAGCGGGAAGGGATTATAGGCAATGTATGTATCGTCTGGAAGGATATGAGGATCCAACTTGAAAGAGCGGCAGCATAGAAACCCACAAGGCATGATCGGGGGGACCTCAGGCAGTTTAAGGTCGAGGTCGTATTCTGGGGCCTCCATCTTCGTTTTCACTGAGCGCACGCCACGAACGACGTTCTTGAAGTGTCTCTCAATGTCGTCATCCTCGTACTTGCTGCCGTGCTTCTTCATGTGGGCAGCGAACACGGAGCGGCGCTTTATACCTCTAAAAAATGGACAAGTTGGATCAGAATGCCGCGTGAATTGAAAGATGAGGCCTAGAAACTAACCTTGATCTGCAACCTGGCACAGGGCAGCAGTACGCTCCCGAGAGTTCGTGGGTCTCCTTGCGGTGACGAGAACGGGATGAAGGATCGGCAAAGGTAGCTTTGCAGGATGCGATGCCGCAACGGAACGGCTTTTCCCCAGAACTACAATTGGTGAGGATTGGATCGCGAATGCGACTATTTCCAAGCTTACTGGACATTCAAGTGGGTCCGGTAGCCGGAATACTGCGCAAAGGATTTGCCGCATTTCGCGCACGTATGGGGCCTGAAAAAAAATTGAGCCAAAAATCCGAAGCTATTGGAAAAGACAATGACCGATGTCCTTGGTGCAGCAAATTATGGCGAACGAGATCTCCTTTGCGAGTGAAGGTCTTGGGGCATTGAGAGCAGGGCCACTGGAAGCATATGAGAAGCTATCCAGGTGAACTAAAACAGATACGAACGCGATCTGAGGCAGTCATGTCTTGTAATTATACAGCTAAATGAAGGAATGGAGTTGGATCGTCAACGAAGACCTGCAACGTCGTGGAAGGTGATGGAGAGGGAAAGAAATATCCCATCCCCGACGCAGCCGTCTAGCTTTTAAACACTCGAGACAAACCTAATGAGGCAACAAAGCACCGAAAGAGCCTATTGTTCTCGGGTCGAGCAGAAAGAGGATGCCGCCATAAAAGGAAGATTCCCTGGAGCGTTTCGAGAGACATGCACAGCACAACGACGAAAGGACCGCCGACATAATGAGGCGGAACAAAAGACAAAAAGAGACAAGCAGAACGACGCGTCGAATGCCCTTTTGTTTTCGGTGTCTCGGATGTGGGTTCCGAACAAAGAAACCGATCTTGTTTCTCCCTTTTTAGGAAATACACGTGGTTATCAAGTCGAATTTGGAGAAGGTGTCAAGATCTCGAATTAACCGCGGCGACAGAGATGCGAAGACTTCACAATCCTAGCCCTGGACCATCAATTTGCTTCGTGATCTTTTCTTCGAGCCACGGTGCAACAGCCCAGAGGTCTTCCCATGCGAAGGACGCGTATTGCTGCCGGCCGCCGAGAATTTCGTGTTGAGGTTGCTCGCTCTGCAGAGGGGCGGCATTCACTTCCTGTGCGATGATTTGCGTTACGAGCCTAATCGCTTGAGAATATTATGTAGAGGCGCGCAGACAAAAGGCGTACATCAATCCGCCGACCCACTCCAGACCCTCTGATTCTGCCTCTTCTTGGAGTGCTCGTCGATCGTCTGCTCCGCCGGGCGTATTGAAAGGGTACTCGATATGGGTCTGTGCCGGGAGCGGATGATTCAGATAAGAGTATTCCCAGAGAGGCATCTCCGCATCGTCTGTACGAATGCAAGAAGGCGCGAGTAGAGCTTTGGCGTTAGAATTGACTGTAAGAGAACTGCGTGGCAGATTTAGAGTGCCAAGCGCAACAACACGAATGTCGGCAAATTGGACAACCACCTAGAGAGCAGTCAGCTTAGAATGGGTCATTCCCAAACGACAACCAGCTCAACCCTGGCGCGCATCTCCAGATGAAGCATATTTTGTTGCAATCTTTGAAGCTGATAGTGAGAGGTAGATTCGTTATTTGGGCCCTAAACGGCATACCTGATATCGTCGAATATAAGCGTCGGACTGAATCCTCTCGACGATGCTTCCAGTAGATTGGCGGTTCCATTTCGATTGAGTACGATATATCTACTCGAATTACTGAGCATCAACGGCAAAGGATTGAGAGCGGAGCTGACTTCGTCCATGCTTCGTTAGTCGTGCACGATGTAGAACTGCGGTGCCAGGTTTGATACAGCAACCTGAGCATGCTAGTTGAAACTCTGCGGCATGAGGAGCCCACTGAACCCCCGAACCTGAGAAAAGCGGTCTTCCAGTTGCTGTCCTTCCTCCACTTCCTCCAAGACGGAAGAAAACGTCTAAGCGATTTTCAGTTGCACTGGATGGCGACAGCCTGCGCTTGACCGCAACTGGCATGTTATTACCTGGAAAAGGCGTCTTCCCATTCCGCGTCTTTGAGATTGGGAAGCGTGGTTTCAAATAGAATATAGGTTGCTCTCGCCATTGAGAGAATCTCAACCCAATTGTGCCGGGGGACGGTCGTGTACACGCTTAGATGTTTCAGAGACTCCTCGTACTCTTCTGAGCGAAGGTTACGGAGGATTGGAAGCCGCCAGACGTTAAGAATCGGGTCCGCCGTCACCAATCTCAGTCGTCGAGAAAGTTGCGACATCTTGATCACTTCCAAAAGGTGAAGGTCGCCCAGTATCTTGCCGATTAGTTCGACTGGCAGAGTTTCGAGCATATTTGTTTGTAGTATACGGCACAGTGAGCAGTGCGAAGTGGTGGTTATCCAGAGCGGAAGTCGTGGGAAAATGATCGGAACGATCCAAATCCGTTGCGTGTAGAAACAAATACATGTATGAAGTTAGAAAGCCAGTAAAATAGCGGTAGCAGGTACGATGTGCGATACTAATGAGTGTCTGAAGGGTCTGTCTGTGTGTATGTATGTGATCTAAGAATAATGTTACAATAAAAGATGTCCGTCTGCTTATTTACTCATCTACTCATGACGCAGTCGGCCCTGTGCAAGGTGCCGTGGGTGTAGACGACGTGAAAATTCCATTATATTCGTCCGGGTACGTGCAACCGGCAACGGTCACCACGCCGCCCGCAGTATCCTGCGCATTGAACCAGCCGTCGGCGGAAGCGGTGACGGAGCTGGGAGCTGCGGTGAATGTTTGTGGAGGGAGGGTGATAACGGGTCCAGTCGATGTATACGTCGGCATGAGGGTTACTGGAACGTTGGCACCGGAGATGGTGGTGGGCGGCCATGGGAAGGATTGTGACGAGGAGGCGGCTATTGTCGACGTGGCGCCACCGGTCATCCAACCTGCGTAGTTCCCATCGAAGGGATTGGGGGTCAATCCAAGAGCAGCGCATTTTCCGAAGGCTGTACGTGGGTCCTTAGGGATCCATCCCTGCTGGAGACCAAGCTGATAAGACCACAATGGGGTCCCGATGACTCCAGCGCCATTTGGACCAATCTACGAGGAATGAGTGCTTCAAATACCTAAGTAATTCGAGAGACGTGTCCCACCTTCCATGTCCAAAAGAACCAATCTCCAGTAGCGTCCATGCTCGCCAGCACATAATTCGAAATACCAGCCTTCATTGACTCGTTATAGTTCTGGTAATCGTCGTACGCCGGACAATCCGGGTTGGTCGACTGAGAGCCAGCTCCGAGAAGGAAATAACCGCAATTATTAGGAGACGCAGCAAATTCACCAGATATTGTAACACCGAAAGCCGATTGACTTGGAAAACGTCAGCAATCAAGCAAGGATGTATAGAAAAGCTTGCCTGGAGTTGGTCGAAGGACCCCAAGCATTACATGCCTGAGTCGGCCATTTTCCTCCGGGATTGCCCTTGTCATCATTTACCGCCATGGGCGAAGTGTCGACTGCACCAAATGAGAAGTATGGATGCGTATCGAGAATAATTCGATCCGATCCTTGCAGAAAATTGGCCCAGGATTCAAGGGGTTGAAAGCCGTCGTGGACTTGGTTATTTCAGTAAAGTCTATAGGGGCAAGACTATACTCACTGGCGATATACTTTGAGAAAGCAGATTCAGCGAGATTTTACTGCTGAGCCGGAATGCACTCACAGGACCATTTCCCTCCCCAAATCCAGTGATCGATCGGATCATATTGTGTGCCTCAAGGTAGAACGAGGTCAACGAATCCCTCCCGATGATGCCGAGCATTGCCTGAACAAAACCGGTAAAATTGAATGTATCTTCGAAGCAAGAGGGAGGCAGACTCTGATACCTCGTTGACGATCCCGAAAACGGGAATAAGGTCACGATAAGCTGGCTGCGAAACGAACTCAGTAAGGACCCGTATGTAGTACAACGTCCTTTCAGCATTTGCCATGCCCCTACGAGTGGACAACGTTCAGGAGAGTCATTCGAAAAGGCGCATTAGCTCACATATTTCCTATTGAAACGGTAAATATATACCCATCGTCGATTCGAGGGCAGATGGAACAACTTACCAGACAGGAAGTTAACAGGCGACAAGCTAATCCACAGATGAGAATAGAGACATAATTTCAGGTTCAACGTACCGGCCTGAATGATTCAGTCCTACCAATTCATGGTTATCTTCTGCATAAAGCGGATGGAGAATACTGCTTACCATTTTGCGAGCCTGGGCAGACAGCCGAAGTCAAAGTCAATCCCTCTACAAAAATAAACCACGAACCGGGCACGGCGTGAAGATCCAAGCAAACCCGCAAACCATACTTCCGAGCCCATCCGAGAACACGTAAGAAATACCTGGCAGATTGATGAGAGACGGGGAGAAGATAACGATAACATATCGTACGTCCAAGAGGTTTTGGCGAGGAACGGCTCTCCCGGCCACGTTTCGATCGCCCAGAAGGCGATAGGTATCCTCAGCCAGTTGAGACCCGCACCTAGGTAGATAGCTTGTCAGCGCGGGCAAGACTCGAGAATATCTGTGGATCATAGTCACCTGCAATTTCAGCTATATCCTGCTCGGTCTAGTGGGTCGTTAGGACGGTCTGGTGAAGCCGCATGTCATCGTGCACTGACAATGAACGTGGCATAGTGATTCTCTAGCTGTCCGAGACCACCGCTGGCCGTGTCATTAGCCATCGCTACGCTGAGAGTCCATTCATCGATCGCTGCAGGCGCGTATTTGTCGAAAAACGACGGTGTGATAAAGGGCTCTGCTGCGGTTTTAGAGAGACAAAAATAAGGTTCGAGGGAATTTTGCTTACCTAGCACAAACAGCCCTCCCAGGTTGACGCCATAGACGCGGTCAACACCCCACTTCCAACTGGTGTTTAACGGCGGTGTAAACGAATTGGGCTGGGCATTGTTATTGAAAGGGTTCTGAGGATCGTTGACCCCTGCATCGAATTCATAAAAGAATACAACCGTAGAATGCAGACTTACAGAACCCTCCGAAAGAGTTGTTATACGTGAACTTGGTGCCGTCCTCCATCGTAACAATTGAACCATCTCCTCCAATCTACAAAGCGCTCAATGAAATATATTTCCTATGTCTTCGAAGAATATTACCGTCAATTTTGTGCTAGATCCCGAAGACGTAGAAGACGAAGAGGATGAGGATGAATCATTGCCGCCGTGTTTTGGTCGGATTGCGGTGAAATACACAACGATCACGATGAGCACGACGAGAACAAAAACAGCTGCCAAGATCGTCACAAGTCGGCGTTTCTGCCGCCTCTTTCTTGGCACCGACTCGGAGGGAGCTTGGTAAACATAGTTGTAGTTGTATGTGGACTCATGAGATGACTGGAACGGGGTCGAGCTCGAGCCAGTTGTGGACATGGGGGATTAAAGACCGGAAGGAGACTCCGAGGAGGGAGTGAGGGAGAGGCGCAGAGAAAACGAGGGGATATATATGTTTCTTCGAACATGAACACGAGATAAGGCAGGCCGTAAAAATGCTTGATCCGGCCCCAGTTCACCGTGAAACTTACGGAGACTTTCCCCCAAGGTTTCCGGTTCAAATATAGCTCGTTTGTGACGTTGGAGGTAGACCGACGAGGAGTACGGACACA
The DNA here is from genome assembly GCA_037176885.1 of Favolaschia claudopus. Lineage (NCBI taxonomy): Eukaryota > Fungi > Basidiomycota > Agaricomycetes > Agaricales > Mycenaceae > Favolaschia > Favolaschia claudopus. Next base: position 2,008,012 of record JAWWNJ010000002.1, read on the forward strand.
GAACACTCGGTTGCTGAGAATAAAAATCAGACCAAGGGACGAAGTCCAAGTTTGTGCCATGGCCGGTTGGCGGCCTCACACGACCACTTTTTTCTGGGGTCTAAATTGGGCTGATGGAGGTGGAGTATGGCTGTTCTAGCTCTCACTGCGGCGATATTCCAGAATAACAGGCGTCGGGCCATATAGCGCGTCGTAGGCGTACAATCGCTCGTCATGGTTGGCGGAGAAAAGCAGTTTTAGAGTTCAAGACAGGTGTCACACTCGGTCACGAACCTCCCTTCAGTCCTGCCGCCATCTGCTGCGTCCTCGCGGTGTCTTCAAGTTTCAAGGTCTGGTTAACAGCGCCAACCGCTTTTCTCGCCGTTGGGTATTTGGCGTTACGCAGTCAAATTGAGGCCTCCAGGTGCTCGGAGCCTGTTCATACTTCGGCGGCGGAAGGAAGGAAGGAAGGGACTGTACATTTCTAGTCAACATTTCTATACGCAAAGGACACAATCTACACCTTGGCGACGCTTCTCTCTCCTCATGTCCTCTTCAACCATCCTTCGCGTCATCCATGCTCTCTGGGCCTTCCTTCTCTCAATATTCTCCTCGCGGCGTCAAAAAAACCCTTCCTCGCCAGCTCCGGACTCGCCGACAACACTTGCCACACACCACTACGAGACGGACAGCCTGCGTATGTGTAGCGCTTCGTCTTGATTTTCATTGCTGAACTCTGCATCCAGGATCATGGCAGAACGATAAGCAACAGTTCCTTCGCCGTCCCAGTCTGTTGAAGGCAAGCACACACCAGACGCTCAGGCCGAAAGAGAAGAAGAAACGACACCGCCCTTTCTCTGGACCACCTCCGCCAACAATATACGTCGAGGATTGGAGCTCGTTGGGCTTGAATATGAACGACTTCTTTGTTGCGCCTTCTGCGTCCGGGACGACCGCAACTGCTGGCACCACTCCTGCCATGCTTAATCACCCACCCGAATCCGTCATCGAGATCAAAGCCGACAACACTACGTTTGCTCATTGCTCGCCAAACACGGTGGAACATGCAAACCCGGCCAGCGATGAACAGCCAGAACACCAAAGCGCTCCGACCCAGCCAACTGTCAAGCCATCTCTCAAGTCGCAACACCAGGCAGCCGAGAGCCCTTCACAATCTATCGCTCGTAGTCACCGAGAGACTCTGCCCCTTCCTGTCACTTCGCGTCGTTCGCGTCGTCCGGCTACCCCCAAGACCGACCTGCAATCGGACCCGCCCGTGTTGTCTTTTTCTGCAGGGCAATACGCCTCCAACGCACTCTCAGCTGTCTCCGGTTTCCTCTGGGATCCTCCTTCCTTGTCTATCGACACAGCAACCTCGCCGCACTCAACGCCGCTCCCCAGTGATTATACCGTCACCTCCTCGCCCACGCCCCGCCCGCAATCGATCTTCACGCCCTACACCGATATCTTCGACATTGGCATGTACATGCACCGACTCTCGCGCGATAGGAATCGGGACAGTGTGAATTTCCCGGGCGATCTGGAGCTTGGCGTGACGGAGGAGATGTTGGAGAATTTGAAGAATAGGACTCGGCCGGTTAGCATCTACGACGTACAGGCAGCTGCGATCGCTTTGAACGTGAGCGAGCGAGACCGGTATCGTAGTGCGGCGTATTCTTCGTGCGTCTCATCCCCCTCGCCGACTCGCTCGCCGCCGAGGCGGATACCCCTTGGTATTAACACCGCTGAGGCGAACACTGGGCTTAATTTCGGCACTGGGAGTATGTTTGAGGAGAAGGGTGCGGCGCCGAAGTTGGACTTTGGTGGGACGGCTCCGTTTATGACGCAGGAAGAGATGAATGTGAACATGTTTGCGTTCCCTGAAAGCGTGTAAAACTACTTTTGTACTCTTTTTTATGGTAGCTCAGTGCGTATGAATCTATTGGTCCAATCTGGATGTGAAACGGCGAGGTGGGCCGTTTTCTGTTCGGTGAGTGTATTCTCCAGCTTGTCTATGGTACATTTAATTGTGGTCGAAATTCGGTCTATGCGAACATTGCAACAACAACGGCGCAACACACGGAAGAAACGACGTTGACCTGATTGTTCGTGAGGACGTCCCAGCCGCTGATAACTTTCAATTGAGGCTTGCCGCCCGATTTCGCATGGTCGTCTACGACGAGCTTCCTCTCGTCGTCGTATCGCGTGGTTTGTATTGTAGCGCCGAGCAGTGAATCAAGCATGCTACCGCCTACCCCTGCGAGTCCGCCCCAGAATACGAGATCGCGGGATAGAGCGAACCACTCGGTGCGGCAGGTGGAGTTTTCGGTGATGAGGCAGAGGGACATTATGAGGCCCATTACGATACCGCCTGCGAAGGAGGCGAGGGTGCCGCCGACGGAGACGCCGCCATTTGTGCCGGGCGGGACTAGTTTGCCTGTGGTAACTAGACGCGGGGGAGAGGAAGATAGGATTCCTAGCTCGGAGGCTAGGGTGTCGCCTAAGCAGCAGGCGAAATGGCTGAAAGACGCTTCGTTAGAAATTCCGGCTCACAAGGGCAAGAAATGATCACCCCAGCGCGGCGAACAATAGTGCCCTACTCCAGCCCTCTCCTATAGTAGTTGAAGCAGGGCACCAGACGTCAGATGCGTATGTGCGAGCAATATTACTTGGTAGCTTCATTGCAGTCAATGAACCCCAAGCGTGGACACCTCGAGCGTCGAACAAGACGTTCCACACCGCACAGGCGACAGCCGCGCTGAACGAGTTGCTTAGTACTTGCCACCCGGAGCGGTTACCATAGTCGTGATATCCTGCTTCGAGCTTTGCTTTCTTTTGCTTGCCATCTAGTCAGCGACCGAAATGAGCTGCCATGGGCAAGAACACGCGTCGATAGACATACACTTGGTTGCGCGGCTTCCCAGAAGATAGAAGCCTATTAAGGAGACTCCCCAGAGCTTGAGACTGCCTGAGAACATGAAGAAACCGACGATGAACGCGGTGAGGGCGCCGGTTGGGCTGAGACTCTTCTTGGAGAGTCCATGGGCTGCTAATAGCGTAGGAAGAATGATAGAAACGATGGAGATATGAGGCATGGTCATGGTGGGCGCTATCCACCGTCGACGCCGTTGAGAGCGTTCTTAGCAAGATGGCAAACACCAACGGTCAATATGATAACGTAACGTAGACGCGCTGGCGCGTCGCGTCATCAACCAAACGCGTCGCGTCGACTCTATTTTATTGTGATACGCAAAAGTTGGAAAACTAAACAAGTTTAGAGCTTGCCCAATCTCACTCTACCCACCCCATGCTCTTTTACTATCGAAATCGTCTGCTCCCGTCGTTGGCCAAAAAAATGAGAGAAAAAAATCATCTCATGCAAAACCTCGTTGGGGGCGCCAACGAATTCCGAGTCCTGCGCGCCCCATCCTCCGGGGCTCCCAGACTCTCTAATGCTCGCTGGCAGTAACCTTCCTGCTGCTATATACACCTCACCACGCTTTTTTGTAGCTTAGTTGCGCTAACATTGACGCGCAACTTTCCCATTCCCAGGATTTCTCGTCCCAAGCCGGTGGATCGACGCCGATGGTGTTCAAGAATACTCCGCGCATGCGCTATTTCTGGGTGCATGGCTCCCATCGTCGCTCCGAAACTGGCTGCTGCGGAATCTACTTATGGGACTCCAGTCTCCAGCACATTATCCCCTCCTCAGTGGGTTGTAAGAGCGAGAGATTGAGGCGGTACGTATACAGCCGCACGTAGACCGTGAAACGTCTGTGTACAGGCACTGAGGCAGGTGGAGGCAGAGAGAGAAAGTCGGAGCGATGACAGATGACAGAGGCGTCAGCAAAGCAGTGCGGGTGATCCGGTTCTCAAGCTCTCTTTCTCACTTCGATTTCAACCTCCACTTTTACGGACTGCGCTCGTCCTGAGCCACCACCATCGCCATGTCCGCGTACCACACGACAGAATACCAGCCCGTCGGCGGCAACAACTACGCCTACTCCGGTGGTTCTAACAGCTATGTCTACGGCCTTGAGCAGCAGCAGAAAGCAGCCAACCGACGGTCGAAGTGGATTGTGTGTCTTCCTTCAAGTTGCCTCGTTACTTTCGTTTTATTCAATTCAAATCCGCATAGACGATTGGCTCTATCGTAGGTGTAATAGCGCTGATTGCCATTGGCGTCGGTGTAGGGGTCGGTGTCGCCAACAGCAAGAAGAACAACAACCATGCCGCGACGAGTAGCACCAAAGCTGGGTCTGCTGGAAACTCTAGTGGCGTTGTCGACCAATCGGATCCCAACGACCCGAGCACTTTTGTCAAGAACCCCGCGCTAAAGCAGTCGTTCTACGGCATGGCCTATACCCCTTATGGCTCACAGCTCCCTAATTGCAACAATTCTCTTGGTGCGTGCGGTTTTTGTTTTTCGTCTTTACAATTATCTGAACGCAGTGGTGCAGCGGACGTAATCACCGATATCCAGGTGCGAGTAGTGGCGTCCTTACAAAATTCGGTCTGTTGACGCCGCGCAGTTGCTGTCCCAGCTAACGAAGCGGATCCGTCTATACGGCGCTGGTAAGCCGTCAATTTCTGCTTTGAACTTCGTTATGTTTATCCTTTGCAGATTGCAACCAGTCGGCTCTTGTGGTCCGTACACTTCATACAGATTGACTCGATTTAAACAATTGTATCTCTTTAGTTGGAGGCCATCAAGCAGACGAAAGTCGACATGAAGGTCTACTTGGGAAATTACCCCGTACCTTCGGATGCAGGGGAGGCGTATACTCGTCAACGGGATCTCATCAAGGTATTCATCTTCAATTTTTTTCTTCATTTTTGTAGCCTGACTCTCCACAAAGAACGCTCTTACCACATACGGAGCCGACCATGTTGCAGGAATAACAGTAGGAAACGAATTCATCCTCAAGTAAGATTTGATTCCCCTCAGTATCTTTGTACTCAAATATTGTTGTTCAGCTATTTGGGTGATAACGGCGGCACCAACCAAGACCCCAATGGTCCTGTGGGCAACGCAGGCGCCCAACTCCTTCTTACGAACATCACCGACACAATGAACATGGTGTCCAGCCTGAACCTTGATATTCCTGTCGGAAACGCCGATGCGGGAAGTTACTTCAACACGCAAATCTTGTCGGCTGTAAAATATGGCGTTCGTTTGCGCGTCTTTCGGAGTCTTCGAATCTGACTTTGGAAATATTGCAGATGGCTAACGTGCACCCGTGGTTTGCTGCGCAAGATGTCAAAGATGCGGCTGGCTGGACGGCGGATTTCTTTGCCACGACAAACGTCGCGGCGGCTAATGCACTTTCGAACAAGCCAACGATGTACATTGCAGAGACAGGGTGGCCTACGGTTTGTTTATTTGATTCGAGGCGTGAAAGGTGAACTGATGATTCGCAGAAATCTTCGTCAGTCGCAGCACAATCGGACGGTCCCTCGCTAGCGTCAGTGGACAACCTCCAAGTAAGAAGCTGTTGCACACATCCGTAGGCCTGGCTAATTTATTCCAGGTCTATCTCGACACCTTCGTATGTCAAGCAAATCAAAACGGCACCGGGTATTTCTACTTTGAGTACTTCGACGAGGGATGGAAGGACGTTCAGTTTGGTGGAGTTGAGGTATGGCTGAACAGCTATCATGCGGACTGGAGACTGATGTATTCCATAGGGCTGGTGGGGACTGTTCAATGCGGAGTGAGTTTATCTATTCATCTCTTGGTCTAAACGCACCCAACTAACGCATTCGCCTGCAGTCGGACGCTCAAGAACGTGAAGATTCCCGACTGCGCGGCACCCTGAGCTGTGGGCTGTTTTTCTTCTTGGTTGATGGCGGGCCATGGACTTGTGGGTGTAATATGTACGACAAACGACGACGGGTAAACGACAACTGACGACTGGTAATGAATGACTGGGTACATCTACACTACGCCTTGGGACGTTTTTCTTCACTCATCATTAGCATGCATATCTGACTATACATTGTCTACTTATTGGTATCTTATCTATGTTGGACGTTTGGGGCGTCGTATGAATTGTTGTTTCTTGGTAGAAATAGCTGGGGTGGATCAAACCGTCGGATCGAAAGGCGCAGCCAAACACTGCGGCGGCATCACTCTGATCCCTTCTTGAATGTTATGTTCGACGATCCACTGAGCTCGTCGCGCGGGTTCGCAGAGGACGCCCTCAGCCCACCGTGGCCGACCACGCCCCACACCCCCAATTCTCCAATCCCCGGAAATTTGCGTCGTGCATCGACTCCAGTGCCCCCAACGCCGGACAAGGGTCCCTCGCTTGGTCCTTTCGGCCAGGAGCCTCAAATTTATGGTCAACCAGAAGCTGGGCTGATCTCTCCGCGCGAGGCTGTTGGCCCCAATGGAGACAATTATGAGAAGCCAGAACCGTACCTGCGTGTGCGCATTACTGGGCTCGACAGAAATAGACGGGACATTCTCGTCAAGTTGGATGCTCAAGTGCGTCGGTTACAAGTTCTCGATTGCATTAGTAGCCTTATTTTTTGACTCGCCAGACGAACCTGTCTAATTTCACCGGCAATACCTATCGAAATGTGTCGCGTTCATACCTGGAGTTCCAGCAATTTTACGAATCCATCATTCACAGCAACCCGCAAACCATCGTGGCAGCTCTACCTCTCGCCCAGACCTCTGCCCCGACTGACGAGGAGGACGACAGGCTCGTCAAAATTATGCTGCAGCGGTGGATTACTCGCGTCTGCGAGGACCCGATTTTGGTCCATGACGAGGACTTGCGGGCGTTCATCGAAAGCGACTTTGGCTATCAACCCACTCCTCGGCCCCGTCGCAAAACCGCTTCAAGTTTCGGGATAATGCGCCGTACTGTCCCCGATGAGGATGAGGATCTCCAGCGCGCGCGGTTTGAGCTCACTAAACTCGAGGGTCAATTCTTCGACACTGCAAAGGCTGTCGACAAGCTTTCTATTGCACGAAAATGTTGGCAGTTCATTCCAACTTTGTTTTTCTAAATTAACCTTTCTACACAGCCCTCGCTGTAGCTCATGCAGAAATGGGTAACAAACTCATCAATGTTGCGACTACGGAGGCACACCCGCCGCTCGGTAACGCTTTCCGCAAAATTGGACGGACGTGGCACAGTCTAGCAGACCTCGACCAAGCCCAAGCCATCAGCGAGTGTGTGATTCTTGGCGACTCCCTGGGCTATCAAGGCATGAATGCACGCTCAGCTAAAGAGACCCTGCAAATGCGCACCGGTGTTCTCGAGGAGTATCAAGCTGCTGTAAAAAGCACTATCTCGAAGCGCAGGCAGATCGAGCGTCTGAAAGCGAGCTCTAATATCCGGCCAGACCGCGTGGATGAGGCGTTGCAGGATATGGAGGAGGTATGTAAGCTTCTCAGAAGATGTGGCATACGCTGACAAGTTACCAGGCCGACAAGTATGAGCAAGTACTTGCTCGTCGTGCGCAAGGTATATCACAAAACTTGCACCAGGCGCTGGAGACGCACAACCGATATGCGAACGACGATATCACGACTGCGTTGATTGAGCATGCACGCTCGTCGATTATGTACGAGCGGCAGCTACTCCGTGAACTTGAGGCTTTGCGAGTGGATGTTGCGAAAGCCGCTGATAAATATGTGCCTCCTGCCAATGGCGTTCCTAAGCCACCCATCCCTGTCATCGAAGAGTACCATCCAAAGGTGCCAGTACGGAGCGCACCACCCACAGGTCCCGCTGCGCCCCCTGGTCCTGCCCCTACTTCTGCTCCGGCTCCTGCCATGACGAACGGCACCCCACCACCTGCGCCTCTTCCCGGAACACAACCCCCACCTCCGCGCATTCAAACCCCCCAACGCGCGCCCTTCCAAGCCTTCAGTCAGTCCCTCTACCACCCCAGCACTATCCCTGGTCTCGGCGCTACACATAGTTCTCTGGGACACCCTTCATCGCCTGGTCCCCCTTCAGCTTCTTCGACGCAGGGAATATACGATCGTCATGGCTCGATGACGCCGTCGTCTACACAGTCGTCTTTTGCTTCTACGCAATCGACATCATCGCCCTCCGTTACGCCTTCAGGCCTTCCTCAGACCTCATTTGGTCCCTTAGGTGGTCCTCTAGGACCTCCTCAGTCTCAACCACAAACACACCCCCATCCTGTCAGCGATCCTCTGGCCGGGCATCCTCAGCCCCAACTACACCCACAACCGCAACTCCAGCAGCCCCTTGCCCTTCCCCAATCCTCATCTGCTGGTCCTTCTTCCCCTCTTCATGCCCCGCAGGCCCAAACGCCCCGCACCCCTACATTGACCGCGACGAACGAGCCGCCTTTGGGCGGCCGCCTCGTCGAGGGCTCCAAATCCATGTTCATCAAACCTCCCTCATCGGCCATGGCCACCCCTCCTTCGTCGCCATTACGCCCCCAATCGTCCCAGTCGGCTATCTCCTCCCCGTTAACCACATCACCTTCGACGCCCAGCTATACTGGCGACCCGCTGCTCGGCGGGAGTACGTTCCCGCGGAATGTCTCGTCTCCGCTGCGGGATTCGTTTTCACCCCATCATGCTAATGGGAATGGTGTCCTGCGCAATGAGCTTGATCCGCTGGGGCAGTTGCAGCCCACGCAGATGTCGGGTTCGGTGCGGGGGCCGCCGCAGCGTCCGCGGTTGGATGCCCGCGATGCGGCGAAGAGCCTCGCTAATATGTTCTAACCAACCAGTGTATATTTCACCTTTTTCGCATTGTAGCTACGGATGAGTTGCTTAGTAGAGAGGACCAAAATTTATGTTACTTGAATCGTTTTATTGTTGTTGTTGTTGTTTGGTGCGTCTGAGTCGCTGGTTGTGTATATGATTGCAGTTGCCTGACGCATAATGTGGGCAGACTCATGACAATAGGTGAGTACATCAGAATGGTCTCGAGCCGATACTGAGAGGGCTACGTGATGCGTGGTCAAAGATTCGTCAGCCGTAGTACGACGCACCACCCCTCCTATTCAATATTCAACCCCTTCCTGGTACTATTGATATACCGAATCCTGCTTCGTCACGAAACGCGCCTCGTGAATTCGCTCTGCAACCCGCACACGCAGCGCGTTGCTCCTCAAGTTTCCATGGTCAGAGGACGCCGGGCTCCGTTCGTAAGTGAACAGAATGGATAGTAATTTCAAGAACCTAACAGCCGACTCCAGCGAGACGATGATTCGGATTCGGACGATGCTCGACGACGTTTATTTCCTAATTTGGTCGCGAGCGGTTGTTGTTCTGTGTTATATGGTGATGCTGATTGCACTATATTCCTTACTTACACAAAGCTCTTCACCAGGTCCACTGGCACCCTCTAGATCTCTGTTCCCTGAGATGCCAGCATGAGGCAACAAACTTGTTTTCTAGTAGACAGATCGGCCACCGGTCTAGCCGTCAGTGGGTTTTCGTGCCGTGACTAGCCAGGATCAAGCGCAGAGGACGGCGGCTTACAGTCTTCCAAATGGACTATCATGCGCGACTCTCCCAAGCTCTCCCACCTTCAACCCACCTTACTCAGCTCCAATTCACGATAACCGTCAGGTCGCCTGCGGCGCAGCATTTGTTATTTTCAACGATTGTTCAATTGCATCCGCGATACTGACTGGCAAAAGAGCTGGTAAAAGTGAGTCCCAGTAAGACTCAGTTGGACTCTGCTATCCTTGAGGGGCCACAGCTTCTTCTCGAGCGCATCAGAAACACGGAGGCTACCCGCGAAGACAATTCAAGTAAGATCCAGGCGTTACTGTACATATGCAATGACGCCAATCACCATGCACTTGACTGCTGCGGTACCTTGGACCAATGGCGCCAATAATCTCGCAGCAGATGCGAAAGAATATATAAAACCAAAATGATCTCAGAGTTGACCTCCTCACCACTGGCTCCAGTCCGTCAAGCGTTAGATGATACCGGTCGCTTTTTTCCTCTCACTTGCTTGTGCTCTGCAGCAAGTTTCTGCCTACAGTCAATTTGCTTTTCACGCCCCAACTGACAGGGAAAGGAGCACTTTCGTCAACTCCCCCGTTGATGCTAGCAACTCTGGGTCCGAGTTCTACCAGTTAAAGTGGCCCATCCGCAATGTCGCGATAATTGGGGCAGGTGTGAGGTCAGTCTCTCTATATTCATCATTATGTATTCGTATTGAAAGAAAACGCGACAGCGGGCTACTCGCATATCGTGAGTTGGTGGAAGCGGGTTTCGACATCAGAATGTTCGAGCGCGACGCTATCCCTGGCGGAGTTTGGCACTACACAGACGAGACACCGGTGCCGGCACCCATCCCGAATGAGGACCCCAAAATCGCGGATTATGAGCCCTCTTTGCCACCACAGGGTGTTCCTTTACCCTTCGAAAGGTGGTATGCCGATCATAATGCCAGTATATCGACGGCAGAGAGGTGGAGGAGGCATCGGGCGCCTCATGGAGTGTGGAAGTCGCTTACATCCAACGTACCAGCGCCGCTCATGCATGTAAGTGTGCATTACCACTGTTTCAGACAGATCATCTGTATTAACATCGAGTTTAAGTTCAATGGTCTTCCTTTTCCTCCGGAAACCCCCTGGAGTAGGTTTTCTAACTGTTAGCAGACCACAGTACTCATTCTGTCCCAGGTATGCCGCAGGACATGCTCGTTCGCTACATTCGCTCCGCTTATTCGTTCTTCGGCATCAACAGCAATGATGAAAACCCCAGAATCTCATACGGCACTCGCGTTGAGTTGGTAGAGAAGCGTTTTGACGAGAACGGAATGGAACGGGGTTGGAGATTGACCTTGAAGAAGTTTGATCGGTCAGGAGCTTCGTCCTGCAAGGAGGTCTGGTGGACAGAGGTATGTACTGCGAAGTATGTCGTGCGCTGCCCTATAACCATCAACTCACAGGACTTCGATGCCGTCGTTGTCGCCACGGGGAACTTCAATGCGCCGTTCATGCCGTCGATTCCGGGTCTTCAGGAGTGGTCGCAGCGGTTCCCCGGAAGTGTCCTTCATGCTAGGGAGTACCGGCGTCCAGAAATGTTCACGAATAAATCCGTTCTGATGGTTGGCGCTGGTGTGAGTCACCCGCATTACGAGTTTTGTACAGCCGAATGCTGAGACCAGGTCCGTAGACGAGCGCTACCGGAATCTCAGTAGATATCCATCGGTTCGTGAAGCACAAGCGGAACTTCCTTTCCTTCCGAGTATGTTGGTCTTTCTCTCCTCGCTGGGCTACTCAGTGATATTTTTCTTCAGCGCCATGCGAGTACGTCTGTTATTTCAGTCGCCATATCAGCTGGTTTTAAATAATATCTGTTCACAGACTCCACTACACCTCTCGATTTTCTGCGGACCTTACCGCACGACGTGCAGATAGTTCCAGGAATCGAACAATTCCATGCGTCGAATGGAACCATCCAATTCTCCGATGGCACGGTAAGCAATAGACAGAGTTGCCTTTCCGCCTCGTCACTCTTAACGCATTCTCCCTCCAGACTCTCAGCGACATAGATCACATCGTTTTCTCGACGGGATATCAATACTCCTTCCCTTTCCTACCCCAGTATCACAACTCGTCGATCCCAATGAACGAGGAGGGACCTGAGGATCAGCCACAGCCACTCGTGACGGACGGCTCTCACTACCGTTCGCTGTATCGCGACTTCATATATATCGAGGAACCCACCCTTGGTTAGTCTCGTCCCTCCAGATTTGCCAAGGTGTCTCACCGACGTCTTTGACTCTAGGCTTCATGAATAGTGCGTATCCCATAGCCCGTCCGGCGAAAGGCGTCTCACCCCAGCGACCGCAGTGAATCTGAACACCGTCACCTGGACCTTTGGCGAGTACTTTGCCATTGCTTTGGCGCGGGTATGGTCTGGCACGGCGAGGCTCCCCAGTCAGAAGGAGATGTGGAGGGACTATCGTAAGTCCGTAGCGGACAAAGGAGGATACGGTAAAGGCGTCCTGTTCTTCGATTCCGGTGGTCTGTGTCTCCATTGCGCATTTGATATACGGCGATATACAGAGCTCACCAAATATGACAGAATACATCAGGTTCTTCTGCGGATGGCTCAATTCGGCCGCGTTTGAATTCGGAGGGAAAACGGTCAGTGTCGCAGACTTTCATATGCAGTCGACTTGTTTTGATTGTGTCCCGCGTCGAACAGGTGGATGGCCGTCCCGGAGAGTGAGCGAACCATGTCAACACCATTTATCTCCCTTCCCTGACCCATCGCGCAGCTACCTCCATATCCTTAGAACATTCATGAAAGCGTTCTTTGCGAACCCGAATCCCCCCAAGATACCGAGCGGGAACTCTTCGCAAGCGTTTGTAGCGACAGGTGGTGGTGGTGGGAGTGGCGATTCAGACTTGTTGCACTTGTTTGATCACCTCTTGAGTACCTATTGAGATTGCGTAGTTACTTGTGTTTCGTCAGTTGACGCTGTCTCGAGGCTGGTTCCAATGCATTCATCTTTGGCCAGCCTGGTCACTTTGCCTCGTCCAATCCAGTGAACTCAGCCACCCGTATCAAGCTCAAGGTACTACCACTGTTTCATTGTGGCTAGGAATGAGTATCTGCTTAGAGAGGACCAAAATTTTCATGATACTTGAGAATCATTTTGTTGTTGGGGTTGTTGTTTGTTGCCTCCGAGTCGCACGGTCGTGGATATAGCCTCAGGGTCCACATACTTCACGCAGGATATGTGGGCAGAATGTCAGTGCCGGCGTGCCAGTGTTTCAATGACAATAGTCCATCTGCACACACTCCTCCTCAAGTTTCCATGTCACATATGGTCAGAGGACGCCGGTCTACGTTCGTACCAAGGCATATATAATGAACATTGATTTCAGGAAACTAATAGCCGACTCTAGCGAGACGCAAGGCACTTTATACCACGACCAGACGATGACTGACCACGTTTATTTCCTAATTTGGTCGCGAGCGGTTGTTGTTCTGTGTTGCATGTAGATGCTGATGGTTGCGATGAATACGACTCCTTTCAAGTTGCTACTTTGCTACTCCTATGTAAAGCTTTTCACCACCATGTGTGCTTGATCTGTGCTCCCCGACATGCATGCAGCATAAGGCCGACATAAACACATTCAACCATCTTTGAGCTTGTTCCATCGCTTTGATTTTTAAATTCGTGGTTCACCCACAATCTCACTTGAAGCGTGATGGTGGGCCGATACTTCTGGATGGTGCTTCAACCATCGCCAGCTCTTTCTGTCCACTATCTTCACTCACCATTCGCCGACGAAGCCGCCCAGTATCTTGTATGCGGCAAATATCTTGCCCTCTTCTCTCCTACCGGGTATAATAACGATACCACTTCTTTCGCGGCTTTCCTGGTTCAACCAGCTTCCGATCCACTTCCGGACACTTATCTTGCGATTTTACCCTGCAAGGTTGGTCCACGAGACTCACTGGACCCTGGCTTCGACTGGCCCTTCGAAGACTGTGTCTTAAATACTGGAAGGAGATTCAGTATTGAGGCCCTCCACGATGAAGCTGACAACGGGACAACCCGCTACGAGTTGAGCGAGGAACAGGCCCATATTTTCGTCAAGACAGTTCAGGAAGATATCGTGAAACAGTACTGGTGCAAGGTAGAACGACGAAAAGCCGATCGAGAAGCTGCCGGCTTTTTGGACGAAGCGTCAGTCTGGACCACCTTCAGTCCGAAAAGTACATATGTCCCTCCAGGCCCTTATCATATTTTCCCGCCGGATACCCTCGTTGTGTTTTACAGTTTCGATATATCATCTCTGAAGCATGTTCCCTCAGCCAGCCTTTGCTTTGAAGATGAAAGCGCAATTTCTCGGTGCAGTCATTCCCCGATATCTTCAGTCAAGTGCTCATTCGTAATCAGACTCAGAAATCGTTTCTCGCGCATTTCAACGGAGAGGACAATCATGTGGACCATGGACCAGGTATCTCAGCTCCATCCGAAGTCTCTTGTACGCCGTTCAATATGGTGTAGGATGCGTGGGAGAGTTTGGATGCCCCCGTTGAGCAAACCATTACAGACGCATCCTCACGGACAATCGACCTTGAGATTGCATTCGATAGACCGGACAGCCCCGAAACGCTCAGTTCAGAATCTTCAGAGGAAGAAGATGAAGAAGAATACACCGCGGAGGAGAAAAGACGGCTTCGCGAGGGCCCTATGAGACGCACATTGCAGCCCCCGCCACCATACGACCTTCATGGCCTGCAGGTCATATATTTCGACGTCTTCGGGACACTGATTGTATGGTTCAACAACACATTACACATTGCTGAACTAATACCTGCGAAAGGACAGCGAATGTGGCATATACGAAGCTTTGAAACCCTTGCTAGCACAGTGTCCGCATCAATTCGAACGATGGGAAGCACTCACATTCTACTTCGAGAGCGAAATGGCTACCAAGCAACGCATGCCTACCGCGCCCTACTCGAAAATTCTCGCTGAAGCCCATGGTGACATGGCAAATCGTCTGGGTCTCCTAGCGGCTGACGACTCTGCCTCCACGTTCGCCTCGTCCATCGGCACTTGGCCGCTGTTCAACGAGGCGCTACCATGCATCAGCAACCTTGCGGCGCTGGTGCCATTCCTTGTAGCCTTACCGGACATCGACAAGGAAACGCTTGACAAATCAGCTGCATTCGCTGTGATTGCTCCGTACTTTTCTCGGGTATACACTTGGGACGGCTCCCATGTGTACAAGCCTGAAGTGGCGGCTTTCCAGCTCCCACTCGAGTTCTACAAAGACATGGGCATCCCTCTCGAGCAGCAATGCCTGGTTTCCAACAGCGTCTTTCGTGATCTAGAGCCTGCTCGCGAGCTCGGTCTCCCAGCCATATGGATACGATATCCTCAAAGTCTAGCAGGGAATGTTCCCTCGTTCGAGGGTTCGTCTCCCGCGTATGTTTGCCCGTATCTTGTAGACTTGGATCTGCTCATCCGTATCCACAAAGGCGCGTGGTCTTCGACAACTCCTTCCGATGGAAGCGCGGAGCCGGTGAATTAGTGTTCCTGTCTCCGATTCATAATGCATGCATTCGCCACCGAATGTTACATTTTGTGTTCACTCGCATATTGTTTACTTGAGCACAGCCCTACTTCAGCTTGTGAGTGTACCGGACATGGATTTTGGAGCTCGCCGTTCAGATAAGTAAGGAGGTCTCGGGGTATCGACTATAAAAGAGGGAAGGTACTGGCCAGAGCCTCCCCGATGCTACAATCTTGTCAAACGTCTGGCCTCGAAGCCAGGGGCGAATCAAGCTCGCGCTTTCCTTCACCAACCATAAATACAGTGCGAAGGCGCACGCTCTAAACGCCGATTTCTCGCTGAAAAGGGCCTAAATGAGGCCGAGATGGATCTAAAGAGCTTCATACACGAGGTGGTACTTTGGTTATCACATAGAAACTGCATACTTGGCAACAACTGCTGCATTTCAAGTGATAGAACATTGAGTGTCCGCTATGTTTGGCATATTCCTGCCAGGCCAATGACCTCGGCGTGGATTGCATACTAGTCGTCGCTGTGGCTATAGCTGCTGCCGGGAGTTGTACAAGGTATTCGGTGATACCCCATGCTCCTCGCGGAAGCCAATGGTCGATTGCATCAAAGATGCAGCTCTCGTCCCCTGTTCTGAGCTGCTTTATACTATTTGCGATCCCGCTCCCGCTCCCGCCTCTGCACTCGCGTCGTTTGTTCCACTGTGCTCGCTATGCGGATGCCTTATCGTTGGTCGACTCGGTCGACGCAAGCGGCTAAATGAAATGCGCCGTCCGACACTCGCCCACTCCCTAAAGCTATTCACCGAATCGATTCGCGGGAAATTGGAAGACTCCTGTTCCCCTTGGTGGAATTGACCGCGCACAACAGCCGGATTCTCAAGAAGGTTCCACCGGCGCTTCACGAATTTCCAAGCTTCGATGCCGAAGACGAACAAGATCGTGAAAGCAACGGCGAGACCCCATTCCCAGGTGATAGCGGTGTGCTTGAAAAGGCGGTGGTTGATGTAAGGGATGTACACGACAGGGAAGACGGAGGCCCCGCCCGCAACGACCGCCCAGAAGAGGAAGCGGTTGCTGTACAGATCTTTGAAAAGGGGGAAGCGGCTGGTGTCGTCGGGGTCCAGGCGGAACATGGAGCGGCGAAGAGACTTGAACTCCCAAGCAGATAGAAGGATCATCCAGGTCAGCTCAGCAAAGGTGCATGCGCGCGCGCGGAAGACCGGTCTGCACTCTTCGGAGAAGCGCTGATTGCATTCATTACCAAAGTCCCCGCTATGGACTCCAAACATGATAATGGCGAAGCTGGATAACGTGAGCGTACCCATGAGAATGCCATAAACGAGCATGTCAATCATGACCTGGTTGGTGAAGACACCGCGCTTCTTATCATGAGGCGGTCGCCTCATAACGTCCGAAGCAGCCTGCTCCCTGCCGAGACCAAAGGCGGGGAACGACGAAGTCGCCATGTTGATCCAGAGTACTTCGAGGGGCGAAACAGGGAAAACGGCGAGACCGGTGCCATCTCGGAACCCGAGACCCGCGATAAGGAGGATGACTTCACCGACGTTGGAGGTGAGAAGGTGGAGGATAAACTTCTGAATGTTGTCGAACATGCGGCGGCCTTGACGGATAGCCGAGACGATGGAATTGAATTGGTCGTCGGTGAGCACGATCTTGGACGCTCCTTTGGCAACATCGGAGCCAGAACCCATGGCAATTCCGACGTCGGCGCGGGCGAGAGAAGGCGCATCGTTCACGCCATCGCCTGTCATGGCCATGAAAGCTCCTCGACGGCGCAGAGCATCGATCATCTTGCTTTTGGTCTCCGGTGCGCATCGTGCGATAACCAGTGGCAGCTCCTCCAAGGCGTCAATCTCGGCTTCAGTCATTTTGTCAAAATCGGTAGCCTTCATCACCGCGTAGCGAGCGACCTCCTTAGAGAGAATGCCCATATTCTTTGGCAAGATCCCGACTTCCTTTGCAATCGCCTTAGCGGTTTCGGGATCTGCAATGACGCAGTTAGTCGATGCGTTGAAAGTTCAACGGTGCAGAGTAAACGTACGATCGCCCGTTAGCATGTGAACCTTGATACCAGCATTTGAGGCTTCTGCGATGGACGGCTTCGTTTCGCGTCGTGGAGGGTCGTAAATGCCGGCCAGTCCCAGCAACGTCAGGCCTTGCTCTACCTCGTCGCGAATGTCATGGCCGCTGTCACCGCTGTCGCCGCCGCCGTCGCTGATCTTTTCGTTGACGACTGAGCTATCGGGAGCGTCCGACGCACTGGAAGATTCGACCTTCTCGTTCACAGGGGTGTCTTCGAACTTTCCGTCCCATTCACGATAGCTGATGGCCAGAACACGCTGACCTTGCGATGCGAGGCTGTTCATCTCCTCCATAACGCGATTCTTGAGCTCCTCCGTCATAGGCAGCTTCGACTCCCCGTAACCGATGTGCGTGCAAAGATCAAGAATTCGTTCCACGGCGCCTTTAGTGAAGACAATACTGCTGTGTGTGGGGAACAACGCGTCTGAGGGAGCATCGTAGATTACAGACATGCGTTTGATGGTGCTGTCGAAAGGAAACTCCGAGATTTGGTTCCAACCCTGAGCTTCGAGCGCCTTCTTGCCCATATCGAATCGATGGGCAAAGACCTGAAGCGCAATTTCCGTCGGCTCGCCGGTAGTCTGCCACTTGGCCTCCGGTGCGTCATACCGAACCGTCGCCAAGTTGCAAAGAGCCGCAGAATAGAGGAAGGCTTTGAGAGGGTCTGTCATTTGAGCGTCAGGTTCAGGATCGTCGTCAAAGGTTTCGGCCGGGATTTCCGGTTCGTCCGGAAGGTCAAATCTCAAGCCGAGCGCTGAACCCTCTTGGTCATGATCTCGACGAGGATGCTGCTCCTTCTCCTCCGAATGAGTGACGCGACCGACTTTCGGGTCACTCGGACTCTGAGCATCGTGGACAATGTAGGTGTGCGACATGGGCAACCACGCCTTGCGCACAATCATGGCGCCTTGAGTGAGAGTGCCAGTTTTATCGGAACAGATGTTGGTAACGCCGCCCAAAGCTTCGAGAGCGGATAGATCTCGTACAACGACATTGGCTTTCTGCATGACTGTGACAGCGACGACCATTGTGATGGTTAGAACGGCGACGAGTGACTCCGGAATGATTGCGATACCTGAGTAATAGTCAAAACAAAGACAGGTGATTAGGAAATAATCGACATACCCAATGAAACGGCGTAGAGGACGACTTCGGCGTAAGTGTCGCTGCGGAATTCGAACCTGTGCGCTCCAAACACGACGACGGCCAGAAGAATGGCGCAGCCGAACAAAACGTATGCGAGCATGGCAAGCTTTCGCTGGAGCGGTGTGCCCTCGGACAGGCCCAGGAACTTCAAGATGGTATCGTAGACGCGTCTGGAAGCGCCGAGGAAAGGCTGGCGCCTGCCATACTTCTTGTAGTTCATCGATCTACCAGGCTTGCGCTGCTTCTTGGTAGAGGCGGCGGCGATCTTGCCGACCTCGGTCTGCATGCCTGTGTAGATGACGATACCACGACCGCGGCCTTTGCGAACGACGGTGGTGGCGTAGGCGATGTTGACGCGGTCACCGATGCCAACTTCTCCCTCGGTGACGGCGAGTCGATCGGTACCTGGGACGTGGATGCCAGTATCAATTATCTTGTCCACTGGGAGAGACTCTCCGGTGAGAGACTGCTCGTCGCAGAACAGATTCATGGCCTCGAAAACGCGGAGATCGGCTGGGACGGTATCACCCATTTTGAGGAAAACGATGTCACCGGGAACCACTTCCGCACTAGACGAGAAATTTAGTTAACAACGAGAGACGAGAGAGCCTGAAGGGCATGACTGTAAGCAAGACGTACTTGGGAATGACCTGAGTCTTTCCATCTCGGAGAACCATGGCGGAAGGCGACGAAAGTGAGCGGAGAGCATCCATGTTCTTCTCGGCCTTGAATTCTTGATAGAAGCCAATGGTGACATTGGCGATGATGACTACTGCGAGGACACCGCCCTCGATATAGTCCTTGATACCAAAGCTGAGAACCATGGCACAAATCAAGACCTAGAAGTCCAAATTTTAGCGATTGCAGGACTAATACACAAACCTCGAACGTACCAAGATCATAGCATTGAAGATCTGCTTGCTCAAGATGGTATACCACGAGACGGTCCCACCCACATCGAACTCATTCTTCGGATACATATTGTGTAAATCGTCTACTTGCTTCGTGGACAATCCTTTGTCCAAATCGGTCGAAAGAGCCTGAGCTACATCCTCTGCGGAGAGGAGGAAGGGATGCTTCGGATAGTTGTACAAAGTAGTCGTAATCGTGCCTGAAGGCTTGAAAGATTGCCGTTCATTCGGCGTGCTGGTATTTCGAGCCTCGGCGCGGTCCATAGTGACCGCATGGTTGGTTTCGTTGGTCATTGGTCTTTAACGCGGAAACAGCGAGTTGGTGGTTTTGTTGAAAGAGGCACCAAGAGAGAAAGGTGCTCGAGAGAAGGCTCCGAGCCCTTCCATATTTAAGTTTCAAATGTGGGCGGGCTCAAGATGTGGCGCGCACTGCTTGCATGAGACCAAGAGGCGCCAAGAGACCTTCGAAGACGCGCAGTTTCTGACCAAGTTTCTGGTGATTAGATTTCTTAACCAACTTGTTTTCTTGTTGTCGTGTGTCGAGCCAGCTTCTCAGCCGGGATGGAACACGAGCATAGCACCTTGTCTGGATAAATCTTCGTTCTTCTTGTAAAAAACCAGCGATATCGTCGAAAAGTCCACTCAGTTCCAATTCAACTTGAGTTGAACAAAGATAAGTTGAGTCTTGGCTCTCTCCATGCCCATCTTGGGTTTTCTTGGGTTTTCATCGATTATTCACTGCGTTCCTCTTGGGCCTTGGCTTGTCTAAGACTCTTGCCACTTTTTTTTGGAGTGAGTTGGGAGGTGTCAGGTTTTGGATGACGTCATCCACGACTTGGCATGTCTTTCAAGCTCAAGTCGAGTCAGATACGGAACGCTATACTATGCAGCGGAATCAAAGCAGGTAGCGTCTATGTTGTGCTGGAGTGATAACTATACATCGATCGAATCGTCTAAGAGTGTCCATGGTATTTATACAACCGTTTGTTCGGTTTCTTCTTTAGATTTTACTTTTCAATCATTCAGTCTACTTTTGCGAGAACGATGCAGGTTCGCGAAGGAATATAGACCTGCGTAAGAAACTGTTATCAACACCAGCCGGGCTTCAGAATAAAAGCAACTCACCTGCACAAAATTCTTCCTGTTATTCCACTCCATGGGCGAAGTCAAGTACTCCCCACCCAGCCCAACGTTCTCAAACCCACCAAAGCGCTTCTCATCACTAGTCAGAATGACCGCATACTTGCCCGCGACCTCTATGCCGACGCGGAAATCGGTGTAGCTTTGCGTGGGGTGGAAGTTGAACACGAAGAGGAGGCCGGCACGCTCGTACACGAGAACCTTATCCGATTCGTTCTTCAGCGACACATACGCCTGAGTAAGCACAAAATGTCAGTAAAACCTAGTGATCAGAAAAGAAAGTAAACAATACTTTAGGTGCCTCGAGCCATCCATACTGGCCGGCCATGTTGTTCATCGCGGCGTCGAACTCGTTCAAATAACGATAGCGTAGCAACGGGTCGTCAACGACATTCCACTGGCGCCGTGCGTAGTGGAAGGAGTTGTTGTTCCCTGCGCGCGGGAAGTCAAGCCACTATGGAATATTCATTATGCGCCAAATAAAAAAGTGAGATCGCTCCAACCTCGGGATGTCCAAATTCATTTCCTTCAAAATTCAGGTAACCTTCGCCTCCGAGGGAGTGCGTAAGTAGTCTGCAAAGCGTTGGATTTCATCGACATCCTGAACCGTTGCACTCACCGAATCATCTTGTGTAGGGCGAGGCCTCGGGCAATAACAGGCGTCATCACGGACAGATCCGACATATTCGTATCTGAGAAGAAGACTTGAGAAAATAGCTCTCTGGGACAAAGAAAGATACGGACACATTTCCTTGTCCATTAACCAAAACGCGAGCGTCTTGTCCCCAACGAGCGCTTGATCATGACTCTCGCAGTAAGCAATACTCTTCTCCCCGTCCCGTCTGTTCGACAGCGTATGTTCGATGTTTGCTAGATCCCACTCATAATCGCTCTTGTGCTTGAGAAGCTTGATCCACATGTCTGGAACTGCCATAGACAACCGATAATCAAAGCCCACTCCTCCCTTCGAGACTGGAATGCCGAGTAAAGGCATGCCGGAGACATCTTCAGCAATTGTGACAACATTGGGGTAGAGAGTGTGCATCGCGTCGTTGGCCTGCGTTCTCGGTCAGTTGAATTATCTGCATGGTGAAGCGCAACGTACGAGCATGAGATACACGATACCTTCCAGGTCAGCGCCAGACCCAAAGTACTCATGATAGCCTCCGGAGAACCCGGTGCCAATACCGTGGTGGACGTACATCATGCTAGTAACGCCGTCGAATCTGAAGCCATCGAACTGATACTCTTCCATGTAGAAACGTAGGTTGCTGAGAAGGAATCGAAGAACTTCGTGCGACCCATAGTTGAAGAGTCTGCTGTCCCAAAGCTCATGGCGACCTTTGGCTCCTTCATGGAAATAATGGTGGTCTGTGCCGTCGAATTCGTTGAGGCCATCGAGCACATTTTTGCACGCATGTGAGTGCACGATATCGAGGAGTACTGTGAGACCCATTCCGTGCGCGGTGTCTATGAGTTCTTTCAGGTCTTCTGGAGGGCCATAGCGGGAGCTTGCGGCGAAGAAGCTCGTCACTTGGTATCCAAAGGCTGCAAGACAGTGAGTTGAGGTAAAGATGATAAGTTGATACATACAAGCGTAATATGCGTGCTCCATTATCGCCATGAGCTGGATAACGTTGTAGCCCAATTTCTTTATGCGGGGCAGAACATTTTGTGTGAATTCTTTATACGTGCCGACCCGACCTTCGGGAGAAGATATTCCGACATGCGCTTCATAAATTCTGGCGTTTGTTGGTTTGGGAGGCCGCGCGTTTTTGAAAGTATAACACTGGGAAGCAGGGGGATTCCAAAAGCGGGCATCATACACAGGCGAAACGTTGAGATCCTGGGTCACTCGCTTGATCCAGGCGGGCAGACGTTCAATTCGTTTTCCTTCTGGGGTGATCATGGAGATCTAGGTTGACTATGTCAACCGATTGAACATCGCGCACAATCGAGCAAGGAAACCTTAATTTTGGAGTCATGCGGTATTGCGCATTGGCCTGTGCTTGTAGGAGGAAGGATGATCTCCCAAACACCGAATGAGTCTTTTTTCATGGGGTGCGATGTCCTGTTCCATTCGTCTACAGTGTAACTGAGTACACACCCATCCGTCAACACAGGACGACACTCACTGAAATCGCCGATAAGAGACGCTTCTGTAGCGTTCGGGGCCCATTCTCTATACACAACCTCTCCATTTGACGCGATATTGAAGCCGAATTTGTGATAACCCTTGGTAAAACTATCATATCCTCCTTCAGAGGCGTCGATCGTGTCTTTCCACTTTCTGAAGAGGTCGTGGCGATGTACGATAGCGGAAACGTTTTCCTTCAACCAGCCGTCAACCGCGAGGACTGTTTCTGGCTTCAAAGGCTCGGTGGGCATGGTGGAGGGAGTGGAGAAAGGACGCGCTTCTGAACTTTTGCTTGTGACGTCACAATTCTCGACGCGTCGAGGTTGCTCCATTTGGACTATCTTATCGAAGTATCTTCGGATTCATCCATATTGAAACCGACCGTCCATAGCAATCGCGATCTTCAACGAATTCGAATCCAGGGTTTGTGTCAGTGTCGCCTACGGCAGTCCCAGGGAGATTCCGAATTTTGGAGCCCGTACACGGCGCCGTACAGCGTTATACACGCGTCGAATGCAGTACGGATCAACGACGGACAACCGAATCTTCCATCCTTCCTTCCATAATGCGCCCTGGTAGACAAATGTAAGCGAACGAGTTTTTTCAAAGATCGAACTCCGGGATATCCGCACGAATGATGAATCCAGTACTCACTGTTTTTTTCTACTGCAGACTACTGGGAATCTGGCAACTCATTTCGCAGAAAGGATCGTACCAACGACGCGTCAGCGCGAGAGCTCGGAAAATTGTTTGCAGATCCGGAAGTATGACTATGAGGCGCCAAGCCCATTGACAATACCCGGAGATCCCGACGGCGTACGCCCTGATTAGTAACTCACTCTAAGCGTCGTGCCGGTGTCAGACCGAAATCTACTTAACGCTCTACCATGTAAGGGGACCGTCCACAAACCCAACGACGGTCCAATGGGAATTCTGAGTCAACCCGCCATCCCCCCTCTCCCAGAATCCCTCTCATTCGCAGGCAAAACCGCCATCGTCACCGGCGCAAATATCGGTCTCGGTCTGGCTGCAGCTCTCCACCTAGCTCAACGCAACATCTCCACTCTCATCCTCGCAGTGCGCAACCCAAAGACTGGGCAAACAACAAAAGATGCCTTGCTCGCCGATCCCATTGTCCAAAAACACGCGACGAAACCCACCATCCTCGTCTTCCCCCTCGACCTCTCGCTACCATCTTCCGTCGAGGCCTTCGCGTCGAAAGTCATCGCGGAGGTCCCGAAGCTTCACATCGTCATCCTAAATGCAGGAATGGGGGACCTAAACTGGAAGGTT
This sequence comes from Favolaschia claudopus, assembly GCA_037176885.1. NCBI lineage: Eukaryota > Fungi > Basidiomycota > Agaricomycetes > Agaricales > Mycenaceae > Favolaschia > Favolaschia claudopus. Next base: position 2,031,747 of record JAWWNJ010000002.1, read on the forward strand.
AACCCGGAAACACAGACAGAGGCCCATTTCCAGGTCAACTTCCTCTCCAACGCCGTCCTCACCGTTCGCCTTCTCCCCCTCCTCAAAACTTCCGCACAGAGCGCAGGCGAAGCGTCACATCTTACCATCGTAGGATCGCGCATGATAGCCATGAGCTCCTTCCTCAAAAACCCAATCCCCGATACCGTTCCAGTGTTCACATTTTTCAATGACCGCGCACAATTCCGCTCCATGACTCGTTACGGAGACAGCAAAGTTTTGGTCACCATGTGGATACGCCAACTCGGGAAGCACGTCGACCCGTCGACGGTGGTCGTGAACGATGTGTGTCCTGGGATGGTGAGGACAAATCTTGAGGCCGGTCAACCATGGATAATCAGAGCTGTCATGAGCGTGGTGAAGGGGATTAGAGGGAGAACGGCGGAAGTCGGCGCTCGTACTTTGATCAATGCCGCCATCGCAGGACCAGAGACTCACGGAGAGATGCTGGGAGACTACGAGATATACCCGTGAGTTGTGACCCTCGTATGGTTACTCTTGTGCTTGAGCTGAGAATTCACAGATACAATTTCTTGAAGACCAACGAGGGGAAGAAAATGGAGACCAAAGTCTGGGAAGAAAGCTTGGCCGCATTCGAGAGCAGCTCGCCAGGATCGGTTCAGGCGGCGGGATTGAGAGACTAGAGCCTTTTATTATTTTTCCAAATACTGTACACATTCCATTAATCATTGAGGCCGCGCGGTTACGTTAGGCAAGAATGTCCGTCTAATGAAGTGCTTCAGCAAAAGTAAAGAGAGCTTTCAAAACCTTACCGATTGAGCACCAATCCCTTCAAAGCTCGAATTTCTTTCCGTACTTCTTCCTCCGCAGTGTTCAATGTTGGACCAGTCCCGAATCTGTTCCCCACAGGGAGATAAGGAGCATACATCTGGGAACTAATGTAGCCCGTGAAATCGCTCATTGATTGCAAGGCGTGTTGGAAGGGGCTATGTTTCTCGGGGTGTGGTTTAGGAATGGAGGCGGAGAGGGCGGAAAGCGAGTGTGCTAGTGCTGTAGGAGCAGGGGCCGCCGGAGGTTGGTAGGTCCAACACGGACCAGCGTGACTGTCAGTGGAGAGTACCGAGTCAGAAGGAGAGGCTTCGGAGACGAAAAGCGAGCAAGTCGAAAGGGTGTCCCAGAGACTTTGCTGCCATGAACGTTAATAAGAATATAACTTCACCTATGACGAAACGTACCTCGAAAGACGCCCCTTCATCCGATGCAAGCCACGGTATCTTTCCCTCCAAGAGATGAAACAGCTCCGTCGTAGTGGGCTTCTTGGACTCAGTTTTAATGCTTGGATCGGAGATGGCGCATCGGAGGAGTGTAATTTGCGAGATGGTTGAAAGTTCAATCTTGTGAGTATTCGCATGCTCCAACAGCGCATCCAGCGTCAGGCAAGCCTTGAATGCTGAGGGTTCTTGGAGATCTCCTGGTCTGGGAAGCACTTCGGCAACGTCATTCTGGGAGTCCTTGAGCGAGGCCAAGGAAGTGTTGAGTTTTCGGATGAGGGATAGCTGGTGGGATTTCAACGAGCCTCGCGCCATATATGTTGCAGTGACTCGTGGCAGAAGTATGCGCTACACAGTTTGTAAGTGCGTTGTTTCGGCAGCGACAGAGGCACTCTCGCACGTAGTAGATGAAACTGAGTGCTGCAGCCCCTCCAATAATCCATGAAAAGAGGCGCACGAGACCAAGAAGCAAGGTAGGTAAGTTCGAAGGGGGAGGTTGCGGGTAGGTTCTAGGTGGTATTGAGGGAATTTGAACCGGCTGTTCGTACTTTCAATCAGGGCGTTCATGAGCTCTGGAAACCGAGATACCAGCTCACGCATGAGTCCCTCAATCTCAGCATCGTTGAGACCTTTCTCAGCGAGAAATCGACGTTTGGAAAGTACGTCCTCACGCTGTATTTGCGGTTGGTGAAGGAAAGCGCGAGCTTTATTCAAGAGTTCGACCCTGTCTTCGAAGCCAGACGCTTGCGCGGCGGAAGGCGAGGGTGTAGCATCGGGAACGCTCTGGGTAGCCTCTGAAGACGTCGACAATACCTTTCCTCCTTCGGAGTCACTGTCGGACATGGTTGCAACAACCACAGGCTCAGCTTGAGCTCAGAGAGTCAAAGTTGCTGAAAAGGGAAGTCCGGCTTTGAACGTAGCCGACAAACCACTCTGATCTAAACGTCGACGTAGAAAGTTCAGCATACTCAGAGGCTGCAGCAAGCCTGTGTTCAAGCCAGGAATTCAAGAGCGAACATACAAAACGATGACTAGATCCATTTGGGGCATTATTCACAATTCTCAGAGGCCACACAATGATAAGAAAGCATCGTGAAAGCATGTACATATCACAGGATATCGATGCAAAACAGAAATACTAATCCACCGGCGCCGCATTTCCATTGGGAGGTGCGGAGGACCGAGCGCCTTTATGGTAACGGATGAGCAGATCCAAGTCTACAAGATCTAGATACGTGCAAACAGACACAGGAAATGAACCCTCGAACGAGGGAATATCCCCTGCTAGGCTTTGGGGATATCGCATCCAGATGGCTGGGAGACTGAGCTCGCGAGCAGGCTCTAGATCACGAAAAACGCTGTTGGAAACCAAGCATTGCTGCTTGAGAGGGATGCCCATGTCCTTGCAGAACTTGAGTGGGATTTGGAAAGCCGCCGCTTCAGGCTTGTACACATGGGAGCCGTCCCAAGTCTATACCCGAGAAAAGCACGGAGCAATCGCAGCGAATGCAGCTGATTTGTCAAGCGTTTCCTTGTCGATGTCCGGTAAGGCTACAAGAAACGGGACCTGCGCCGCAAGGTTGCTGACGCATGGTAGCGCCTTGTTAAATAGCGCCCAAGTGGCAATGGACGAGGCGAACGTGGAGGCAAGGTCGTCAGCCGCCAGGAGACCCAGACGATTTGCCATGTCACCATGGGCTTCAGCAAGAATTTTGAAGTAGGGCGCGGTAGGCATGCGTAGCTTGACAGCCACTTCGCTCTCGAAGTAGAATGTGAGTGCTTCCCATCGTTCGAATTGATACGGACACTGTGCTAGCAAGGGTTTCAAAGCTTCGTATATGCCACATTCGTTGTCCTGTCGCAAGTATTAGTTCCACAATATGTTAGGTGTTGTTGAGCCCTACAATCGGTGTCCCGAAGATGTCGAAATATATGAGCTGCAGGCCATGAAGGTCGTATGGCGCCGGGGGCTGCAATGTGCGTTCAATAGGGCCATCAAGAAGCCGTTGAATCTCCTCGGTGTACTCTTCTTCTTCTTCCTCTGAAGATTCTTATCTGCGCGATTCAGGACTGTCCCGTCTGTTGATCGTAATCTGAAGGTCGGTAATCCTGGAGGGCGGATCTGCGATTGTTTGCTCCGCAGTAGAATCTAAATCTTGCAGCGCAGCCTGCAAACTTAAATACCTGGTTCATCGTCCAGATGATGGTCCTATCCGTTGAGATGCGCGAGAAGCGTGATCTGAGTCTAAAAGATAGGGAAGTGGCAGCCACGAGAGGGCGAAGGACATACACTACCTGGTGATCGCAAGCTGATCCTCGAAGCAAAGGTTTGCTGAAACTACATGCTTGAGCGATCCAATATCGTAACTGTACAGCGCGTCGACGGAATCCTGCGAGAAGAATTGATATGGCTTTGGAGGGACATATGTGCTCTTCGGACTGAAAACCGTCCAGACTGAGGCATCATCCAAGAATCCAGCCGCTTCCCGTTCGGCTTTCTTGTTTGCACTCCATCGCTCTCCGTCCAGTCCATCCTGTTTCGCGATATCTTCTCGAGCAGTCTTCAGAAGAATATGGACATGTTCCTCGCTCAACTCGTAGCGAGTTGTCCCATTGTCAGATTCATCATGCAAATCCACAATACTGAATATCCTTCCGGTATTAATGACACAGTCTCCGAATGGTCAATCGAAACCAGGTTCTAATGACTCTCGTGGACCAATCTTGTAAGGTGAAATTGGAAGGTAAGTATCTGGAAGTGGATCGGAAGCTGGCTGAACCAGAAAAGCGAAGGTACTGTCATGAGCATGCTGAGGAGTGAAGAGCGCCAGATATTTACCGCATTCGAAACGCTGAGCGGCTTCGTCAGCGAATGGTGAGCCGAGATATCGGACAGAAAGAGTTGGTGAAGGTTGTAGCACCACCCGAAGTATCGGCCCACCATCACGCTTCAGGAGACTTGAAGTCGACGAACCACAAATCCCAGATAAAAGCGAGTAAACCAGCTAAAAGCTAGTTGAATATGTCTATGACGGCTAAAAAAACTTCCGCTCATGTCGCAGGCATCGAGGAGCAAAGGTGATGGTGAAAAGCAGAGGACAAAGTGGTCATCACAGGCATCAGCATCTACATATAATACAGCACAACAACCGCTCGCAGCCAAGTTAGGAAATAAACGTGGTCAGTCATCGTCCGAGTCCGAATCGTCGTCGTCTAGTGGTATAAAGCGCCTTCCGTCCCGCTAGAGTCAGTTATTTAGTTTTTCTTTGAAAATCGATATTCATTGTATTCGCTTACGAACGGAGACCGGCGTCCTCTGACCATGGAGACTTGAGGAGCAGCGTGTACGGGTTGCAGAACGAATTCAGATCGCGCGTTTGGTGACGAAGAAGGATTCGGTATATCGGTGGTTCCAGAAAAGGGTTGAGCAGGGGGAGCTTCGGGCGACGGAGATGGTGACACTGGGATTTTATTGTTGGGAGGTACGTCTGGAGACGGAGACCTTTGCATGTGAGGATGAGGATAGATGAGAGCAGGAGGCATCAGAGGTGTTCGGTTGGCGGGAGGCGAGGAAAACCCAGGTTCGTCCTGAATCGGACTGAGGCCAGCATTGGGAGGGATAGGGAGCTCGCCTAGAGGGCGTCGGGGTGTGGTGAAATTAGGAAAAGAAGGTATGGGGTGACTCAATCGCGGCTTTGGAGCATAGAGGCTAGGGCGACGCTGGGGATTGCTATAAAGATTTTCTCGAGTGATGTCGGACGTCGTCATCATGCGCTCCGAATCTAGTCTGGGCTTTTTATGAACAGAGAACGGCGATACAGAGGCACCAGCAGGAATGCTGCGCTTGCGGACAATTCGAGGCGGGGGAGGCAATGTTTCAATTTGTGGTGGGGTGTTGTGGGTACGAACTGATTCTAGTGACGCTTTGAGTATTGTTTCACACAGGTTGCTTCGCGCGGAATCGATGTGAGTTGGAACGGCCTGTAACAAAGGCAAGAGGGGGAGCACGGCGGATAGAATCTTTCCCTGTTGATCTTGTAGACTTTGGAGGGTCTGAGTCACGTTGTGCAATGCCTGCGCCTGAGTTTGATTAAACTGCGAAGAAGGTCAGCGCGAAAGATATGGATATGTGTGTACTTGCCGATTGCATGTCATCGATACGTTGAGACAATCCATCCAGTCGGGCATCGACATCCTTTCGGAGTAATTCCAGGGCTGCGACTTGAGCTGGCTCGCCCAGAGAGTTTTGAATTTGTGTTTGAGTTCTGTTGACTTCAAGTTTGTACAGATCAGAATACGTTTTGAGTCCTTCAATCAGTGAAACATTCAACCTAGATCCACGATGTCCAAAGTAAGCGACTCCTGCGCTCCCTGAAAAAGATCCTTGACAATGACTAGCTCTCTCTTCGTGTCGTCGATTCCAGATGTAAGCCTTTCCACTCTGGCAGAGAACTTTTCGAAGTTGGTTTGAGTATCGTGCAACAAGATGCGCATTGAGGTGCCAGTTTTGTCGAGCGGGGCTGTTGGTGGTACAGGGACTGTCGAGGGGGTCGCAAGTGTGTTTTTGCGTAGCAGTTGGCCCCAGAGGGCGTTCCCTGGCAGTGGATGCGCCGAAGTCGACGACATGGCGGTACGGAGCAAGGAGCGGGCCGCATAAGCCGGTTGATAAGATGAAATCTAAGCGAGGAGCGCACCCGCTTTTACTCTTCCACTTACCACCATGGCCTCCGCACAGCTAGCAACGTTTTCGGTCCCCAGCATCGAAAATGAACCAATGGTTTGTCGATATAACGCCTTTCCGAAGCTCCGCTTAACGTTATTTCAGCGATCTTATGCTCCGGGTTCCGCAGAGCGTACTGCTCTCCAGGCTGCGATCTCGCAGATGCAGGCCGATCTCCCCTTCGAGGTGCCTTGCATCATCAATGGAAAACCGGTGGGTAGGCGCTTGCATGAATGTATTCACGATCTAATTTATTGAAGGTGAAAACGGGCAAAATGGGTTCACAACCCATGCCGCATGATCATGCCAAAAACCTCTGCACATACCACGAAGCGGACTCTGCGACTGTGGCGCAAGCCATTGACGGTGCACTGGCTGCGAAATACGAGTGGGAATCTATGCCATGGAACGATCGGGCCGCCATTTTCTTGAAGGCTGCGGACTTGGTTTCTGGCAAGTATCGCTACAAGCTCATGGCTGCGACGATTCTCGGACAAGGGAAGAACGCCTGGCAAGCCGAGATTGATGCTGCCGCAGAGGTCTTAGTTCTCCCTCGTGTCAAGAACGTCCTGCTGAATGACATTCCAGTTGACCGACTTCTTGAGATTCGGTGTCAAGTTCGTTCAGGATTTATATGCTCAGCAGCCGACTAAGAATTCTGCGGGTGCCTGGAAGTGTGTTTAGTAGGGTATCAAAGTCGCCAAATTTCTAATACCCCTGCAGTCGCGTCGAATACCGAGCTTTGGAAGGTTTCGTCCTCGCAATCTCCCCGTTCAATTTTACGGCCATTGGAGGTAACCTTAACGCAAGTATGCATGTCCCCTTGCTCTTCGGTTCAGACATTAATCTTGCCATTCAGCGCCCGCACTCGTTGGCAATGTCGTCATCTGGAAGCCCTCCCCAATGGCAACACTCTCGAGTTACATCGTTCATCAAATTTTCCTCGAAGCCGGAGTCCCGCCTTCTGTGATCCAATTTGTTCCAGGTCCGCCGGAGATTGTTGCGCAACAGTCGTTAAAGCATCCCCTCTTTGCCGCCCTTCACTTTACTGGCAGCACCTTCGTGTTCAAACAACTCTGGAAAGACATTGCATCAAATATGGAGGTGTACAAGGGCTATCCCAAAATTGTCGGCGAGACGGGTGGTAAAAACTTCCATATCGTCCACCAGAGTGCAGAAATCCGAAATGCGGTGATCCAAACCATAAGAGGTGCCTTCGAATATCAAGGTTAATATCTCTCATTCTGAAAGCGAGCACAATTCGAGTCTAATTTGCCGTAGGTCAAAAATGCTCTGCTCTCTCTCGACTATATGTTTCTTCCTCTGTATGGACCGGTGGATTCAAAGACTTGTTGTTGGAAGAGATTTCCAAGATCAAGGTCGGCGGGCCCGACGATTGGTCAAACTACATGGGTCCCGTTATGTTGGTGTTTTCCATGATTGTATCGCAACTTCGATTCTTATAGCTCCCTAGCGGCCGTCCTGCTTTCGAAAAAATTATGGCTTACGTTGAGAAGGCGAAACAAAGCGGCGGAGAAATTCTGGCCGGAGGAACAGGTTCGTCTTAGTTTAATGTCCGGGACCTTATGCTCATAATGAACGCAGGCGACGACTCGAAGGGTTACTTCGTTCAACCGACGGTCATTCTCACAAAGGACCCTAAATCAGTCACGATGGTTGAGGAGATCTTTGGTCCTGTTCTCACTGTATGCCCCCATTGCCGCCCGGGAATTGTCAGCTCAATGCCTGTTTAGATTTACGTCTACCAAGATTCGGAGTACGACGAAACTCTGAAACTAATTGATTCGACCTCGCAATATGGCCTGACTGGAGCCATGTAGGTTTCTTTCTCTTTACGAAACGATCAGGCTTCTCATCCTCTTCGTAGATTCGCAAGCGAGCGCGCTGCTCTGATCAAGGCAACCAATGCCCTCCGCAATGCCGCTGGGAATGTCTATTACAACGAAAAATGCACTGGCGCCGTCGTCGGCCAACAACCTTTCGGCGGTGGACGGGCGAGTGGTACAAACGACAAGGCTGGAAGCATCAGCATCTTCTACCGATTCGTGAGTCCGCGCAGCATCAAGGAGAATTTCGTGGGCTTGGAAAATTACTTGTATCCTAGTAACTTCGTGTAAGATTTTTCTGTAAACTCAACAAAACAGATGTAAAATTATCTTTTGACGTATCTCGTATCGCATAGAAATTTCTTTGCCATAGACTGTTCAGGTCTGAGGTTTTCGGTCTTGGTTGTTCAAGTCTAAATTTGGACGTGAGTTGTGATATCACGCATCAGCGCAGTAATAGCGGCATCGCACGCCGTGGCGTGCGCAACCTACACCACCAATTGCGACTTGAACTGTTTCTCCCATGGCTTCAGAGAAGAAAAGTCCCTCCACCGGGGACTATATTCCTCTGCCAGTCACAGATAGCCCTCAATCTACACGCCGCAGTAGATTTGTTCGCTGGACTCTACTTCTAACTTATCTTCTGGTTTTCCACTGGGTCGTCGCTCGGCCAGCTGTTCGATGGTATCGAGAATCGCGTGGAGGTCCTCAAGAACTTATTGATCACCCTCATCGCCACAAGAAACACTTTTTGACGCCTAAAGAGGCTGAAAGTCTCTTCCTGTGAGTATCATCAAGTATGCTTGATTCATACTGAAATATGGTGTAGTTCTGTTCCTGACGAAGACAGCGCCTTGGCGGCGTCTCGTTTGTTTGCAACCAAGCCGCACCGTGCAGGGTCTGAAGGTTGGTCCGCTAATCTTGTAACCAACGGTCGTTCACCTGAATTCGACTCCGAAGGTGACTTGCAAACCGCTAAGGATTGGCTCACTCTCCTTCAAACCGAGCTGGGGATTGAGCAACCAGAAGCAGAGCCTATATTCTCGGCTGGCTCACCTGAATCCCGGGATGCAACTAACCTTATTCCCCACACTCACAGACCGAAAGCATGGAGTAAGTTACATCGCATCTCTTCACGCGCTAAGGCTCATACTCTTCATCTTCTCAAGTCGACGTCTACTATCCGGTTATGAACACACCTCTAGATCGAGCGCTTCAAGTTGTGGATAAAGAGGGCCAAGTTGTCTGGGATGCTGAGTTGGAAGAGGTCGCAGACGAAACCGACCCTGAGGCTGGACAATATTATTTGGATGTTCCAACGTTCCATGGGCTGAGTGCAGCTGGAGATGTCAAAGGCAAGCTGATATATGCAAACTACGGAATGAAAGAGGTGCAAACATTTATGCTATGTTTCCCGTCTCTCACGTCGCCCAGGACTACGAAGCACTTGTCGAGAAAGGTCAATACCGTTTCGTGGTCATCTTCTATATTCCTGATTATGGTTCAAGGTGTCAATTTCACTGGAGCTGTTGTCATATGTCGATATGGCGGTAACTTCCGCGGTTTGAAGGTATGCCAATTTCTTGGCATGGCCCATGCATTTGACTCAATAGGATTTTAGATTAAAGGTGCTCAAGAACTAGGAGCAGCTGGGTCCGTATATCATTTGCGTCGCGGAGCACGAATTGACGTCTTCACAGTGTCCTCATCTACAGTGATTTGCGCGACGATGGCACTGTTACAGAAGCCAACGGCCATCTTGCGTTAGTATGACTCTCACATTCTCGTCCCCATTCTCACCCCGCTCTAGGTACCCCCATGGACCAGCTCGCAATGCTGACTCAGTCCAACGGGGATCTGTCCAGTTCCTAAGTATGTACCCGGGAGATCCTACTGTACGCTGGTCGCAAACGCGCACGTACAACATAACTCAGAAGTCTGTAGACGCCTGGCACTCCCGCCTACGAAAACAGCACACGGACAGAAGGCGAGAACGTTCCTAAGATCCCTTCTTTGCCTATATCCGCTGCGAATGCCGCCAAGCTCCTCAAACTCGCAAAGGAGGATGGAAACGAAGTTCGGCTTGTCAACCATGGTACGCTTGCGCTCAACTGCATTCGCACCGCTGACGATTCCTTGACTTTTGTTTTGCAGTCGACACCAGAGGTGCTTGATCCACAACCGCTTCCTGATTGGTTTGAGTTTCTCATGTTTGGTCTGTAGTTATGCCGATTTGGAACACGATGGGCGTTATTCCGGGATATATCAAGGTTTTTTGCTCTGCTACGAGTAAGAACAACGACTCACGAACTTCTCTAGGATGAAGTTATTGTAGTCGGCAACCATCGAGACGGTAAGCCGACACCTATAAACAACACTGAACTGTGTTTGCTGACGTCGGTTCCGGTCGGTCCGTCTTAGCTTGGGTAGGTTTCACAAGTATAAGCAACTGTGCCACTCTAACCTGCGAAGGTCATGGGTGCGACCGACCCTTCCAGTGGCTCCGCCTCTATCAATGAGGTCGTTCGCGGTCTTGGTGCTTTGTTGAAGAAGGGTTGGAAACCTCTCCGAACTATTCTCATTTGCTCATGGGACGGTACGTCTCTCGTGTTTTCGTGAATTTCTTGCCTGACCGAGTGAACCAATCAAATAGCGGAGGAGGTCAGTGAATCATTTTATGTAGCATGAATTCTGACTGAGGCGTACTAGTACGGTCTCATCGGCAGCACTGAGTGAACCATCTGTTTATGGTCCAAGAATTGTCTCATTGACTCGTTCTATAGATGGGTTGAAGATTTCCCGGAATTCGTTGACAAGCACGTCGTCACCTACTTGAATTTGGGTAATTCGTCTTTGGTGTCTGTATCTGTATGGATACTCAAATCCACATCCAGACAGTTCTGTGTCGGGTTCCAGATTCCATGCAGTAAGCTTGTTACACATGCCGGCAGACCAAGACATTTTATGCATTTGTCAAGGCCGCCTCTCCCTCGCTCTCCCACTTCTTGCGTCAAGCTGCGCTAGATATTCCTCACCCGACGTCTGCCGGTCGCACATTGTGGGACGCTCGTGCCGATAACGGTCCCTTTGGCGGAGAGACTCTCGATGCGGAGAGCCTTGGTGCGACATTCAGAGTCAATGCTGTTGCGGATAGTCTCGGCGTGTCTCCTCTAGGCTCGGGTTCCGACTTTACGTGTGTTTTCTTCGATTAGGAGTGTATGCATCCGCTGATGTCTTCATTCAGTCCGTTCTTGCAAATGATTGGAGTGCGTGTGGAGCACTTCAGTGTACTATCATACTAACCTCTGTGTAGGTCGCTAGCTCGGATGCTGGGTTTGGGTCTTCAGAGGGTGATGCTGTGTACCATTACCACTCCGTCTTTGATTCCCAGCGCTGGCAAGAAGTTTATGGAGACCCAGGGTTCCATCGCCACGTATGTGTCCATGTTTCTCGCGACTATGAGCAGCCCGCTAAGTGTTCGCTTCCTCAGGTTGCTGTTGCTAAGCATATCGGTCTTGAATTGGTCCGATTGTCATCTGCGATTGTGCTTCCTCTCAACACCACGCACTACACTTACGAACTGGAGAACTATCTCAATGGGTGAGTGTGTCCATAGAGGGATTTCGCCTATCTTTTGACCTGTTTTTCGAAGTATCGAAACTCTCGCGCTCGATTCTTCCGTCAATGTCGACCTCGCACCACTGCGCAAGTCCATCGTTGCGCTCCAAGCCGCCAGCCACAGCTTGGACTTTGAGAAAGCAAGTGCCGAGAAGGAACTTCGCAGGATCATCCACAAGATCTTGAAACGACACCGAACGTTGAAAAGGAAGCTACGCAAGGCATACTGCCGCCTGAAGAAAATTTTCGGCAAGGAATGCCACAAGTTTGCAGAGGAACATGGATGCCATGGAGCAGCCAACAAATTCCGTATTGGTCGACTCCCTGCATTTTTGGACGAGCAGGAAGGGCTTGGATACGAGACCATGCTGGGATTCTTCTTGCACACTGAAGCGCATGATATTCTGCCTGGGCGGTTCCCTGGTGCGAGGCTCAAAAAGGTTGTTCGTCGGATTCGGACGGCAAATCAGAAGCTTGCCGGTTTCGAGAAAGGGTTCATCTCGAAGGAGGGGATTCCGGAACGGGAGTGGTATAAGCATCTTGCGATTGCGCCTGGGAAGTGGCTAGGTATGTTATTTTCGTTCCACGCGTGGGCTTGGGTATTCATGCTTATGCGCGTGTAGGCTATGGTGCTACCCCGTTGCCGGCTCTACAGGTTTGAATTTCTGTGCATTGACGCGTCTCGGTAGTGCTAATTGGAGTAATACAGGAAGCCATTCAGTACGAGAAGAATTCGACTCTTGCCCAGTACGAAGCTGGGCGGCTTACAGGGCTCATTGACAAGCTTGCGAAGAAGATTTCGTATAAAGAGTAGTGTTGATTATCTACGTAGGTTCGGCGCGTACGCGTTCAATGTAAAAATGTTGTATTATCCATGACAGAGCTGTACCAGGACGGGTACTTCCAGGTCGCTCCTGGGAGATGACTGGGTTAGAACACAGAATCTCCACTGAAGGTGCGGGAGGGAGTCAAAGAGAGTGCAGAGACTGAGAGAGCGTGTGTGGTTTGTCCGAAAGGTCCGAAGCGACCGAATTGAGTCCGACCCGGTGTTCTCTGCACTTTCCTGCCAGCACAGTCCGTGACGAAACACTGCTTTGCCGTGCCCATAAATGAGCTGAGCTATTCTTCATTGAGACGATAGTATGCTCCCTCTTTCCTGGCCAGGTGGCGCTCTAGGAGTTGCTTTTCGCCTCGGTGTGAACTGCGTTATACTCTCGGCACTTTCTCTCGTCCTCTTCATCTATGAGCGTTCTCTGGTTCCCATCTATGCATCGGGCCCTACGACATATACCTTGAATATAGCTGTGCTATTAGCCGTGGTGCTTGCAGCAGCCCAACCAGTCAAAATGTCAACAACGAACACCTTGCTATGTGGGGTCTTACTATTCACCGCCGCGCCTCTCTCGACTTACTGGGGAGCTGTGTACACTGCAAGATGGGGAAGAGCTATCGTTGGACCGATTGCGGTTCATTGTGCGGTCTTGGTCCCTTTGGTTGCCAACCAGGCAACATTAGCACTTGACATCAACGTGTGTGTTGAATTTATCCATGAATTTTGGCCATCGTGGTTAATGTGTCTATCATGAACAGCCGTTGCAAAGTGCGCCGTCCAAAAAGTTGGTCGGATATCGTTCTGTTGCGGCATTGGTCGTGTATGCAGCAATATATGGCTCTTCATCTTGGTTCGCCGTGGATTCTCGTTTAGATCATGTCTCCGAGAGCCGAGTTGTGAGTGTGCTCAGCTCACGGTGAGCAGGGTCTCATCCTTACCCAGTTTCTGACTTGGGCGGCTGTCTTGGCCAATGCTTGGATGATAACCTTTCCGGGCCGCTCAGCTTCAAAGCCCCGCAAAACAAAGAAGAAGAAATCTCCCTTCCCATATATGCGGCCTCTGATGCTTCTTGGTTTCAATATCCTCTGGTGGCCAGCGCAGAGATTTCTTGGTTCTCCGGTCCTTCCACATCCGCTTGACAAACCTTATTTGCACCCGACATTCCCAATGATCATCCACTCGTCTGTACAATCTACTACAGGCTTAATCGTAGTGGGCGAAGCCCTCCCGCCCAAGTCATACGAAGGTGGACCTGATTCAGAAATGCATTCCTTGCGGTACCTCCGAGCATCCCACTCTCTGCTGGGTGGCGTGTGGATGGGCGGCAAGGTGGCAACCCTGGATGATGTTCCTCCCCAAGTGGATTCGTTTGGTACGCCGCTAGGCGACTCAATATACGGCACCTTTGTTCTGCAAGAGGCTGCTCGTCTGGTTAACAGTACCGCCAGAGCTGGACAATTTGAGCGGGCACTGATAATGTATGGTACCCAGTTGGAACGCTTTGGCAGTGCTAATGGATTCCAGTGGACTAGGCGCCGGTATCTCCGCGACTGCTTTCAATCGTCATGGTCTCGATACCACCATCGTGGAAATCGATCCTGCCGTTTATGATGCCGCCCGTCTATATTTCGGTTTGCCCGAGCATCCTTCTACGAACCTTTTCCTCGAAGATGCACGCACTTGGGCAGCCAACAGACGAGCTGCGATTGACGCCGGAACACCGCATCCTCTCTTTGACGTAGTGGTTCACGATTGCTTTTCGGGCGGTGGTGTACCGCAACACATCTTTACCGTGGAGTTTTGGAACGATCTCAAAGCTACGTTACATCCTGAGGGTGTCCTAGTAGTGGTGAGAAACTTGATGAGTTACCGTTTGTCTGCCTAACTCTATTTGAAGAACTTCGCAGGGATGATTAAATCGGACGCATCTCGCTTGATTTCTCAAACTCTTGAAGCCAGTTTTAGCGTCTGTCGGGTTTTCCATGACTCCCAAGGAGGTATCAAAGAGGAAGAGTACAAAACCGAGCTGATGAATCTGGTGTGTAACGTCGTGAATATGTCGACATCCACTCAATCCTAGGACTAGGTTTTCTTCTGCACCCTACAGAGGCAACTGACGTTCCGGAATGCTCGCAGATCGGATTATCTTGATTCGTACCTGCGAGAGCACATATTGTCGTCCCTGCCGAGGCGGGAACTTCCTCTCGAGTTGCTTACCGGGCCACTCGAGGCAAAATTCATCCTCACTGACTCCCATAATCCCTTGGGCAAATTGCAAAATTCACTCGGGCATTATCATTGGTCTTGTAGGAGATTTTCGTTCGTTTGGATTCGTACTGTGTCATTGACAATATACAGTGATGCGCCAAGTCTTGCCCGATATCTTCTGGGAAACTTATTGAACGACGCCTTTGCGCGTTCGCGAGCGGAACTGGAGAGAAAATCGTGTAAATTATTAGACAGAACTAATTCAGGACTTATACCATGTACTTACACCAATTACAACGCGTCTAACCCTCAACCCACCTCTTGCAACCCTTTCTGCAGCCGTTTGTGTAGCGCGCGGTCTTGCTCCATTAGTATTGCACTGGACCTCAAACTATATTTGGCGCTCAAGTTTCTCCTGCACTTCCATGTATGTCTGACTTGATTCGCACCGCGTCCCCTCTATCGTCCTCTCCTGGGCGCAACAGTGATTCCTTTCAAAGACCAACCTGGCCGTGGCAAACAAGGTACATATACGCCCGAGCAAGCAGCAGCAACCCCATTCGCCCGCGCGCCTAACGTTCATATAACTCAAACTCATACGTACATACACAGATTCTCTCGGAGAACCTCAAGCTCGTTGTCTGCGGTGTCACCGTCGAATTTGCAAGCAACTTGGGATCCTTCGACTTCGAGGCCGAGTTCTAGTCAGACGAATACCTTTAGTACGAGTGGCTCCTGGAACACCGCAAGGCAGCAAAGTAGTTCAGCTATGGGATTTGGTGGACAGGAGGATGGCACTCGTCAATGGTCGTTCATGGTATTTGGCCTTTGCTCCGTCCTTGTGTCTCGTTCTGAACGATATAGGGTTTTGAATGGGTCGTGCGCGATGTGCACAAAGTGTGTTGTATTTCTTGTTGTTCCTCCCCATCAATTGACATGAATTATAGCTTCGTGATTTCGTCGAGGGCGTACAGTTGGACACTAGCTCTGAAGACGAGGACGCTTCAGTCGGTCCTGACGATTTCGAAATTCTGAAGCTCGCCCCCCTCATCGGAGATGATAAATTCAAGCTGGAGATTCAGCCTCGTGAGTCTCTGCATACATACTCGAACTTTTGATTTAACCGCTTCAGCGGTATCCAGCGGCAATAATTCAGAAGGCAAACCTCCGACTATGACTCTGTGCATTACATCCCTGATACTGGACTTCGCGCACACGTATGAAATGAATGCGAGCATGATGGCTGCTATCAAATGTCAGGATGAACGTGTCGGAGCGCGTCCGGAATGGGTTTGGGAATATTGGCAGAATGATTGGGTTTGTGGAATCTTTGGTGGTTCTCTTATTGCTGACTGACTGGAACATAGGTCTTTCGACGCGAGTCGGAGGTTTGGGGTGATTTGACCATTCAAATTCTCTACAACTTGACCCTGATTGTTGCCAGATTGCGCCCTCCCCTCATTGACCGCTCTACTAGAGAACCCGCGAATTCGAGAGACAGATTCGTTCACCATCTGTGTGCAGGTTCATTGTCCTGTTGGACCTTTCTTCCCTCAACAACCCACCGCATACTATGTTCCGCGCGATCTGCTGGACGGTCTGGAGGCTTCGTTGGATAATCCGAGTTCGTGCTGTCATTCGTCTACTCAGGGTCTGATCTTATTTATCTTGTCAGATACTGGCGACGTTAGGTTCGTTTGCTTGGAAAGGATGCCTACAGATGCAGAGACGCCTGCCACTCCTCTGTCGGAAGCTTCCCAGCCGACGACTCGGCGTCCATCGTCTTCGACATCGTCCCAGTCTCCTTTTTCGCCTCAAACAACTGCTCGTAAACGAGTAATATATGCTCACTCTGGTAAGGCTTCAATCTGAATGCTGTGAAACAAGTTGATAGAATTCGCGCAGACATACTGACGCGTCGTTCCGAATACTTCGCCACCATGCTTTCATCAACTTTCTCCGAGACTAAAATGGTACCGGGAGACAGGAAACTCTATACTGTAGTCGTTGAGGAAGCGGATTTTGAAACAGTACGCAGATCTCAAGCTCGTGATTGAAATACTCATCAAGACACTTCGTCAGGTATATTGGCTGCTCAAGTATTGCTACGCGAACTGGCTTTCCTTCAAAGAGCAGGATGACCCCCGGCTTGCTGTAGAAGGTATCGGTGGCGGGTGGAGTGCGCGATGGTTGATGCAGCATCGTGGCGGGGAATGGGATTGGAAAACGTTTACCAAGGTTCCGGGCGATGACAGCACGGTTGCGTCTGTTAGAAGTGCAACGAGCGTCGAAAGTAGCGTCGCAGATGCTACTGCCACGACGGGGGGCAAAGGTAAAGCCGCGGCACCCGACCCCTCTTCTGTTTCTTCCCCAACGCGATCTTCGCCGCAAGCGCCACGGCCATCGTCCTCCAAGGTAGTCTCCAATTCAGTGAGCACCTCCCGGCAAGCTTCATCGTCGACCTCTACCTCCCGTCGTCCGGTTCAACCTTCTGTATCTGGTAGCTCGACATTGGGTTTGCCTTCTACGGGAAGTGGTATATCGCGTGCCAAACCTGTTCCTCTCACTACATCCACTGGATACGCAACTTCTAGCCACTATCCCATTTCCCCTCGCACTCAACGATCCCACCAAGCCCCGGTCATTTCCACCCCAGATCCTCACCCTCATCCCACTCCATCTCCACCACCTGCATCGGCTCTGGCTGTCTACCAGGTTGCACATAGATATGCTATGCCAGCGCTAGCTGCTCTTGCATTGGACCATATAATGTCAACAATTACTCCAGCAACGAGCTTCTCCGTTTTGTTGGCGACGTCAGTTTGGGATGAGCTGCGTACTTTGGTTGAAGTGCGTAATGTCCACCGTTGTATGCTCATATTGATTCTGATTCACGAACGCAGGACTATGTTGTAAGTTTTTCTCTTTTATCCGCCGAACGATTTAACCCTGTGTAGGTTGATAAATGGGATGAAGTCTCGGTATCGCAAGAATTTGAACAATGCTGTCAGGAGGTCTCTGCTGGAGAGTCAGTCTTACCTTCTTGTCATTATCTAGCAAAGAAATTGACTTTGAATTCTGAAGATGGGGTCCAGAAGGAGGGAAAACACTCATGGCACTATTTCGCCGGTTGCGATCTCCCAGTGGTATGGGATACGCTCGTACATAAATTATGGTAGTACATACGGATTAGTTCTGGGACCAGTTGTGTTTGCTTTTTATTAATTGGAGGACTTGATCGCGTCCCAAAAACTTGAGCTTACCACCTGCATCAAACGAGTTGGATCAAACTCGAAGCTAGACCTCAAATACAATGCTTATCGTATCACTTCCTGTTGCTCCCCTTCCACGTCCCGTCCACAGAGCAGACGGGCCCTCATGTTTTCGCTCAGGGCTTCAATCGTCTTTCGGGCAGGTCTGAAGAGCCGTGGGCTCGCAACAACATCGAAGATTCCAACCGGCTCTTTCATTCCTTTGATCGACTTCTCCAAATTCCAAACAGGTTCTGTTACTGAGAGGAAAGACACTGCAACAGAAATTGTCTCTGCATTCAAGGAGAGCGGCTTCGTTTATCTATCGAACCATGGGATTCCCTCGGGTGCGTGTGTTTTCGATTGCGACTTGCTGGGTGATTGACTTACAGTGCCCATATAGCTACCGTGCAGGGTGCTTTTGCAAAGGTATAGCTTGAATTGATTCTTCTTTTCTGGCTCATTTCAACGTCAATCCAGAGCGCCCAGTTCTTCAGTCTACCATTTGAGGTCAAGGATGCACTGAAGTGGGAGGATCCACGCTCTAACCGAGGTTATGTCAAAATTGGACGCGAGCGCGTCACTCAAGCGACCGACGCGGCAGAGATCGCTGCACTACGTGAGAAGGCTCCTGACTTCAAGGAGACGATGGAGATCGGTCGAGACTGGGATTCTGTTTGGCCGAACCAATGGCCCAAGGAGAACGACGCGCCCGAGTTCAAGAGCACGATGTTGAACTTTTTCAAGCAGTGCCATGAGCTGCATGTGCATGTTATGCGGTCCATAGCTTTGGGGTTGGATCTTGACGAAGGATTTTTCGATAACAAAATTCATGAGCAATCTCATAATCTTAGGCTGTTGTCGTACCCTCCAATCAAACGGTCTCTTTTGGATTACGAGGGTCAAGCAAGGGCAGGTGCACATAGCGGTGCGTTTGCGTTCTAATTTTTTTTGGTACGGTTCTAATCTGCGATGCTGCTTCAGACTATGGCACCTTGACACTGCTGTTTCAAGATCAAGTATTTCCTTTTTCTGCCCAGCACAGTACACTCTCTTATCCAGTTCATACAGGTTGGCGGGTTGGAAGTGCAGAATCCCCATACTGGATCATTTGTACCAGCATTGCCCATTGTGAGTCATCTTGCCTCGTCGGCGCCTTTCCATTAGCCAACTTGCATCCAGCCAGGAACCATTGTAGTCAATGTGGCGGACTTGCTCGCCCGCTGGAGTAACGACGTTTTACGTTCAACACTTCATCGGGTTGTAGCACCTCAAGCAAGACCCATGAATGCGCAAGAAGTGATCACCCCGGGTCGTCAGTCCATTGCATTCTTCTGCAATCCCAATTTTTCGGCGGAAATTGCTTGTCTTCCCAATTGCGGGTCGGTGGCGAAATATCCGCCCATCAGCACGGAGGATTATATTGTTGGGCGATTGACGGATACGTATACATAGGTTGGTTTGCACATTCGCTGGGTAACAGGCTCATCGATGTTTCTGGCAGGTTGTTTCGAGATTGCGGGAAAATAAATGTATCTCGGATGCTCTTGACTTGAGGGCCTCTTATAGAGCTAATGTTTCTGCACGAAAACGTAGAGGGATATTCGCGAAAGGGAAGACACTCAGTCCAGGACTCGGACAGAGTTGTTTTTAGAGAGATCATCAACGCGTCGTGTCATGATCACATGTCTGTGACAGTCGGCGACGAGCATTGCAGTGCACTTGACCACGAACACTTGACCTTCAACAATCTCATGAGCTATAGGTCTAAGCAACGGGAAACTCAGCGTGGATCTCCTCACAGAGCGGACCGAGTTCCATATATCGCCCAAAAGCTGTAGAAAGCCAAAACGCCACAAGCCGGGGTCTCAGGCCTCAGGATCTCAGTGCACTGGGTCTGCCGTGGCCCGTGGGTCCACCATCAGAAATTTCACCGATAAGGCTTGGAACGCTCATGGCGTCCGGAATTCCACATGGCCGGACAGGCGTCGTCGCGCATTGGTCATCCAATTGGCTATAAATCGCTGTGGCCCGTCTTGGCTAAAGGTTTTCGGCCCTCTCATGTCTACCGCCACCATTCCAACCTACGCTGAACCAATCCAGCCCACTTTCAGCCGCACACCTTCATATTCCGCAGAACCTGGTCTCTATGAGCAGCGGCTAGCCTTGAACGCTCGCTCATTACCTCGTGCGACCGGCAATTTCATCACATCGTCCAAAAGTGGAAGTGCTAAATTGCGGTTGACTGCTCAGCAAAACAACATTGATCTTCCAATTTATGGCTCTGGTGGCGTTGTAGAGGGCACTGTTGAACTCACAAAGACCGATAACATATCTTCGGTCGAAGTCACGGTAAGACCCCTCGGCCAAGATCCGTGAAAGTCTCAACAGGTCTGCAGGTTGAAGGCCGTTTGGAATTGAAAGAGATTGCAGGAGGTGGCCACACCGAGACGAAACTGTGTGTGGATACCGCCTTACTGTGGGTCAAAGACGACAGCAATTCCATTTGCCCGACGTCTCTACCCTTTTCCTTGACGCTCCCGACAACCTTCGAATACAACAGCAAGCGCTACGTGGGTAGAATTTTGGTCCTTGTAAATCAATTGTCTCACCATCTGCGATGCTTCAGGCTCTCCCTCCCTCGCATAGTATCAAACTTTCAGGACTGCCTGGGTTCTACGCTACTATTGATGTAAGCGCCAGGATCCCACAGAAACCCTTTCTTAACCGAATGCCCTTTTCAGTATACTGTCGGCGCCGTAATAAACAAGCCCCATGCCGTGCCCACTCTCGTCCCACTGGTGAAGTCCCGGGTACTCGGAATCAATATTGGGAGCACGTACGAAACTCTCTGCCATCTAGTGCATTTGTGGGACACTGATCTCGATATTTTCGTACAGAACCGTGTCTACACCTTTCATCTATTATCCGCGTACTCGCCCCTCAGTCGCACTTCCTACGCCTCTCAGGCGGTTCGAAGGAGGATTCATTGAGAGCCCTGAGTGGAAAGTGTATCCTTCCGTTCTCAAAGCTAAAGAGAAGTCTGGAACCCAGGATATATTTGTGAAAGTATACGTCCCAGGTGAGTCCGCTTCTGAGAAACTTATGGCTCTTCTGAATCCTAACGGTATTAGCTTCGAGAATATACTGTTCTACGCAAGCCATTCCATTCCACGTTACCTTCGAGTCTACGGCCTTCACGCTCGCCGCGTTCTTGCCGTACGGCCCTTCGACGGGAAACCCAGGAAAGCCTCAGGCAACGCGCTTCCAACTGATGAGACAGTCTACTGTCGACGTTAGGTTCGTGGGTGTTTCCCCCATCTCCTCAGCTTGGAAGTGACTTGATAAAAAAGAACGACCGCCCGGGACGCGAAGGCCAATAGGAAAACGGACATATGGCGTGTTGACTGCATTGGAGAAGGAACGTTCAGGCACGCAGTACGGCTTCTCTCAGGCTGGACTGTTTGAACATTGACTGACACAATGCGAATTGTCAGGGTGATGGCGCAACATGGACGTCGTTTTCGGGCGAGATTCCGATAGACCCTGTCAAAGTTACGGGCTTCCGGATAGCAGGTTTATCCGTGTCGGTGCGTTCTTGCCTGATTCCCATTCCCACATCCAGTACCAATTAATCAATAATACATTCAAGGACTGCCTCTTGTTCTCAGTAACGCCACCGGATGTTACAAAATCAACATTTACTGGAATTCGTGCAATGATACCCGTCCAGTTAACGACGGACCCCTGGATTGAGGATGGTCGCGGAATAGCTCAACGCCAGTCATTTCCAGTCCCGCCTTCGCCAGAAGAAATGGGACCTGAGCCGGATTCAGAGAGCTTCGCTCAGGCCATTTGAACACGCGGTAGAAAGAATATGTACGATACATTCTAAATAAGCAATGGGAGATAACTACTGTAGATTAGCACAAGATTATATACAGTAGCTTTTCAATCTACTGCACAGCGGAAAAGGTTCGCAGGGTGGAGGGCGGGGCTTTCCGGTCTAGTACCAGATGCTTCGTGTTCGATGGGTGGGGACCATGTCTTTTGTTGTTTGTATTCCCTCGATTTGCTCTTCCCCACGCTCAACTCTTTTAGCCAGATCCCATAAATAAAAGTCGATCAGCACACTACTGACTGCGCAGTCGGCAGGGTTGTTTTTGGCCTGCAGAGCCATTATTTCTGTGCGCACACGCTCCACGGCAACGATGCTGGCCGCGCGCAAGCTCAATTCTTCCCGAGACCCAGGAGCGAGCATTGTCCCAGCACAAAGAATCTGCAGCAGTGAGGGTGGGTATGAGAGTATTTGCAGATGATGCAATATTTGGGGCACTCTGTAGTCTGCGAACATTGTGAGTTGGTGGATGGAGGGTCCCAAAGGACCTGGGAACAACGGGTGCGCTGCGTCTGGCGCAGCGGGGAAAAATGCTGCCCAGGTCTCTGCTACGAGGATTTGAGCGCGTTTCCAGAGACATACTTGGTACGATACGACGGCGATCAGTGCTTTTTCGAGGGGACAAAGAGAGGAAGATACCTTTCCGGCCTTCGAAAAACACTTCATCCTTGAAGGAGGGGAATGTCTCAACGACTTTTTGGACGAGCTGTAAAGCGGTCCCCTCGTTGTTGTGCTGACGCTGGAATTCGTCCAAGAATCCCTGGAAAGACCCTCCAAAGCCCTGGGAAATGATTGAGTCAAGTTGACGCAATGAGTAAGAAAGAAACCTTACATGACAGAGGATGAACCCAACTTCCCGCATGACAGCAATCCGCTGCGCTAGTAATGGTATAGTTTCGCTGCAACCTTCAGCAGGTCTGAAAACATGCTCTATTAAAGAATCGGGGCACAGTGTTTCTGATGAGTAGAAATTGGGGTCTGTGATTGGTATGGAATCGTCCTGTAGAGCTTAGAGCGGGGTTTAGTCAATCCGTTAGGGGAGATGGAATAAACATACCGCGGTTGAGCGCCGCCACCAGAGTCCAATATCCGGTGTAACGCTTGGGCTTAGAAGAAGCCCAGCCTTCCTGCCATTGCACCGCGTACCGATCTGAATGGCCTTCGCGCTCAGACCAAAAACTGAAATTGAGGGCCGATATGAGAAATATCCAGTTCAAGACAGCCTTGTTTAGGGGCTCGGTGGGTGAGTGCGGTTCTACGGGACAGATGTGAAGAGGGTGTGTGCGCCATGTGCGAGGACTGTATGATTCTACGAGAATTTTTTCGTAGATCTAAGGGGAGGGGTGAAATTTCTGGATGGTCGGCGCGCTGGCAGGACAAAGAAGAAAAAAATAAAGACATACGTGTTTTGCAGCCATTTGGACGCCCTCATCGTTCAGATGAACGAGATTCGTTCTCTACGAGAATAAGAATCCCCCCAGAAGAACGAAAGTGAGCAAACATACCTGATACGCAAATTCTGCACTGTCTACGACTGGGTTGCTCGGAGCTGTTGAGTCATTTTCAATCCAGATTTCTGGCTTTTCGCTGAGCGCAATCTCTTCGGGAGCCCTCATTGTGGAGGCGAGCTGAGCCATCGGAGGAGATGGAGGAAAGGACGCGATGATGGTCTACTGACAGTTTCAAATTTTTCCAAAAAGGCAACCGACGGCACTCAAAATTTTAGCCGATATCTTATCTGATAAACTCTAATTTCGCAGCAAAAGAAGCTGTAATGCAAGTGGTAAAGAGTTAAATGCACAGAAAGGACTCTCGCTTTCTACCCAAATCAATATCGAGGTTTGGTACAGCTCAAAATGTAATTAAGTTGAAACGCCAGGGACTACACGTCACACGAGGACACCAGAAAACCTAGGCTGGCAGCAGAAGTGTATCTCTCTTGGCATATTCATAGGTAGTTGCGGTCGTCTGCTGTACGCGGATCGCTAGCGCGGTCTGAAAAGGAATTAGCATTGCTTCTGGACTACTGAACGTAAGAGGTAATTCATGCATTAGTCACAGTGTGATGAGTTGAATCGATGGCCGGCGTGTTTAGATCAGAAGAGTTCCTCAACCGTGTCCTGCCGTTGAGCCTGGTAAACTCGAAGCGTAAGACTAAGCGTACAATGTGAGAATGCCAACATACGACGCCATCATGGAGTTCGAAAACACTACCAAATCTTAGCAAGACAGCGGTTATTCAGCGACCAAAACGCACGTTTCCCTTGGATAATGATGAAGAAGAGCCAAGAGACTGGGCAAAGAAGTTGGTGCACAGAGAACTGGTCGAGTCGGGATGGAGACTCACAGTCATGCGGGCGTGCGACGAACTGAGTTTGAATAGAAGGTATGGTAACGTTCAGTCAAGATCTAAACAGACTCACGAGAATCAACTGCATGGCCACAGACATCCTGTACGCATCTGAGGATAAACTCGGAAAAAATGAGGATGAGAATGTTCTTACGTCGTCACAAAGGTAGTCTCCACAGTCCACATGATGATAGTATCGACAATTCGATTTGTTCTGAATGAACTCAGTTGAAGACAAAATCAGAACCTCGTTGGGCAGGCTTACTGTTCGAACTGGGTGCTCCTTCGATGCCAAAGGAGATGTATGAGGGACCCTGCGATGATTATATCGAGGGCAAGCGGGAAAGATGATGCAACAATGATATCCCATTTGAATTTAGTCCTGAGGAGGGCAAACATCGGTTGTTCGAGAAGCCGTACGAAGAGTTCCAGATTAAACGCCAGGCGCACAGCGTTCACAGCACAGCACAGAATTGGAATGTGCCATCGACCTGAGAGCACTTTGACCCGGTATGCGAAGAAGGACTGCAGACCGGAGGTTAGAACAGCTGCTAACAAGGCCGCAATCATTGAAGCTTAACCTGTACAATGACATCTATGAGAACATTGAAGACAACTACGAAAACCAAAGATAGTGGAGGAGAGGCGATGTGTTCGGGTTGACCATAGAATGTGATGGTCATAGAGTACATCTGAAAGCGGCGAGTTTCGGTGGACGAATTGACCTGAGAGCTGTGTACATACTGCATGCCAGCAAGCAATAAAAGATCCCAGTTCAAGGAACCTAGAGGCACGGGAATGATATACTTCGATGATGCAGGTAAAAATGGCTCACCAAACCACTGCAACCTGTTTGCGAATCAGAAATGTGCTATCAAAGACGCAGATAGACTCACCAACGTCCTGAGATACTTGCCATCTTTTTCTGCGCCGGGCGTCAGGGTGAAAACTTAAACAAACGAACAATAGCCAAAGCGAACCGAAATATTTATAATAATTGAATGTCTGATTCGTAAATTTAGTTTCGAAGGGAAGGAAGCGGAATCGTTGGAACCTGCAAGCTCTCGATTCCAAACAGCCAGGTTGCCGCAACCATTCCGACTTGGACAATGCCCAAAGTTCCGTCGAGGGTCGGTGCCGGCGGTGAATTAATCGCGGCCATAGTAGTTCAATGAGAGCCGCAGAGACAGACGCAGCTGGATCCTGTCGTGGGTCCGTGCTTTATAGGTACAGGTGAGTCGGGGCGCTAATGGCAATCATCATGCTCATTGACGCTTGGACATGATATGAACGACTCGGAGGCTGTCCGCGTCCATCGCAGCTCAAGTTAAGGATACCGAAGCTGCTTCGGTGGCAGTTGAATGATGCATTTGCGGGGTAGGAATCATGAGCCCCAACACAACAGAATTCCAACGGCAGCCTGATTTTGTAAGACAGCGAGCGCCGCAGGACTCAGAGGCCAGCCTTGGGCGCCACATGAAGGACAGCGGCGGGTGCAAAACTCAGTTGTTGTGGGGAATATACCAAGGTATGCATACAGCGATGCTTGCTCGACTTGACACAACGGGTCTGCAAATGTAGCAAAACGCAAAGAGAAATGATGGGATCAGAAATAGCATCACTCCGAATATGGAAAATTAATTTTCTTCCTCAGCGGTGACGGGGCTGCTCCACTGAGGTTCTGGCTGGGCTCTATCTCTGCTTCGAAAAGTAGACCGAATCGTACTCAACACTCTTAATCTCAGATATATCCTTCTTTCCCTGAACTCTCATGTCTCCTCCACATTTACTGACTCTGGCGGACCTTTCTGTCCCCCAGATCAAGCGTCTATTAACCCACTCTGTCTATCTCAAACACACTACCGCGCCCTGGCTTGTCCCCCACGGCTCTCTGTCATTCAAACGCGCCAATGCTCTCCGCCTGCCATCCCAGTCTCTGTTTAGCAAGTCCGTCGCGCTTCTGTTCTCCAAGCGCAGCACGCGCACGCGCATTGCAGCAGAAACCAGTGCTACCATTCTCGGGGGACGCGCACTCTTCCTCGGTAAGGAAGACATCCAATTGGGCGTGAATGAGAGCCCACGCGACACAGCGCGCGTTATCGGTGGTATGTGCCAAGGCATATTTGCACGAGTAGGGGACCATTCGGAAGTCGAGGTGCGTCTCTGTATATGTTGTTTACTACACCTCACTGATGATAGTATACAGGAACTCGCTCAACATTCACCCGTACCTGTAGTAAACGCTCTCTCATCCCTCTGGCATCCAACCCAAATCCTCGCCGACCTCCTCACATTACACGAAAACGCCGCCCTATTCGGTGAAAGCCCCTCCACACCAGCCGACACCTCGCGAAGACGCGTCGCATACAAAGACATCCTACCCGAGCTTCCTCCATTAACAGTCGCGTATGTCGGCGATTCCGCTAATGTCCTGCACGACATGCTCGTCACTTTCCCCCGTCTCGGTCACAAACTCCGCGTCGCCACTCCGGGTGGCCGTGAAGGCCGGTATGGTCCCCCCACCGCCGTATGGGACCGTGTCGTCGAGCTAGAATGCGACAAAAACGACGGAATCTGGTGGGGTACGGATCCTAAAGAAGCCGTACAAGGCGCAGACGTCGTTGTTACCGACACTTGGATCTCGATGGGTCAGGAAGCAGAGGCGGCTCAGCGTTATCAGGATTTCCAAGGCTTCCAGGTTACGGAAGAGCTCTGTCGTGAGGGTGGAGCCAATCCTGAATGGAAGTTTATGCATTGTCTTCCGCGGAAGCAGAACGAGGTCGATGACGAGGTGCGTCCCTTTCCCTGAGCCCACGGCTTAATTTCTTCACTGGATATTCAACTAGGTATTCTACGGCCCCCGTTCCCTCGTCTTCCCTGAAGCCGACAACCGCAAATGGACGATCATGGCCGTGTTCGAGTGCGTTGTATTCTCTTTGCTCTGATCAAATCCTCATCGGATAATAGCACTGTCATCGGTAAATGGGACATTGACGGTGACCGATGGGCCCGCGAAAGACTCCAGCAATCGACGGAGGGCGCCGAGACAGCGAAAGAATCAGCCTCAGAACCAGAGTCAGACTCGGTATCACAGAAGCAGACCAAAGAATGAATACAACAGTATTCGTTGGTGATGTTTCACAAAAATAAGGATAGAGCTACTGCACACTGTGGAATCTCGTCTCACTAAAATTGAATACATTTAAACATCTCCAGGTTCGTGGACGACGATGTCCATCACAGATCTTCGAGGAGGAACTCAGCAATAGTCGACAATATGACCATCGTACAAAATCTTACCTGAGATTCATCGAGTACCCTGACTCGACATCGGTCAGCGTCAGCGTCGTAATCGAATGCACACCCGGGGTAATAGCGAGGAATTCAATCCGAACGGACTGGCATGCTGCGGGAAGTAATGGCCTATGAAATATTGGGAAGCCAGTCAACAAAAAAAAACAGAGAAAGCACCCACCCAATCCGAACCCGATTGTCCAGCGGCACAATCCCAGGACTCGGCGCCTTCTCACCCGGAATCAAACTCATTCCCCTCCCGCGCCGCCGGTCAGGACACGTCACCTCAAACCGTCGCGTCCACTCGCTCTGATTAAACACAAACACGTCCAGCGTGAAGTGGTCAAGCGGGTATATCCGATTCAACTCGTCGTTCCCCTCGCCCGCCCCAGGTCCACTCTTACCGAGGTTATCACCCGCACGGTGTGCACCCGATGCGACGAGCCCAACAGAGACAACGATGGCTTCCCCGCTTCGCACCGGGCCTCCACCAAAATCGCCACCAGACTCACGCCGATCATATCCAGACCCATACTCGTCCTCTTCCCGAAAATTATCCGAGGACACGCTCGGTCCAAGCCCGAAGAACCCGCCTCCACCGCCGCCGACAGATACAACAGGCCCCGGCGTTGGAGGCACACCCATCACCCCCGTCCCGATCCCCATCGCCATCCCCCTCTCCCGCCGAATTTCCACACTTCTCCCCAACGGCCCGCCGCTGATCCCTTGGGTCTGCGAGGCCGCCATCACTGCGGGAGGCGTGGGCGGCGCCGAACGAGTCTGATACGACGGGTATGCGGGGGTCATGGGTATAGGTGGCTCCGAGTCGGGTAACTGCAGGCGCGGCGCTGCGTACGTCGTGGGCGAGCGGGGGAGCTGCGCGGCGGCGGTTACTGATGGAGGCGTATACGATGCGGAGCGCGGAGGGAGGGGAGGAACGGGTGGGACGTGCTCTCTGGCGGTGTTGAGAGGGTTGAGCATTGAGGTCGAGGCACGATAGTTTTTGTTCTGGCCCGGGGTCTTCTGGAGACCGATAGCGCGCGCGGCCACGAGTTGCCCGCCTGGGAGAGTGTGGCGCTTGGTGGGGTTGGCAGTTTGGGGGATGGGGCTCAATATCGCTTGTACAGATTGTACAGGAGGAGAGAGAAGGTTGACTAAGCTGTCTGAACGGACGCGAGGCGCGGTGGGGAAGGGCGATGCAGGTTCAGGGAGAACGCTGGGGATATTCAGAGTGAAATCACCGTCTTCTTGCATGTCGTCGGGTTCGGGATGGGGCTGAGAGGACAAGTCGAGGACACAATTCCACTTCGAGCAAAAGGTGGTTGTGGGGTATGAATGCGCAGGTTCCGAGGTGGACGCCATGGAAGAGGGGGAAGAGACGTAGGGTTTTCCATAGATGCCGATGGTAACAGAGCGTTGCAGCATTTCTTGCGCGGCGCTATCCTTGATCAAACCCATCGCAAGAGCTTCATCGGGCGAGCGCAGGAACGACACTGCGTATAAAAGATTATACTGCTCATTGGCACCGACTCGCATCGGAAATACCACGCCACCCTCGTTGCTACCTTGGTTTCCCCATCCCACAAGGACCGCTCGTGCACCTGAATCGTCGGCACCGCCCACTTTAACATCAACCTTTTCTACCTCAAACCCAACCGACCGACCCGACTCGCCCGAATTTTCCACTTCGACACAGAGAACAACGGTTCGCTCGTCTGTACCAGCCTCTAATCGGTCTCGCTCTTCGTCGGTTTCCTCGTCCACGCTCTGAGCGCCGGTGAGAGGAAGCAGAACGGAGGGAACGAACACCGTGCGCATGCGCACACGGAAGCCCGACACAGTCCGCAGTGTCTTGCGAAAGCTTTTCCGCAGAATAGCGGGCCCTGAACCGGATATGGGGTTTTGTGATCGGCCAATGGCGGACATCGGAGTTGGAGAAGGGGCAGGGAGAGGCGTGCGTGGTTGGATTGCTGGAAGGGTGAAAAGCTTTAGGCGGGAAACGGAGCCCAGACGTGAAGTTGTGAGATCAAGGGCTGCCGAATTGAAGGCAGGACCAGCACCGAGACCCTCCAGTAGATTGATTTCAGGTAGCCCATTGAGAGTAGACTCGGATGGTGCATTGTCTGCGGAAGAAACACCGTTGGCAGTTGGACTGGTAGGGCTTGACGGAGCTATAGCAGTGGGTTGGAAATCGACAGAATTGAGAAACGATCCAAGGGGATGATTGGGGCGGGTCAAGGTTTGCGGCCGGTCTCGCAGCGTCGCCGATACGGTGAGGCAGAGAAGAGGATCGCTTACAGCCAATCGAAGGAATGCTGCGAGCTATCTGTTAGCTGTGGCATAGAGGTTTGGGTCGGAAAACTCACAGACTGTTAGTGCAAGCTTATATACCACAACCCACATTTCCTCTTCCTCCGACCATAGAAGCGTGAAGCCCTCTTGGGAATCCTCAGACGTATTTTGTCCCCATATACTAGCTAGCAACAGGGTGCCTTCGGATTTGAGGTATCGTTTGTCGGTCTCTCCAGATGAAGGAGTTGGATTGGGAGTGTTTGGAGGAAATATTGGCGGATGAAGTGAACGTGGTTTGAGAGAAGCGGTACGCGGAGGCGCGGCAAGTCTTGCAGTTCGGGGGCCGGGAGTTTCTGGGGAGCTTGAACCGATAGGAACGGAGGAGATATATGTTGCTTCAAGAGATATTTGCAAATGCGAAAGAAATAGCAATAGATCTTTCGGCGGTTGCGCTGCATCTCTGGAATTCGAGGTGGATGGTGATTCGACGCGAACAGTAAGCAGGGCTTGTAACTGTTCGTCTATACAGTGATTAGGTGTTCGACGAGTCGGGATCCAAGACATTATCCTCACCGAAAAAAGCCTGAGTTCGTTCCAACGTTTCGCTCTTTAACCGGGAAAGCCAATCGTCCGCAGGCGTGGCCGGAGGATATTCAAGAGACGTGTCCGGAACCACGACATCGAGCTCAGCGGAAGCAAAGAGTTGTTCTAGTTCGGCCATGCGCTCTGGATAAACGAGAAGCCGGGGACCGGGAGTCCTGAGGTGAAAGATGTCTTGAGGACTTGCGAATTCTTTCCAGACTCGATGACCGTCTACTCACTCTCAATCCGAACGGCGCAGAGCGGTTTCCCACAGTTCAGAATTGGGAAGGTCCAAAGCGCGTAGAAATGAGCCGTTGTGAGGAGCTCGACTGGTTGCGGTCAGACGAGTTGAGAGTTTTGGTGAAGCTTAAATTTCCCAATTAGGTTGTTTGAGTTTATCTGCCATCGGCTTCGCGGCCCGATAGATGCCGATCGCGGTCGAGTATCCTCGTTCAAGTTGAGTTCAAGGTTTTTGTACATTCTGGACTATGAAGACATCGAGTCGCTGAGATTTAAGACACTACAAGAGTGCTATGTGATTTTCTTTGCCGGACAATGCTGCTTCCTCAAATTTTAATGCATTTTTGGATTGTCTTCCCGGTTTTGCAGGCTTTGTCGTTCAAGCATTTTCGGCAGCACCTTCGTTATTCGGCTGCTTGGTGAGCCATCGGTCACCGTCGAGGTCCCAATGACCGAAGACCGCGCTATTTTCTTATGAGAATTTGATCAGAACGAGATATGAAGCAGCACGCACTCAAATACAGCCATAGTCGTCCATTTCCGATTGTCCCCTTCCTGGAAGGCGAGCGACCGAGGGCCGTAGAATACCTAGTCGAGTGAGGCCAAAGGAAGTTTCATGATCGACCACACGCACCTCATCATCAACCTCATTCTGCTTCCGCGGAAGACAATGCATAAACTTCCATCCAGGATTCGCCCCTCCAGCACGACACAGCTCTTCCGTTACCTGGAAGCCTTCGAAATCCTTATACCGCTGAGCCGCCTCTGCTTCCTGGCCCATCGAGATCCAGGTATCAGTTATAACCACGTCGGCCCCGTGTACCGCTTCTTTAGGATCGGTGCCCCACCAGAGTCCGTCGTTTTTGTCGCATTCTAGCTCGACGACACGGTCCCATACGGCGGTCGGTGCACCATAGCGGCCTTCACGTCCTCCGGGCGTGGCGACGCGGAGCTTGTGTCCAAGACGAGGGAAGGTGACGAGCATGTCGTGGAAAACGTTTGCTGAGTCGCCGACGTACGCGATTGTTAACGATGGAAGCTCGGGGAGGAAGTCTTTAGATGAGAAACGTTTTAGAGTGGTGTCGGTGGGCGTTTCACCAAACGCGTTGGCGTGCTCGTGTAATGTTAGAAGGGTGGCGAGGACCTGGGTTGGGTGCCAGAGGGATGAGAGAGCATTGACCACCGGTACAGGCGAGTATTTAGCAATTTCCTGCGCTCCCGCATGAGCTTAGAAATCCGTGACGGACTCGAGAGACTGGCCTCAATTTCGGAATGGTCTCCTACCCGCGCAAAGATGCCGTCGCACATACCACCGACAATACGCGTCGTGTCGCGTAAGCTCTCGTTCACACCGAGTTGAATGTCTTCTCGACCAAGGAAGACAGCGCGTCCGCCAAGCAACACAGTACTGGACTCTGCCGCGACACGCGTGCGGGTGCTGCGTTTGGAGAATAGCAGGGCGATGGACTTGCCAAATAGTGATTGAGAGGGCAAGCTGAGATCACTGGCACGTTTGAAAGACAAAGAACCATGGGTGGAAAGCCAGGGAAGAGTGTTGTTTTTGAGGGAGGCAGAGTGAGTGAGTAGACGTTTGATTTGGGGGACAGAAAGGTCCGCGAGAGTCAGCAAACGAGGAGGAGACGGCATGAGGATTTTGCAGGATATGGATAGGGTATTGATGAGGCTGACGTGAAGAGTAGACAGCTATAAGTGTATCCTGAACGTGACTTGATATGACTCGTAGAAAAATTCTCAGCGAATGTCGAGGCTAACTCGAATGACTCAAGCAGTTTGGCGGCAAATTACCGTAAAATTGAACGTAGCCGACCATAAATTCAACTTCAGTTGATGATTACAGCAGGGGCGGACGTATGCTGTCAACTGAATGGTGGAATCTACAGGCAGCAAAAGAAGCTGAGCGAACCCGAGACAAGGTCTTGTATGTGGCATCAAGTTGCAATCATTCAGACACCAAAAGTTGTGTGTCGGTATATTGTGACCGTGCCGCCCATCGCAGTCGACAAGAGCAAGCGACTAAGTGGCCATGGTGGAGGACGAAAACAGTGAATTTCCATTTACGGATTGATGCTATGGATGATGGCATCACTCTCATAATGTGTCGTGTGCCATCTACTATCCACCCTTCCTTCCTTCCTTCCAAAGCCAAGGAGAGGCAGTAGATCTTCGGTGTGTTTACATAACAGGTCTGGTCCACTGCGAGAACAAGCGTATATTGAGTTTCTCGGACAAATTAGAAACCTTTTCTAATTCTGAGTGAGACATGATGAGCTGTAAATTCGACCGCCGTACCAGTCCCATTCAATGGAATGCGCTATATGCTACCACGATTTCTATGCCCAACATGTAGACGGTGTAGACCCAGCCAGGCGGCTTGGACAGAATCAGGCTTTCTTTCCTGGACCGACGCCATTTGTGATCCATCTTGCCAAAACTTCATTTTGTCGGATACCGTCAGTCTGGAACACGGACCTGACGGACGATTATCTGTAGCCGGAGACAGCAGGTACGTGAAACGCATATGGGACAAAAACCCAAGACCAGCCAAGACTCTTGAACCTGGTTTTCAATTCGATGGGGCGGGATTCTGGTTCGCGGGTTTGTACGTTCAAAACTTCTGATTCACGCTGGAAGTGCCGAAGCAGACTTGGACCTCGATACCTCCGTGTCCTTTCTTCCTAACCATGCTTGTGTCGTGTCCTCCAGCTCTCCTTTTATGTCTTGGCTCGGCAATCGGCATAGCGATCGATGTCAACAGTGTGCTCCGCCCTAGCTCATGATTTCCCTTGATTTCCCTTCCTCAAATACTGGCAACACCCTCATGGCGTCCTATACGGTCTCTCCTTCTCCTTCTTCTTCTCCCCGTCACGGTTTAGTTCGGTTCCACCACTGCAGAGCAGCTTTCCCTCCCTTTCGCTTCATCTTTCATCATGCGCTCTGCTCTTTCGTTCTTTACTCTCGTGCTCGCTTCGGTCGACCTTTCCCTGGCTTTGCCTAGAGCTTACCAGCAACCCTCACGCCGTTCCTCCGTAAACATCCTTGACGACGTGCTCGTTTTCGACGCACCCGCGTTTGATGATCCAGCCAACCCCGGTAACACTCTGGTCCAGTTACAAGCATATGTGGGGACACGCCAGATAAACCTCCTCGGGCCTCTCCTGTCGGGAATCAGCGGCCTCCTTGACAAGACTCTCGGCCTTGATATCAGTAAAAACCTCGATCGCGTCGGAGACAGACTGGCACTCTTCGCGACTGTACCTTTGGGCAAAAAGGATGTCACAGTGAATGTGAATGGGTGCGGCGACGCAGCGACCCTACCGCCTACCGATGGGGGAATGGCCATTCAGAACCTCACGCTTGGCGCATGCAAGAATGCCGTTCCAGCGACCGCTGTACTTGGAAACGTTAAAATGACGTTCCTTGATTCGAGATCCCCCAATTTCACCGTGTTCCCTTCGTCGGCGGATGGGTTTGGCGTCATTTCTGGTACGTTGCTTGTCGATACAAGTCAAAATATTAATTCAATCTGCTTGCCTAGATATCGATGACACCGTCAAAGTCTCGCACAGTCTCGATAAGCTGCTCCTCGCCAAAGCGACCCTTATCGACACCCCGGTCCCCGTAACGGGCATGCCCGAGGTCTTCAAATCGCTCGCGAAATCCCTAAAGTCGCCGCAGTTCATCTATGTCAGCGCTTCCCCGTTCCAGCTCTACCCCTTCCTCCGCGACTTCATCTCCACGACATATGCCGCTTCCAACGGCCCCATCATGCTCAAAAACCTCACCACGACGGATATCTCGGATATCGTTGATTTTGCGCAGGTGCGGGTTTCTTTGACTGATCAAGCCATTGGCTGAACGAGCGTACGATTGACAGAGCAACGGTATTTTTGAGTATAAGTCCGCCATGATTGACCGCGTTCACGGAATGTACCCCGGCAAGAAATTCCTGTTGGTTGGCGATTCGACGCAGAAAGACCCGGAGACATACGGCGAGGCGTGAGTGTTCACATGTCCAATCCTTCCCCTCACCTCACACTGACCTGAAATGTTCTCGTGCAATCTAGCATCCGCAAATACGGCGATTTTGTCGCTTGTGCGTGGATCCGCAAAGTTGACGAGGCGAACAACACCGACGCCCGCTTCGCTGCGGCTTTCAAAAACGTACCCCAAGCCAAAATCCACCTGTATTCAGACGATGAGATCCCCGCGCTTGCGAAAGTCGATGTCGCTGGTGGGAAGTGCTCATAATCCATCGCGGTTTTGCAAGTGCATAGGCGTCATAATGAATGAGACGAACGAGGACATTTCAACGTACATGTTATATAGTTGTGGTATAGTTTAATGGGTTAGGATTGACATATTTAGTTTGTATCGGCGGCAGGAAATGACACAAAACTGCAAGTCAACTGAAAAAAAGTCTGAAAACTTGCCATAGGTCGGCGGCCCAGGGCGGCCCGCAACAAGGGCCGCTGATGGCGAACTTTGAGTTGATTGATCACAACCTACCTCTTCTCAGCGAACACTCTTGGTTATCGGCGGCCAGTCTCATCGACTGAATTGACGAGAACATCGCTTGACACGAACAGTATGGAAGCTGCAAATCGGTGTATCAGTGCACCTAGTTCTGGATCTTCTCAGCAATCGCGACCTTCAACTTGTTTTGAACTTGAGGTGGTCAACGCCTTATACCGGAAACATCTATCGACTGTACCGACTTTCTTCCGGTCCTGCGAACCCACATGAGCATTGTATGTTGAACGGAGGGCAAATCCATCTCCGAGTCGGTCGCTCAGCTCAACTGCCTCGGGCCGCCTGTTCTCACTGGTCAGCATCTGCTCGATGATCAGGCTTCCATTTATCCTCTGTATCCTCTGAGTCTCAGACTCTGTCAAACCTGCGCACGAGCGCTCCATGATATCCAAGTCGTGCCTAATTTCGAGCCTCCGCCTGAGCTCTGCTGCCATGAACTTGACGAATTCAGCTGGCATTGGCTGGTTCCGACTCTCTCGATTCACGTAACTGTGCCAATCTCAGTCCATTCAATTTAACGGTACTCATATGGGGTTAACAAACTGTAATCTTCAATCTGTCTCAACAATGATCAAGGCTGTCTGTTCAAGGGAAAGCTATTGTCATTGATATACTGCCGCACTACGATAGTGCTCTCCTCGGTGGCAGCTCGGTATGCCGTTCTCAGCTATTCTCAGCGCCGTATCGGATCACCAGGCTGCAGGTACTATCGCGGTTCGTCGCGGTTCCTTCTCTCACTGTCTCAGAGCGGCATTGTTCTCCTACTGCCTCATTTCAAGACGCCATAGTTCTCATTTTCGACGACGTGTCTCTCGGTTCAAGCCAGTACAAGGTCGCTGGGTATGAGCTTCATTGATGAGTACAAGATCACCGTAGTAGCATCACCATTTCTCGATCTCCCACCGCTCCGGTGGAAATCAACCTCTTGTGCTTCGAGATCAGACAAGGGCGACCATGTCAATGCGGCGCGCTTTCGGGATCTTGGTCGCTCACATTCACCCACGAGTGTATACCAAGTGGTGGATGCGTGGTTTGAATCATGATTCAGTTGGCATATCAAGTGCTCCCGTATCGCTCGTGGAGGTATTAAAGGCTGTCTCGATTCAAGACTCTTGGGCAGCTCAGCATGTCTTCCCCTCCGGCGCTCCCTGCCTTCGATGGAACGCTTGGTATTGTGCAAATTGGACTTGTCGTAGCGACCTGGTTGTTCGGAGTCGAGACTTTGCAAGTAAGTTAATCCTATCGCATTATTGAATGACATTTCACGAGTCTTGGTCAGACGTTCAATTACTTCCAAATTTTCGGTGAGATCTCGATTTCCCCTGTTAAACGGTGTATGTATGTTGAACTCCTAAACAGAAAAGGATGGCAAACTCATGAAAGGATTGGTACCACTCGACTCTCGATCTGGATTGATTCATACTTATCTTGTCCTTCCGGATAACAGGTGACACTGGTCTGGTGGGTAGCTACTGCCAGTGCGTTTATAGTGATTCGATCTCATCGACCTCTACTAGGTTGCTGGAACTCGGCTCCACAATAGCTTGCTGGCATTCGGTGGGTCGCCAGAACTAATTCAACGACCACTCGCTAACGCATTCTGCATGACAGATGTATTCAATAACTGTCACATTCTATGGCCGCCCTCAGCACATCCTTTCCCCTCCAATCTCTCTGATCTTTGCCATCCCACTCAACGTTTTTATCGCTGTACTCGTTCAAGTAGGACAACCTAGAGGGTTAAGTTATTGCTGGACTGATGAAAACCCTCTAGACCTTCTTCGCGTATCGTGTCAAAGTGCTTTCTGGCCGGTCCCATATCTTGATCTTGACCTGCATCGTGAATGCGGCGCGACTTGGTTTCAATCTCCACCTTTTCGGAACCCTTCTTGAAAATCCCGTATTTTCTCTCCTGACAACGAAATTCAGCTGGGAAATCACCGTTGTCTCCACCTTCCCCCTTGCCGTCGACATGCTCATTGCAGCGTCTCTTCTGTACTCATTATGGACCCGAAGAACCACCCAGTTCAAACAGTGAGTGGTTCCATTGCAACTGTGATGACGAGCTCAGTTCTCTGTATCTAGCACCAATCGAGTCGTCGATACACTTATCATGTGGACCGTCGAGACGACTCTTCTCACTACGTCAGTGATTTTGGATTCTTATTCCGAGGAGCCTATTCTGACTGATATTGTGTATAGCACGTCGGGCGCCATGCAACTCATTCTGGTATGTAACTGGGAGTCATCCTGGACATAATTGACTGTGATGTCTCAGTTCCTTGCACGCCGCCACGATTGTAAATCATCTCTCGAACTTTCATGTCTTTTCGCTTATGATGTGGCAGTCTCCTGGCTATTTTTCTTCTTGCTTCAAGGGAGATGTATGTCTGTTGCCCATAGATTTTTCTGCAGTGTTGATTGCCTCTTCAGTGTTTTCGAACTCGTTGATGGCGTCGTGAGTTTATTTACAGCCCATCATGTTCTTGCAATCTCATTGTATTTTAGGCTCAACGGACGGGCTCGCCTCCGGAACCCCGATGTGTTGGTCAACCAATCGTCCAACGCAACCAGTCTAACCCATGTATGAGGCGCTTTTGATCCTGATTTTTTCCCGATCTGATTATCAACAATCTTGGACCACAGAGCAACGTGGTAATTCGCATGCATAATCAGACATCCACTGCGTACGATACCACAACTATGGGAAAGGTGAATAGTTCAGTGGCTATAAAATCACTTACTAATGTCTGTACACTGAAGCCTGAGGAATTGTAATTTGCATGATTGTGCGACTCTAGACCTCTCTCAAAGTTCTCCCATTTTGTTGAACTTCGACATCGTTATTTATTTTCGATCATTGTAACCGTGGTTTGGGGTTTTGAAAGTTTCTCAAGCAGTACAATGTATAACATGTAGCTTGTTGTAAAAATTATATGTGCATAGAGTAGAACGGTAGCCTTGCGGACCAAGTTGCGGTAGCCACAAGAATGGAGCTTCGACTGTGACTCTATCCAGCGGACGCTCTCGCTACTGAGCCATCTACTTCCTCCATCCTTACAGAATTAACGTCGCAATTTGCTATGAAGCATGCGTGTTTTGCTGGCGACAAAATGTAAACTCATACAGTATGTTGAAATTTCCTTATTTAGGTTGTTGGACGAGTTTGTAGTGACAGCCCCACATCAGTGATGGCGTGATGGCTTTACTAAATCAGGGTGACCTCCGCAGACCTTGTCCTCGACCACCATGAACCGCATATTTGGCACATCGGCGAGCAAGAAGCCAAAACCCAGTCTACAAGATGCTATTGCATCGGTGAGTGTGCTCACGGATTGCTTGCTTTCGTCGTCCTCAAGGAGATAGACCGACGTCCGAATGTCGTCGATTGAAGTCAAAATAAAGAAACTAGATGGCGAGCTGGGACGATACAAAGAGCAGATGGCCAAGCTACGAAATGGTCCTGGCAAGGTTCTTATCCAAATTCTGAAATGTAAGCCTGTTTTGAAACTGTGGGCTCCATCCAGGACGCCGTTCAGCAACGGGCGCTACGGACATTGAAGCAGAAACGGATGTACGAGGCGCAGCTCGCGCAGTTGGCCCAGCAAACGTTTAATATGGAATCGGCGGCGCTGACAACGGAGAATCTTCGCAACACTATGGCCACGTTCGATGCAATGAAGGTTGCGAATAAAGAAATGCAGAAGCAGTATGGCAAAATCAATATCGACAAGATTGAGGTTTATACGCCCTACTTCGCAATTCGCTTTAGTAATCCCGACTCAGGCCATGCACTACGATATGGAAGACATGCTCGAGCAGAGTAACGAGATACAAGAAATAATGGGGCGTTCGTATGCTGTCCCAGACGAGATTGACGAGGCGGACCTGGAAGCAGGTGCGTACCATATGTTTCAACTCACCTTGGATATTCATGATGTCGCCGCTCCAGAACTGGACGCACTAGCGCTAGAAGCTGAGGAGGAAGGCACTTCATACCTAGCAGACCTTAACAAGGTCCCCGATTTTGTAGACGAACCGCCAGTCGAAGTGGGCGAGGTAAGTATCATCGCTGCTCCTGTTTCTTTTAATCATGCTCTCGGCAGTCACCAGCACCCGCTCAAGCTGTCAAGTGGTAAGGGCGAGAATTGTAACACTAGCATCGGACACAGACTATCAATTGTAGAATGTATGTATTACTTATACCTGGCTTTGTAACGCTTTATGCTACAGACTACCCATACCTTTTCTCTTGTGCGTCTTCGGCGAACCAGTCGTCTGCTTCTCTCGACTCGCTGGGTGCGGCGATGTTGACGATGGTCGATTTGCTTTGTGAATCTATATACATGGGATGAGCGAGGACGCCACGCTGGAATTCATACAAAACTCACAGGATTCGAATGCCTCGATTCCATTTTCCCTTCCTATTCCACTTTCCTTCATGCCACCCCTACATAAATGTCAAATTGTACTTGCTTTCAATTGGCGGGCCGCCATACCAAGGACTCGACGGATCGTTACGATGGGCAGTGTTGACCCAGCAAAGGCCTGTCTCAATAGCGGCAGAGATTCGGTGCGCGCGGGACAGATTTTGGGTCCAGACACTTGCACCCAGTCCATATTTGCTATCGTTCGCAAGATTTATGGCCTCGTCCTCGGTCTAACCCAAAATTATATCAGAACATCAAAGATGATGATAACGGGACTTGACCTACCGAAAACTTGCGAGCAACGACGACGGGCCCGAATATTTCTTCTTGCCACAGAGGATCGGATGTCGACACATTGGAGATGACTGTGGGAGGGAAGAAGCTTCCCGAGTCGAAGTCGTACCCGTCCAGCGTCGACTTTCCGGCCATGCGCTTGCCACCTGCGAGTATGTCACCTGTGGATGATCCCTCAAGCATCCCTTGAATTCGTCTGAGATGCCGTTCAGAAATGACCGTTCCCATCATGCTTTTCGGGTTCATAGCTGCGCAGATATCATCTTGACAAGAATGAATTGATTGTGAAAAGACCGGACCCACGATTGCCCATTCTGCGCCGGATGCCTTCGGCTTTTTGTACAAAGTCGCGCATGAAGGTGTCGAAAATGTCCGTGTGGACGACGAGTCGAGTTCCGGAGACACAGGTTTGACCGGAGGCGACGAATGCAGCGAACGCTGCGCCGTTGACGGCGGATGGGAGGTCTGCGTCGTCGAAAACGACGATTGGCGCCTGAAATATTGAGTGGGATGGAACGATTTGCAT
The DNA here is from genome assembly GCA_037176885.1 of Favolaschia claudopus. NCBI lineage: Eukaryota > Fungi > Basidiomycota > Agaricomycetes > Agaricales > Mycenaceae > Favolaschia > Favolaschia claudopus. Next base: position 2,071,951 of record JAWWNJ010000002.1, read on the forward strand.
CAGAGATTTTACCTTGCCTCCCAACTCGGCTGTAAACATTGCCAAGTTGTGTCCCACTGCGCTGCCGAGTAGACGGCCAGTATTCGTTCCAGCCTAGATTCTCCCAGTTGGATTTCGCATGGAAGCGCAGAGAACCACTGACTGTGACGTCCACTTTGCGAACGAGGGGGTGTTTAGCTAGCAGCTGAGCTGTTTCTCCGTACCCAGGTAAAACGGATAGAACACCAGAGGGAACTGGCGACTTGATTATCTGATTGAGCTGTGAAATGTAATTTTTGAGGTGACTGACCACCGGCTGCCTCAGCAATGCGGGCAAACTCCAGCACAGATATAGGCGCGAGCTGTAGAAGGCAAATCAGTGAATATATAGATAGGGATATTGTGAAGGCAATGACTAACTTCTGAAGGCTTTACAATCACCGAATTTCCAGCGGCGAGCGCTGGTGCGATTTTCTTAATTGCAATTAGTAGGGGGTGGTTGAAAGGCTGAGAGTGGATCAGATTCTACTGAGCAGCTAGTTTGTCGCATCTCTAGACTCTACCGTGATTTGAGCCACGACACCGAGAGGCACACGCTGAACGTAGTTGAGAAGTTTTCCTTGAGTTGGGGCAATGAATCCTTGGGTCGTTCGTAAAAGAGCTGCATAATAGTCGCTATATATGATTCTATATTAGCATGGTTTCGTCGATTTTAGATGCACTTGCATCCACTCTGGCAGTCTGCTGAGCTGCGCCTTCATCTCTCGAATTGTTCGACCAGTTTGTAACGTTTCAATTTCCGCAAACTGAGGGATTCGTTCTTCTAAAGCCCGAGCAAGACGGGAGAGAACTTTTGAGCGTTCGAGTGCAGGCGCTCGGGACCAGGTTCCCGCTCGAAATATAGAGTGTGCGCCTTGAACAGTCTGCTTTACATCAGACTCTGAAGCCGCCTCAACTCTGCGACGAGATGTCGGCCGAAATTCAAAAGCGGCAACTTTTCATCGTACACACATAATTGCTGTCCATTCGCAGGGTTGGAGACATTGAATCTGGACAGAAAACGATCAGGCTTGAGCCTCTGCTATTGCTTAAACTTACCGTTCACGCGGTTTGGCTTGCGGATCAGAAGGGGGAACAGCTGGAACAATCGGGGAATAGCTTGAACGATGCAACAAACGCGTGGTTAGTCTGCCCCTAGTCCCAATGAATTCGAGGGACAACATGGTGGGTCTGAGAGACCTTTCCGGGCCGGAGTAACCGAAACGCGTCGGTCACGTTTAGTCACAGTTGAGTCACGTAAACGTGACCCCCAAATTGGGAACAACTGCCGAGTTGAAAAGCACTGTTGTTCTCTTACCACCACCATCTTCACAATGCCGGCTGTACGCCGCTCTTCTCGTGCTCCCCCCTCGAAAACGGCGCCACCGTCCAAAGTTGCCGCATTGAAGGCCCCTGCCAAACCCATGTCCAAGGCGGCTAAAGCAGCCCCAAAATCCAGTAGGAAACGCGCCGCCTCGCCTGAGCGTTCTGCGTCCCCGCCGCCCAAGCGCACAAAAAACGCCGCAGCCGAAAACGTCAATCCCACTGTTCCTGCTCGCACAGAAAAGAAAAAGAAGACTGCCACCGTTGTGCCTCAATCGATACCTTATTTCAACCCTCTTCCCTCGCCACCGGAGAAAAAACGCCCTGGTCTGCAGCTTTTTGTATGGGGCGCTGGCAATTTCGGTCAGTTTGGGATGGGCCCGGACGTTCTTGGAGAGCTCGACAAGCCGAAGAAACACACGTGGTGCGAGGAGCAGATTGAAGAGGGCACCTTTGGTCCCGATAACGCAGGAATTGAGACCGCCGCTGCCGGTGGCTTGCACAGCATCTTTGTCGACGAGAAAGGCACCGTCAGTACCACTTCACTGTTGCTCGCCCACATTCTAACCTCTAAACGCCAATTCTCTAGATCTGGACTTGTGGCGTCAACGATGATGCCGCTCTAGGGCGAGTCACAGAGGGAATTCCAGACCCAGATGGCACGCTAGTGAACTTCCCCCACGCCCTTGATTCCCTCGTCGCAGAAAAATTCCGTGCAGTACAAGTCGCCACCGGTGACAGCATTTGTGTCGCCGTCGATGATCACGGTGAAATCAGAGTATGGGGCTCATTCCGAGTAAGCCTTTTTCTCAACCGCTCGCTGTTCCTACTCAATTAGAAATGTAGGCGAATGAAGGCTCGCTCGGTTTTTCAGAGTCCGCAAGACATCAATTTATCCCTATACCGATCGAAATGGACCTTCACCACAAGCCCGGTGACTACGAAAAAGTTTCACAAGTCGCAGCTGGTGGTAACCACATCCTTGTATTGACCACACATGGCCAAATCTTCACTTGGGGAAACGGCCAGCAATCTCAGCTTGGACGCAAGGTCCTTGAACGCCACCAAGTCAAAGGAACGAACCCGCAACGAGTCATCCTTGGAAACCGTAATCTCCGGGCCACTGTCATCGGAGCCGGCACTTATCACTCGTTTGCTGTGGACGAGGATGGCGATGTATGGGCTTGGGGTTTGAACACCATGGGCCAAGCCGGCACAGGTTATGCGAGCAAGGCCGATGACACTGTCGAAATGCCCAAACTTGTCCGTCGTCTGACCAAGGAGGAGTTAGGAGGCGAGACTGTGGTGCAGATCGCGGGGGGAGAGCATCACACACTATTTTTAACTTCGGACGGGAAGGTGTATGCCTGCGGTCGAGCGGATGGTTCGCAACTCGGGTTGGCGGAGGATGACGAAGCGTTCGGAGGCGACTCTACTCGTGAATATCTGCCGGAGCCTGTTCTCGTCACCTTCCCCGACGAGGACGATCCCGTTGTGCGTATCGATGCCGGCCTCCACAATAACCTCGCCATCACCCAGGACGGCGCTCTCTACTGCTGGGGTCAAGGGACGCAGGGCGAGTTGGGCGTTCCTGACGAGGAGGTTAAGACTCCGCGGATGATCGTGCGCCGGGAGGGTGGTTCCTGGGCAGCAGAATGGGTTGCGTGCGGGGGACAGCATACGCTGGGTCTTTTCAGGAAACGGCAAAAGTGATTCTGTCTGCTGTTCAAGGTTTGTGATTCTGTCCTGTGGTTTGACAGTGTACGCGTGCGCATCTACATACATACATTATCTATTCCATCATCGCCATATCCCTGCATCGGTTTGTTGTCATATTTTTACATCCACATATTCTCGCACATACTACTAGACCAATCCATTATCGCTGAAACGCCATGATCTTTTCCTGTTTGAATCTAAATAGCGTAGTTACTGTACAAGCTCGCAAGTTGGGTCAATTATCTGAGCTGCAATATGTCACTTGTGAAGCTGCAGTGGAGACGGAACCGATCGCGAGGTCAGCAATCGCACATGTCGTCGAAGACTCGAAGTCGATCCAAGGTTACTATTTTGGGCTTGATATTTCTGATCCGCAGGATCAATTGATCCGTCGGACAACCTTCCTCACGGAGTTCAAGTTGTGCTCAGCCACACAGGACAACTTGCAGGCCAACGACTGAAGGGAGTCACCCACCAAATGTAGTACGTTTCCTTGACTCGAGTTGGAGGTGAGTGTCGCTCAAGTGTTTGCCGACCACTCCGAAAATTCACCTGCTGTGTGTTCGTTGTTGGTTCGTTGTCCACTGCCCACTGAGGTCACCGCAAATTCCAGCGTTGAGGAGCGATATCTTTGCAATTTTTTGCTACTTCTCAGCCCCAAGTATTTGCCAAATGCAATCTGAATTGGTGACATTTCAATGCGGTATTGCTTTATCATGATGACCAACTTCAGCCCAGTGGTGCGAGGCATAACGCTTTAAGTATCAGCAACTGTTTGTCTGGCCGCCAGTGACATCCCAATACAAATCCAATTCCGCGGAAGCTAAGAAAATTCATCTCAAGCACATGTACAAAAGAGGTGAGTAGAAGACCAACAAACAGAATAAAGATAAAAAATGTAGGCTTAGGCTACGGGGCGTATCCACCCCTTCTTTACCCCATAGCCGACGACTTCGCCCGCACACAATGGGCCTTGCAACAGCGCCCCCTGCGTCACCTCCGCCACGACACCCTTCTTCTTCCGCCCTTTAACAACCGCCGGCATGACCGCAGCCACACACCGTCCCAACCACTCTTCCAGATCAAGCATGCACTCGTAGCACTCGCGGTCCGTAAACCCTGCCTTTCCTTTGCTCGAACTCGATCCGCTCGCCGCTGAACCGGGCGCAGGCGCAACCGTACTCTTACGAGGGCGTGGCGGAGCCTTGAGGTTCTTCGCCTTGAGCAATTTCACAGCAAGATAGTGCAACCACATGGCGTTCGTGAGCGGATTGAACGTCTCCCAGTTGCTTCGGTTGTATGCGCGCATGTAGCGGTAGATGTCAAATTGGTAGTCGCCTGCAGTGTCGCTTAAACACAATGTTTGTGAAGCAGAGAACAACGGTACCTTCGCCCTGGAAAATTTCCTCCTCAAACGGTGTCCAATGCACCATCTCACCGCCACTCCCGTCGCCCGCGTCCATTCGCGATAAGCCGAGGTCAATGAGCGTCGCCCGCACTCCATGTACGGGATCATCCATCGATGGCTTACTCGCCTTCGTCACTTTGCTGCGGTTCTGATTTACCGCTTGCAGCGGGCGTTGGACGGCTGCAGGAGATGATACCTCTTTCACGAGGATTTGACCCAGATGTAGATCGCGGTGCTACAGTTTGTAGTCAAATTAGTTAATGGAGAGACAAATAACAAAATAATGTATACCTCAAACGATACCAGCTGCTCAGCATGCGCGAGAGCCTTGGCAACCTGCCAAAATACACTGCAGGCTTGTTTCCATCCGCCTTTAGTCGGGAATGTGTATGCTTCGAGGTCGGGACCACCATTCGGGAGCACAATGATTGCATAGGCCTGCGATACCGTGAATGTGTCTTCAAAACAAATATATCAGCGGAGGGCCATGAGAATACAAGGGCAAACAACATGCCTGGCCGGATGCCCTCGCTGCCCTTGCGATCATAATAATCGTCCCACTGCTCCAACAACACCTGGGGATAAGTCCCCTTCACAATATACGTCCTCAGAAGCTTCACAAATCCTTCGCACACCTGCCCCATCGCATGAGTCACGATGATCTCCTTCAACACATCCTTCGCGTCCGTCGCAAATGGTCCATCCACCTCAGCGTCATACGCGTTCGCATGGGGGCGCGGTTTCCGCTGACTCTCATCGCGCAGCGGGATAACCTTTAGCACGACATCGCCAATGCCAAACACTTCGCTATAGCTCGCCTCGCCGATCTTGCGGAATCCGCCAATTTCTCGGCCACCGCGGGCGGACACTAGAGGGTCAAATGGGAACGTGCTGATGAAGGTCGAGAAGTTGTGTAAACCGCTCGTGGCTTGACCGCATTCTGCGAGCAGCGGTCGTAGATAGTCGGGCGCCTCGGCGACTGGTGAGCGGGCGGGAGAAGGGAGCTCGATGCTGAGCGAGGAAAGATCGATGGTGAAGTCGAGGTCGTCGATCGGCGTTGTGGGCGAGGGCGGTGATGGAGGGGCATTGAGCCACTGGCCGCGTCGCCGTCCGCCGATCGGGGTGAGCGGCCGCGCACGGGGGAGGGGAGGGGTGAGTTGTCTGGCGCGCGGCACAGGGGAAGGAAGTTGTTGGTATCTGCGTGGTGCTGGTGCAGGCTTGGGTATATTCGCAGCAAGTTGGCGTGATGGAGGCGGGGATCTAGATGTTGACGGAGACGGAGACGGAGAGGGTGTATCGGCTACAGGCGCGAGTGGCGGACGCGTCCGAAGGGGTATGACGACTTCTACTTGCGGTCGTGGTTGTCTGCCTCTCGGGGGTGCTGGTGGAACAGCTTTAATAGGTGGTGAGGGCGCGATTATGGCGTCCAAGGTATCATCTCCGTTGTCCACTTCAGCATCAGATTCAGAATCCGATTCAATGCGTAGACGCGCCAGTTGGCGCAGTCGTCGCGGAGGCTTGGGTTGAGCCACCCACTCATCTTCACTGTCGTTATCTTGATTCTCAAGTTAGTCACAATCATCGATAGAAAGCAGTATACTTACCAACAGTTTGAGGTCCCGAGACCCTCCGTTCATGGCTAAGCGTCTGACCATGATCGTCTAGAATCAAGATATCCACGACGGGAGGAGAAAAGTGTATCGGGGTGCCAGTTGCTGACGTCCGTCTGGATTTGCTAATCATCCCGGGCGTATTCAGCACTTTGACGGCGAATGGACGACGAGATGGTGTCATTATTTCTCCCTCTGCCCCGTCGCCCAGCGCATGTATTGTCTTCCTCTGCATCTTACGAGCCACAGGCGTCATGACGGGAGACAACCTCTTCTTCCCCCGGCTCATATGCAAGATTTTGGGCGACTGAGACTTGGATTTCGGTTTTTCATTGAGAGGCGGCTGAGGGTTGTTTTCGCGCTTCTTCATGCGCGATGCGACGGGGGCATATGTGGGCTGGGGAAGGTCGTCGAAGATGGAAGGTGGGGGTCTGGGGAAGCGTTGCTGTTCGTCGGGGGCGACGTTGACAATGCGCTGGCGGCGCTTACCATATGCGTTGACTTGTTTTGTGTGGTAGCCAAGCATAGTTGCGCCGAGGACGAGGACAGCAGCACAGAGGGCTGCTCCAGCAGTGGCGAGGGTAGAAATGGTGAGAAAGGATGGACAAAGCTATAGACAGTCCAAGCACCAGCCAGTTGTAGTCGTATTCGTATGTGTCGTGTGCACTGAGTTCGTCGAGTTGTATGACGCGGGCGACGTTGAGCTCAACGTCGGGATCAACGCGGAAGAAGAAAAGTCCAACCTCACGTGCCCGTGTGTCTACCTCCTCCGATCGGCCGACGATGGCCGACGCCTTGTTCGAGAAAATTTCGGAAGTTGACCACGATGGCGCCGCGCTGCAAAAATCTAGTCCTGGATGCTGGCCCCCTTCTATCGCTTTCACCCCTCCGAGGTCTCGCAGAAACCTATCTAACCGTCCCACAAGTCCTCGCGGAACTCAAAGACAAACGCGCTAGAGAGCACTTCGAACGCCTCGGTCTCAGTGCGGGGGTCAAGGTCGAAGTAGTTTCACCAGATGCTGCCAGTCTAGCTGCAGGTATTTCTTTGGTTTGATCGCTCATTCAACGCCAAAATTCATGTTGAACGAAAGTCATCGCTGGTGCTAAAAAGACTGGGGACTATGCTGTACTCTCGCATCCCGATCTGTGTGTTTTGGCGCTGACTTATTCGCTGCACGAGCGCGAGAAGGCTGCGGCGGCGGCCACACATACCGGGAATGAGGCACGATTTGTTTTTCTAGAGTATGTGCTGCTGTTCTGACTACAAGCGATAGTAGAGCGTAAAGGATACGGAGGAGTCCGTACCTGCAGGGGAACAGTCTGAAGCGCCTTCTGCAGCCAATGCTCCAGATGCTCCTGTTGAGGGGATACCAGAAGCTTCCGTGGATAAGGACGAACCTAGGCTGAACGATGAAAGCGTCGAAGCAGATGAGGTTGAGGACGATGCTCAAATCCCTTTAAATGGGGAGGAGTCTGAAGGCGAGGAAGACCAAGATGCGGATAGCGATCCTGTCGATGAACAAGATCTCGAGCCCCTCGACGTCGAACTCCTTCCTCTAGACTGCGATAATGACCCTTCCTCGACCGCCGACACCATAAATCCTGACTCGATGCCTCACGATGCCGAATCAGACTCACCAGAACCAATTTTCGACGACCCATCTGACTCAGACGATGGCGAGGGCGAGTGGATCACACCTGGCAATGTCGGACTGCACAAAAGCCGTGCATTGGATCTTCTCCCTGACTCTGGCCCCAACAAGAAGGGGAAGCAAAAAGAGGACGACGAAGTCATCGGTGCTGGGTGTATGACTGCCGATTTTGCCATGCAAAATGTTCTCCTGCAGATGGGCTTGAATCTCGTCGGCGTAGAAGGGAAACGGATACAAAAGGTCAAAAGCTGGGTGCTGCGGTGTCATGCATGTTTCAAGTGGGTTGCTCGAAGCTTCATCTGTCCACCGTATTCTGATTGCTTTGCTGTCAAACAGGATATGCAAAGACCCGACTAAAAAATTCTGCCCTTCCTGCGGAAACCCAACCCTTCTGCGCGCCTCTGTAACTGTTTCTGCACCCAATGCCGATTCCGATGCACCGGCGATGCAGGTACATCTCAAATCCAACTTCCAATATCGCACTCGAGGCACAAAATACTCAATTCCCGCACCCAAACCGGGGTCAGCGAAGACGGGAACAGGAGAGGGACTTATACTGCGGGAGGACCAGACGGAATATCTAAGGGCGCGCAAGATGGCGGACGGACGCAGAGCGAGGGAGGAGACCAAGATGAATAAAGGATTGTTGTCGGGAACGGGTGGAGTAGGGAGTTGGCTAGACCCCGACTGGGTGCCAGAGATGTTGAGTGTCGGTGCTGGCGGCAAGGGCCGCACGGTACGCTCGGCGGGGATGGACGGCGATCTACCGATGGTTGGGTATGGCAAGCGAAATCCCAATGCGAATCGGAAGAAGCGGAGGTAGTGGTTTGGGTTGAATCCGAATATTATTACATCTACATCCGATTTGACACATACATACATTCTCTAACCCAAGCTGCGATTCATGAAGCGACGTTTCTGGAAGGACATCCACCATTTGCTGGGTTTGCCGGTGCCATCCGCGTAGAGTCGCTCGACAAGACGTGCAGCCAGCTCCTGCCGCACTTGAACGAGGTATTGCCTCAGATAATCTGGAACCATGATTGCACCTTGGTCGTCCAGATACTGAGATACACACACTAACCTGCCTCCTGCCGACTCCCCGGCGGTGCGTAGTGGGCATTCAGCGCGAAATTAGCGTCACCCGGGATCGCGAAGTTGTCCACAGACAGTGTGTTGAGAGACTTGCTGGCTTCGATCTGAGTTGGTACGGTGCGAGCTGAGCCAATCTTGGCGAGGCAATCGGAGACATAGAGAATGAGGACAATAAGGGTCCTATCCGCAGGACCTTTGATCTCGAAATTGCGAAACAACGAGTTGGCGCGGAACAGGTCGAGTGTTTCGTCGACTATGTCGGGTACTTCAGGGTCGGCTGAAAGTAAGATAGGGAATTTCGTGAATGGTTGACTGTGGAAATTTAGCTGGAAGCGCAGCAACTAACCTACAGGTGCTGGACCACGAATTTTTGTCTTGATTGGGAGAATTGCCATGTTCCCCGCCTGGCGCATATCTGGCTCCTCATTGAACGACGAATGGTAGGCCTGGACGCGTCGGGAGGTAAGGTCTAATATACAGGCCAATTGAACTTACAGGCATTTGTGGTGGTCGTTCGCAGCAAGAGGCTATATTGATCGCATCGGCGGTGTGGTTGATCTCTGCGTCATTACGGTGCGTCAACGGACTCGAGGCGCTCTTGCTCCTTGTTCGCTACCACCATGGACCCAGAGCATCGACCGCTCATGGCTGTTGACAGCGACGACAAACCCTCGCCGCAAACTCTCACAAGTCTGATTTTTTTCGACTGTTTTTTGAGGCTTTTGATTTAACAATTCGCGCCAAGAACTCATCAAGCGTCTGCGTTCCTTGACTTTGACGCTCCTCCCGGTGGAAGTTGACCCAGAATCGTAAAGGAAACATTGAGGGAAGGCTCGCTGTCTGCTAATGCGCGTGTACAAAAAGGATCAACAACCCGACAAGTCGAATTATCACTCCACGCGTCATTAAGGCATACAAGGACGCGGCGGGCGACTTCGTCGATGCAGTAAGTCGCGCCTTTTGAGGCGAAAAAATTAGTTTCAAGCCAATATAGCTTCCTTATTGCCTCCTCCGTGCCCGCGCCGAGTTTATGTGGGATGCAAATCACAATCCAGCAGACTATGACGAGAATTTCGGTCGAGGTGCGTTCGTTTGGGCTGCTGGTCCAACTTGGAAGAACCTTTCTCCGTGTAGCAATTGCCTGCGAAGTGCTAGCCCGCAGAATTGTGCATTATGCCGCGCCGGAGACTCTCAATGCAATTATGTCGACCCGGTTTCAACATATTCAGGTGGATGGAGACAAGAGTGAAATGTCCAGTGCACTCGAGATGGCAATTGACTCGCACTGGTACGTCCTATCAGCCCCCCATTGCTAGCCGTCATCGACCCTTTTTCCTTCCACAGCACAATCTTCCTTTCTTCAACTGAAGCACAGGGTTTGCTTATGTTGAACTTCCAATATATCCAGTCCCTCACTTTTTTTTTGCAGATCGTATGTACCTTTCGAAACATAACCAGAACTGACCTCAATGACTGCCTCTGCAGTCGTAAACTCGTTGTGGCACGGTGATATCGTGCAGAGGACTAACGCCAATCATGACGTTGACTGTATGCAACGTACCTTCACAGCGGACAGAACGCAGCTCACCATCACCAGATGTCCAGTATTTCGAAACGCGTGAAAACGAATCCTTTCTATCACGCCTCAATCCTTCCCGCATGTCGGTTCCTGGGTATGAGAACGCAAAGCATCTCACTGTGTTCGGCCCTAACAGTGTAGAGCAGCTATCAAAACTATATGCGAATTATCGTCTGGCTATTCTTCCTCTTGGTCTATTCCCAGGCGGTTCGACAGCCTATCGAGCGTAAAGATCAACGCGATTTCGATGAATGGGAAATCGTTCTATACGTCATGGCTTTGGCTTTTTGCTGTGAAGGTTGGTTGACATACTCGAATAATCATCCTTGTTCAGTGATGGCTGATTTCTACTCCAGATTTTAACCGGGTATTTACTAGAGTTGTCATGGTTCAACTCAGGTCGATTTATTGCCTGGTTTCTAGCTGTACAAATTACTCAAATTTGTCACCTATAAGGCATACAATTTTTGGATGATTGGTATGGCATTCACCCATTCCCTTGTCAAACAACACCTGATACCGGCGTAGTGGCGTTTATTACGGATGGCATCTTTGCAACTGCTTTCATTCTACGCGTGGCTGGGTTCTCCGATGCAGAAGAGCAAGCTTCACGGTTACGGCTGCTGAGTTTCCAGATTCTCAGTTTTGCGGCGCCTTTGCTTTGGTGCGTCTATTCCCTGTGTTGAACAACCTAGCTCTCATCTATGAATAGGATGAAGCTTGTCACTGTATGTTGTAGATGTTTTGTTTCTCTATATATCAGTTCTCATGTCCGCAACAGGTATTTGACAGATACAAGTAGTAAGTTCATCCGTCATTTCTTTTCCAGCCTGGACAACTCATTGACCTGATTGTCAAGCGTTGGGATGATGCAAATCGTGGTCGCTAGAATGCTGCAAGAATCCGGCATATTTTTTGCAGTAAGCTCAATGGTGGAATGCACTTAATGTTTGCTGATGAGTTCGACAGCTGCTCTCGGTACTCTCCCTTGGCTTTGGGCAAGGGTTGTATGCGCTTGACGCCTCGGATGGCACTCTCCAAAGTTCAGGCGAGGTGCGACTACTCCAGATCTTCGTATATGGTCTCTAATTTGATCGCTACTAGATCGTCAACTTGCTCGTTCAGGCGCTCCTGCAAGCCCCAGACTACGCTCCCTTCGCGCCCAGTCCGGCTGGCCTTACGCTCTACTACCTGTACGTGTTTTCTGCCACCACTCGGCATGATTGACCTGAGCGATATCGCAGCTGGGGTGTGATCACTGGCCTTATCCTCCTCAACATTTTGATCTCGCTATTTTCGTCTGCGTATCAGGACGTGGTCGATGACGCTGAGGCGCAATACCTTGCCTTCTTTGCTACCAAGACAATCGGCATGATACGTGCACCCGACTCGTATGTCTACCCAGCGCCGTTCAATCTTATCGAGGTTTTCCTCATCTCGCCCTTCGAGTGCGTTAAATGCTTTTATCTTGGCTTCACTTGACTGACATCGCACACTGTCGTTTAGGCTGGTCATGAAATCGACCACCTACGCCAAGCTTAACCGCGTGGTCATGGGCGTTGTGTTCTTCATCCCACTCTCTATGATTGCGTTTTACGAGTCGGTACTGAGAGGCAGCGAGGACAAGCATAGGTGGGTGAAGCGATGGTTGAGCGGGGATGATGAGGGACACGATGATGCACCTGAGCACCGCGATCCCGAGGTCGACGAAAGGGAAGGGAATGGGCGGATTATTAGTAAGGTGCCGTTCGAGGAGTTGATCAAGGCGTTCCCGAATACGAATCAGGTGTGTTGGCGAATTTTACTTCTTGAGAGGAGGCTGATTGTTGGCTATACTATAGTCGAGCGAGGCGCTGATGTTAAAGGAAATTTTGCATATGAAGAAGCAGTTGGAGGTGGTGATTGAGAAGCTGGGTGCTGAGCCGCCGAGGAATGAGAGTACGCTCAGTTTGAGTCGGATTTAGGTTGATTGATTTCAGCGATGTTGCCTGGGGCATGGACAGGACATTCGGCATTCAGTATAGTACATACATCTAGGGTATTGTACAGCTTGTATCATTACATGGACAAGGACCTTGTTAATGTCAGTCACGATTTCTTGCTTTCATTTTGGGGGAACGTGTAATTGTTTGAGCACGGCCATGGCTTGGATGAAGAACGGTCGGATTTCGTTGATCTCCATGGCGGAGAGGTTGGAGAGCTGTAGCGTCGTGGTACAGTGAGTAAAAGTACAGCACTGAATAAAATGGCATACCCGTAGAGAGGAGTGCTCGAGATTTTGAAGACCAGCTCGCGCCTTGGCTTGACGCGCTTCGCGTAGATCCTGGAGTAGCGTCCGCAGCTTGTCTGGATTCTGAAGATCATCTGTGGCCCTGTTTCGATTCACACAGCGCCTTAGAAAAGGAAGACAAAGACGCGTCTTTTTGCCTACCCATCTAACAGCACGCGTGAGATCTCCGCAAAGTGAAATGGTAGCTCTGTGAATTGCGTCTGCGTCGTCTCATCCTTAATTTTCGCTTCGAGATACTCTGAGCCGCAATCAAGGTCTACGCGTCCAACGACGGAGAGGGTTCCTACCGACCGAAAGCCAATCCGGCGCGATAATGTGACATTTTTTCTTTTGTTTGAGATTCAGAGCCATCCAGATTGGAATTCGAGCTCGGTGGGGTGGGCGGAGAGGTCCGTACGCGCCCTGAGACGCGGTGTCGGATTCACGATGTGCGTACAAGACTCCAACTTACCGCGATAAATGCGGTTTTTTCCATGGGAATTAGGGGAATAATTTCGACGAGCTCTTGGCAGGCGATGAGCTCGAGTTCAGGGGGCGTCACCGACGCGCGGAGGACTGGGGGCAGGGACATGCTCAAAGGCAGAAGCAAAGGCGCGAGATCTTATCTTATCTAGACAGCCCGCTTGACCAATCAAAAATTTCTCTTGCTCTCTTCCATCATGGCGGACCCGCGACTCGTAGACTCCAAGGCGACCTTTGCTTCATTTTCACATATTCTGGACACCCGGATACTACGCGCACTCGCGGATATGGGCTTTGCACGACCAACTCTCGTCCAGGCAAAAGCAATTCCTTTGGCGCTTGAAAGTCGAGATATTTTGGCGCGAGCACGGACGGGGAGCGGGAAGACCGCGGCATATTGTGTTCCTGTCGTTCAAAAGATTCTGAGTGCGAAAAGTGTCGGTGTGTTTGGATCGTTAGTGCAGGAGGGTGCTGAAGTTCTGGGTGATACAGTCTGCGAATGCATCGCAAGCAACGCGTGCTTTGATTCTGGTACCTACGAGGGAACTCTCGGAGCAGGTATCTGCGTACTTGAAAGGTCTATTGGCTTATTGCGAAGATGAAGTCGCGATCTCGAACGTCGCTGCGGGGGCAACAACGCATTTGCAACGGTCTGACGACAATTGAATTCTTTCGAGCTTGAAACTCATACATGGTCTCAGGACCCTACTCTCCGACAAACCTGACATTGTCATTGCAACGCCCTCACGAGCCCTCGCCCTCATGCAGTCGAAGGTGCGGTTTGTCAATAAATTACCCTCGATTTCAGCATGTAACAGTTCAGCAGGCTCTGATAGTCTCGTCGCTGGAGTCCCTCATAATAGATGAAGCGGATCTCATTCTTTCGTACGGTCACGACGAAGACGTGCGACAAATATTCAGTGGCGCTTTTCTCCCGAAAGTGTACCAGTCATTTCTCATGAGCGCAACGATGACCGAGGACGTCGAGATGCTCAAGGGATTGACACTTCGGAATCCTGTGCGTCGTTTGCGTCCCGTATCAGTTTATTATATTGAGTTGTTCCAGGCAATCCTCAAGCTCGAGGAAAGCGAAGACGAGGCCGCAAACCTTAGCCAATATGCTGTTCGGTAAGCTCACGTCTACACGACTGCCTGTAATCTGATTGAGTCCTCAACAGCTGCACCGAATCCGACAAATTCCTGCTCACGTATGTTATCCTGAAACTGAAACTGATCAAGGGCAAATGCATCTTATTCGTCAACGACGTTGAACGGTCATACCGCCTCAAGCTCTTCTTGGAGCAGTTTTCAATCAAGAGCTGTGTCCTCAACTCCGAGCTGCCTTTGAATTCGCGGTACCATACGGTGCAGGAATTCAACAAAGGCGTGTACGAGTATATCATCGCTACGGACGAGAGCGGTGGAGGGGAACAGGATTCTGAGGATGAAGCAGAGGGAGAAGATAATGAAACACCACAAAACGATGCGGATGCGAACTCGGATGCTGAGGAGGAAGAGTGTAAGTTATAAGGTATTGAATTATGACCTCCGTTGATCCAATATTCAGTCGTCCCCTCACAACGGGAACCAGTGTCTGAAGACCCCACCCCTTCCAAAAAGCGGAAACGGTCCGTCTCACCGGCACCAACCCCAGCAAACAAAAAGTCCAAAACGAAAGGCAAAGGCAAAGCCTCAGCCGCAAAAGACTACGGCGTCACTCGAGGCGTCGACTTCGTCGACGTCGCCTGTGTACTAAACTTCGACCTCCCGACCTCCGCGCGCTCATACACCCATCGCGTCGGTCGGACCGCGCGCGCAGGGCGTACCGGAATGGCGCTCTCCTTCGTATCAACCGGTCTCGGCCCCGCAAACAAGCGCCCGAAAGGCGAGGTGCCGGTGGATCGCAACGACGAGAAGGTGTTTGCGCGGATTGAAAAGGAGCAGGGCGCACGGGGGAGTAAAGTGCAGGAATACAACTTTGATATGAAGCAGGTGGAGGCGTTCCGGTATCGGATGGAGGATGCCTTGCGCAGTGTGACGCGGAGCGCTGTGAGAGAGGCGCGTGTTGGGCAGTTGAAGACTGAGATTTTGAATTCGGACAAGCTCAAGGTGTGTTGATTTGATTCTTGTTTAGTTGCCGCTGAACTGTCGGCAGGCCCATTTCGAAGACAATCCGCTAGATCTTGAATTCTTGCGGCATGACAAACCGTTACATCCGACACGGGTGCAGCCGCATATGAAGCATGTACCGAAATATTTGCTTCCTCGTATTGCACCAGTATCGGGTACCGAAGGCGATGCAACGGCGAGCGCAGGTGAACGGAAACCTGGATTTGTGCCGTTTAAAAAAGAAAGTGCTCGTGGCCGCGGAAGGGGGAGGGGAGGACGAGGAGGACGAGGCGGGGCTGGTCGAGGCGGAAAGAAGAAGTCGGATCCTTTGAAGAAGTTTTCCCGGTAATTGCAGGGAACATGGATAGACTCATAGAGCAGATTGAGTCCAGACTTCCCAACGGCCGCAATTCACGTACTCTCAGACGCTACAATAGGTGATCCAGAAGCGTCCAGATTGTATCCTCGTCTCGGTCCCAGCATGGGCTGTCAGCGACATTTATGACTGAGCAAACGCGGTGCCGAATCCTCGAACAGCGAATAATTCACGATTCAAAGCTGCACACTCATCATATTCATCGAATGCGAGGTGGTAATACATTTGATTATTATTGTTGCTCAAGAATACCGAGTCGCGACTTCTACGCCCTCCCTCCACCAGCGCCCCGAACATTAACGTTCCCATCCCCTCTTGCTGCGTTTGTTCCGGTGAACGGTGACGACGTTACACCGTCCGTAACTTGCTCCCTGCCCTCCTTCAGGATGATGGTAACGACATCGACGTCTTTGTGTGAGTTGAAGACGGTGTCGAGTTGTTGATGGGAGGGTTTGCCCAGGACACCCTGGGCACCTTGGGTGGACACAAAGACTTGGAAAGCTGGCGGAGGTGTTGCGTCAGAGTTGGTTCAATGCAACAGATAGAACGTGCGCACAGTCAACAACCTCTGCGAGGGGTATCGTGCTAGAAGTAAAGGTTCAGACAAAGAGGATCAGAAATCTCAAAGGCTATCTATTTACGTGTCTATAAAAACAAAACGAGGGTCAGCTTTCAAGATCGCGAACGATCGGCAACAAAATCTCACCTCCATCTTTCCATTTCTTGTACTGAACACACAAAAAAATCCTCAGAACATGGGCCACACGACAGACAACACCGATCACAAACCTCTTCCGAGTTGACGATGCAAGTAAACTCCTCAGTTGACTGAGAATCGGGCTTGTAGATGACTTTGCTGGTCTTAGCCATTGTGAGATGTGTTGAGGGAGTGAAAGATGGTTATGCGATGTGAAATTAGTGTGGTAGATGGGTGATCGAGAGCCTGGTCGCGTGCAAGCCGCCTTAAGAACCCTCCAATGTGGCGGTGCCCGAGCAAGATGACATCACTTTCTCGTGACGTCACGCGTGCTCGAAATTGCCGGCTCCAATTCACCCTCTGCCCTTGGTGCTGTAGCACGCGAAAGCCGATGAAAACCCATTCGAGACGACGTGTTATGCGCTGGCAACATCCCGGAACTTGGCCGTGGAATTATATGCATACAAACGAAGTACAAGCAGTCAATTAGTATCTTCAGCGGCACCTTGCCGTTTGGAACAGGTCCACGACTAAGGACTTGTAGGCCGCATTTACAAGAGCTTTCAATCCGTCTCAAAAAGCGCATGCCGATGACGAGCACGAGGTTCGCATCTGGAGGAATACAGCAAGAAAAGCTGTCACCGAGTCTCCTGATTATTCTTCTTTCGTTTCTTTTTCCGAGACGACCCTTCGGCGTTGGAATTGGGACCGGTCCCAGCGTTGTTGCTGTTGCTCTTCGAAGAACTTGCTGCGGTGCCATCCTCGCCATCTTCCTCCCGAGCGCGTTTCTTTTCATTACCATTAGCGGCCACCTTCGCTTGTGCTGGAGGAGGCAATGATTCCGAAACCGTGGCAGAAGGCTGCGCAGCGGGAGCTGCTCCGTCAGGAATGACCAACACAGGGTCGGAGAAAACGGCACGATATGTTTGTCGTGTTTCTAGACAACTATGTCAGCACGAGTTCGCAGCGAAAGGTGAGCATGAACTGACGGGCACGTAGAACGAGGGATTTGGGGATTTTGGTAGTTGCGCTGTGAGAAGCTTCCTGAGGCAACCCTAGCAGGGTAACACTGGAACGAGCAAAATCAGAATGGGGGACAACATATGCGGAACGAAGACTGACAGGTTTGCGACATCTTTCGCAGCTCGGAAATCAGCTTCAGCGACAACACCGCTGCTTATTATCAGGCCTTTGCCTTTCGTAACACGCGTAACCTCTTTCGCCGTTGCCCACCAATTTCGTTTCGCGAGTGCGCCGCTTTCAGCGGCTCCGGCATCAGTGAGAGTAGTATCATTTTCGCCCCCGAGGGCGCCCACGTAGGTGATTTCAAAAACTACACCATGCTTGAGAGCAGTTCGCACCAAGGTGTGTTTTAGTCGAAAGTCCAAGCGGAGGGTGAGAGGGAGGGAGATTATGTGTGCGGTTAATGCAGAGGGTTGGCTGTGTGTGAGACAGGCGAGGGAGAAGGTCGCGAGGGTGGTTGGGACTAGAGAAATAAGATCATATGGTTTGAAGAGGGCGGCATTTGCTGGTGTCTGAAAGAGAGGTTAATGTTATGAAGGTACATCAGGACAGATGTTTATGCAATGAACGCGCTTGACAATCCTGCATTCTGCCCAATCTAAATGGGACTTCTGGTGGCCAATGGCCAATGACACAAAATTGCGGGGAATCCGCTTCTATATTAGCGCAAATGCAGGATTTCAAGTGCAGCTCCGGCGGAGCTGAATAACAGGACATCATTCCTATCATGAAATACTCACAAGACCAAAACCCTTCTCGCTATCCTGATCCAGGACAATAGTAAGCCGTTTCAACAAAACAATCCCCTGACGAGGCCGCAACTGCGCGAGCAGAGGATCCAAGATATTAACATGCGACTTTGGATTCACGACACTTTGAACGGTTTGGTTGAGTGCTATCACAGTATAGCCAACTGGGCAGTTCAAACATGAGATCTACTTCGCAGAAACCATTGAACGGAGACGGACGATGGACAAGTAGATCTAGCCTCGTTTCGACGGCGGCAAGTTGGGCGGGGGAGTACGAGACGTCGGTGGGTTGTTGGGGTTGCTTCCCTTTGCTCTTCTTGGAAACATTTTGGGCAGCAGAATGCTGAGGGTGGTGGACGGGAAAATTGAGGTCGAAGAACATGAGAACTGCCGGATTTGGACGCAACATCAGCAATCCATGGTTTTTGCCAGAGATGCCGGTAGAAGCCATAGAAGGCGGTAGCACTGCCGTAGCTCCAGGCCAACTTACGTAGCCGGGTGTAGAACTGCGGTTTCTGTGTAGTTCTCTGTAGAAGTAGCCGGACTATGTAGCCGTACATAGAATGCTGGCGGCTCTACTAGGCTATCATGGCTTTGGTCTTCCGTGACCGATTCTGTGGCGGCACAGGTCGACGGCAGAGGCTGGGGAGATAAAGCTGCCGAAAGTGACCACGCACTGGCCCTTTCGTGTAAACTCTGCATTGACAGGGATTTCAGCTTGTTCAGCAGTATTGGATAGGTGAGTGGAGCGGAGAAACATTGAATTATAATAGCGTAGCTACCTTTGTCACCATAAACTCGTGAATAGTACAATACTCTACATTTGTTTCTCCGATGACGGCTCTTCTCTCCACGCCCTCGCCCCCAGCATCCTCCGCTCCATCGCCTTCGACACCTTCCTCGCTCCTTGTGGCTTCACGGTTCAGCAGCGGCCCAAATACATCGACAACAACACCCTAACTCCTCTTCCCATTCCCTCCCGCATCAAAATAGGAGATCAATCGATTCTCCTGCCGCTCCTTCTCCTCCGATACAACCCTTCGGATTCACAATCACTCCCCCCTACAATTCTGACGTCGCGTCCTTCTCACCATCCGCATCCCCCCTCAAAGAATCACCTCCCTCCCCATCCCCCCTCGCCTGCGACAACGGACAAGTAACGACCGCGACCAGACAAAAAAACGAGACGACTCCCCGAGTGGACGTGATACAACGACAGCACGGGGAGCTGTCTGTCTCAAGCCGAAGCAACAAGGGAACGGGTGAATGCGTAGGGGTGCCGAGAACGTTCACTACCGTTGATTCGGAAGAGCAGACCGCTGGGCACACCTAAAGGGAAGGGAAGCGAGAAACATTGGGGGCGCGTCGTCACAAGAGACGAGATAGGGTTGGGTCAAAGCGCGTGAAACAGAGATAGGGTGGGGTGGGCGGAGTGGGGGGGGACGTAGGTGAGACGTCTTCCTCTGCCTCCTGCTTCTTGTCCCTCGTCTAACCAGTTGCCTTATCCGTCGCCTCACCTCTTCCTCTTGCCCCACATTCGTTCGCCCGTCGCTGTCTCGTCCCCCACACGCGGTGGTAAGGGAGACGGCTTTGTTCGCCGCATACATCCCCTTCACCTCCTCCGCCGTACCTCCTACCCCTCCCCCACTGCCGCTGATACGCGATACGTGCTTCAAGACAAACTGACTCGGTTTCTAGCGCCATCTTCGTGAGTCGGGATACGCGTGGTGAGGGAGGGGGGGCGCACATACCTTTCATTCATTCCCAGCGGTGTTGTGCATATTGAGGAGACCAAAGGTCGCTCCCCTTCCGCAATCCTGCTTCTCTCCTCCCACCACCCGCCCTCCGCATTTGTTCCACCGGTATTCATTGTGCCCTTGACCCTCCCGCTTCAATGAGTGCCGCCGAACACGCGTGAGCGACTCCGCCCCCGAGGATTTGCGAGCGGTGGTACAGCGAGCGCTGAGTAAGCATGGGAGAAGAAACTCGATCCAGCTTCCTTGGAGGGAGAGCGGGGTACGAGGAGGCGCGGGGTGTAGTAGGTGAGGCGGGGATGAGGATTACGATGCGGACGGGAACGAAAGGGGGTTGTCACTGTCGACGTCGGGTGTCAAGATTGAGAGAGAGTCTGTACATAGTCACAACATGAGAATTTGTACTGATTTAAAAGACGCGCGTAGAGTTCACTCACCGAGGGAAAAAATGAGACATTATCTCGCTGTACGAGACGATGCGAAGTTCATTGAAGGCGCTTGCTGATAACGGTACTCGTAGCATAGAACGAGATTGGGGAGATGAGGTTTGGGGATACGGAGTGTGGTGCGTGGGCGCGCATGCATATGCGGAGCGGACGCCGGAGACGAGTGTATGGCGCTGGCGGAGTCGGGTAAGGGTGTCGCGCTTGGGCTAAGAGACGGGATATCGGGGTAGCGCGAGGGGAAGAGCCGAAAATTCTGAAGCGGATAGTCGATAAGAAGGCGAGAGCAGCGAGGGTAATCAGAAACACTGACTAGGGACAAGGCTTGAAGATTGCTGTGATTTGGCGGCGAGCAGAGGTGGAAGTCAGAATGAGTTTTGGAAGCTCAGAAATCAGGGCAGATAGGTTGCAGCGGGACATTGAACAGAATCATAGCAGCGACAAATTGAGGCGGAATGCACGCGGTCCAGTGGCGGTCGAGATGAGAGACTCAGTGTCAAAAAATTGTCTAAGTCCGCAAATCAGTGACAAGTCACAGGCACCTGACTTTGTCACTCTGGTTCGAAACAAATATTTGTCCCTCACTCTTTCTTGACTCTTTCTCTCAACTTCTTCCACCACCATCTCCCACTCAACCCCTCCTCGCCCCTCGATATCATATTCCTCTATACTTTCACATGTTCTAGTGTCCAGTGTCAGCAACAACGAGTCCAGTTTCTGTTGGGCCAGATCAGCGAGTACAGCGGTCGCCGTGAGTGGTGTTGGTGGCGCAGGGCTTTAGGTGAGTGTCTGTCTATGATGATTGCAACTTTATCTAAGCATCACCGCTGCTGATAGCAGGCCCATGTGAAGCACCAACCCCGACATTGCCTTAGGCCGAGCTCCAGAAGGTACGCTTCCACGGCGTTCGCTCGTACATAGTAGTCCCTTGGTCGTGGGTTGGTGTGACTGCTGGTGGATGGGCAGACCACTTTTGGGTAAGTCATTTGGACACTACAGCAGTCTTTCTATTGCTCAATTTCCACAGACTTGTGGTATTTCTCGACCGTGTTCGAGTTGATTGCTCGAGGAAGGCTTTCCAGTATGTTCTCATCTCTGTTCCCCATACATCCGACTCATTATCTCGCTCATCTGTAGGACGTTAATCATCCGAGTCATCTTACATGGTGCGCCTTATAATCTGCTTCACTTCTACCTTATACTCACTGTAAATTTCGACGTTCCGCTCTAGTTCCTCCGTATCGCACCTTTCCTTATATGTGCCGCTGTCTCGCCTACACCTGTAGATGTCATCCCGATTTCGCGCCGAAGATGGTTCCCACTGCGAAGTACGCTGCAACTGCGTCTGTGTCGGTAACTCAGGCAACCAGTGAGTTATTTGTTGTCTGTTGGAGTCGTTCGCTCAGCAAGTCTCCAGATTTCAGAGGCCGGGCCGGGCCGTAATCGTAATCGTCTCAATATTCGGCATTGCGATGCCTTTGGTTGCGAGCGGGTGAGTACCTTTCGTTGCTTTAGCTGAGCAGCCTGCTTATTGAATCACAGAGTCAATTCTGTACAGTGGTTTCCGTCGAATACAATGTATCTCTTTATTTGCAGTAAAATAATATATACTTTGCCTTCTCTATTGCTTGTGGGCTCCCAAATCGAGCTGTGGAAAATGTTTTCTTTTCTGTTATGGCGGCCGAAAACTACGGTGTTCTACAGGGTCTCTACAGTCAATCTACAGCGAACTACGTAGATTCGGGCCTTCTACAGAGTGCTATAAATAGGGGTACCTTGTCTACGGTAACTACGGGCACTACAAGGTTCTACGGAAGCTACGTAGCGCTACATAGCAGGACCAGGTATTGCTGATGCAACTCACTTCATCTCAACCACAACGTCCCTTGCACGGGTACTACCGCGACAATAGATTCTGCTGGCTCCCCTGGCTCTCATCCCTCCGTTGGCCCTCCACTATTATGTGGAGAATCAAGCGGAACATGTTCTTGGGGCACTGGGTGGCGTACTGACGCTGGTCAATGCTGTGAATCGGTGGTCATTGGCCCTCAAGATATCGAATTCTCTACGTAATCCCCTCTCGGCCCAATCCAGTCTGCAAGACGCTACAGATTGCAAACGGCCCATTCAACCACAACGATGATCCAAATCTGCCAGACTACATATTCTGAGCGTTTCTGCGGCACGCTGAGAATTTCTGCCCATTTCGGTTTGTGCATGCCGCGGGCAGCGCATATAATTCTCTCTCTCCCTCTCTTTCATGTCGACGCACCAAAATATCTCATCGTTATTGAAACGATGCGTAGGCAAAATATCTTTACGCCGGAATATCCGTACTTAAGTATGGGTTCATTCAATTCGACTCATTTCGAGGCCCCTCTTTCCATGATCTCCAACACACAACTTCCCGTACCGCTGATGAACAGCTCGAACGAACGGCTTCAGCGGGACGCGTTAACTCACCTTGACAAAGATCGAGGGAGATAAATCCCAAGAGCCTCTAGATCTCCTCATGCATTTGGCACCCTCGTCGCCTTCTGGACTTCCTCACTGGCTATCCGAATTCAACTGGCAATCATGGCTCTGACCGCATCTACCTCGGCTTTCTTCGAAGCTGTCATTGGGAGTCTTCTTTTTGGTATCTATGTGGTCCTTGCTGTTTTCTCCACCATGCTGCATATACAACGAATTAGTCGCAATCAAGCGGCTACCCCCGGTCGAACTACCATACGCACGATTTTACGAAGTCCAATGATTTTAGGCGGACTTTTGATTTCTCTCGTCCTGACTCCGGTATAAACCTCTGCAAACCTTCTGTCCATTACTCGTTAATTCGGAAATCGCGACCAGCGCTGGATTCTCGATATCATCGACACCGCCGACGGCTTCCTGAATTCAGACGATCCCAACTTGTATTTTCTGGCACCAGTTCGAACGCGAGCAGTGACTGGACTAGGGTTTCTTCTGACCTCTTTGCTCATCTGCGATGCCATGATCGTGAGCCAGACCAAAACCTTGGTGTTCTCTCATAAATATTCTGTAGGTATACCGTCTCTGGATTGTATGGAACAGATCTATAGCCATTGTGCTTTTCCCCATATTGGCGCTCCTGGGATTGCTAGGTTCACCCTATTTTATTGAGAATTGCGATGTATCTTGATTTTTCATGCAGCCGGTGGGATAGGCGTTGCACGCCAGTTCGCCGTCACTCCACTTGGGGAAAGTATGTTTTCCGAGAAGATCAAGCAATGGATAGTCCAAAACAGCGTCTTCAACCTTGTGTTGGTCCCCTCTCTTTCTCCCCTTGTCGGTCAGTATCATTGAATTTGCCGGCAGAACGAACGTGTATGCTACAGGTAAACCATCATTAAGAATGGCACCCCATCTCCTTACCGTTCGGCTGGCTACATAGCTTTGATCGCCTACCGCGTCTGTATGAACAATTACAGGCTCTCCAGTGCGACAGTCATCCGCGTAAAAGTTGGGAACGATCTGACGGTGACATCTATCTATGCCTCAATGCATGCATAGTATTCATACGCTCCAGACCTTTCTCGCTATCCTGGTTGAAAGTTCCGCTCTACTCAGGTACGCGAACCGTGTTCAATCCGCTCGCTCCGATATTGGCTGAATGGTTCAACAACCAGCATCTGGATAATTTTCGAAATGGTAACCTACGCAATAAAATCCCCGCTCAACTGGTTTGTGCTAGGCAACCTGGGGACCATCTCGGGCATTTCCTTCATGCTGATCAATGTCCGAGTCGCTCTTGGGTGGAGTCAGTCTGGTCAATCGATGCATTTGGAACCGCTGGAGTTCAGCGGGGAGCCAAATCTTGCAAACTTGAACCCAACGAGAGTCCGGATGGAGAGAACGGTGGATACTCGGGTGGATCTGCCGAAGAAGGGTGGTGGTACAGAACTTCATGATGTGTATGAGCTCAGCGATGCGTAAAATTCAGAATTTTCGTCCGTCTGGCTTTGATGAATCTCGAGAAGAGCGTGGGAACATTGCCAGCCTTCACTCTCCCCTCACATTGGTCGCAAACGATACTTACTGTGGTCGAGCGCTAGGGCTATCGTATCTAATCTTGCACGTCTGAGTGTACGGTATACTGTCTCGCATATTCCGAAGCCATTAGCGCTAATAGGAGGGAGCGAAACTCTTCAAAACGTCTTGAAATCATTTTTGATCCTGCGTTTCTTTACTCACTCTGTACAACCCTCGTCCGTGGATGCATTCAAGATCCAACGTCTTTGAAAGATCAGCAAATCTTGAAATTGCTCTGCCATCTGCTTCGACGGCTCGTGGTTTTTCGCTGAAGATAATCGCTCCAGGTCGGGGCAATAAATGGCGAAAGAATACTGCGGTGCCTCAGTCGAAAAACATTCACCAGTGCTCTTTTGTTAAAATCGTCTCCGGGAAAGGAACCGAAGATGAAACCCAAGGACACGATAACCCGTCCCTGCTTGACCATCCAAGACTTTCAAGTTATGCCGCCGAGTTCATTTAACTTGTCATAACCAGCGCTGGACTGTTATTCTTGACCCTCTCCTTGAACGTTTGTGAGTTCCGGTGGTCTCAATACATTTTCCTGTTTCCGGCGGCGGTTACGGCTTCGATTGGTCACCGCAACTGCTGTTGACCCACGACATAGACTTGCGGGTGATCTTGTTGACTGCCAAGCTACCGTATGTGGGTGTACTACATGCTCGGCAATTCAATACTCGCGGCCTCTGTGGATCATCAAAGGCGGGAAGACGGAGATGGACCGTCGAGAATGATCAAGCTGAAAAGCCAAGCAGGTTAGCTATTTCTGGCAATCGGTGGGGCAGGATAAAAACCCCAGGGATTTTCTTTTGCCGGCACACCGTCGCTCTTCCGTTCACCTTCTGGTCCTTCGAGGATTGTTAATTTTCATGGCTGTGACTGCGACCTCGGCGGCATTTTTTGAACTTGTCATTGGGAGTCTCTTTTATGGACTCTTTCTGACGCTCGCAATTTTCTCAAACATGCTGTATATCCAACGCATTGGACGCAGCCAAGGGACGAGGTCTCGTCGAACACTTATGCGCATAATTCTCCGGAAACCCATGATTGTGGGTGGATTGTTAATTACTCTACTAATTTCTGCGGTATGTGGTCAGTGCTGTTTTACATAAATGCGTGTTGCTCATTAATCTTTCAGCGTTGGGTTTTGGATGTCATTGACACCACTCATGGGTTTCTGAATTCGAGTGATCGAGAATTGTATTTTACTGCGCCCCTGCGACCGAGAGCAGTAGTTGAATTGGGGCTGATTTCGGCCTCTGTATTTATCTGTGATATCATGATTGTGAGCGAGACCCCTCTGTGAACAACATGCTAAACCTTAATAAATGTCTAGATATACCGCCTTTGGATTGTATGGAACAGATCTTTCGTCGTTGTGCTTTTTCCTATGCTCGCACTCTTGGGACTGCTTGGTAACATTGATTTATCGATATCCGTACTGGGTCTTGATTTTTGATCTTGGCAGCCACTGGAATAGGTGGTACATATCAGTTGGCTGTGGACCGGCCGGGCGACAGTATGTTTACTGGGAAGATCAAGGATTGGATAGCCCCGGAGGGTGTCTTCAACCTGGTGTTTGTGCCTTTTTTCTTTCATTGGCAATCATTTTTGAATTTGCGTGTGCGCAGAACAAATCTATATGCTACAGGTAAGGACGTCAATGGTCTCCTCTCTCGTGGCCGTTCATCGATTCCAGGTCTCATCGCGTATCGGATCTGCGTGACCAAGTGCGGTCTCTCTGGCGCAGCTATCATTCGTGTCAAGACGGGGAACGATCTTTCGGTAACATAACTATTTTTTGTTTGGATATTCTCTGATGATTCATTGCAGAGGTTCCTGGCTACCATCGTCGAAAGTTCCGCTCTTTTGAGGTATGTCTTTGCCAGATATCCGTGATATCCGCTCCTACTTAAAACACTGCAGCGTTTCGATCATAATTGAGATGATAACCTACTCAATTAAGTCGCCGTTTCACTGGTTTGTTCTGGGCAACTTAGGAAGCATCTCAGGCATTTCTTTCATGCTGATAAATGTTCGAGTCGCCCTCGGTTGGAGTCAGTCCGACGAACCTATCGTGTCGGCTTCCAAAATTGTATTTAATGCGGATGGAACGCTGTCAGTGCCTGCCAGAGCTTTGACGGACATAGAGGTCGACAATGGGACCGATCGAGAGGCAGGAAAGATCACTCTGACAGATGTATAAGTTTTCCTCGTGTAGGGCTGAGTGAAATCAACTGCGATTTGTGGCTCCATGTTTATTGGCTTTCGCAAGCCCAAAATTGTATTCAACGGAGATATAACCTTGTCAGTCACCGCTGGAGTTCGGACCGACACACAAGTTGATAGGCAGGATGGCTTGGGAAGCAGGGCAATAAGCTTAAGAGTGATTCTTCAGATGTATGAAATACTGTGTGATCGATGCTGACGCGCCAACAGTGCATGCAATTTACCTCGACCCGCGAAAGGTTGGTTGAGTTCGCACGAGGCTTATGCTCTGAGTCTGGGGGAGCAGTCGAGACGGTCGGCGTTCCTTGGAAAGCATTTTCAGGGTTCCAAGGTTCATAAATGGCGTCCAGCGATGACAAGACTGCACATCGACAGCGAAATTAAGCGAAGGAGGACTTCAAGTAAGGCACTCGCTCGTGGTGCTGCCGGAACTTTGGTCTCCACATCCAGACTATCAGTCGGCACTCTTTCATCCTTATCCTTTCTGCCCAATTTGAATAGCGCTAGAAACACTAGACTTGGGTGAATGAGCCTAACTCGGAGTTGGGGGACGTACCTCTCAGCGTAGTTCTCTAACTCAGTCCCAATGTAGATGTCCATGCCGGCCGAGGACGAATAAGAAATGTGTTTACGGACTGTGTCCGTAATTTCCTCATCTCCACGCTCAGCGGATATTGTCTGCTCAAGGAAAAAGGGATCCGAATTCCACAGGAATTTGAAACTCCGGACATGCTCAAGGCCATACAGAAATTGCACCAGATCGAACGGGGGGCGTTTGCCTGGATGTTCGATGATCAGGGACTTGATTTTGGGGTAGGGATTGAATCGAGTGTCGTCGAGGAAGTATTCGGCACGGCCGTTGGTCACCTCGCGGATCTCGACGCTCTCAAGCGTGCCGGCTAAGAGCGGCATGAATTCGTCCCATTGGTCAAGACAGGCGTCATTCCCTCCCAAACAAATGGAGACCAACGGTGGCGAAGACCGTTTTAAGAACGGCGCCAGCGCGGAATGGGTTGCCTCATAGGTTCTGGCGATATCCAACGAAAGGAGAGCGGGCAGGGTTAGATACTGCAGAATATCACCCGTTCCTCGATCTCTAATTGTCAAGTGCTTCAAGTTGGAATGCTGTTTAGGCGAGAATGACGCGTCATCATCGGGAACGGACATGCAGACAAGTTCCGCGAGATTGGGGGCCAAAACGAAGAGCTCCAAATCCGACAGCCTGCCGTCAAACTTCGTCAACTGTGACCACGGCAGCATCCCAATAGTTGTCTCCTCCACGTCCATGCGTAAGCAACGGGGCATTCTGAAATACGTTGATTGGTCCCAGGTCGGCGTGGTTTTCTGCTTGGACATACATCACGTCGGCCTTCTCAAGCATGGGGAAGTTCGTCGAGTCAAGTCCTAGCATTCGAATATCGCAGTTGGTGATCAGCAACCGCAAGGAGCGAATCTGCGGCGCCCAACGCCAGATGAGTTCTCGAAATCGGCCGGAAATAAAGGTGTCCTCATCGTTGCTGGTAAACTGGAGTGACAATGGGCATTGCTTGGCGCGTCCCAGCCACTTGTCAATATAGCGCACCAACAGAGGTTCCGACATGAAATCGGTCCCATGGTCGACGTCAACTTCTAACACAGACCAAAGCTTCGGAGTGGCAAGTGCAATGTTCCTCCAAGTGCGACATACGAGAGGAACGATGTCCGCCGCCGAAGAGTAAAGGGAGTATGGAATATGCGGAGCGAAACCGGTTTGTTGGAACCACATGATGATCTCTGTGGTAACTTCCACAGGAAGTGTCAAGACATCGAACGTCGCAGTTTCATTGAGTTCCTGCTCAAGATCATCCCGGGATTGCTCGAGGTTAAGTAGTACGCGTCGCTGGTGAGCAATTTGCGCGTCGAGGTCCTCGATGCGTTTTCTGAGCTGAGTAGTGTGAACGGTCATGGTAGTTGAAGTCAAGCAGGCGTGGGAATGTGTTCGATCCTCCTCTCCCACCACGACCTGGAACACTTCTGGAATCCACTCGGAACACTGCAGAGCAACTGCAGAGTGTATATACTGGCCTGTCAGAGATCCTTGCAAGCTGTCCCTAGCGTTCGATTCTTAGGAACTGCGAAATTTCGTGCGAATCGCTTGAAGGACTAGTTCAAACTCTGCCTTGAGCTCGCGCTTGTATTCGGACAGGAACATTGCAGGGTGTATCTGCTGCATCGGCGGACTATCAGATGTCTTCTAAGGTTCAATGCGAAACTACGAAACTGCTTGCGTCACGTCCCGAAGTTCGAAACCATGGTCCTTAGGATCACGCAAGTGTCCAACATTCGAGGGAGGATGGCTTTGCCGGCAGGATGATAGCAAATTTCGATGCCGTTCTGAATTTCGCTTCAGGCTCTCCTCCGGGTACGCAATCTATGGCTGCAGCGGCTCCGTAGAGCCTCGAAGAACTCGCGATGACTATCCCAGCTACATATGTCATGGATCTTTTGTCAAACGGTCGTCGAAGGCAAAGGACCGCAACATGAAACCAAGGAACACGACAACATGCTCTTTCTTCACTGTGTATGCATTATGCCGTCAAGTTAATCCAATTTGGAGTCTGTCATGACTTGCGCTGGAGTGTATTCTTGGTACGCTCCGTGAACGTCTCAAGAAGTCGACAACTCGAGCATCGCATTGTGATGTTTCCAAGTCTCTTCTCAAATCCTTGATCCCTCCAAGACATAATCTACATCAATTTTCATGGCGGTCACCGTATCTTACGGACACACAAGTCGACCCTGTGGATGACTGAGAGAACCAGGTGTAATTCATTTCTCCGCCGAGTCAGTCAAACATGTTTCGAGCTGAACACAAGGGAGGTGAGGAGCAGGCCGGCACGGGCGTATTTGCGGGTTGGGTCTGCAAAGAATTACGTGTGTTAGTGTTTTTACTGTGCCGCCTGTGCCGGATCCGGCAAGCCTCCCACTCCTCGTTCTGGTAACATCTCAGTGGATGATTTCGATTCAGAACCTGATTTAGGACGCGATTCCGGCCTTGAATCCCCTGGATCGGCTGGCGAGACAAAACAGCATTAGGATTGCGATTCAAATATCGCCAAGCCAGTTTGATGCGGCCGTCGACTTGTTCTTGAAATGGGGGCGGCCATAACCTGAAGCCGACTCAGGGTTCAGCCCGTTGAATCGTCGCCGAGTTGTCCTATTCCTGGCAATCCACGGAGGAAGATAAATACTACAGGGATATTCCGCCGGCCACCATTGCTCTTTCTTTCACTTTCTGGGCTCTCGAGCACCGTTGATTTTCATGGCGGTAACCGCGACTTCGGCGGCATTTTTTGAAACTGTTATTGGGAGTTTTATCTATGGACTTTTTCTGTTGCTGTCGATTTTCTCGAACGTGCTGTGTATTCAACGTATTGGACGGAGCCAAAGGACGAGGTCCCGTCGAATGCTCATGGGCACAATTCTCCGGAAACCCATGATCATAGGCGGATTGTTAATTACTCTACTTATTTCTGCGGTATGTCGTCAGTACTCTTTCGCATACTAAATGCGCGTTGACTTCGTAAATTTCCAGCGTTGGGTTTTGGATGTTATTGACACCGCTCATGGGTTTCTGAATTCGAGGGATCCAGAATCGTATTTCGCTGCCCCCCCGCGACCGAGAGCGATAGCTGAATTGGGGCTTATTTCGGCCTCCGTACTCATCTGCGACACCATGATTGTGAGCGAGAGCAGAGCCTTTGAACAAGATACTAAACCTCGATAATGTTTAGATATACCGTCTTTGGATTGTATGGAACCGATCTTTCGTCGTCGTGCTTGTTCCTATGCTCGCACTCTTGGGACTGCTCGGTAACCATTGATTTATCGCTATCCGTCCCGGGTCTTAATTTTTTCATCTTCTCAGCCAGTGGAATAGGTAGTACATATCAGTTAGCTGTGACCTGTCCCGGGGAAAGTAGGTTTACTGAGAAGATCAAGCAGTGGATAGTCCAAGAGTGTGTCTTCAACCTTGTGTCTGTACCTTTTGCTTCCATTGCCAGTCGTTTTTGAATTTAGCTGTGCAGAACAAATCTATATGCCACAGGTAAGGACGTCAACGACCTCCTCTCTAATGGCCGTTCACCGGTATAGGATTTATCGCGTATCGGATTTGTGTCACCAGCAGCGGTCTCTCTGACGCAGCTAATATTCGTGTCAACACGAGGAACGCTCTTTCGGTACCATGACTATTTTTCTCTACAAATGTTCATCTGTACTGATACATGCAGAGGTCTACGGCTATTGTTGTTGAAAGCTCCGTTCTTCTAAGGTGGGTTCGGCAAATACCCATGATATGCGATCTCTTCCTACTCAAAGGACTCTGCAGTGTTTGGATAATAATTGGGATTATACTCTTCGCAATCAAGTCGCCGTTTCACTGGTTTGCTTTAGGCACTTTGGGAACCATTTCGGGCATCTCTTTCATGCTGATAAATGTTCGAGTCGCTCTCGGTTGGAGTCAGTCCGACGAGCCCATCGTGTCGGCTTCCAAGATTGTATTCAATGCGGATGGAACCCCGTCAGTTCCTGCCACAGTTTTGACGGACATTGAGGTCGACAATGGGACCGATCTAGAGGCAGGAAAAATTCTTGTGATAGATGTATGAGTTTCGTCGTGTAGGACTGGGGGAGGAATTCAACTGCGATTTAGAAGTCTCAAAGTGGTGTGACTCAATGCTTGATAGCTTTCTGGCTTCCAAAGTTGTATTCAATTGCAATGTAAATACAACCTTCAAGTTGTCAGTCATGACTGGAGTTCGGATGGACACACAAGTTGATACGCAGGATATGTCGAAAAAAGGGTATGATCTCGTAGCGGTCGAAGGGCCAATGTACAGTTCAGGATGAGCAAAATTCCCTTTTATGGACATGACCCCATCCCGAGTTCCAATCCTATAGGAGGAGGGAAGCGCAAGAATGAGCCGCATAGAGTACCGCCACCACCCATACTAGCAAACGAGAGTTGCTCGAAAGCATTTGAATCCTGATAGTCTGTCTTATAGTAATTTCGAAGACTTTCAGGCCCGAATCCCTTTATTAATGAAATAAAAGTAAGTAAATATGCAAGAGATTACCTGAGTCAACATGGTCCTACAATCCACCCATATAATCATTGTTCCGGATCCTCCATCCACAACGGCAGCATATGACCCATCCTCAATACCTTCGTCCTTAAATACTTGTCTAGATCGGGCCCATGCACACTATTCCCCCCAATCAGCGTTGCGCCTGCCAACCTCTCCTTCTCATCCTCCGCGATACTGCCAGCAAGCTGCAAGTTGGGGTTCCGACTCTTCCAGCTACGAGGCACCATCGGTACGCGCTCGACTACGCTCATCCCCTCCTTCGTCAAGGCTTCCACCTTATCAGGGTTGTTTGTCAGCAAACGGACACCTTGGTCTAGCGACAGATCGCGCAAGATCGCGGCAGCGATTTCGTACCCTCGCTCATCAGCCTGGTGGCCGAGAAGGAGGTTCGCAGTGACGGTGTCATGGCCCAAGTCCTGCAAGTTGTACGCCCGCAGTTTGGATAGCAGGCCGATACCGCGGCCTTCTTGACGGAGGTAGATGACGGCGCCGCGGCCGGGGATGGTCGATGCGCCGGGGGGCTGAAGGGAGGAGAGTGAGGGGACAGGTATAGGCTGGGAGATGAGTCGGAGAGCTTCATCCAGCTGTTCGCCGCAATCGCATCGCATGCTGCCAACAGTTTCGCCGGTGAAACATTCGGAGTGAATGCGTACTAGTGGCGATGGGATGTTGCCATCCGTGGTCGTCGCGGCTAATGGTATCGACGAAGGGGATTGGGGTGCGGGTGTCGATGCTTGTCGCGAAGTGGCGGAAAGCCTACCCACGTAGGCGCCACGAATGATACGATCCATCTCTGTCTCATTTTCGTCCCAGACGGCGTCAAGAGACTGCGAGCGAATCGGAGGCGCAGAAACGACCGACGGGGATACGGACGCGTCGGAGAATTGCGCGGGGTCGATGACGATTGCAAGATGTTCCTTCGTGTCCCGATTATTGTGATAGAGGTGAAGGAATGCGGGCCCGTGTGGAGTGGGGATGCGAGTCCGGGCCATGCATTTCACCTCGACCGGTTTCGCAGGCGCAGAAACGTTGGTCGATTTCGCACGAGACTTGTGCTCTGAGTCTGGGGATGCTACCAGAGATGGCCGGCGTTTCTTGGAAAGCGTAGGAGACGGCGGGGCTGCATCACGCGAGCAGTCGTTTTCTTTTGCAGCCAAAGGCAAAGTACCCTCAGGCTGAAGATGTTGGGAGCGGGGAGCTTGACGACTGACATAGGTAAGATGGCGACGAGGTTTTGAGTCTTCTGGAGACCATTTTGACCAGTCCCAAGACCCTTCATGCTGAGGTAGCATAACCCCGGGGAAGAAATCGTGGTGGTAGTGATTCCGTGTAACATGGGGACCGGATGCTGCTCAAGTCAGCTTGTGTGCATACCTTCGAGGGGGTACTTACCGGCAGCTGCAGCAATCATGAGGGGATCTAGAGCAGCATCCCGACGAGAGAATTTCGTCTGTTTTGTCGGTGAGGGAGAAGGAGCAGTGAGTAATTCTAAAAGGGCAGTGTCTGAGGCGTCGTCCATGTGAGGGTGCATCGTGAAGACCAGGAAATAGTTGGTGGTTAGACGGGCTTATATGACACGCCGGGGTCCAAAGACTGGGTGAGAGCAAAGCACCGAGTAAGCAGAATACAAAAGAACAAGTGAGCGGAAGTGGAAAAGTAAGCTCCAAGTGTTTCCGCTCAACTCCGGCTGACGCCGTAGCCGGTCATTAGGTAATGCTAATAATCACGTAAGCAAACTTGACAGTTTCTGTCACTTGTCACATTCATGTCACGTCTGTCACCAAGACCTACCAAGACCGTCCGCCGGATCACCGATTCTTGTAAACCACCTCGCTCAGCCCGAATGACCGTGGTGGTGGTGGCGCGCAAGTTGCGGGTTATGCTCACGCGCCGAGACCGGGCGCCCGAGAGTTAATTGGGCGTCAAAACCAGTATAAGACCAAACCCCACGTTGACCCTATACGACACACTTTGTCGCCTTACACTCATCACTCATGTCTTTCGGCGATTCTCTGGTCAGCGACTCCTGGGAGGTCGCCAACGGTGTCAGCATGAGCATCCTGCAAAACCCAGTAAGAACGAGGGTACACGCTACAGGTAAGCAACCGTAGGACAGCCTACCGGTCGGAAGTACGAAAGATGTTGAAACACACGCCACAGGCAAAGGGGAGCACTTTTCTGTTCCACCCCATTGGCATATCGCCCACGACGAGCGGCACGTCATAATTAAGGGACGAATTAAAATCACTCAAGACGGGGTCACCAGAATCATCGGACCGGAGGACGGCGTTTCTTTCACTGGGAGGCGGGTCGTGCATAGTATTGAAGGATTTCCCGGAGAGGAACTCATTATAGAGGAGACGTCAACAGAGACCGAGTTGGTGAGTTTATCATTGCATTAGGATTGACATAATCCATTAATGGATCCGTGGAATGTAGACCGAGCAAAAGATCCTGCTTTTCCGAAGCATGTTCCACGACGGAATATTGCAGTCCCCGCTCGCTATAATGCAGGTGTTCTACTACGGCGACTCGTACCCAGTTTTTGCGTTTGGTTTCCGATGGCTTGAGGTTCCAGTGAGTTGATAAACCATCCTGCGTTCAAGACCGTACATTTAGCTTGCCCTAGGTGGTTATTATCTTGGGTAGATGGGTAGCACCTTCGCTGGGCTATAAACTGCCTGATAGCAGACTCCGATTGGATCCAGTCAGGTTCCCGCGAGACAAGAAGGATTGATGCCCGGGCGACACTGATTTCCTCGTCCCGGCTTTGGAGACCCAATTGCAGGACGCACAGACCACACCGTGTAACTCGAGCATAGCAAGACTAGGCTGCCATTGTCCACATGTCCCCATAGATAATTGAAAAGATAAGCCTTCATCGAGCGCTATAATGAATTCTGCTTCCGACGCATTGGTCGCTGATTGAGGGGAGTGAGTGAACGCCGTTGTCCTGAAATGGCGAATTTCTTCCCTATATCTTCCGGATTCCGATCGGCAACAGGTTTCCAGGACAGACAGCTTTAGATTAGTTGTCCGGAAGTCCGAGTTACGCTGACTGTTGTTTGAAACGCGAGTTGGTACATGAGATTCGGATTGAGCTTGTGTAATGAGAGCCTGGATGATAGGGACTGGAATGCATCCGATGGCAGTCGGGGATGAAGCAGTCAGGGAAGAGAGAAGAGGTGACTGAAGAGCCGAAATCGTTTCAAACGGAGAAAATGCCTGTGGATCCAGCGCACTGAGGATGCCGGAGCCATGGATGTTGTGTGTCAGTCGAGGGATCGTTGCTTGTAAATGGAAGCGGACAGGCCGATGGAGCACTTACAAGGAGTTAAGTAGCGGTACGGGTAAATATGGCCGCTCAGCCGTCAGGAGAGGGTTCCGCTTGATTTTTGACGGGGATTTCGGACAGTGACGTGAAAATAATGTAGCGAGAGGGATTTGCGAAGATGTTCTGGGCTGCAGCAGTGGGAGAGTATGCCCACCAGGCCGCGTCTGCACAGTTGTATTCACTGTTTGTCGACGGATGAGAGCCTCTGTAGCTATGTGTTGTCATTCGGGAGTGAGAGCGGAAACGTCGCTTGCTTCGGGATTGCGTTGGCCAAGGTGTGGCAGGCTGACAGCGAGGCCGCAGGGGAACCAGCTGCGTTGCCAGGGAGTCGACGATTGTCGCAAAGGGTTGAGGACGGCACGGAACCACGCTGGGCTTGATATTGTCCTGAGGCTCCATGTTCCTGAGTGTTGCAACCATTGAGATTTGAAATGAAGATATTCTTGACGGAAAAAAAATGAGGGACCCAAGGCGAAGTACAGCCCGAGTGTTGCGCGGCGCTCTGGTCCTGAAAGCACACGGGGGACACGGGGGCCATGACATTGAGCGCAGCCTCCGTAGCGTGGAGGAGAATGTGGGGATCTCCCGCGGCGAGAGTAAAAATACCTTTAGCGCCGATAAAAAATAGTACGCGATCGGTTATAGGCGGCAACAATGGCTAAAAATGTGCTGGGAGGCCGCTCAAGAGCGTGGAAGCCGTTGGAAACCAAGAAAGATGGCTCGTTCAAGACGTCGTAGCAAAACTTTGATTCGCCGAGACTGCCAGAGTTGTTTCCAAGTCCAAGAGCACAGTATATAGAGCCCTATTAGCCGCCTGAGAGAACGAAGCTGGTGATCTTGATCCATATGCATATCGCTTCATTGACAGTCATAGATCAGTCGATTCCCGAAGATCGCAGGCTATTGGTGGGGAGGTTGGATGGGGGTCTGAGATTAGCATAGCCTTGGTGAGAGGCTTTGAAGATGTATAGTTCAAGTAATTCATGTGCAAGTCAGTCAAAGGGCCGGAGCTGGCGAATTTTTGCCGTCGAAGTACGGGTCTAAGATGCAGGGTGAGAACACAGCCACCGGGTTGACCCAAATAAACAAAGGGTAAGTTACCCTCTTCCAAATTTGTTCTTACGCTCCTTCCTTCTTCCCGACCGCCATGACCATTCACAGCTGAAATCTATCCCCACAATGTACTCTTTGCTCGTTTTCATCCTCTATCTTTTGCCCTTGTGAGTCTGGTTTACCGTTGCTATCTTATTAAGCTCAAAATCCTCGCTTTCTATTAGGCTTTACGCCGCACCAACATCTATTGACCAGAAGGGAGCTTCTAACGTCCCCAGTCTCGCACAAACATTATCTCGCTCGCTTAATGCCAATGGCGTCGCTGGAGGGGCAGCGACAGCAGTGGGTGTGGGTGTGGGTGAGAGCGAGCATGCGCAGTCAGCTACCGCAAGCGCACATACTTCGACGTCAAACACTCGTTCGGCGACCCACAAACCCACTGCGGCCTCTGCCGGTCGAAATCCCCCCCATACGACCGGTGCAGGTCAGATAACAGCTCGTCCAGGTTCTACATCCACCCATTCGTTTGTTCTCAATCCCGGGCCCACCCCCTCGCATTTTCACCGCCCCCCGCCATCTGACCCCCATCGCAATAATAATAATAACACATCTACGACCGGCCTTGTCTTCGAGATTCTCGGAGCTCTGGCCGGTGTCGCGTTCTTCTTCGGCGTTGCACGCTGTATCTACAGCTATCGCCGCACGCCCTCCCACGACCGCATCACCTCCATCCTGCATCGACATCAGCTTCAGCGTGAGATGGAGGAGCTCGAGCGGAATCCCCCGCAACGCCAGAGCTCACTACGAGAACCGCCGCCCCCGCCATACATTGCGCCGCCGCCTTCTTACCCAGTAGACGAACATACACCGCTGTCGAACCGTGATTCGAGTGGCTCGTATGACGAACCGCCCTCACCGCCCCATACTGCGACTGCATTCCGCCCGAACGGATAGCAGGTCCGCAAATGATCTTGTTTGATTTGTATTTCTAGCACCATTGTGTGCAAACACAAACATCTCACTGCGGGCCACAGCAAGTCCCTCCGCGAAAGGAGAGGCTGCCCTCAAGCTTCGCCGTCGGGAGGACAAGGAGGATAACTTACATTGGTATGGATTGGGTGGAGGATGGTAATGCTTTGGCTGCGGGTACATTCTTGTTACAGTGGGACACTGTTGATAGATCTATGGACATTTCTGGTTTTATTACCTTGTAGCATCTATCATTTGTACTATCTACAACAACAAAAAACATTCAGGAACTTTTGGAAGGCTTGTGTTCGGCGGCGAACCATTTGCTGCTAGATTGTGATGAGATCAAATCTCCAATTAGCCTTGTCTGTTCGCTTTCACCCCCAAATTCGCGTCTTTCACCGTCGTCGCGCGTGTCTTCGAGTCTCCCGACCTCCTCTCGACCTCCTCTGATGCAGCGGACCACAGAGAATAGGCTACGCAAAGGGCGCTTACCTCTTCGGCCGAATTCAATTGGTTGATGGCGCAATTGTGAGCGCCGACGATTTCTTCAAGTTCCTCCATCACTCGCCGGGTCCGTCGACAATAGCGCGTCGCTGAGGGGTCAACGAGCTTGAAACCATGGCCACCCAGCCGGGCCAAAGCCATGTCATGCCTATTGCGCGCCCCAGGTATTTAATCCCCTTATTGCGTTTGCCGGCAATACCGAAAAAACTCTGTAAATCTCAGTGCGACACCGACCGGTATGGGGACAGCACTGCGAGAACCTACGAAGTTTCAGATCATTAAGATACTCGCTGAGACCGCCAACGGATGCCTCTCTGAACTTGGCTACTCGCCCGGG
Organism: Favolaschia claudopus; assembly: GCA_037176885.1. NCBI lineage: Eukaryota > Fungi > Basidiomycota > Agaricomycetes > Agaricales > Mycenaceae > Favolaschia > Favolaschia claudopus. The sequence goes on from JAWWNJ010000002.1 coordinate 2,109,866, forward strand.
TTGCTGGAGAAGGTCCGCTACCTTGAAGAGGTTGGTGTTGTATTTTTTGTTTCGTTCTTGCGATCATGTTAAACGTGCGCAGGAGGACAAGATCCTCAGGTTTCAGAACGAGCAGCTTCAGCGTGACGTCCAACGGCTTACACAAGAAGTCGTCCAACTGAAGGATAAGGGCGAGGTTTACCAGAAAGAAGGCGTCAAGTTGTGGGATGACAATAGGAAGCTCCTTGCGGACACTGAACATCTACGTGCTGAGTTACAAATATACCAGAACTCGCAATCTCCGGATATGGCACAGATCGTCAGCAACAGCGCGCGGTGGGAAGCTCATTGTATGGCGCTCAATAGGGATATTGTGATCAGGGACAAGGAGATAACTCAGCTTAAGGCTAAGCTGGCGCGGGGTCAAACGGCAGCGAGTGAGTAGTTTCTTCACGTCTTTTGTTATGCTTGGCTAATTAACAGGTTCCGTAGTGTCCGTTCCCACTCAGCTTCCCCAGCAGGTCCCTAGTCAAGTACGTGTATTTTTTTCCATGCAATTTAAATCTATAGAAATTTTGGCTCAATGTTATATTCGCTAGCCTGGGCAGGCTCAAGGGCGACGCGTTTCTGCACCACAACTCCAAACCGTCGCCGGACAACCACATCCGCAATATGTTCACCCGCAAACACATCCCCCGCCGCATCCGCAGCCATATCCTCCGCAACCCTATCCCCAACAACAACCGCATCCTCAACCTCAACTCTTTCCTCAGCCGCAATCGCATCCCCCACCACAATCTCAGCTGCAATCACATCCTCAGCCACCACCGCATCTTCAGCCGCAGTCACGTCTACAACCAAAACCTCAGCCGCAATCACATCCTTTGCCACAACCGCATCCTCAGCCCCAACTCCATTCACAACTACAATCACATCCTCAACCGTATACGTCCAACCTTTCGCAACCGCCAAGGGCTAATACGATGCCCTTGCCGCAACGCCACCGTACAACACCTGTGCAGAATATTGCTCCATCCAACCGTGGAATAGCCCCGCTGTCATGGGTACCTTCTCAGCGACCACCGCTTCAAATCCAAACATCTCTAAGTCAGTCAGGCATGGCTCCTCCAGGTGTGTTTGCGCCACCGCCAGGCTACGGTCCGGCTGCGGCAGACGCTATGGCTGCAGTAGCCGCCAGACGCCCCACCGACGCATCGTACTATAGACCTCGAAGCGGGGCTAGTACTACAAGTGCAGGCCTAAGTGCGGGTGGAAGCACTGGCCATCGTACACCTGGCTATGCCTCACCCGCACCGCCACCTACTTCAACCTCCCCCATCCCACTGAATCTCCAGAATTTTGCGCCGGTGATGTTCCATCCGCAGATGGCGTCGAATCCGCATTCGCATCGTCCGCGCACGGATTCGTCGTCCTCAGCGTCTGCGGCCCTGCGTGTTTCGCAAGCGCCGATGTCTGCAGTTGCGTCTGGGTCACCCGTTACGGTGGTGCATTCACAGACTTCTTCGCAACAAATCATGCCTGCGATGCCACAGATGGTATTGCCATTACCTCCGTCGCCAGTAGCAGGGAGGGGTGGCGCCACGCTGTCTCCCGCCGCATCGACGCATTCAGTGTCTTCAGCTGCGTCGACGCATCCTCAGCCTGCCCTGCAGCAAATGCGGCCATCGAAACCGCCACCTGTCGGTCCTTCGACATTCATAGCGCCAGACGGAGCCATGGTGGCGGAGAAACTGACCTCGGAGCCTGAGGAGATGCAGGTGGACGACCATGTGCCGCCGGAGACGCAGCAGCAGCCTGCGGCGCAAGGGATGCAAACGGATGTTGATGCTGATGCTATTCCCTCGATGTCAGAGTTGTTGGATGTGAGCAGTCCTGCGGAGGTGCATGAGGCTGTTACGCCGGTCGATGTGTCTCGGACGCTCTCGGTTGCGGTGGCGGCAGACGTAGAGGCGGATGTGAGACCATCTGGAAGCGTGGATGTTGACGTTCCCCCTGTTAAGGAGGAGAATCAGTCTCCCATTGTCAAGATGGAGGTTGACGAGAGTGGTGCAGGGGAAGACGATGGCGACGATGACGAGGAGGAGGAGGGCGGGAACGAGATTGACTATATCGAATTGGGTCCTGATGGCTTGCGTACTGTCGAGGACTGCATCGCCGCCATCTTCACCCCCAAAAACAACTATGTTTGTCGGTTCTGCGAGTGAGTTCTGTTTCTGATCCGTTTGTGTGGTCGAACTTTCAACTTGTTTGCAGATCTCGGTACAATACGGATTTGAGTAATGGGATTCAAAGCGAGCCTCCGATAGCCATGCCCAGTGCTACTGTAGCAGAACGTGCAGCGCATTGCGTAGAGGAGCATGAATTCGTTTGGAACATTATGAGGACAAATGTATAGCACCGACGACGTATTTCCTTCCTGCTTTCTTGGGTAGATTAATTTAACGCTAATCTATTGTTTTGCATATTAAATACCTAGCATCTTGAATGTGTACCATACAATGTTGTTTGAAATATTGGCTCGGTTGACCACGCATCTTGCTTGGCAGTGGAAGAACTACCTGTCAATGCCAGTGGGACTGTTGATGCTGCAATGACGAAAGTCGTCGAGCATTGAGCCACAGACTGTCGAATTCTTCATTCAGCTTTACACGGCGAAACTCATACATCTGCAAGAGCGAGTCATCGTAATCATCATTCAAAGTTTCGCCGACACGACTCGCATGCCCGAAGGTCTCTCGAGTCGATATCTTAGTTACATAAACATTTGTGATGCGACTTTTGAAGCGATGGTGACGATTCCATTCGAAGTTAGGATATTTCTTCTTTCTGGTAGGGGTCTCTACGCCTTTCTTTATCCTGAGCGTTGCCATGACCGTGAGCCGAAGAAGGGCGACCTTCCTAATTGGGATGAGAGCGGTTGTGTGAGGTTGTTTGTTTTAAACGGTTTTCGCCACGACTATGACCACTGGCACCACTCAGCTCAGAAAACGCATTCAGGATCTCGACGCGCAAATTGCTGACCAGCGACGCGTACTGCTTGATCTCGAGCAGTCCAAGACTGATCTTGAGCAGGAGCTCAATGAAACTGCGACGTTCGATATCTTGACACTTCCTGTGGAAGTTACCGCCGAAATCTTCATGTGGTTCCAAGAAATTGGTTTCGCTGCGCATATGCCATACTCCCTTTCATCGGCGGCTGACATAGTTCCCCTCGTATGTCGCACTTGGAGAAACATCGCACTGGCCACTCCGATGCTTTGGTCCGCATTAGGAGTTCACTTCGACGTTGCCATCGAGCTCATGTCGGAATCTCGGTTGGAGCGCTATATTGACAAGTGGCTGGGACACGCCAAGGAATGTCCTTTGTCACTGCAGTTTAGCAGCAACGCGGAGGACACCTTTGTTTCCAGTCGATTGCGAGGAGTCATCCAGCGTTGGGCGCCCCAGATTCGCTCCTTGCGGCTGTTTATTACCGACCGCGACATCCGCCTGCTAGGACTCGACTTGACGAATTTCACTATACTCGAGAGGGTCGACTTGTTTTATGTCGCAGCAGAATCCGATATCGACCTGGGACCAGTCAACCTATTTCAAAATGCGCCGTTGCTACATGATTTACGCATGGAAGTGCAGGAGACTACCACGATGTTTCCGTGGTCGCAATTGACAAAGTTTGAAGGCAGGCTGTCGGATTTGGAGCTCTTCGTTTTGGCACCGAACCTCGCTGAACTTGTATGCAAGTTCGTTCCCGATGACGACGCGTCATTCTCGGCCAAAGAGCATCCAAATCTAAAGCGCCTGACCATCAGTGAACCGGGACTCAGTGCCAACGGTGACATTCTGCAGTATCTGACTTTACCTGCTCTGCACATGCTGGATATCGTCAGAACCACTGAAGTGACCTATGCGGCGCTGGCGCCGTTCTTGAAACGTTCTTCCCCAGCGTTGGTCTCCATTTGTTTGGGAGGGAATGACGCCTGTTTAGACGAATGGGACGAATTCATGCCGCTCTTAAATCGCACGCTTGAGAGCGTCGAGATCCGCGAGGTGAACAACGGCCATGCCGAATACTTCCTCGACGACACTCGATTCAATCCTTACCCCAAGATAAAGTCCCTCACCATCAAATATCCAGGCAAATGTTCCCCCTCTGATTTGGTGCAATTTTTGTATGGCGTTGAGCATGTCCGGAGTTTCAAATTCCTGTCGAATTCGGATCCCTTTTTCCTTGAGCACACGGTATCCGTTGAGTGCGGAGATGAGGAAATTACGGGCACAGTCCGTAAACATATCTCTCGTTCGTCCTCGGCGGGCATGGACATTTACATCGGGACCGAGTTAGAGAACTACGCTTAAAGGTACGTCCTCCAACTCCGAATTGGCTCATAAACTAACGTTCAGTGTCTCTAGCGATTTCGAAATTGTGCAGAGAGGATAAAATCGTGCCTGCTGATAGCTTGGATGTGGAGAGCCCAGTTCCAGCAGCACATTCAGTGCCTTACTTGAAGTCCTCCTTCGCTTTATTTCGCTGTCCATGTGCAGTTTGGTCGTAGCTGGACCCCATTCATGACCTGGAAAACACCTTTCGAGAAACGCCGACCATCTCTGGCTGCTTCCTCAGAGCCAGGTTCCAAGTCTCGTGCGAAATTGACCAACGTTTCTGCGCCTGCGAAACGGTCGCGGTAGCATGCATGGCCTGAACTCGCATCTCCACTCCGCACGGGCCCGCATTCCCGCACCTCTGTCACAATCAGAGATGGATCGCATCATTCGCGGCGCCTCAGGCTTTCCGCCACTTCGCGACAAGCATCGACATTCGTACTCCATTCTTCTTCGCCGATACGCTTGGCAGCGACGACCATAGATGGTAACATCGCATCCCCACTAGCTAGTCGAGTAGCGCATTCAGTGCCATTCACTCCTAGTGTCGCACCGGCAAAACTGCGGGCAGCATACGATGTGATTGCGGCCAATAGCTGGATGAAGCTCTCCCTCTCATCTCCCAGCCTATCTCTGTCCCCTCGCTCTCCTCCCTTCAGCCCCCGGCGCATCGACCATCCCTGGCCGCGGCGCCGTCATCTGTTTCTGCAATCTTGCGCGATATGCCGCTACACCAGGGTTCGGCTCATGCCAAACAACTCCTGCAGCCTGCTGCCAGTATGAGAATGAGAAGGAGAGGTCGGCCGGCGCGTCGCTGATCGGGGGAATAGTGTGTTGACATGGACCGCATTCAGTCAAGTATTGAAGGACGAAGTCGTTGAGAATGGGACATATACTGCCGTTGTGGCTGGAGGATTGACTCAGGTAAACTCCTGCGTACATACATACTTACTTCGTTTTCGAGAATACAGGGATCCGAGCTGCGACCCTGTTGATTTTTGAGTCAGGTATTCGTTGGAGCGACTGGCATTTTACACCAAGAGCGGGGATTACCTCCACGTGAGATCTTTATCGTTATTGCGTTCGCCTTGGGATCATACTATGTTCAACTCGAAACATGTTTGACTGAGAAATGAATTATACATTGATTTGCAGTGCTACACGATGATTCTCTTCTAGTAGTTCTACATTTGCAGGAGGATCACTGATCTGTCCCATTCGTACAGTCATCCGCCGGGTCGACTTGTGTGTCCGTCCGAACTCCAGCGGAGACTGCCAAAAATTCATTCACATTGAGTTCAATTTTCGTCGCCGCCATGATCGGTTGGTCAGAGCGACTCGAGCCGAGAGCGACTCGAACATTTATCAGCATGAACGAAATGCCCGAGATAGTTCCCATGTTGCCTAGAACAAACCAGTGAAGCGGCGATTTGATCCAGTATGTTATCATCTCGAACACTATCCAGACACTAATTCCGGGAATGTAGGAACGCAGATCACAGAAATTTACCAGGAACTTACCTCAGAAGAGCGGAGCTTTCGACGAGGGTAGCCAGAAATCTCTTCAGTGAGATATCAATGAGGTGAATTCCATAGAGCCATGAGTGTTTCCTGTTACCGTAAGATCGTTCCCCGTTTTTACCCGAATCATGGCTGCATCGGAGACACCACAAGTGGTCGTACAGATACGATACGCGATCAGAGCTGAATGGTAAGACCGGTAAGGAGTTGAAGTGAGGTCCGACAACGTCTTACCTGTGGCATATACATTCGTTCTGCAGGAAAAACTCAATGCAACTGACAACGGGAAGAAACGGCACGAACACGAGGCTGAAGACACTCTCTTGAACTATACATCGCTTCAACTTTTCGGAGAACAAACTTTCCCCTGGCGGGGTCACGGTCAGCCGGTGTGCGACACCAATCCCAGCGCCTCATGACATGAAAGAGTAAGACACAGCGCAGACAGCGAGACAACAAGGCTAACCTAACAGTCCAGAAAGGGTAAGTATAGGGAAAACGACGACGGCGGTAGATTTGTTCCACACAATCCAGAGGCGATATATCTAGACAATGAGTGAGGCGAGGTGTGCTGCTCAGGGTTACGGACTGACTTACGATCATAGTATCCCCAACGACTACAGAGGCCAGAAGAAACCCCACTCCGGTTGCTCGACGCAGTCCAACTGGCGCAAGAAAATAGAAATCAGGATCACCCAAATACAGAAACCCATGAGCGGCGTCGATAACATCCAGAATCCAGCGCTGAGGACGTAGATTCCCAAGTCAACGCACATTCGTTTTGAAGGAGGACTGGGTGTATTCATACCACAGAGACAACTAGTGAAATCAACAATCCACCCATAATCATGGGTTTCCGGATAATTGTCCGCGTTAGTGTTCGATGAGATCTGGTTCCCTCGCGGCTAATGCGTTGAATATACAGCATGGTTGATAGAATCGCGAGCAACAGAAAGAGTCCGTAGAGGAAACTCCCAATTAGAACTTCGAAAAATGCTGCTGCAGATACAGTGACCGCCATGAGAATCGATGTTGACGTCTTGGAGGGATCAAGGGTCAATGAAAGGGCAGTGGTAGCTCCCGTGAGACATTGCTGCTTATTTATCTGTCCGCTTTCTGGTTGTCAGGATGAGCCAAACCGATCTACCTTGATCATCCTAAATTGTCCATCACAAGTTCCGCCTTTCTGTCTTTTGAAGGTAAGGAACGATTACTTTGAGTCGCCGTACACTCGCAGATCGTAGTAGAGCCTTGGAGTCAGCGCCCCGTCTTGGTCACCGGCAAATCTATATCGTGCCATAGCCATTGCGAGGCGGAGCCCGCGTGAAGGCAGAAGCGCCGCTAAGAATAGTGTTACAGACAAAGAATTTGAGACGATACTTGTGAACATCACAAATGCAATGCTCGATTTGTCGACCACTCGAGACGTTCCCTGAGAGTACCAAATACACTCCAGACCGGATAAACTTGACGGCATTATTCATACGCAGTGAAGAGAGAACGTGTTGTCGTGTTCCTTGGTTTCATCTTGCGGTCCTTTGCCTTCGACGGCCGTTTGACAAAGGATCCATGACATAGCTAGGATAGTCATCGTGAGTTCTACGAGGCTCTACGGAGCCACTGCAGCCAAAGATTGCGTAGCCGCAGGAGAGCCTGAGGTGAAATTCAGAACGGTATCGAGATTTGCTATTATCCTGCCGGCAGAGCCATCCTCCCTTGAATGTTGGACACTTGCGTGATCCTAAGGACCAAGGTTTCGAACTTCGCGAAGTCACACGAGCAGTTTCGTAGTCCCGCATTGAACCCCACAAGAACAGCCGATAGTCCGCCGGCGTCCTATTCAGAATTAAGCGCCAGGGACAGCTTGCAAGGATAACTGAAAGGCCGTCAATCAACAGCATATACACTCTGCAGTATTCCAAGTCGATTCCAAAAGTGTTCCAGGTCGTGGTGGAGAGGAAGAGAAGATGATCGAGCACATTCCCACGCCTCTTGACTTCAACTAATCCACAGCGACCACGAACTAACTACTGGCCTGCTATGCAATTGAATATTACCTTTCTTCGTGCTCTATTCGATGTCTCTCTGGACCGCTTCAAATAGATTTCAACAGGTTTCCTAGTGGCTTGGCTGAGTTGGCTGTATCGATTTCGCTCTTTTTCCACAGTTTTCCACATCTTGCGTCAAACGTGGTATCAGTCCGTTGTTTCTCCGGTTCCACGTAGAACAAAACAGTTCCTCTTCGGTTGGTGTATGTCGCACGTCAACAGTACGATCGAGGAAACTAATCACTATTTTGAAGTGGTAAGCAACATATTCCAGCGAACAGTCCTTGGAGATTACCCAGAAGTAAAGCTAGCTGAACACTTTACAGTTACTTTTGACGCAACCGCTCATGGGAACCAATTCCAAGACGAGTGTCTTGCCGTGCTTGGGTAAAAGGCCGAGGAACGACGAGTACACCCTCAAAATCGGTGATAAGAGGTTCTGGCGCTGATTCTGACAAGCTTGGGAGCTGGCAGCTCGACCTGCGAGTGGATCGCAACAGTCTACGGCAAGCTCCGCAACACCTTTTGACATTCACGTCTCCTTTTGTCGGCCTTTTCAGCGTCGGGCTAGCTGTGTAAACATACGAACTTGAAAAAAAGCTTGGCTGCCTCACTCGTGTACTGCTCCCCCATACTGTGCACCGACGAAAGGAGTGGTGCTATGGCACGGGTTGCGTCGGAACTCGTACACTTCAAAGCTTCATCCCTGGTTGGGAGAAGTAATGATGTGCGCAGTGCGCCGACCACAAGGATACCGGGATCTGTCATTCCATCCCGATCCGCTTTGGACTCGCTGCCTGTCTCACAATTTCCTCCGTCCTCACACGCATAGTCTTGGCCCCAGAATTTATCATGCTTAAACCCCCGTGGCGACAGCTTCTTGATGTTTATTGTCCCGACCCGTTCAATCTCCTGGTTCGCGACTCGTCATTGGCCGCTCTTGTCGCTTGATAGTCTCTCCACGTCGTCTTGAATACATGCTCCCTGTCGCCCTCGAACCGTCAAGAAATCAAAACTTCCACCGAGCAGCATAAAAGGCTCTTCGGTTTGCTACGATTCACAATCTACCCCTACCCCATGCAAGCAAAAGAAGCCACTGCAACGTTGTCCCGTTTCCTTGTGGCCGCCACCCAAGCCTGCAGAGCAGGCACAAAACTCCATGTTTCCGGTCAACGTTCCAGCGTATGTTCTCATTTCTACCGTTTGGCTGTCGTCGGTTCTGGAAAATGCATAGGCGTAACTGTCAATTTCAAAGCCAACTTCCTTGCTAAATACTTAAAGTACATTGGAAGTTCATCGGAGTGAGGGTTCAACGCTGAACGGTTAGGACATGATTGCAAGTGGTGGTCACAGAGATATAATCGATGGTCTTCACCTCCATGTTAGCCTAGTTCATAACGAACCACAGTCGACTTTTTTCGGAGCCAGAGACGGATCAAAAGTGTCAATACGCGTTTGTTCTGTACTCTCACATTCAATATTCAACACTCAGTCTCTGGCGCGACGCGATCTCTCTCCATCCACGGCCAATATTCTAAGAGATGTCGCACAAGTAAGCCAGACAGGAAATGCCCCAAATTCAACGGTCTTTGTTTTCGGTCCGCCTTCACTAAGTTAGTGATCTGGCGAAAACGACAACCATTGCTCGCACAATTCCCTTTCTTTTTCTTGTCTTCGCCTTGGATTCATGGCTCGCCTATCTGTTTATTAACTTGCTGTTCGAAGTACGAGCGCTGAGTTCATCTCCGGGGAAGCAATGGACTACAACTATACTGTCCCCGGCGCAATTCTCATGGACGGCTTGCTACACTCCTTTTGCCTCGGTTTCGTACTCGCGCAGGGCCTGAAATACTGGGATGACTATCCTGAAGATCCTTTTCGCAAACATGCTCTCGTCCTCTCTGTCGTCGTCCTTTCATTGTGCGTTGTTGCATCAGCTATCCAGTTCTCATCTAAGCGGTAGCCGCGATAGCTTGCAGACTTTGGTGCAGGATTATAAGTTATGGACCATAGCTGTCTCTCAAAACCCATGGGCAAGCCTCATTTCCCTTGTTGTCCCTATTCTTTTCATGAGCCATTGAACAGATTGCTAGCCCTTTGATGTGGACGGACAGTTTCTTAAACGGTGCAATTTGCGCGATCTGCGAGGCTTTTTTCATACATCGATGTTGGAAGGTGTCTAGTTCGCCCTTTTTTGATGCTAAGTGATACTATACTCGGCTTGACTAGATGACGGGTAAAAAGTGGTGGGCACTGTACCCTCTAGCAATCCTCTTGATGAGTCTGGTCTGTGCGAGCTTTTATATCGTGCGTCACCACCTCGTCTATCTATATATATGCGATTGGTTCCGACGGCAAACTGTCAGACTATAACTGTTGGTCTCGAATTCAAAGATTTCACCGCTACCCAGCATAAGGTGTGCTCCCTATGCGTATGTATCGACCGCAACTCTCACCTCACGTAGCTTCCTGCCCACGCCCAACGGCTCTTCGGTGATGTGAGTTTGCTGGGTATGAACTGCGGCGCCCCAGCTTCTCAACCAATTCTTCCCAGACTATGGTCGTGTTTTCTTACTGGGTGATCGCAGGCACTGGTCTGTGCCGTCTCAAGCCACCTCAGCATATTCCCCAAACTCACATTATCCCAGTTCTGAACGTCCTCGTAGCTCTCATCTGTGCGTATTCAGTGTGAGAGGCTCTGGATCGCATCTGGAATTCTGGTTATTCAGTGGTGACGTGTCTCTTCAAATCGAAAACAGGCGTCGACAATTCGGATTCCGTCATCAATCGAGTTATTCTATTGACACTGCAGACCGCCATCCTTCCCTCAATATCAATGACCACCGCATTGGTGCTCCTTCATGTGCTTCCGCATCCCGTACGTCCTCATCTTTAACAAAGATAATTCACTAATCATTCAGAATCCAGGGCCAAAACGATGACCTTGCCTTGTTTTTCATTTTGATAACCGCAAAGTTGTCCGTTTTCGATTTTCAATTGGTCCACTGATCACTCACCTCGAGAGTTTTATTAGCCATGCCATTGGTCTACTTCGCACTCTGTGAGGGGACTCTTCTCGCTTTTCTTCGAACGACTATTCAAGCAGCCATTAGAAACGCTCGCGCAAGACTTCGTCAGAGAATCGGCTCTACCGATCTTGGTCGCACCACACTCAGCCAGTGGACATGGGATCAAGATGAATCGACTAGAGAGCAAACTACATCACAGCCTGACTTTGTACGCCGTCTTCCGACATCCCTGAATCCAACTGCGACTCTCGTGGACCCTGGCGAGTCGTCGCCTTACACTGCAGACATTCAATACGCAAGCATACCGCCGGACCAGATGTCATGCCCAGAATCACCGTCGCAGCATGTGCACTTCAGCAGTCCTCTTCTGGATCAATTCGAACGAGGATCGTTTCCCCGCCGTCGGGTCTCCAGCGCTCACAGACCAATGCAGCATGCTACTTGACTGCCAGTGGATTGCATCCTCAAATAGACATGGAAGTCCGCAATAAATTCTGCAGAACTTGAAGCATCACAATTGTAGCAATGTAGTATCAAATAGAGAATGCACTCTTGCCTCGAGAGATATTTGCGTCCCATGCAGTCCAGCGATGCAATTTGCGCACCTTGAATGAAACCTTGAGATGATGATATGGCCCAATGGAGTCTCGTACATAGTCGGCCGACAAGCCGATCTCCGAAATCCATGAAAAGCATTTGCCCATGTAACTCTTTCATTCTTTTCCATGGCCCCCAGATCGTACGCATAATACTCAGCTTCACCGCCCGGAGCTCTAACACCCTCCAGTTACCGGATAATTGTACTTCCAGGCGACGGAATTGGCCCCGAAGTCGTTGATCAAGCAGTTCGGGTGCTTGAGACGATCTCGGCAGCTTCCCCAGATTTTGAACTCAAGCTGGAATCGCACGACTTCGGTGGATGCGCTATCGACAAGACTGGCGATCCCCTGCCTCCATCTACGCTCAAGGCATGTGAAGAAGCTGACGCCATCCTCATGGGTTCGGTCGGCGGGCCTAAGTGGGGCGTCGACGCGAAGGTCCGTCCTGAGCCAGGACTATTGAAATTGCGCAAGACACTTGGCCTGTACGCGAACATCCGCCCCGCCAACTTTGCGTCAGACTCCCTCGTCGATTCTTCCCCGATTAAACCCGATATCGCAAAGGGAGTGGACCTCATTGTCGTTCGGGAGCTCATTGGAGGGCTGTATTTCGGTGCGCGTCAAGAGCTCGGTGCCGCAGCCGGCGCGGAAGCGCAGACTGCCTGGGACACGATGATCTACAGTGTACCGGAGGTCGAGCGTATCACCCGTGTCGCCGCGAGGATTGCCATGAGCGCAAACCCACCACTGGCCATCCACTCCATTGACAAGGCCAATGTGCTCGCATGCTCGCGCCTATGGCGTAAGGTCGTGACTGAAACTCTTGCAAAAGAATTCCCTCAAATAAAACTGGACCACAATCTCGTCGACTCAGCGGCGATGCTGATAGTCGCAAATCCCCGCAAGCTCAACGGCGTTATTCTGACCGAGAACCTGTTTGGCGATATGTAGGTTCCTTCCACAACCTTGCACTTTGCCCAGGGACTAACAATCATACAGTCTGTCAGATCAGTCGAGTGTAATCCCAGGGTCGCTCGGTCTCCTACCGTCTGCTTCCCTATCCGGCGCGCCGTATGTCCCAGGGTCGGACGAAAAACCGACACCCGGTTTGTATGAGCCCATCCACGGCTCTGCACCCGATATCGCTGGTCAGGGCATCGCAAACCCGATCGGCACGATCCTCAGTGCCGCCATGCTGCTGCGCTACTCGCTCGGACTCGACGCGCCTGCGAAGGCGATAGAGAATGCGGTTCGTAACGTGCTTGACGATGGTGTCCGCACTGCAGACCTTGGGGGCAGCGCGAAGACGACCGAGGTCGGAGATCGTATCGTGGAGGTTCTGAAAGGTTTGCTGTAAGCAGAAATTTTGTGTAAGTTCGAGGGATATGGAGAATTACTTAAAGCCAAAATGTGCATGTTTTACTATCTCTTCGACATGAACACTACCATAGAACATATAAGGTAAATACCTACGCCTTCTCAGAATACGCATTGAACGACTAAATTACTCAAACCACAGAAGAAATCGGTCGACATGCAAGAAACAAAAGTATATCATAAGGTGTGGAGACAGTTCAACGTCGCGTACAATGGCTTCTGCCACTAGCCAACAAACAGTCGAAGCCGTGTTATCGTGTCTCAGGCATCCGACATATTGTTGCAAACTTCGCTGGAAGGCTGGTCAACGACTAGGACTCGAACAGAAAATGGGGCCACCTATAGTAAAATCATGGTCTGAGAAGGCTGCGGGACCGCGCGAGCCTTTGGTTTTCCAGCCAGAGTAGGGGAGCTGCCAGTGGAGGGCCTCGCCAACCATCTCCCTACGCCGGAAAAAAGGGACGTCTTTTTCGGTTTCTGCGGCTTCGAGCTGGGGATGGGGGATGGGATCGGGATGGTTCCACCAGGGCCAAGCGCGGGCTGGAGATTCGCAGATGGGGACGGCGTATTCTCCTTCGTCGCCTTCTGTGCATGGGCCTTGTATTTCACGGACGGTGCTGCGGTGTTCTTGTGCCCGAGGACGGGTGCAGCGCCGTTGAACCCATGGGAGGATTGTAGCTTCGCGAACGCGGCGCGAAAGTCTTTCGGACGCGTGGCCTTCGAGGCGTTCAGAGGCATGCGCGACGTCACGGTTGTGGTCGACGCGAGGGAGACAGTGGACGCGGTGGGGGAGCTCATTTCTTTGGCAGAGGTACAGCAGAGGCAGCTGGGTTTTTATACCCTTGGGAGTGGTCTGGCAGTCCCGATTTTCTTCTTGTGGCCTCGAGATTATAACGCGAGCCGCGTTGGAGTGACGATTGGTTGTGACTACGAGACCCCCTGAAACTGTGGGTCCCGGGATATCCTGCCATAATGAGAGAGATCGCAGCACAATGTCACTTCATCCCTTTGAATTCGCGGAAAACCAATGCGCCTGAATAATCGTCCTGGAAATTTTGCACTAAACTGCACGGACGCGGGCTCGGGATTTGTTGGTAACTCCACCCGCCTGAATCTCATGCTGCACCCCAAAACGACATCTCACGGAAGCGTCGCTTCACATTTGCACCCCAAAAATCTATCGCACATCTGCATTCATTCTCGTAATTACCGCTGTAGCCTGTAGGTAGGCCCCAGAAGGTTTTGTACCCTAAAAATCCGTCTTCCTCCGGCGATGCGTATGGAGAATAAACTGAATGCAACGTGATGAGCTGCGCCGGCTGAGACCATATTCGTCCTCGACTCATAGTCGCCTCAAATGGCGCGTAAATCTGACCGAAGACGCGTCGACGCGTCGTAATACGGGCTTGTCCGAATCGGGAAACCAAGTAACCTTCTGATATTTCTGATGTCGTTGAATGAGGTAATTCCGCGATTTTGAACTATGCATGAGACAGAAGATGAACAAATTTACTGCTTATTGAGCGACGATATTGTGGTTTAAATCAAAGTGCCCATGACTTGAACATTCTGGGTTCGGGGTGCGAGCAATCGAGATTGAGAGAGCAATATTCACGCTTAACCCTCCGCGTCCATTCGAAATACGGGGCAATCGACGCGACATCAGAAAATCTGATGTGTTCTGACGGCCCCTGAAATTTTGGGGTGCAAAAAAAAGCTAAGATCCGTCCGGGTGCGCGCTGGACCAATCGCTATGCTTGAATTACTGTACACCGCGTTTCAGTGAGAGGTTCAAATCGTTGTTGGGACCCCTGCGACCGTCGTTTAAAGATTGAGACCCAAAGGTTCAGTTACGGACGAAAATCCGTTTGAAATAGAGCGCTGTGACCGGATAAACGGAGGTGGAACGTCGATCCAACGGCAGGTCATGGGAAGTGACGTAATAGCAGTACGATCACGTTACCGCGTCTCGCTTTCTCTCTCCCTTCCTTGCGCCAGCATTCTATAGGTTGCAGACAACGGGAAGAAGGAACTGGATATTGAAGTGAACATCATACTTTTTCCAGATTGCACGGCGAAGATCTAAACACGAAGGAAGAAACTCAACTCAAAGTCTACGAGTCAAAGCGCATTTACTGGCATGGCAGACTCGGAAACCTATCTTCTACTCCTCCTCTCCGACAGTAACCTCCCAACCGGCTCCTTCGTTGCCTCCTCAGGCTTGGAATCTTTCCTCAAGCACGGCTTCGGCACCCCACCTCTTACCCAACCTTCAGCGAATCTCAAACTCGACACAATTGCGACTTTCATGCGCGACAGTCTCGGTACCTACGCACCCAGCGCCTTACCCTTCGTTTCAGACGCTTATACCATCGTTGATCGCCTCCGATGCGCTGAGATCAACCAGGAATTTGAAAAGGCTTTGACACTGCCTGAGTTGTGCGAACTGGACGAACTGTACGAATGCATGACGCTGAACCACGTTGCGCGGCGCGCGTCGAAGGCGCAGGGAGTTGCACTTCTGTCGCTGTATTCGAAGGGATTTTCGAAGCCGCCTGGCTCTGCCTTTTCTTATGTCTCGGACTCGGGAGGCCAGGATGAGGATGCGATGTCGGGTCTAGTGAACGCCATGAAGCTCATGGTGAGGCGGGGAGACAAAGGCGCGCACGGGCATTTGCCTGTCTGCTGGGGTGTGCTGTGTGCTGCGCTGGGGTTGTCTTTGGGTGAATCATTACTGTTCTTCGAGAGTCATTTGGAACTAATATGCAACGCCAGAACGCACGCAACACCTTCACTTGTATCTGCACGCTCGCTCACTGCTCTCCGCCGCAGTGCGTCTCAACTCAATCGGTCCTTACGCCGCCCAACAGCTCTTACTGCACGTTGCGGGAGGGTTCGTCGATGCAGAGCTGCTCAGATGCGCGCGATTGCGTACCGGGGTCTTAGCGAAGGAGGCAGATTCAGAGTGGGACGAAACGAAAGATGGGCCCGTCAACACCTGGCCGCTAGGCGAGATTCTTGCTGCAAGACATGATTTACAGCATTCGAGGATTTTTAACAGCTAGTCCGGCGCAACAACACTCGTGCCCTAGATCCTACATCATGCCTCTGCCATTCACCCCAAGAACTCGAACTGGACACCCGTCATGCTGCCCATCGCGCACTCAATCTCTCAAGGTTCGCATGCGCCGCGCAGTGCGCGATGGTGGTCACGTATCGCTCATCTATTACATGGGCTGCGCAGTGGAGGCGGCGGGGCGTCTGTACCGCGGCAGCAGCAGCGTGAACCCGCAACCGCCCAATGCTCAGCTCATGAGGTTTGTGCAAGCCACTCGAGGACGTGGGGCAGACGACAGATTCCGCGTGGGGACCACATACACAGAAGCGGTGCAGTGGAGAAAGTTGCAAATGGCGTCCCCTCAGCAAGGAGAGATGCAGAAATGAGGCGACGATCACCCAGCCGAACTATGAGAGCAGTGTGTTTTCCTTGTTCAGATACAGCGCAGTTTATTCATTATATATCGTATTTGTGTCAAACATCGTTTGATATCCACCTACAACCAGAGTGGTCAGTAAAGTAAGGACTGTAACCCAGAAACGGAGCAAGGCAAAACGAAAAGAAAAATCATATCTGGCCTTGTCAAATCCGCATGTCAACGCCTTCACTTCGTATAAACCTGCTTCCCAGTTTGTTGCTTGGTGCGGTTACAACAAACAGCGCACCCACTGCAAAGGGGGGTGAATCGGAATGCACCGTTTCCCCGTCGTATAGACAGAAAAGAACAGAACATCACCACGACTCGTATAATCACGAGGCAGCCGTTTACGGGAGACCGGGACTCACATTTCTATCGACTTTGTGCAAGGGTCGCTCACGCGAGAGGGCTTATTAGTCTAGAAAATTGTGAGTATACGCGTTATACGTCGGCTCGACGGGAGAAGGACGCACTTGATGAGCGAGGGCTGGGGGTTACTCCTCGTGAAACCAACGTAGATGATGAGGGGAATCCAGCCATAGTGCAGCACCGTCTGCATGTACAATATTGTTCGATGAATATTTGCGAGTAGAATTGGGGTGGAAAACAAGAGAAACTGACCCTGCCGACCTCAATAACTTTTACAATGCGTTCCTACACAGAATAAGCAAATAGAGAGCTCTGAATGAGTCTAACTGACCTTGGTTTCTTCTGAAGGCATGGCGAAGCTCAAGAACGGTTGTTGACACGTGTTGTCTGAATCAATTTTTTGCCTTGTGCTTCTACCACTGGATATGGCACTCGGCGGCAGCTCAGCAGTACATGTCCAATCGTCCACCACTTCTGCTGCTCCTCCAGCCCCGTCCGTACCAAGCAGCTTTTTCTGCGAATTTTTTCGGTTGACTCGTTCGTTCGCAGTCGGACACCAACGAGCATCACCATCCACCCCGTCGCACTCTTCTCCATCCTCGACCACTATCTGCGGCGCAATGATCAACAACCGAGGGTAATCGGCACGCTTCTAGGCACCCGTTCACCCGACAACACTCAAGTTCACGTCCGATCGTCGTTTGCTGTTCTCCATAGCGAGAATGAAGAGCAGGTGGCCGTGGATATGGAATACCATCGGACTATGTACGAGCTGCATAGTCGGGTTACGCCTAAGGAGACTATCGTTGGATGGTGCGTCGAATTTTACCATGGGCTCTCATCTAATCAGAGCGGCTAAAACTACACAGGTACTCTACGGGCTCGAACCTTAATACTTACTCGGCGCTCATCCAAAACTTCTATTCACAAGAAACAGCGCCACACCAGGCTATCCACGTCGCATTGAATACGGGCGCAGAAGAGGGCGAACAGGCTGGTGTGCAGGCATACGTCAGGTTAGTCCTTTTTTAGGGTGTTATATCTCACATCGATATTTTTTGCAGCTCCCCGGTCGGCGTATTCCCCAAACCCGAAAACTGCATCTTTGTTCCCGTCCCTGTACGCCTACAATTCCAAGAAGCTGAGCGTAGCGGTCGTGCGTAGTGCGATCTTTCTTCCGAGACAACATTTTTACTCTACCTTCCACAGTCGACCTACTAACACAAACCGCCCTCTCTCCGAACTCAACAACCCCCCAGCCCGTCACATCCATCGAAAACCTCGAATCCGCCCTCACCACCGTCTCGCAAATGCTTGACCGCGTACTCGCATACGTGCGGCAAGTGCTCGCAGGCGAGGTTCCGGGTGACAAGGCGCTCGGGCGGTATCTGATGGATACCCTTGGCGTTGCTGCCATCGGCGAAAAGGGCGGGGAAGATAAGGCGTTCAATGCGTCGCTGCAGGTTCGTTTTTTGTAGCACTCGTTTGAATACCACGACTGATCAACTGAATGTGTTGCAGGATACGTTGATGATCTCGTATCTCGCGAACCTCGTGCGCGCTCAGGCAGAGGTGTCTGCTCGGTTAGCGCTTGTAACCTCGTAGTAGTATACTACAGAGTCGATACACTATCTATCTAGATGGGGGTTTGATGTGATGGGAAGTACTGAACACACCAGCCTTTTGGATTGCAACCATGACCTCGCAATTCAAGACGTGTCTCACGGAACTTGGCGCGCAGCGTACGATGTTTTGACGCTTCCCGTCGAAATCACCAGTGACCACACAAATATTCCTCGTGTGCCATCGAATATTCCCCTCCCTCTCGGATTCCATACCGTGGACTGTCTGTACCGCTCCTGCTTTCCGCCGTGTGTCGCTACTAGAGGGTCATCGTGCATGCCACTCCTGATCTATGGGCTTGGTTGCAAGGCGGCGTTAACGAAGAATTCCAATTGCCTTTCCTTCCTAATTGGGATGAGAGCGGTTGTTTGAAGTTGTTTACTTTGAACGGTTACTACCACCATGACCGTTCACACTACTCAGCTCAGAAAACGCATTGAGGACCTCGACGCGCAAATTGCCGATCAGAAACGCGTACTACTCGATCTCGAGCAATCCAAGATTGATCCATTCGACGTCTTGACACTTCCTGTGGAAGTTACAACAGAAATCTTTATGTGGTTCCAACAAATCGGTTTCGCTCCGCATATTCCATACTCCCTGAGTTCTACGAGATCATGCTCTCATACATTTGAAAAATCACTCTTTTTCCGGCAGCCCTTTTTCCGAAGTCATCCTGCGTATCAGCTTGTGTGTCCGTCCGAACTCCAGTGATGATTGACAAGGTTGTGTCTACATTGAATACAACTTTGGAAGCCAGGAAGCTATCAAGCATCAGGCCACACCGCTGTAACCTCTAAATTGCAATTGATGTTCACTCAATTCTACACGACGGAACTCATACATCTGTCGGAGCAATCTTTCCTGCCTCCGGATCGGTTCTGTTGTCAACCTCTATGTCCGTCGTAACTCCGGCAGGAACTGACAAAGTTCCATCCGCATTGAATACAATTTTAGAAGCCGACACGATGGGTTCGTCAGACTGACTCCAACCGAGGGCGACTCGAACATTTATCAGCATGAAAGCAATGCCCGAGATGGTTCCTATGTTGCCTAGAACAAACCAGTGAAATGGTGACTTGATTGAGTAGCTTATTATCCCAATTATGATCCAAACGCTGTGCAGCGTCCTCGTAAGTAGGAACATATCGCAGACCACGGCACCCACCTCAAAAGAACGCAGCTTTCGACAACAATAGCCATAGACTTCTGCAACTTGAATCAGTATGATTGAATATCCGCAGAGGAACAATAGGCATGTTACCGAAAGATTGTTCCCCGTGTTTACGCGAGTTATAGTTGGGTCCGAGAGGCCGAAGCTGGTCGCACAGATCCGATACGCGATGAATCCTATACTGGTCAACGGCAAAGAGACGGATGGTCGTTGACGTCCTTACCTGTAGCATATAGATTTGTTCTGCGCAGGCAAATTCAAAAACGACTGGCAATGGAAGAAAAGGGTACAAACCCAAGGTTGAAGACACTCTCTTGAACCAACCACTGCTCGAGCTTCCCAGTATACATACTTTCACCGGGTCGGGTCACAGCCAACTGGTATGTACCACCTATTCCATTGGCTGAGAAGATGTAAAGTCAAAACATGTTACTGATAGCGAGAAATGAATGTTTGCCGAGCTGTCCCAAGAGTGCGAGCATAGGAAAGAGTACAACAACGGAAGATTTATTCCATACGATCCAAAGACGGTATATCTGGATATTTAGTATCTTGTTCAGAGGCTCTGCTCTCACTCACAATCATGATGTCGCAGATGAGTACAGAGACCGGAACAAACCCCACTTCAACCACCGCTCTCGGTCGCAGGGGGGCAGCAAAATATAATTCTGGATCCCTCGAAACCAAAAACCCATGAGCGGTGTCAATGACATCTAGAATCCAACGCTGAGAAATTACGAAGTCAACGCGCATTCACTATCCAAGTAAACATTGACGAGTCGAGTGACGACGTACCGCAGATATGAGTAGAGTCATTAACAATCCGCCGATGATCATGGGTTTCCGGAGAATTGTGCCCATGAGCATTCGACGGGACCTCATCCCTTGGCTGCGTCCAATGCGTTGGATATACAACATGTTCGAGAAAATGGACAGCGACAGAAAGAGTCCATAAATGAAACTCCCAATGATAATTTCGAAAAATGCCGCCGAGGTCGCGGTTACCGCCATGAAAATCAACGGTGGTCGAGAGACTTGAAAGTGAAAGAGCTTGAATGGTGGGCGGGCAAAATATCCCTGCGGTATTTATCTTCCCCCACGGATTGCTAGGAATAGGACAACTCGGCGACGATTCGATGGGCTGAGTGGTATTCCATTCTTGAATCGGCTTCAAGTTATGACCGCCTTTATTTCAAGAACGAAAGTTCGACATCAAACTGTCCTGGCAATTGGAATCGCGATCCTGATGTTGTTTGATTCAACGGATTCAACTTGAAGGGCAGGATCGCGTCCTAAATCGAGTTCTGAATCGCCTCTCGGACCGTTCCTCGTACCGTAAACCATCTACTGAGATGTTACCAGAACTTGAAGCAGGTGGAAGCCAATGCGGCAAAAGGATTGCCGGGATCCGGCACAGGCCGTATAGCACAACGAGTGTAAACACGTAGTTGTACTCTACTACTCTAGACTGCCGGCCTGCTCCTCACCTCACTTGTGTTCAACTCGAAACATGTTTGACTGACACATTGATTTGCAGTGCTACATGTCACATGACGGTTCTCTTCCACATTTGTCGGACTCAGGATCACGACTATTCCCTGTCCTATTCGTGGAGTCATCCACCGGGTCTACTTGTAGTCTACTTGTGTGTCCGTCCCAACTCTGACAGGGACCGACAAGAGTTCATTCACACTATTCTACGGTTCCTCACATTTCACGGCTGGTTGGGAGTCTGGTCTAGTCTGGTATATGCGCTGTTGGATAGGTTGAGGTATTTTATGTAAGTGATTTTCGCTCCGTTTAAAGTTTGGATTATTCTTTTTTTCTGGTAGGGGTCTCTCCACCTTTCTCTGATCTTGAGAGCTTTGCCTTGACCCCAAGCCACCTTCCTAATTGGGATGAGAGCGGTTGTTTGAGATTGTTTACTTTGAACTGTCTTCGCCGCCACCATGACCGTTCACACCACTCAGCTCAGAAAACGCATCGAGGACCTCGACGCGCAAATTGCTGACCAGCGACGCGTACTACTTGATCTCGAGCAATCCAAGACCGATATTGAGCAGGAACTCAATGAAACTGCGACGTTCGATGTCTTGACACTTCCTGTGGAAGTTACCACAGAAATCTTCATGTGGTTCCAACAAATCGGTTTCGCTCCGCATATTCCATACTCCCTTTACTCCTCGGCGGCGGACATCGTTCCTCTCGTATGTCGCACTTGGAGGAACATTGCACTTGCCACTCCGAAGCTTTGGTCTGTGTTAGAGGTTGACGTCGACCAGGGGACCGATTTCATGTCGGAACCTCTGTTGGTGCGCTATATTGACAAGTGGCTGGGACGCGCCAAGCAATGCCCATTGTCACTCCAGTTTACCAGCAACGATGAGGACACCTTTATTTCCGGCCGATTTCGAGAACTCGTCTGGCGTTGGGCGCCGCAAATTCGCTCCTTGCGGCTGCTGATCACCAACCGCGATATTCGAATGCTAGGACTTGACTCGACGAACTTCCCCATGCTTGAGAAGGCCGAGGTGATGTATGTCCAAGCAGAAAACCACGCCGACCTGGGACCAGTCAACGTATTTCAGAATGCGCCGTTGCTGCATGACTTACGCATGGACGTGGAGGAGACTACTATTGGGATGCTGCCGTGGTCACAGTTGACGAGGTTTGACGGAAGGCTGTCGGATCTGGAGCTCTTCGTTTTGGCCCCCAACCTCACTGAACTTGTCTGCAAATTCGTTCCCGATGACCACGCGTCATTCCCGCCCAAAGAGCATCCTGATTTGAAGTACTTGACAATCAGAGATACAGGAATGGGTGACATTCTGCAGTATCTAACCCTGCCCGCTCTCCTTTCATTGGATATCGCCAGAACCACCGAGGCAACCCACGCCGCCCTGGCCTCGTTCCTGAGACGGTCTTCTCCACCGTTGGTCTCCATTTGTTTGGGAGGGAATGACACCTGTCTTGACGATTGGGACGAATTCATGCCGCTCTTAAACCGCACGCTTGAGAGCGTCGAGATCCGCGAGTTGGACGACGGGCATGCCGAATACTTCCTCGACCACTATCTATTCAATCGCTACCCCAAGATAAAGTCCCTCATCATCGAATATTCAGGCAAATGCTCGCGCGAAATATACAGCTGAGCAACTATGAGAATAAGACTTGAACGAGAAAATAAGGATTCTGACCTGGCGGCGATGAGAAGAAGAGTTGAAGTCTCATCGCCGCCAGGGGCCGCAAATTTGCAATAGGTACTGAAAAAATGATGTCAGCAATTGTTGTGAAACGGAATACGCGCCAAGATTGCAACGTATCGAAGGTGTAGAAATGCGAAAGGCTACAGAGAAGCAAAGAGCTTCGACTCTCATTTACGACCCGTGGGGTAGAGAGGAGCTTGTCGCGACAGATTTGGGAGTAAAAACTCGCTCACCACTTCGACTCTCGCTTACGACCATAGATGGTGGAGAGGAGTGAAACTCTCATTTGCGACCTTTATAGGTAGAGAGCGTGAGTGGAGGTGAAAGGATCGGAGGTGCCATTGTGCTCACTCGACGATTACCCTTGTGTAAACTCCGTTTAAACTCGACTGATTTGGTGGAATTTTTGTATGGCGTTGAGCATGTACGGAGTTTCAAATTCCTTTGGGATTCGGATCCCTTTTTCCTCGAACAGACGGTATGCATGGGGTGTGAAGATGAGGGAATCACGGACACAGTCCGTGGACACATCTCCTCGTCCTCGGCGGGCAAGGATATCTACATCGGGACCGAATCCCATAATTACGCTGAGAGGTACGTCCTCCAACTCCGAATTGCCTCACAAACTGAAGTCTACCGCGTCTAGCGATCCCGAGATTGAGTAGAGAGGATGAAATCGTGCCAGCCGATCATTCGATGCGGAGAAGAGGCACCTATGCCTAACTCGATTCCCCTTGGGTTCTTCGCTCAATTTCCCTTCACCTTCTCATGAAGCGTCTTCGACTGTTTATCAGGTTATGTACATCGTTTGAGCACTGTAAATTACGGTGACTGTTTGAATAATTCTTGACCTGGGTAGCGTTCCCCGTGTTTAATGAGCACGCGTTCAAGTGCTCAGACGATGTCCGCCACATTGCCTCGAATTTGAAATCATGAAAATCGACTCGTCATGGTCGAAGCAGAGGGTGCCTGTCTGCGCGCCACCGCACAGCCGAGCCGAGTGTCAACGCGCCTAATTTGGATATGAATGATTCTTACCCTCATGTTCCGAGCTCAGCTCAGCGCCGCTCGACGTTCATCCCTGTCTCGACATCTCCGACCCTAGACTCTGCCTCACAGCTAACGTGCAGGCAGCTGATACTTACCA
Source organism: Favolaschia claudopus (assembly GCA_037176885.1). Lineage (NCBI taxonomy): Eukaryota > Fungi > Basidiomycota > Agaricomycetes > Agaricales > Mycenaceae > Favolaschia > Favolaschia claudopus. Next base: position 2,133,815 of record JAWWNJ010000002.1, read on the forward strand.
CTGCCTCAGCTTCTTATCGTATGCGCGTCAGGCCGATGCCCGAGGTAACCATATTCTGCGATAGTCCCTCGTGCCACTGGTCCCGATCCATCGCAAAAAATTCGACATAAGAGATGCTCGGGCTGGGCCCCATATTCGAGAAGGCACCATTAACAAGGTTGAAAGTTTGGAACCTTGAGCTTGAAGCTTGAAGTTGCCCTCAAAAAGGTTGGTAATTTGAAAGCACTAATTGGCACGCCAAGTCCAAGCTGCTAAATTAAAACATTGCTCCCTCGCTCGATCTTCCACTACGAACGGGGATCCGGCTGGATTCGGCCAGTAAGTCTGGTGGCCGTCAACTTCCAATTCTCAAGAAGAGATTTGGGCTGTACGTCACACCGTGACCCCTCGCTCTCCTCCCTCCTCGCCGTTCTCAACGATGGCGGAGCCGGCGTCCCCTGGCAGCCCCTCGAATCCAGAGGCCCAACCGCTGCAGTATGGCCAGGAACCCCACCCGCAGTCTCCGACGCAGAGCACTCCATTCCTTCCCCTTGAACACACCCCCCGATCTCCTAATCCGCGTTCTCCCTCATTTGTGTCTTCTCCTTTAAACCCACAAGGACCGCAAAGACCCTCATCTTTGATGCAGAACTCCAGACCAGCATCTCGCGGAAGCAGCATGGCGTTCTCGCGTTTCCCCTCTGAAGATACTGGGACCGGTCCTTATCCATACTCCCGAGAATCTACGCTCTCTTCCAGTGCTCTACGCGGCAGCATGATTCTCTACCGCCTCGCCGATGAGCCGGATCGCAGTAGCGAGATGTTGGCCCCGCCGCGTGCTCTAGGCGCTGGCAACCGTGATAGTGTGGCTTCTGTGGGATCCCTAGCTTCGTTTTCCGCCGATTCTAAATATCCCTCCGGCTTGCCAGCCAGTCATGGTCTAGTGCCCTACGCATATGATCCCGCCCTTGACGAGCTCGATCCTCTGGACGAAGAGGACGATTTACACGACCCTACATTCAAGAACCGGCAAGGCTACTCTACTGCCGTCAAGTTCAAATACCAGTCCTCATTTCCCTGGCGAGGAGTCGCCAATGTCGGCGTGCTCATTCTCTTGGTCCTCGCCCTTCTCGCCTTATTCATCAGCTATCCCGTCATTTCCGACCTCCAGTCAAGACCCCTCGCTAATCTCATTGATGGCAATATTCGCGTCAACAAGACTGGACAGGTCGCCGTCTTACCAAACACACCCGAGCTCGTTGACCCTGCCACTCCGCGGGAAGCGCTTACCCGCAAAGGTTTTGATGGCCACTCGTACACTCTTGTTTTCTCCGACGAATTCGAAGAAGAAGGACGTACGTTTTACCCGGGGGACGATCCCTACTGGTATGTTCAGTATTTTTAGAACGAAAAATCCGTTCAACTTCGAATAGGGAGGCTGCCGATATCTGGTACGGCAATACGAATGACCTGGAATGGTATGACCCATCGCAAGTCGTGACGTCTGGAGGAAATCTGGTCATTACCATGGACTCGATAGAGACGACTCAGTCGCGGCAGACTGTAGGCTCGACAGCGCCTTTCACCATCGACCAGAATCATAATCTCGAATATCGGTCGGGAATGCTGCAGAGTTGGAACAAGTTCTGTTTCACACGGGGGTACATCGAGGTTAGGGTTGTTCTCCCAGGACCCGATGCTAACACTCAGGGTTACTGGCCGGGAGCTTGGGCTATGGGGAATCTTGCGCGGCCAGGATACCCCGCCACCACGGATGGTACTTGGCCGTACACGTACAGTTCATGCGATGTAGGCACTTTCCCCAACCAGGTACGTTCGGTGCATATTCATCATTTCAGGTTGCAGCTAAATGAGTTTCGCAGACGCTTCCCGACCACTCGGGCCCAACTGCTGCATTGCACACCGATTTTGGCCAGTCAAAGTACAACTATGAACTGAGTTGGTTGAGCGGGCAGAAGCTTTCGTGCGTTGTGTCGATCTGATTGTTACTCGACATTTAAGAGTTATTTTCTATCAGCGCTTGTTCATGCCCGGGATCCGATCATCCAGGACCAGACGTTTCCGTAGGACGCGGCGCGCCAGAGATCGATATCTTCGAGGCGGAGAAAGACAAGGCAGCGGCGACCGGCCAGGTCGTCTCACAGTCCGCCCAGTTCGCACCGTTCTCGCATGATTGGACGTACAACAATCTCAGCGCCGATGACTGGACGATATACGACCTTTCGAGGACGCGGCCTAATAGCTACAAAGGAAGCGCGGTGCAGCAAGCCGTGAGCGGACTGAGCTCGGTGCCGGTGGAGAATTTTCAGGGGAGTGGGAAACAGATGTCGACGTATGGGTTTGAGTATTGGAGCGATCCAAAGGACCCGAAGAGCGGGTTCATAACGTGGCAGGTGAATGGAACTCAGACGACGCGGATGGGTGCCACTGCGGTGGCTGCTGATCAGGGGACGGATGGGAGCGGGGTTGGACAGAGGCTCATTCCGGTTGAGCCAATGTCTATCGTTCTCAACCTGGGTATCTCACGTGAGTGTTCTGAGTCGCCTTCATGCCAATATTTGTCGGACTGACTATCTGCTTCACTGAATAGGCAACTGGCAAACGATTGAACCCAGTACCATGGTGTTCCCTGCTGAGATGCTGATCGACTATGTGCGAGTGTACCAACGCGATGGTGAGACGAACGTTGGTTGCAATCCACCCGACTACCCGACGGAGGACTACATCAACAACCACTTTGTGGCGTATGACAGTGAGTGCCTTCATAGATTCAACTCACCAAACTCCGTTGAAGTTTGCTGACGCGTGGTATGCAAGATCCCAATCTAACGCAGTGGCAGTGGGACCGGCCGAAAAACTCTCTCGTACGTGTGTTTGTCATGCGCATGAAGCTCAACATAATTTACTTTCTTTCATTGTCAAATTAGTTCAACGGCGGGTGCTAGATCTCGCTCGACACGGACCTTTCATTTCATGATATGATGCATTATTTCACGACGATTTATCTCACCAGCGGTGGGTATATATGTTCTGTATCATTATTCCCCGAGTTGGGTTTTTTACGATACCGAGGACCTCTCTAATACTCTCTACGTTTAACAGACAATCATAATCGCATACATCCCGATTTACGCACGCACACAATTTTTTCAACCGCATGTATTGTACTACTTATTCGCTTTGGACTCTGGATTGGGACAATTTATCGCATCCTAAGTAGAAATTTATTAGAAATCATGTATGCCTGTTTTTTCAAATTTTAGGGTCCACCCTCCTTCCTAATTGGGTTGCTAGGAGTTTGTTTGTTTGTTCCCTTCATGCCGTCACATTTGTGTTTGACATTTGGCAGCTTTCACTTGGCTTTCACGAATTGGCGCGACTTGACTCAGGTACAGTACTGCCAGACGTACTGAAACTGTAACTGGGTCGCCTTTAGTTGAAAAACTATGTTCATTGCCCGTGTTCCTCGAACATGAACCACTGTAATGTTCTGGCCTTGCCCACCGAAATCACAGCGGAAATCTTCGTCGAATGCCTGGCGCTATTTGAGCCTTTGTGCCTCCCCCCTTCACTTCAATCTGCGCCAACTGCCCTTTCGTGTGTGTGCAGTCAATGGAGAGCTATTGCGCTTAGCACCTCTGCGCTGTGGTCTCAGCTCACCATGGAATGTGGCAAATTCGCGCCCAAAATCATATCTGAAGCAGACCTGGTGGAGAATACTGTTGACACCTGGTTGAAGCGTGCAGGACCCCGCCCTATATCTCTCGCGGTCGAATACAGCAGCGAAGGTCCCGAGATATATCCGTTCAGCCGACTGCGAGGTATAATTCACTGCTGGTCCCACCAAATACAACACTTGCGTCTCAACCTCGGCGAGTCGCGCTACGTTGATATCCTAGAATTGGAGAAGCCGTCATTTCCGCTGTTGCGAACAGTGGCTTTGGGATGTGCTCAACGTCGCAGAGGCTTCACTCCTCCCGTCAAACCTGTTCTCTTTGATAAAGCTCCCAACTTGACCTACCTGCGTTTCTTGGACGGCGGGGTTACGCCCACCCTCTTCGCCCTTCCCTGGTCTCAATTGACGGAATGCGAAGGGGCTCTATGGGATTCGCAGCTGTTTAGCCTGGCACCTGCGCTAATCAAGCTAACATGCTCGCTGCATGCTGGCATGGATTATCCGTCCGACTTTATCGTTCACCATGAGCTGAGATCCCTCAACCTATACATCCACGAACCAGTACTTCATATCGTCATTCTCCCTTTTCTCACCTTGCCGGAACTGCGTCATTTGGACATCTCTGCAGTAGATGGCTATCTCTACCGCCCACTGGGGCCGTTTCTGATACGGTCCTCGCCCCCCTTACAATCGTTGACGCTCATGGGCAATGAATTCTGCCTGGCACTTTGGCCGCAATTTATTGTCTCCATAGCCAATACCCTCGAATATCTGGAGATTGTGGAGAGTGACGGCGAAGCGTCGCGGTTCCTTTCCCCCGACTTGTTCAGTCCCCTCACACGCATTCAATCGCTTACTTTCCGAGATGTCTCTATCTTGTCGGTGATGCAGCTCGAATTAATGGTCGACTTTTTGGATGCTTTGGCAAACAAGCCGCGAATTTTCAAAATGTCGTGGAAGGTTCCTGCTCTGTTATACGGTACGATGGATTTTGGTGCCGTGGGCGATGATCTCGCGCGGCTGCGAGCTGGTATGGACATACAGTTATCTCGTTGTGAAGAAACTGTAACTCCAATGTAGCACATGAATGTTCATCGTGATCATCACGCAATTGCAGTATCGTAAAATAAATCCGCACTGTGTGTGAATCGCTGAATTATCCCCTTGCACGAACGAGACTTGGAACCTGAATCTTGTTCGGATGTTCATAAAACGGTCGCAGGTCTAGGGGTCCCGCTGGCTGTCGAATATGGCCTTGAAATATGATTTACAGTAATTTGACCCTTGCGATTGGTCCAATCCCTCAACCGGACGGAACTTGTATTTCTTTGCACCCCAAAAATTTTAAAGCACATCAGATTTTCTGATGACCTATTGTCATGGAAACCACTTGGATAAATCTGGGGGTTGATTTGTTTATAACGCGCGCAGGTTTCTCAGTTCAACTTCGAAGTAATAGCCCTGCAATTGAGAAGTTTGATCCAAAAACTGTGGAGGATTCCTGAGCGCAATGCTGAACATTTAAGCATGCTCTTATGCGGCGCAGTCGGTGCGAGTTTGCGAAACGTAGCAAAATTACCGCATTTGGCGCCATCAGAAATATCAGAAGGTTAGGTTCCCGATTAGGACAACCGTGAACGACGCGTCTTCGAGCGCCGTTTCAGACGACTCAAATTGCCTCATACATAGGTACCAATGCATCCACGTGTTTCAGAATCTCAAACTGCACTATTAACGTAAGATGGTTTTTTAGGGTACAAAATTTGAAACCCTGTTGCCAGCGGAGGATCGAAAGGACAAATGCAAATGTGAGATGGATTTTTGGGGTGCAAACGTCGGCGGATGCAGATGTGAGATGGTTTTTGAGGGAGTAGCGTGAAAATCGGTTTCGGTGGAGTTATGAGGTGTCCCCGAGCTTGAGGACTTTGGGACAAGATTTCTACGACAAATAAAACATACCTGAGTAGACTGGAAGCCTGAAGCTCGAAGGCCCAACGTCTGATAACTGCAAATGGTGGGTGGGACGGTATTCGGTGATTATTATGGTATAGGCTCAGATTATTTCCCCAATTGCCGGAGAATGCAGGAGAGGAGACCTGGTACAAATTCACCAAGTCTGAGATTCAGCTGGGTCCGTCGTGTTTTTGCAGGATTTTGGGTTGATTCTGGCACCCACAGTTCCTGGGGTCCCACGATCTCACAGCCACAATCCAAGATCAACCCGCTTTTGGTCAGTAACTTCAACCTGTTCAGGAGTCTGCAATGGATACTCTCAGATTTCCCAACTCATTGCAGCGTTTCTTGGTCATTCTGCTGCGATCTTTCTTGCAATTTTCTCTTGGATCTCTTCGGCGCTTCAACACCCGCCAAAAAATTGCCTCAGAACGGCGCGGAAGTTCACAATCTGCAACTCAGTTCTATACATTGTTGCATGCTAATCTTCATTCGAAAATCAGAAGTTCTGATATGGTGTCCCAATCTCCTTGGAGATCTCTGGCTTTCGACTGCTAGGCTGGGGCGAATATTTAATCCCTGATACTCTTCTGTCCCAAAACCATTGCAAGCCCTGCCATGGATCCTCTCACCGTGGATACCTATCGTCTTCCTGTGGATGTTGAGCCTGTTCACTATGACTTGAAGATTCGTACCGACCTCAAGGACCTTGTCTTCGACGGCGTGGTCTCGATTCAAATTCGCTTTGTTAACGACACGGCGGCCATAGTCTTAAACGCGTTCGAAATTGAGCTTGGAACTTCGCCTTCTGTGACTCTTGACAGTGGCGAGACCTGTTATCCGACCAAACAGTCAATGAACCCGGACACTCAGCGTGTGACGTTGTCCTTTGCGGACGCGTTCTTGGCAGGATCAAGCGCAGTACTTCACATGTCGTTCCGTGCGAAGGTGTCCAACCTGTCTGGATACTACAAGTCGGACTGGGTGCACGACGACATCACGGAATATTACACCGGCACTTTTTTCGAGGTACTTGTGTCTTCATTTAATTGTATCTTGCTGTCTCAGAATATCATCAGCCCACCTATGCGAGGCGTGTATTTCCTTGCTGGGACGAGCCAGCACTCAAAGCGACCTTCGCTGTCTCCATGATCTCGCGTCAAGGGACTGTGAATCTCAACAACATGCCCGCATTCTTCGAAGGTCCCTACGATCCCTCGCTGGACCCACTCGATCCATCGTTTGGTCCTACAATTACTGACTCGGACAACGACGAGTCTGAATGGATCATCACGCGATTCGAAACGACGCCTAAAATGTCCACCTACATTGTCGCCTTTGCCAACGGCCCCTTTGCGTACGTGGAAAGTGCGTTCACCAGCTCCCTTACTGGCCGGATTCATCCCGTGAGGATTTATGGTGATTCGAGCCCCAATCACAAGTCCGAATATGGCTGAGACATTTGCGTGATCAGCTACTCCCGACCTTCTCTCCCAGGCGAAATTTCCTCTGGAGTTAACGACGAAAGTCCTGCCTATGCTTGAGTCGATGTTCGATCTTCCGTATCCTCTGCCAAAGATGGATATTTTGTGTGTACGTTTCCGGCGCTTTGCTCCTCGTTTGTTTTCGTATAGTAACATCTTACCCCAGACCAACGGAGCTTTGGGTACCGCGTTCTGTTACTCATCGACTGGCTCAATAACGATTTACCAGGTGCCCTTGAAAACTGGGGCCTCATCATTGGTGACCCAGGCGCGTTCCTTTTCGACCCAGCGACAGATTCGACGGGAACGAAAAAGCGTGTCGTGGACATAACGAGCCATGAGCTTTCGCATCAATGGTTGGACATATATTGTCGACTGTTGATACTATTTATTGAACGTAAGCTCGCCATAGGTTCGGCAACATTGTCACCATGGAATGGTGGGATAACTTGTGAGTTGGTTCCACTCCTTGCCTCCGCTGCGACATTGATCGTGCTGTAGATGGCTTAATGAAGGCGTGTGGCAATTTGTATGGTTACTCTGCATGACTGACATCCCGTCCTCGTTCCTCATCAGGATTCGCTACATTGGTGATCATTCATTTCTATATGTTGCCTGCCCGAAATTGACATCAACTCTCACCACAAGTTGGGAAGGATGATTTCTCACAGGCGAGTGTTATCCACCGATCCCTTCAAGTAACTGAATCCTGTATGCAGGCTGCACCCAGAATGGAATGTTCCAGCTGCCGCAGTAAACGGCACCTTGAAGCATGGCTTGAGAGTCGACGCCCGACTCTCTTCTCACCCAGTTCAAGTCGAGTGCCCGGACGCAAATAATGTTGACGAGGTTTGTCTTGAATTGCTGAACCAGCGGTCCCTTGTTTACGCTCTCGCAGATTATGGATCTAATCGCGTACATGAAAGGAGCGTCTCGTACGTTTTCTTCTTCACCTTCACTTTCACAATTCTGTTTCATCTGACGGGAAACGCAGTACTGCAAATGGTGCTCACCCTCCTGGGCGAAGAACAGTTCCTCAAAGGTGTTTCGGTTTACCTGAAGGAGCACCAATTCGGCAATAGCGTTGCAGAGGACTTGTGGGATGCTCTTGGTCGCGCTAGTGGTAAAACATACTGGCTGAATCTTGCAGGCATCCTCTGATCCCGATTCGAAATCAGGCACCGACATTCTTACGCTGATGAAGGACTGGATTTCCAAGGTTAGTTTCGCAGTTTCCGCGAAAGAGCAGAATTGTGACATCGATTGGCACAGACTGGGTATCCCGTCCTGACTGTCACCGAGTCTTCTGGAGGCATTATCGTTCGACAAAATCGGTTTTTAGCAAGTGGAGCCGCGGAACCCAAGGACGACGAGGCTCTGTGGTCTGTGTCAATTTTTGTGCATGCGTGGCCCTCTCAACTGAATATGCAGGACTGTGCCGTTGCTCTTGTTGACAATCGATTCGTCAGGCGCTCGGCAGCTTAATAATACACTGTTCCTCGAGGAACGTGAAAAGTTTATTCCATTGGACATCAATTACCCTTTCAAACTGAACGCATCGTCAAGTGGATTTTGTGCGTTGGCTTTACCTTTTCAAAACTATGCTCATATGGTGTATGACCCAAACAGACCGAGTCCTTTATCAGACACCCAATCTGAACCGATTAGCCTTGGAGGCTGCCAAGGGTGATATCTCTGATATGTCGGGTCTCCTGAATGACGCGGTGGCTCTGGCTCAAGCTAACCTCGCTAAATTGTCTGGCGCATTGACGCTGATGAGTGGGTTTGGTGGGACCACAGAATGTATGTTGTTCCATCATGACCCGAGCCCACTCCTTATTTTTACACGCAGATATCGTCCTGGAGAGTATTGGTGCGGATATCGGGTGCAAAACCCTGAGCGTCTCTGACCTCTTCCAAATGCAGGCGCGAATATCACCGGCTTGCTTGACACTTGGTGGGAGAATTCTGAAATCGTTGAACACCTGCGACGGCTAGATCGCGTGAGTCTTGCGAGTTTAAATGCTGCACGATGGTATTCATGGATCGGTTGTCAGCACATTTTCGTTCCATTGGTTGCTAAGTTGGGGTTCGACTATCCCGAAGGAGAGTCAACAGACACTGTCGCTGTGAGAACCTTGGCTGTGAAGCGTGCGGCGAATGCCCGAGATCCAGGGTATGTTTGCTCGGCTTCTGGCTTCGATTTATCGAATTCATGTTTGTCTAGAGTCATACAAGAGTTACGGAAACGCTTCTCTGCTTTCATGGTCGACAAGGAAGCATCCCCGCTCCCAAAGGACTTGATTCCTACGATCTATGCCGTTGTACGTAGATTTACCCCACGGTGTTGTGTCAACCCTGACTCGACTATCCACAGGCAGTGCGTCACGGTGGAAACAAGGAGTACGATTATATGTGGGGCATCTTGGATAGGACCAAGTCACCGGCGGAGGAGTGTCATGCTGCGTACGACGATCTCGCTTCTCTTAACCGCATCGGCAGCGCGCTCATTCAATCAATAGGCTGGCTATCGGGACCGCAGAAGATCCAGTCCTCATGGACAGAACCTTTGGCCGACTTTTGCAGGAAAATGACGGCAAAGTGGATTGGCTTCTCATGGCCTTGAGTACAAATCCAGTATCTCGCCGTCCGATGATCCAGTTCTTCAAGGATAATTACGAGGCGGTAGGATGGTATTTGCACTTCTCCTGTTCTCCAGACTGATATAAAATACTCAGCTGGAGGCGAAGTTTGAGAACTCTGGGTTCGCGAATTATTCCCAGGTATGTCAACAAAGTCACAATCAGGCTTTGTCTGACACAGATTCGTTTCAATACAGCAACCGTTCAGACTGTTGGCGACTCGAGAAGACTACGAAAATACTGTGGCTTTTTTCAAGGTTCGTCTTAGCATAGTTTTTTATTTGGCCCTCGCATTGAACGTACTCTGGCACAACAGACCAAGGACACCTCAAAGTACACCCGGTCGCTGGAACAAACTCTTGAAGCCATCCAGACAAGTATTAAACTAGTCGAGGTAACGATTTCGTTTTGAGATCTTTTGGAATTTTTTTATTTCTACGGCATACTCCAGCGCTCAACGACCGAGATCTTGGATTGGTTTGCGGAGTGGGGTTCGGGGAAACAGTAATTGGGGCAGATTCGTGTAGTTTTGTGGCGAGTTGAGGTTCCTTGGTCAGGGATTGTCAGAATATTATTCATCTCGAGTCAGTTTACCGCGCCAGCAAAGCATTTCGTGCAAGGTGGAGGAACAATTGTATGGAGTGAACGCGATGTTTCAGCAAGCGACGCGGCAGGCGAATAGCCACGTGACCGCGTTTCAGGAAGACTTACTTATGAATGAATGTCTTTACAAACAACAAGATTCCGATATGGTAGTGGATTAGAACCCTGCCCCTCGCCGGATAGAGTCGAGCAAAAGGTCAGCGTAGTCACCGCCTGCTTCCCAAACCGAAAACCCAGCAAGGCCTGAGAATTCAGCGTCAGTTTGGACCACATCGTGTAAACAAGCGTGGCAACTAGCCTTTGGATTTGATAAATTTGCCTTTGGCTGCAAAAGAAGGTATGTTGTCAAATGAAATCATGACTTCAGTGGTGGTGTTGTAGACGTATGGCTAGAGGAATATCAGGAGCTGCTATACCTGGAAGAAACCGATGAACAGACCGTCTGTGTGCAATTGTCAAATTTATATGGCACGCCCTTTGCGGGAGCTCCGTTCTTATTCAGATAGCCTTGTGCGATCAATCCCCAGAAGTCAATGACGCCGCCCTGCGTGGCAACGTTGCCGCACGCGTCTACACCGGCGGCGTCGTCCCACGCGTCGCCAACAGGAGCAGCCGACGCGTTAAATGCAGGATACAACGCGAGCTCCGTCTTCGAGCCTTTCACAAAGGCGTCTTTTTTCGTAACCGCAAAGGAGTGGCCGTAGGCGGGGACGCCGAGAACGATTTTATTCAGAGGGAAGCCAGCGTTGTGCCAAGCGCTGACAGCACCAGTAGCTGAACCCATCTGGAACTCTTCCGGGGCGCAGCTATCGTGGAGGGGCGCGTTGGGGCCGACGGCCTCGCTCCATGGTCCATTGATGTCGTAGTTCATGATGGCGATAAAGTCAAGGAGCTTGGCGAAGGCGGAAACGTCCTCAGATGGGTCTCCATCCTGATTTGCAAAGGGGGAGATGGAGGTCGCAGCGGAGAGGATGAGTTTAGAGCCGATAGGGTTTTTCCGGAGTTCCTGGAGGAAGGAGAGGTAATTGGCCGTATCGTTGACGCTGATCGTGTTGCAGCCTATGCCTTGACTTGCAGGGTATTCCCAATCAAAGTCAAGACCGGAAAGCTTGTGCTTGGTAGCGAATTCCACGAGGGTTTTGACGAAACGCGTCCTGCATTGGGTCAGCACTGGCGGTCGCCCCAACCTCCGCAGCGCACCTGTTCTGTGCCGTGGCGACATTCGACGACCAAAATCGACTGCCGGTCCATCCACCGATACTGACCATCGCTTTTACACCCTGGAAGTGCGGGGCGATGAATTGGATT